>JANRMT010062856.1:90998071-91050709 GCA_026402145.1 Polypterus bichir lapradei
CCTCTGCCATGTTGAACTTTCTTATTCATGGCCCCATCTTCACGAAATTTGGTAGGCGGCTTCCCTGCGCTAACCGAAACCAATGTACGTACTTATTTCGGTGGTGTGACGCCACTGTCAGCTGCCATATTGAACTTTCCAACGTCACTAATTCTCCAACTTCCCGTGTAGGTAGAAGGCTGAAATTTGGTACTTATTTCGGTGATATGATGCCACTGTCGGCCGTCATATTGAACTTTTCAACGGTCTTTGTTACTTATGGGCCCATCTTCAAGAAATTTGGTACGCGGGTTCCCAACGCTAACTGAATCCTACTTACGTACATATATACGTCCATAGCCTGCAGCTTGGTCACCGTGTGAGGCGGCGTTGGGTTCCCCCATCCCAACGCCTCCCACGTTGTTGGCTGCCTGCCTATATAAGGCCGTCTGTCGCTCCAGTCTCTACATTCCCTTCCTTGCTTCGCCACGGTATTCATGTCTCCCTGCTGATAACTACAGCCTTTTTATTTAATCCACGGCTTCTCTGCTGTTTTATTGTTCATTTATTACGATTATAGTTATTGTGTAGGTATTTTAGACTTACTTTACATTGTTCAGGTACCCATTTCCTTTATCATTCCAACCGTACCCCCATTAACATGTCTATCGAGGTGGTCACCATCGATCAAAGAACTGTCACTTACCGAGTGGTTTCCATGCCCGGAGATGGCACCTGCCTTTTCCATTCTCTTTGTTACATATTGCACGGCCATATCAGGTTCACTCTTGATATCCAGAGGAACATTGTGTCTTATGTATTGAATGACTGGGACAGGTTCAAGGTGTGGACTGATGACGGTACAGGAGATAATTATACTACACAGGAGCACTAGAAGAGTGAAATGCTTAAGTGTACCGAAATGGCCAAATATTTTACACCTTTGGACAACCGCCAATGCCTCTTAAACATCTTAGATTCACAGGTGACGATTTCAGTAGTGGACACTTTGATGTATAGAAATGTTTAAACTCTCAAAAGCTGGATGTGAAGTTATCAATGAAACTGGTTGTATACTTACAACGCTTGACAGATGCCGAATGTCTCTTCAACACAAGTCCTACAAATACTGTCGTAATTGAAACAAACAATGAAACTCAAACCGATTATGACAGCAGCAATCCAAGCTGTGAGATTTGAAACAAGTTTACTGTTCACATTGCCAACTGTACGTTGCATGCTCAAGAGTAAGCTCAGCGCACAGCTACAGCTTGGTCATATTACAACTGGAGGGCCGAACTGACAACGTGGCATACAAAGTCATCCTTAACAAATAATTATTGGTATATTTTCCCTCAGTTTTAAAAAGGTTTAATTGTCTTTTTAATAAAAATTTTAAGGCAGTACTTCGCTGCTGCGAAGCGCAGGTATTTTGCTATTTTATATATATATATATATACACACACACACACACACACACAGGGGTGGGCAAAAGTAGGTTTATAGTTGTGAGGTTGTGAAACATATATATCTTTTAGGTAATTTGAGCACTTATGAGATTGTACCTAAGTGCACTGTGCCTTCTTTTGAGTTAATAAAGTTAATAAAGCTATTGAGTTAATAAAGCTATTGTAATAATTATAAGCTGGATGTCTTTTTCCATATGAACAACTGTCAACCTACTTTTGCCAACCCATATAAATATATTATTATAATAAAAAAATCCTTGGACAAGACGAGATTTTATTGCCTGGGACAAGACGTGATTTTTTTCAAAGAGATACTTTCATGTCCCGTAAAACAAGACTTTGTGCGAAGAGATTTAACCACGCCCAGGGCCGGAAATAAAGAACAGAGAGTAGATGACAAAGTAGAACGTTGTAAACAATTCAAAAACGTTGGTGCGATACACATGCAGAGCAGGTTAGAGATAATGAAAGTACTAAAATTTGAAAGTCTCACAAAAATGATAGTAAAGATCACATTAGCGCAAACAAACAGAAATTATTACTCGGTGAAATAATGGAACAACAAAAAGAGATTGAATATATTGTTTGGATTTAAACTTAAAGTCGGAGACTTGTAGATCGTCTAATTCGTTTTGCCATCTGGGAAAAGTAGTGTTTCTTTCCAATGAAGAGGCATATACGCGAGAATTAAAAGATTTGTTGCTTGGTGAAAGTGAAATCCACAAACGCGAGAGTAGCGCAGGCCGGGGGGGTTGGCAAGCAAAGTGATCAGGAGGCGAAGCCCCCTAGTATATACAGGCAGTCCCAGGGTTACGTACGGACTGTAGGTTTGTACTTAAGTTGAATTTGTATGTAAGTCGGAACAGTTATATTATTTTAATAAATGCTATAGTTGACCAAATGTAACCAAGTCCTCTAACAATGAATGATGGAGTTTCACCTCTCTCTGACCTTTTTATTATTTCTACTTTATTATCAATGGTGATAGTTTTTCTCATCTTTACTGTATCACCAGCACTTGCATTAGATTTGTGTTTCAGAGACATTCTTGAAGGGTGAAGACAAAAGATTAAGATGAGCTCTTCTGCACAGCACTGTACATGCTATCACAGCAGGAAGGCACCCGTTGTCAACACGTCTGATGTACTGAGAAGAGACAACTTCCTGCTATGTGCGTAACAGTACAAGCAGGCTTGCTATTGAGAATGAATGGGGGTGGCAAGGGACGGTTCACCACCCGCCCACCACAAAGTCACCTCCACTACAGTATGCTACCTGCAGCGTCCACCCACCAAGAACAAACACAGTGCGGCCAAAGGCGGGTAGTGAATGCTACCCTCTGCCACCCCGTTCACCCTCAATGGCCTCCGTTCAGCCACAACCGGGTTACCACTTGCAGCATCCCCAGCCGAGAACGAATGGGGCAGCCGTGTGTGGTGGGCGGGCAGTGAAACGCCCCACTTCGCTTCATCCAGCCTGCGTCCAGTCTGGAGCAGTAGTTGCGGCAGTCTGGTGAGCGGGCAGGAAACCGCCCCATCAAGCCTCTGTCCTGCACACAAGCGATAGCTGTAGCCCCGGTCACTATGGACCACGGGTTCACCACTTGCTGCCGGGAACCACCCGGGGGACAATACACTGCGCGAGCAGCGAAATCAACCCCCTCCAGCTACCGCTTGCAGTGTCCCCAGCCCGAAGGTGACAGAGCGGCAGTTACTGAGGCGCATGCATCGCAGCTGCGGCCCTGTTCGTAAGCCGTAGGTCGGATGTCTGTAACTTGGGGACTACCTGTATATATATATATACACACACAGTATATTACAGTATATACACAGCCCAAAACTATTGACAACTGAAAATATTTGATAAAAATTAATGAAAAGCTGTGATTCATGCAGCCAAAAACTTGATTTTGGACTTGGGGTATTAAGACAAGGATGATCAGTTACCTGCTAAGAAAGCGACTTTCCATGTCTTCTCAGAATAGGAGGACGAAACTGCAGAGTTATAGCACTTGACACACAAGATGTCAGCAAAAAAGGAGCTGGTAGCACACTTCAGCAAGCAAAGGCAGGCCATACAACAATCTTCATGGAGGGAACACTAGTGAGGGAGGTCAAGAGCTTCAAATACATAGCAGCCACCCTTACTGATGAACTAAAGTGGTCAAACCTCTTCTCAGCTGCCATTCATGAAAGCTCAACAACAACTTCACTTAACCAGATGTCCGACTAAAGCCTTGATGACTGTAGCATACTTTGCCTCAGAAAGGGAAATAGTATTATTAAAGACCTCATCTATCCTGGAAACTGGCACCTGACAATCAAAAGTCACATCACTCACATCACAAATTCAAGGACAGTTTTTATCCACAGACTATAAAGCTACTTAAAAGTCACTTTTGCTGACAACTGCATGAGTGCTTCTTGCATATAATATCTTATATTGCATTTAATGCATGATTTTATATTAATTGTTGTTAGTTTTCCCATGATGTTACTTGTCTGTAGGAGATAATGCAACTACAAAAAGATTTACATTGTACTATTTTTACAATAACTCTCCCCGCCGATACTTGTCTTAAGCCTGGAGGTAGAAGGAGGAATGTTGGGCGCAGGGCTTGCAACCCGGTCCAATAAAACCCTATAACCACTACAGAAACAGCAAGTGAATGTCAAAAAGAAGATTGGCACAAGGGAAAAGGCAATGGACAAGATTCTGCATAAGGGACACTAATGAAAACTGATAGGAAATTAGTATCCCGATGTGCCGGAATTTGAGTGGAAACACGTTACTTCTACTGTGGTAACTTAAGGAATACCAGCTCAGTATCTTGGGAATTAGTGAGATGCAATGGAGTGGAAAAGAAGAACTGAATTCCTACTTAGGTCATGAAAAGAAACACACCTGAGGAGTCAGTATGGTACTAGACAAACAGGCTACCACAGAGCTTATGGGTTGGAAGCCAGACAACGAACACATCATCACAGCCTTCTTCTGGTCAAGGCATTGGAAATTCACCATTATCCAAGTGTACACACAAGCTGAAAAGGCAAATGATCCTGAAAAAGATTAATTTTACCAGCAGCTGCAGGACACATTCAACAGTTTTCCCAGACATGGCGTGAAACTGTTAATGGGTAAATTGAATGTGCAGATAAACATCAGTAGGCACGGTATGGGGAATGTTGTTGGAACTTTTGGATCAGCACAGAGGACCAGTGACAATGGAGAACACCATCGATAATACTTCCAGCACAAAGCCATCCATAACAAGACCTGGAGATCACCTGATGGCACTGCCAACAATGAAATTGACTATATTTGCATCAGCCAACATTGGAGATCAGCTCTAGTTAATTCTAGCATTCAGAGGCACATATGTGGGCTCAGACCACCACCTTCTACAAGCTAAAGTGAAATTGCATTTGAAGAAGCACACCAAACAGGAGAAGATCAAACCCTAGGTGAATGATAAGCTGAAGGACCCTGCCATGTCTCAGCAATACCAGATAACACTATGGAAATAGATTCCACCAGTTACAAGAAGCAGGAACTGATTTGGAAGACCAGTGGAAAAACTTAATGGAGGCAGTGACAGAAAGTTAAGAAAGAACAAATGGGAGAAGAAGAGGATCACAAAAGGTAACCAACCTGGAAGCTTAGTGATGAAAGGAATGGCAAAGAGAAATAGAGACAGTGCAAGAACAGCAGAAGAGAAGGCAAAACTTGTCAGAGAATATCTTGATTTGGATCGACATGTGAAACAAAGCTGCTGTGCTGATAAGAAAATCTGGCTAAACAAGTAAGGCACCAAGGCGGAAGAAGCAGCTAGGAGCAATGATGCTAAGACCTTATACCGTATTGTGCGGGAAATAACAGGAGCAAAGAGTAACTCAAATGTGCCAGTGAAAGACAAGTCAGGAAAGATTCTGGCCACACCAGAGGAGTAATAGCAGTGCTGGATGGAGCACTTCCAACAAACACCAAATCAACTAACCCCTACGTCAACATCTTCAGAAGCCTGTATGCAAACTCTTGGAGTAGCAGTTGCTGGCTCCTTTTATAAGGTACCCGGAAGTGCTCCGGGTACTCCTTGACCTTCTTCCAGCAGCACTTCTGGGTGTGATGGAAGTGCTCCAAACAAGGGCTGAGCAAACATCCAGGCACCCTGTGGCAGTGGCCACAGGCCCCAGTAGGGTTGAGCTTTAATTCTCCAAACCCGTGGCCCCACTGCAAGCAAAAGAAAAAAAAAACAGTGAAGGTGGACAGTAGTGACATTCAGACCATAATGGCCATCCAGGTTAACCACACAGAAATCGAAACATTGGACCACTCACATATCTAGGCAGCACAGTGAGCAATGACATTGGCTTTGAAGCTGATGTTAACTATAGAATCGGCAAGGCAGTGGCAGTTTTCCAAAGAATGCACTCCATTGACATGAAACTCCAGCTCTACAGCAGCACTGTTCTACCAACAGCCATCTATACCAGTGAAACAAGGAAGAGTAAAGTCAGAACTGAAAAACAGCTGAATGTGTTCCACCAGAGATGTCTGAGGCAGATCTTGAAGATAAGCTGGCGTGACCACATTACCAACAAAGAGCTCTGGAGAAGGTCAAAGGCATGTACACTGTCTCAACGGCAAATAAGGCTGGCTGATCACATCCTAGGTCTCCCTGAATGCCACCATTTAAAGACAGCCATGAAATGGATTCCACTGGAAGGGATGCAGAAAGGAGAAAGGACAATGCTCATGTGGGACAGAACATTCCACGATGACCTGAAACAAATAAACATCGCCTGGCAAAATGCTGAAGGAGCAGCAGCCAATCAAAAAACGTGGTGCCAAATTGCTGCCCAATGTACCCAAAGGCACAGAAGGACCTAAGTATTTATACTATGTACACATGACCTTTGTCTTAAGTGTTTAATACATTTATATTGTGAAGTGTTTATTATGGAGAAACTACTGTATGCCCAGTTTTGGAGCAACTTTGGTTACTGCAGGTAACACAGTGATGGAACCAGCAAATGCCCTGGAACATACTTGTTTTGTGAAAAATGTCAGGAATCCAGATTCTTTCATTCTTTTCTTCTTTTAAAATGTGAGTACTCATAAAGTCAAGATCTATCATGACAAGGCATATGACCGCATTCATATAAAGAAAACAGAAATTTTAGCTTAACTTGTAAATGTTTATGTTGCAAAAATCAAATCATCCACTACAGTTTTCACCATGTGGATACAGATGGATAGAATTCTATAGCACCTCAACAGAATATATCAAACTATGTCAAAATATAAACTAAATGGCAACCTCGTTAACCACCAAGTATACTTTCATACAAAGATGTATAAAAGTAAGTATTTAAATCGCTTCTTATTTAGTAGATCATGTTGTTTAGCCCTTGGCATATCTTAATTGTCCTTGTGCCATTGTATAAGTTTTCTAGTTTAGTAATGCTATTCTAATGACAAACTATCCTGAATTGGACTACACAATCAAAAAGGTTTCAGAAAAGCATTACATAATTGAATTATTTCTTTTCTCTTTCATTTTGTAGGTAGCAAAGCAAAGTAATTTGTGTGTAGGCAGAACTGTTTAGCATTCAAAAGAACACACTGCAACAGCCATAAATCCAAAGGTTACTTTATTCTCAAGTTCATTTACTGAATACTAGTACGTGCTCTGTATTAATCACTCTACACAGTAATGTTCCTTATGTAATTCATTTCTTTAAATATAGAATAGGTTTTGAACATCTACCTTACCTTAAAATCATTAATGCTCAGCATTAACTCGGGAAGCCTAGGCAACTGAAAAAAGAAGAAGTAGCTGGACTTCTTCAGTTGGGAAGGATGGCGCAGAGTGTAATCTAGAAACAAAGAAAGGTATTATTCATATCTGTAATAAGTTTAAAAGTCAGATATTGTACAGCTACAAAACCAACCTTTTTATTTTTACAGTCGTCATTAGATTTCACTCATGTTTTACAAACACAAAAATACAGTAGAAGTATTTAAATTAATGTTAAAAAATCATTATCCTTTCCTCAAAGCAGAAATTAGTTCACCAAGTATGCACTTTAAATGATTCAATGAAGAATTTATTCTAGTTTTAGGACAGGAAAGGCAGAGACAATGCCATGCATTTATAGGATATGCAAGTAAAAAAAGGAGTGAATAGTCACCAGAGGAAAAGCCTTGCAGACTCAAGGAGACTCGTGCAATATCCATCTAGACTGTGATCAGGTGCACAATTCACACCCAGTCAGATGGAGCTGTCCAAGTGGGCAAAACATCATGTGTTCTTTTGTACTTTTTACACATAAATAATAAATCATAAGAGAATAGCAACAAAATACAATAAGTGCGTTTATTTATTTCAGCATACAGATTGTACAGGCGATTCTTGGGCTTGGATTTCAACTAAGCACTTTAGACCTGCATGTGAGACAGACCCATGTGACTGTCCTCTCTGCTTCACTGTGTGCAGGTAATTTGAACACATAAATTTCATTTTCTTAGTATCCATGACTGTGTCTTTGTTCACACATCTACAACAAGGCAGTTCAAGGTTAAATTCCAGGGACAGCATGCTGTGGGAAATAGGGCTCATGTGCTGCCAGAGAGTGTGCGTCACTTATGTTTCCACTTCTGTTGTGAAGTTTATTTCCATTGTGAGTTTTGGTTGATATCATGCTCTCACTTTTTAATGTTAATTTTGTGCTTTCATCATTCATTAATTTCATGCTATCACTTTTAATTGTTAATTTCACATTCTCACATTTTAGTGTTTATTTTACATTCTGAATTTTTAATGTTAATTTATGCTATCACTTGTTAAGGGTAATGTTGCACTCTTTTTTTTAGTTTTTTGTGTTATACCCTTGGGAGCCACTGTTATCAGAGTGTATGTATTTGAGACCCTTTCACTGCCTGCTTACCTTAGCCCATAAAATATTCACCATCTCTTGAACGTTCCGGGGTAAATCCCATTTTGAGTGGAAAGCATTTCATTGATACTGGAACCTCTTGTTTGTGTGTGTGCGAGAGAGAGTGTAACAGTAGACAGACAAAAATAGCTCTCCAAACAAAATAAAAAAACAGCAGTCAAAATTAATCAAAAAAGTTACATGAAGCTGTGAAAGTTCAAAAAATGAAGACTACAAACTAAAGACAAAACTAGAAATACAAAATAGGACTGAAATAATGCCACTATCTTAAATCATGACAAATTTATGTAAGTTTAAATATCCTTGACAGGCAAACAATTAGAATTGCAATGCAACAGCAAACTGGAAATGTGACCAACAGAGAGGCCTCCAAACAATTGTAAACCATATGTCAAGGAACAGCTGGTGGGTGACACACCAAAGTGAAACAGAGAATCTCAGTGCTCTAAACAACAGCAGGAAAATAGCTTCCATCAGGAACAGAACTCATAAGAATTACCACTAATAACCACTATTCTTTCTTACCATAACTAATTTGGCTTTAGAGTGATAAAATACCATAGGCTCACTCAGCTTCAAGTGTGTTCACTTTGAGAACGATTTTTTGGCACAATCTGAAAGGCTTTCCTCAGGAACACAAGTCCTGGAAACAACTCAGGAATTGCAGACACAGTCCATTTGGACAGTTTAATTAAATCTATTAATTGTTCAGCTATTTTAAATAACTGTTACTATGAAAATAACTAGAGCATCACTTTCTTCTTAGAATAAAAATGTTGTTTTGTTTCTTGAGAATTTTGTCTGACTAAACTACCATGTTGATGCATGATTAATCTAGCTCAACTCCCATATTCACTTGTTTTTTTGCATCCATGACTACAGTAGAGAGGAAAGATGACCTCATACAAATATGGTAAAACAGTTGTAACTTAAAAATGGTTAGTAAAAAAAGAGTTCTTATCTTCAAAATAGACAATGGGAAGGCACAGAGACAAACATGCAGTCAAAAATAGAAACTAAGAAACAGTCAAAAGCACAGACAAAATGCAGCCATATGATTATCATTTGATAGAGGAAAAAACAAAAATGAAGAGTTAGTGGAAATAATCCTAATTCAAAATAGAGCACAAAACATACTGTAAGAAGATTACAATTTAGAGACTGAACTACAAACAGGTAAAATTAACCCAAGAGCTATAAATACAGGTAGTCATCGACTTATGTCCATGTTCTGGCAGACCAGTCATAAATTGATCTGGACATAAGACAGATCAGTATTTGTATTCTAACCCTACCGTATGTATAGTACTGTATAAGTCCCTTAAGTCATATTGTTTGTTTATATCATTTTTATCATCATTATTAGGACACTGCAGATTTTCTAGCTTTTATTTATATATTTGTTTTGTTTTATTAGTTTATGTCGCTATTACTGTTGCTCGAATGGATGCTGTACCTTTAACAGCTTCACAAATTCTTTCTTTGTCTGTGTAATGCTATGTCATCAGTGTGAACCTCTCCCAGTGTTCATTGTGTTAACCGTGATAGCAGGAGTTGTACTGGCAGAGTATGATCACTCAGAATGTTTTTTATTTTAACATTACAATCTGTTTAATAATAAACATTAACAGATAAAAGAGTTCACTATAGTTTCATTACCCCTTCATGTTAGTTTGCACGAAGCAGCACATCAACGCAGAAGCTTCAGAGGTTAACCAGATTCAAAGTGCAGCAATACAGTAAGTGCAGTAAACACCGGTTACAATGGGATAACTTAAAGTCACACGCGATCGCATTCCCTTTCTTTCACCCTGATACGACTTGATCACATACACATGTAGCTGAACGTAGCCTAAACCACTGCAGGTAATAAACTGAGATCGAGATGAATGAGTCACAGCAAACAGATCATTGAATTTGTACCATATAATACATTAAATCTGGTTGACTCCTAACACATTACTGTTAGCTAGGGTGAGAAATTACCAAGAATGTTTGGGCAATTAAATAATGTCTTCTTTAAGACCAAATTCTGTTGAAGGGATCTGAGTAATTATGCTCTGGTATATACTTTGGCTCTGGTATCGAAATGAACAAACTATATTTTTAATATCTTAACAGTAAAAAATATAACATTGTGTGGAATGCTGGTAACAACTAGAAACAGAAAGTGAACAGGACGGTGCAATGCATTCTACTTCATCATTCTAATCCAGGTAAATTTAATTGCAATATCCAAACTCTTTTGGCACTATGCTGCAGTAAAGAGAAGTTTTAGAGCAAACACATGACAAAGATATTCGTTCTATTTTCCAAAATTCGTCATATCAAAAATTGAAGTTAAATAAATTGGGTCTGACTAAAAATAAAAATGAAGAATATGCTTTGTTCAAGCATTGTTATAATATAATAATAAATATGAAAGGACTGGTTACTAAATAGTACTATAACCCTTAGTATGAACAAAACTAGATACGTACAAAACAAGTTAAAGTTTTATTTACAAAATGTAAAAAGTACATTAGAACTTGTATTCATATTTGTTGTCAAGATAGCATTACATTATAAAACTAAATGAATACAAGGATGAATTTGAAATGGTATACACAGTTTCAGACTATGTTCAAACATAGTCAATATATCAATATAGTATGTAATACATAACGTAAGACAGATGATATCCTCAGAGTTAAAGAAATGCAGTCAGACAATTAAGGTACTTCAGTTATCCACAACATGCATGCTATTGGTGTAAAAATACTTTATGAACTTTCTGGCCTGGGATTTAATGGTACAGTACCACTTCTCTGACTATAAAGGTGAGATAATTTTCTATCAAGGATAGAGTTTTGTAATATTCTACATGTTTATGTGTCAGGTGCCACAAGCCCCTCAATGACTTTTCTGACCTCCCTTAAAGTGTTATATAATACAGTCAGCACTTTCTGTGTATTTATAAAAGTTTACACTACAAGGTATAGAATGTCCCTAGGTTTGCGATCAAATAAAGATAGTCAGTGAGGAAATGAAGCCTCATGGTTATTAATTATAACAGTATTTGTTTTTGAACTTCATAATTTTCTTAACAATAAATGATTTTATTTTGATTTAGATGAGTAATACAAAGTATACTGCAAAGAATTTCATGAAGGAAAAAATGACTAAAGAACAAAGCAATTGGAAGAGTAGTTTTTAGCTGAAAGGTCAATTGATGCATAGTCTCAAAGTTGTGGGAAACTACAGAATCTGAAGGATCTGACAGTTTCCACTTTTCCTTCATGAATGTGGACCCAAATGAAGCACTGTGTCTCCTCAAATCCATAGTGAATGTTTTCGTCTTGGTGATATTAAGAGGTAGGTTGCTCTCTCTATAACACTTTGTGAGATCTTCTATAATATTCCTGTGTGAAGCCTCATGGAATCTCATGGTTATTAATGATTAAGGTACCACTGTGCTGCCAATAAAAAACTTGGTGAGGTGACTATACAATACAGTATTTTGCAAGAAACCCTGATAGCTTCTTTACAAAAATTAGGATCCAACTTCAGATGGAATTAAATATATATATAATCAATGAATAGCACAATCACCTATGAGTGTTTACCATTGAGGTGTTCAAGAGCAATATAAAGTAAATATGCACTTACCAATAAAAGCAGAAGGATGAGGACAATTGAGAACTATTAGCTTATTCACCATCTCTGGGTAATAGATTGCAAACAACCAGGCAATCATACCACCCCAATCGTGACCAACAATGTAACATCGATTATATCCTATAAAGGAATAAGAAAATGTTTGAAAACTATTATACTGAAAGCATTCAAGCTAAGCACAGAATCCATGTTTAGAAAATGTGACATATTACCCATCCTAAATACAGCAACTGGCCCACTAAACATAACTGTACTCTAGGTGCCACATTGGCCATCTAACAGAATATTCTGGAACAAACACCAAATGATTCACTTGTAAACCATATTATTAAAATCACAAAGTAACCTGCAAATCAGAGCAGTGTTACAAGACCAGTCCAGCCTGTCACTGATGTTGACACCCAAGTACTTGTAGCAATGCACCACCTCTGCATTCACTTCCTGAATAATTAATGACTGGGCACAGAGGCTCTTTGATGTGGCAAAAGTTAATAACCAGTTCCTTGGTTTTGCTGATGTTAAGATGCAGACAATCTTTCTGCACCAAGAAAAAAGGCTCCCCACCTGATTCCTATACTTTGTCTCATCTACCTTATCAACACACCCCATAAGTGCAGAATTATCTGAGAAATTCTGCAAGTGACATGTCCTGGTGTTATGTTTATAGTCTGAGGTGTTCAGAGTGAAGAGAAAATGAGACAGATCTGTTGTTTGTGGTGCTCCGGTATTGCTCACATTTGTATCAGAGACATATTCTTTGGGTATCAAAACTCATTCATATTCATGACAGGGTTGGTTTTAAATACTTTTGAAAGACAATCACAGAGAAAATATTATACATCCTATTCAAGCTGTCTTCAAAACATGACAAGGCAAGAACATGTCAGCACATCAACACAAGGCAGCAAAACGCAACAGCTCAATAATGATTCAAATGTTTAGAAGTAGGCTCCGATGGCATTATTATCAATGTACTTTAAAGAGCAATGCACATAATTTTCCTGTTTTGATAAATGCTAACGATAACTTGGGTTGGGTTGCATGAGTGAGTCTCTTTTCACAAAAAAAATAAAATTAAAAATATTTTACATGCAAAAGCATGCAAAGCTTATTTTTCAACACATTTACATCACCAGAATAACAAAAAAGAAAGAAATCCACTCAGTTTGAAAATGATTTTAGCCCACTGTAGTGCTACATTGGCAAATTTGTCACCAGTTTAACAATACAGTCTATGAGTGCACAACACGAACATGGGCAGATCATATAAACCTTATATATTCTATCCTTAGTTAAACATGGGAGGATTGATAGCAACCTCAGCTGTAACATAATTTGAAATACCATTAGAAATTTTGTACAGAAAGAAAAAAACACATAATACAAGCTTTATCCTGGAACTCACCTAGGTATTCAACAATGTCTTTAATGTCAGCAACCAAGTAATCCAGTTTATAGTTTTCCATTCCAACTGGCATGTCAGATTCTCCGTATCCTCGCATATCTACAGCTACCACTCGGAATTCGCTCTTGAATTCCCGAAGCTGATGACGCCAGGAAAACCTAGGAAGAAAAGGAATGCTTTTCATCATTTCAAAACAGTTGTGTCTTTTCACAATTGTGGATAGTGGCTCCTATTTTTATATACTATCAATTACCAACCTGTAGTTGATAAAAATGCAAACTTAGGATATTTAGGAGATGCAGAAACACTGCATGACTTAAAATGCCTTCAGTTTCAGTCTATCCAGTGATTTTGCATTTGTTTTGCACTGCACATAATATTCATTGATGTTAAAGTGGTTAAAAAAACAAATTTAAAAAACTAAAAATGTTACTTTCGATGACAACAAAATAATTACAATAAATGGCAAATATTTAATCACAAATGGCATCCCTACATTTAGATAATCAAAATTATTTTGATAACGTTGCCCAATGTTATGATTTCAAATGATTTCAGTAATATCATGCAAAGTGAGTAAGCTTCAATCAAAAAAAACACATTAAAAAAATAAAAAATAGAAATATGTAATGTACACACGACACTGTTTCCCAGTGAAAAACAGCCCTAATTATATGATGTTCATTGAAATTCTTAAAAAATAGTGTATTATATTTTAAACTTTAATTTGATTTTTTTTATTTAATGGGTCTTGCAAAGCTTGCTTATTCACTTAACTGAAAGAAAAATAGCTCTTGGAATGCTTTATTATCAGAGTGTCCAAAACATTAGCTTACCATGCTAAAGTTAATTCAAAATCAGGCAGAAAGAATTCTATCTAGAACTAGAGAGACCATATATCACCAGTTCTAACTATGCTGACTACACTGGCTTCCATGTAAAATCTCCAGTTGAAAATGACTTACTTCAGTTACCTTACTGAAAATATTGATGCAATTGCTTTGCATTAATGGATTAATAGCTCTGATTAATAATAAAAAATGATTAATCATATTAGAATTCTTGATATTTTTCTCTTATTCAAACTATGTATTTTGTATTGAAAAACGTTGTAATTTATAATTTGTAATACAATTTTTAATAAATGTGTTGAAAATTAAAATTTGACAAAATATTCTTTTCACATATGATCCTATGCATTTTAAAATATTGAATGGCCAATAATATAAGATCCGGTTACAATAGGCTTCAAAAGTATGCACATTATAACCGGACCAATTCTGATACTATATATTGTATAGCAAAATTGGTAGAATTATGTCAGCACATGGAATAACATTGTAACATAGGTTCAGCACGACACCGCTGAAAGGTTGCCAACCCCTGGAATAGGATATGCTTTTCACACTATCACTAATGGTTGGATTGGAATTTTTAGAACTGCATAAAATAAAGCAATGCAGTCTAAAATATCATGTTTTTACTATGCAATATTATACCACTCTGTAATACTCCAGACACTGATGTAAGTGGATATGGAAAAAAAGTGGTTCCAATGCTGTTTGACTGGTAGGCAAAGACTTTGTCTCAGTATAGTCTAAATGTATTAAATATTTAAATATTAAAAATTCAAAAAGCAGCCACTAAGTGCTTGCCTCAGAATAAAAGCAATATCCTTGCTGCATCTTTACTAGAGTAATCACACTGGATTCATATCAGATCAAATCCTCTTTTAAACTCATTATCAATATACCATAATTCTTGACTGTTGCTGACCTGAAATAATTGCATTTGACAAATGCAATCCTTTAATACTGCTTTTTTCAGTATTCCAAAGGCTAACTATATACCGCCAAGTAAGGGTTTATATATTTTTGTGGCTTATAATCTCTTGGCTGTATTCCTGTTCATAACATCCTCTCAGTTAGCAATACAAATTGTTGTTGAATATCAACATTTTATCGTTGTGTTTTTAGAGCTATTATATCTGCATGAGCTCTCTTAAACAGAAACTATAACATTTTTCTGTACTCTTATTATTGCATCAGTTTATTTTTTAAAATATTTTTTATCTATGCAAGTCCAGTCACTTTCAAGCCCCTCTCAGTGTCTTTAATATAGCACAAAAAACAAGTGTATAAAAGTTTTGCTATGTTTCTATATATCTGTCTAGTGTTTTGGTAGAAAGCATTTCAAACTTATCAATTAAACCAAATAGACCATAAGTTCCAAAAGTTCTGAATTCAGATTAAAATATCAATTACATGTCATTATTTTCCAATAAAAATCCTACTAGCTTGTTTCACATAATGAGTATTTCTATATAATTCTGTACATTTTTTTATTAATGCCGATCTCCTACATTTAGCCCAATTAACTACTGTACTTTTAAATATATTATAGTGTAATTCACCCATTTTCTGATCCAACTTAGTCTGTTACTAAGTACCAGGTAGTTGGAACCTATCATTAAAGCATTAGTAGATATTTAACTCTCTAATGTATTACTCTGAAAACAAAAACACAAAACTCTTGTTCACTGTAAACTGTAATAACCAGATTTTTTTCCCTGTTTTTCCCATGGATATAAAGTTTGTTGATTCTCTGCCATTCAACCTGTCCATTTTCCCTTCTGCATGATTACCATACAAAAGGGAAATATAATATTACTTCTAATGCACAAAAACTGTCACTGCAGATCATTATTTTAATCTGAGACTGACTTTAAGATGGCCTTGTATCTTCTCTGGTAAAAAAGCTTTCCTTACAGAGGACTGAAGTTCACAGTTGTTTCTTGATCTGCATTCAGATCCCTGCTTTGCAGCTAAATGTGGAAGAGTAATGAGAGAAAATACAGGGATGTAAAAAAGTAGGTTTGCAGTTATATGAAACACAGAGTTTATTCTTGTATTATGTATTAATTATTGCATTATTTATTTATATTGTGTTATTTATTGTCTTCTGCTTACAGTTATTGCATTAATAAAGCAACTGTAATAAACATAACCTGTATGTAAACTGCAACTTTGAACCACTTTTGCACACCACTGTATAAATATAATTTGCTGTATAGTATTTTATCCATTTCATGTGGCCTTCTTTACATTTGATAGGGTAACATAGTTACAAATGCAAGACAAACATGTATAAATATGCCATTATTTGTGGCTTAAAACCTTCTCCTATGAAGGTGAAAATCAATAGAGAATTTGCTTTTTATATTAAAAAAAAACATAAAACGTTCTTCCACTACGAGGATTGCAGTAGTTCAGTGGGTGTATTTGCTGTTTAATAGTGTTTTGTGCCAGGTGCAGCCTCTTTTTGAGTGAATTCTGTTTAGAGTTTTTGTTTTCTCCTCAGTTTTACATGGGTTTTCTCTAGGTACTCTAGATTCCTCCCACAATTCTAAGACATGCTCTTAAAATGAATATTGATATGGTATTGCATTAGTGTGGGTGTGTGAATTTTAGCATACCCTGCTGTGTTGTAAAGATTATTGATTGTTTCTACTGTATAATTGTTATTGTTTACTGGGCATTCCATAACCCTGAGAGTAAAGAACAGTAAAACTCCACATAATGAAATGATGCATCATAAAATTGTCTCTTAACAAACAGCAACATCATCAGAGCTTTATTGGGCATGTGAAAGATAATGAAACTTTCATATTGGAAACATATTTTCCTACATCCTGCATTACCTAAATGGGTCCTATTTGATGCAAGTGTGTTTGTGTGCATGAGTGAGTCTATTCAGGGTAGTTTCTGGCCTTGAGCCCAGTGCTGCCAGATTGGCTCCAGCCTCTTATAATCTGAATTGGATTAAGTGGGTTTGACCATGTATGCATGTATGTAAAAATATTTCTAACCTCTACAATAAAAACTCACTCTCGTAGAAATATTCCTAACATATTTATACCAATCCATCAGACATTTTAAACTGGAATCCCTAGATGAAATTCTTGCAGACAAGGCGAGAAGATACAACAAACACTTGACAAAAACATAACCATTGCCCCAAGGGCTACAGACCCTATCTGCTGTGTTGCTATGCTATCCAGCTCTCTACAGTATATCCTTGTTTATTTTCCCATTTAATGCCATTTCATTAATCTTTTACTTTCTCTATGGATACTGATTGCATTGTTTGTTGTTAGTTGGTAAACCTTTCTCTGCATATGGGAAAAATATATTTCCTACAACCTACATATTCCATTGAAACTGAATCATTGCCAAAATTTCACACTTTAGATAAACAAGGACTCAGCATCACATGAGCAATATAGATACTAAATAAAAACAAAATATTGTACATGTTTCATAAATTAAAACACCTAGATCAAAACCTACTGTCGCACTAAAGCCTAATTAGTATAAAAAATTCTCAGACCAGCTAAATTTAATTAATGGTGGTAGGTGGCCAGAACCTAACCTAACCTAAGGAAGAAACTAACTTTGGATGCTGCACCAGTCCAATATATGGTCTACTCATACATACATTCATATTCACACAGTATCAATTTGAAATCAGTACTTATACTACATACACATCTTTGGAAAATTGTGGAGAAGAAATCATGTAAACAGAGGGCGATGTTGGATCTGTTAGAATTGGATCTTAAGGATGAAAAAACAATATTTAACAGCAAATTTCAATGCTTTACTTAGTCCACCAAGCTCATTTAAGAAAAATTGATTTTTTGTTGAAAAAGTTTTGAAAATTCTAATTAACATTATTCAGAATATAGATCAAGTCTGGACTTGTGTGAGCTAACTAAATAATCTAAAATACCTGTTGTTGTAATTAATACACATATACCCATGCAAAATTTTAAAGAGAATTTAAGTGATGTAGAGTAGTATTTTTCATGAAAAGTGCCATATAAAAGAAAAGAAAAATTGATTATATAGTTAAAAACTTTCATTTGATTAGAATGGATGTATATTATGTCATTGTCATTTAGGTTAATCACAAAAATATGTATTTTTTTCTAGAATTTCACCAATAGATTTAAATTTTATGTAATTTATTATCTCTTGTTTTTATTACCAGAACTCTGGGAATCCATGGAGAAAGAGCATCAAAGGCTTGCCTCGCTCACCAGCTGCAACATAATGAAAACGAAGCCCAGATTCCTAAAGGAGAAAGAATAAGTATGCATTGTGTTTAGTACTCATATTGGTATTTCAAATTTTATAGTTGAAGAGCAAAGAATGAGTTAATATTTCTATTACAACATGCACAACTGGGTTTCTAACAGAACGAGTGCAGTAACCATCTCTCACACCTAACCTATTTAAAGATGGATATCAAATTATCTGAAACCTTGCTGGGACAAAGATGTACAAAGATAAAATTCAGACTCTACCATTAAGTTCATGCAAAGGTTCATTACCAACAGATTTAAGTGTTGTCATGCATGTTTTCCTGAGGATCACCTCTATGGTTCAACTAAGGTAAGCAATACCACTCCAGGATGAGTGGGGCTGCTAATGCTAATAGTTTCTTATCTTCCACCCACAGCTCCGAAAAGATACCCAGTGAGGGAACCTATCCCACCCCCCACAATACACAGAATAAGCCACACCCCTTTTAGACAAGGCTCTGTGAGACTAGACGGCCCTGTATCGTGACACTGATGGAGCTCCTGTAAGTCTGTGTCCAAATCCTTCCTGCTATTAAGCTACATTGGGCTACTGCAGCTGACATTTTAATTGTGCAGAAAGTGGCGATTGGAGCGGATTTCAATGGACATGTTGGTGAAGAGAACAGAGGAGACGAAAAGGTGATGGGTAGGTATGGTGTCAAGGAGAGGAATGAAGAAGGTCAAGGGACAGTGGATTTTGTCAAAAGGATGGACATGGCTGTGGTGAATATGTATTGTAAGAAGAGGAAGGAACATAGGGTTATGTACAAAAGTGGAGGAAGATCCACACAGGCAGATTATATCCTATGCAGAAGAGTCAATCTGAAGGAGACTGAAGACTGCAAAGTGGTGGCAGGAGAAAGTGTAGTTAAGCAGCATAGGATGGTGGCCTGTTAGATGATGTTGGAGATCAAGAAGAGGAAGAAAGTGAGGACAAAG
Source organism: Polypterus bichir lapradei (assembly GCA_026402145.1). Classification (NCBI taxonomy): domain Eukaryota; kingdom Metazoa; phylum Chordata; class Cladistia; order Polypteriformes; family Polypteridae; genus Polypterus; species Polypterus bichir. Next base: position 91,017,626 of record JANRMT010062856.1, read on the forward strand.
CCAAGGATCAAATGGTGGAAGTTGAAAAAGGAAGACTACATGGAGACAGGCACAGGGTGGTAGTGAAGAATTACCAGACAGTTGGGAAACTACAGCAGATGTAGTAAGGGTGACGGCAAGAAGGGTACTTGGAATGACATTTGGACAGAGTAGGGAGGAAAAGGAAACCTGGTGGTGGAATGGGGAAGTACAGGAGAGTATACAGAGAAAGAGGATGGCAAAGATAAGTGGGATAGTCAGAGAGATGCAGAAAGTAGACAACAGTACAAGGAGATAAGGCACAAGGTGAAGAGAGAGGTGGCGAAGGCTAAAGAAAAGACGTATGATGAGTTGTATGAGAGGTTGGACACTAAGGAGGGAGAAAAAGACCTGTACCAATTGGCTAGACAGAGGGGCCGAGCTGGGAAAGATGTGCAGCAGGTTAGGGTTATAAAGGATAAAAATGGAAAAATACTCACAAACGAGGAGTGTGTGTTGAACAGATGGAAAGAGTACTTTGAGAGGCTGATGAATGAACAGAATGAGAAAGAGAAGAGGTTGGATGATGTGGAGATAGTGAATCAGGAAGTGCAATGGATTAGCAAGGAGGTAAGGACAGCTATGAAGAGGATGAAGAATGGAAAAGCCATTAGTCCAGATGACATACCTGTTGAAGTATGGAGGTGTTTAGGAGAGATGGCAGTGGAGTTGTTAACCAGATTGTTTAATGAAATCTTGGAAAGTGAGAGGATGCCTGAGGAGTGGAGAAGAAGTGTACTGATGCCAATATTTAAGAATAAGGGAGATGTGCAGGACTACAGTAACTACAGGGGAATAAAATTGATGAGCCACAGCATGAAGTTATGGGAAAAAGCAGTGGAAGCTAGGTTAAGAAGTGAGGTGATGATTAGTGAGCAGCAGTATGGTTTCATGCCAGGAAAGAGCACCAGGAGTGATTTTTGACAGACGGATATAAGCAAGAGTGAAAAGGAAGGTCTACAGGATGGTAGTGAGATCAGCTGTGTTATGTGGGTTGGAGACAGTGGCACTGACCAGAAAGCAGGAGACAAAGCTGGAGATAGCAGAATTAAAGATGCTAAGATTTGCATTGGGTTTGACAAGGATGGATAGGATTAGAAATGAGTACATTAGAGGGTCAGCTCAAGTTGAATGGTTTGGAGACAAAGTCAGAGAGGCGAGATTGCGCTGGTTTGGACATGTGCAGAAGAGAAATGCTGGGTATATTGGGAGAAGGATGCTAAGGACAGAGCTGCCAGGCAAGAGAAAAAGAGGAAGACCTAAGAGAAGGTTTATGATGCGGTGAGAGAGGACATGCAGGTGATGGGTGTAATAGAACAAGATACAGAGGACAGAAAGATATGGAAAAAGATGACCCCTAACGGGAGCAGCTGAAATAAGAAGAAGAAGAAGATGAAGATTAAATGGGTTTGACCTAGTTTTTGCCCAAACTCCTACTTGTGGCTTCCTGTGGTCTGTTGATCGGTTACAGCATACCCTATGTTGAATAAGTAACCTGAAGAGACTGGAGCCACACCTACATCAGTGGCACTCAGCAATGAAATGCTAATGAAGGTATTTCAATTTATAATAATTATATAGCAAAATCGAAAACACAATCTTGCCAGTGGAAAGAAGTGAATAACTACTACAGTATTTGAATTAAATCTAATGTTTTCTTAATGTAAATTATTATATATTTAAAATATTCTTTTTCATGAAAAGTGAATAATGACATTTTTTTAAATCTGAAAGTATTAAATGTTTGTCTCAGCATTGAAATCATTATATTAGCACACAGTACTCTTGTTACAGTTTTTGGTGGGGCTATTTGGTGAGCAGTGAATGCCCCAGAAGGCAGATGGGGAAAGACCCAGAGACAAAAGGGCTTTCGGTGAATAAGATTTATTACTGAATAAGCAGTCGTTGACTGTAGCAACAGTGAGAAAGGGCATGATTGAGTGGACTCATTTTTAAAAATTGTGGAAGACAATGCCATGCTTGTCCTTGGGAGAAGCACAGCATGCACACACACACCTATTTCCAGCATCTAGAAATAGGTAAACATCAGTCACAAGGAGATGTGCAAAGATATCATGATGCTGACATGGAAGTGTAAAGACAAAGTAGCATGGTACGAACAACACTGTGCAGATATACAGTACAAGCTTGACTAGTAAGTAACAACTTACAGAAGGCATATAACGTTGTACCACTACCCCAGGAGCCTAATTAAGCCCATGATGGCCCTCATGAAACTGTGGCCCCCATGTAAACTACTATGCAACCAGATAGTCCTTGATAGAAGTAAACCAATTACCAGACAGCAGAACAAGGAACAAAGGATGGACAAAGTACAACAATTCAGATAAGATCTTTAAGGCTTTATATTTCAGTCACAGAAAGCAGAATGAATCCACAGTTGAGAAATTGCATCATATGATCAATGCTACTTAAGACAAATCCTGAGACTTGCCATGAACATATGCCTGACCTTAAGGATACTATTTTGGTTATTATTTATTTATTTACTATTTGTTTTTAAATAGTCTAATTTTAAAGGCACCATTTTCTTTTCTTGGGCAACTCCATTTTGCAGTATTATCAGAATCAGAATCACTTTTTGGAACTTGATACAATGTCACATACAAATAACATACATAACATAAGTTAAAAAAGAAAAACTTTCTACAAAGTTGCAGAATAGTACAATTATAAAGGAAATGTGCAAATGATAATGTTTAAGTGAAAGTATGAATGTACAGCATGCATGCACGTGCACACACATACATGTACATATATACTGTACATCCTTCATACAGAATATGACAGAACACACAAAGAAGGAAGGCTAAATTACTGCTTTGAGAGGGCTAATGCTCTGAGAAAGAAAGTGTTTATGTGTCTGTTAGTTTTAGTTTTGATTGACCTGAAGCATTTACCAGAAGGGAGTTTTTGGAACAAGTGATGAGCTTGGTGAGACGAGTTTGTGGTGATCCTTATGACATAGTTAGTGACATGAGATGTATGCAGGTCTGCAACAGATGGAAGAGCACTGCCAATTATTCTCTCAGCAGACCTCACAACACGCTATAATTTATTTTTGGAGTGTGCCGTTGCTGAACCAAATGAGACAACAATGGAGAATGTGATTACATTTTCTAATATGGCTTTCTAAAACTGAACTACGATTGGCTGGGAAATTTTGAATTTCTTTAGTTGACGTAAAAAGTACATCTACTGCTGGGCCTTCTTAGTGATTGAAGTGGAGGTAATGTCTCAGCTGAAGGTATTTGTGATAGTTCTGCCAAAAACTTTTAAGGATTCCAACATATTAACTGCAAAATCATTAATTTCTAGTAGGAGAGGTTGTAACTGCTGTTTGTGAAAATCAATGACCATTTCCACTGTCTTGGTGATATTGAGGAGCAGATTACTGGTAGAAAATCAAGACTCAAGACAAGACCCTATCTGTAAGGTGCTTCGTTACCATTAGTAACTAGTCTAATAATGGTACTGTCTTCTGCAAACTTAATGATTTTTACTGGAGGATCATTGGGCCTAGAGTCATTGGTGTACATTAAATAAAGTAGGTGGGTAAAGTACACAGCCCTAAAGGACACCTGTGCTAATACAGAGCCAGTCTGAGAGGTGGGAGCTCACACAAACATATTGTTTCCAGTTTGTCCGAAAACTGTAAATCCATCCAGGGTTCAGTTCTGTCTGTAGAGGTTTAGGTAACAACAGCTCAGGGGCAATGGAGTTTAAAGCTGAACTGAATTCTACAAACAGAATTCTGGCATAGGTTCCTTTACAGTCCAGATGCTGTAGCAGAAAGTGAAGGCCCATGTTAATGGCATCGTCCACAGATCTATTCGCTCGATATGCAAACTGAAGATGGTCAAGATCAGAAGCAGTAACAGACTTCAGACAGGTTAGAACAAGTCATTCAAATATTTTCATTAAAACTGATGCAAGAGCAATAGGCCTGTAATAACTGAGACAGCTTATTTTATCAACTTTGGGAACAGGAACAATAACAGAAGATTTAATCCAATCTGGTACAGTACACTCTGCAAGAGACTGGTTAAAGATGTCTGTGAAGAGAGGAGCAAGCTGTCTGGAATGGTGTTTGATTGTTGCAGGTAGGACAGAATCAGGAACGGCTGACTTTTTATAGTTCTGTGTTGCAAACAGCTTCCAGACATTCTATACCTTGATTAGAAAGCGAAGAAGAGGGGTGAGGCTTTTGTGAGGAAGTGGCTGGTGTCATTCGTGATGTAGATTCTTAGGTTCTTAGGTGAACCATGACTTTCCATTGTTGTAAATCACAATAGTTTTGCTTCACAGGAGCTCATATACGATGTAACAGTGTCAGTCATCTCATGAATATTTTCACAAGCATTTTTAAAAACATCCCAATCAGTCCAGTCCAAACAATCTTGTAACAGTTCAACTGACTCATCAGTTCATGAACATACAGATTTTCCTATTGGTTGAGCTCATTTCAGCCTTTGCTTATAAATGGGTAGCAGCGGTAGCATCACATGGTCAGAATTACCCAGCAACGCGTAAGATAAAGCCCAGCATGTGTCCTTTATAGTGCAGTAACAGGGATCCAAAGTCTACCAACCTTAGCTGTTGGAATCCAGGACGTTTGATAGCTTGGTTAGCATTATTAAAGTCGCCCGTCACTATAAACTGGGAGTTCACCAAATTAGTGATTTAATCTGCCAACTACTGCTGCGCTTCATTCACATTCTCCTCAGACAGGATGTAAACACCAATGAAAATTACTGAAGAAAATTCTCTTACAGTTAATAGCGAATAGTTTAAGATTCCTGGAGCAGTGCTTCAATAATATGGAAACGTCATTGCACCAATTTTTATTACTATAGAAGTAGACTCCACCACGTTTTTACTTGTTACAACGATCAGCATCTCTATCTGCTCTGTAAAGCAGAAACCCCTACAGTTCTAATGCAGAGTCAGGAACTGATACCTTAAGCCATGTCTCCACAAAGGAATATGCTGAAGAGAGAAAATAATCTTTACTTGCCGTTAGAAGATGATTAAGTTCTTCTATTATGTTCCTCAGTGATCTGACATTAGCTAAAACTAGACCAGGAAGAGGTGTTTGAAATGAGCGGCTCCTGAACCACATGACAGACCCCGTGCACTTCTCTCTTCTCCACTTCAGGTGCGAGTTACCTGGCTGGGTGTCCAAGATTAAGTCAGAGGGTCCATGAGTAGTAAATCCAAATGCGAGCATCCTTGACTAGTGAAGGGTGAATGAAGTCCGATTCCAATAAATAGGAAATGATCTTGTGTGTAAGCAATCCTCATTTTGTTGCAAAAGGCAAAGTTGACAGACAAAAACAGAAACATAAGCAGCGACCAAACAAATGTGGCTGCCCTGATCAGCACCATTGATCGTGGCATGGCGGCACTATATAGTTATACCTCCTGTTGGTGATAACATGGGTGTGTTGTGTGTGTGATATCACCTGGATCGGGCTATCATGTCATTGCACTGACATTATATAAGATTGTGCTGGACAGCACACAATGACCATGTTTTTGGAGTCTCTTCTTTAAAACAAAACAACATCTTTCTTAATGATATGTAGAAGTAATTAATCTAATCAGTTTTATAGACCTTTGTCTTTGTTTTTGACTTTGATTCCTGTATGCATATCTAGATTAGTCACCGGTTTTTATGAGTGCCAAAAACTCAAAACTTAACTTAAAACCACATTAAAATATCTTTGTTACACTAAACCTATGTATAAGTACCTAAGGTAATCTAACAAAGTTATTAAAGACTGATGGGAATGGAGGTATAGGGGAAGAGAAACCAAGGGAGGTCAAAGTGGAGATGGATGGATAAAATAACAGGAAGATCTGAAGGAAAAAGTATTGACTGGTGAGGTTGTGCAGGACCAAGCTGTTTGTAGAAGGTTGATCAAGCACATCAAACCCACATTGAAAATGGACAAGATAAACAGCAAGAAGAAGAAGAAGAAGAGTATATTTAAAAATGGCATGGTAAGGAAATGCCTCATAGCTCCTGATAGTTGGTTTTGAATGCTTGTTGTGTATTTTTACATGTTGTGGACTGGTGTTCAAATGAGGCCTTCCAACCAGTGCTACCAGGCATATGAACCTGAACTTGGAGTTCTCTAACCACATGACTAAGAATCAATTCAATACAAGAAATCTTTACAAAGGCACCATACAGCCCATTGCTCTACACAGCAATTACAAACATAGCATGGCTAAAAAAATAAATCACAAACAGAAGACATACAGCTCTAACATACAGTATACACAGATATATACATAACTAGGTTTAAAAATAGGTGAATCACCTCAATCTCTGCATAAAGTGTGCTTCCCATTTTGCCAAACCAGCTTAATCCTACACTGCAGAGGTGTGCTTTTAGAGCAATGAACAGACAATCAAAAAGTCAATCAGACACAAAGCAATGAACCCCACTGTTGAATACACCCTCATTCAAGCTCTTTTCTACTGTTAAACCTGACGTCAAGTTAGCCCCCTCCCCATCTAAAATCCTTTAAGTATATCTGTTTAACACAGCTACCCATCGAAATGCTAGAAGTGCAGAAGAGGACATCCTGAAGAGCCTCTCTCTCAAATGTAATCCCTCAAGATTATTACAAGAACCTGCTGAACTCTTAAATAACACTCTTCAGCACCTACCCAGTGGCACTGAAGCGCCTCCATTCAGAGTGGAGTAATTCAGCACAAGCCCCAGCAATCCGATCCTTGACGATGAAAGTCTTTCTTAATAACGCAGCACCCTCTCAACGGGGGAACTCAGCTAAAACCCCCACTGTAAAGTGAACCCTGTGCACCTGCGCCATGAAACTCGAGCCCGATCGCCTCTGACACGGACACTCCATTCAAAGTAAAAACTCCTGCGCCAGACAGTCCCCGACACTCCCAAGTTTTCTTGGTCTGCACACAAATGCCATCGTCTTTGCTATATAGGAATGCCACCGGGCAACGCGGGCGCCAGACGCGAGCCAAATGCCAACGCGGGTAACGAAAGATTGGCCGTGCACGGCGCGGGCTCACCTTAATTCTCACGTAGCAGTGAGTGCCCAAGGACGTGTCATTCAAAAAGGCGGGCGCAGTCTCTCGGACCGTCCACTGGAAGGTTTTCTTGGGCCTTCTGACAACGCTCCACACAAGTTTGAGGAGCACGATGCAGGTGCAGAAAACGCAGAAACCGTAAACGAGAGTCCAGAAAGCCAGAAGCCTCATCCTGCACGCCAGGCGCACGGTAAGCAAGGCTAAACTGCGGAGCAGCCTCGCCATCTTTACACTCAAGAAGTGGAGAACGCTGGCGAGAGGATTAGGTGGCTTGCGCTCTCTTCGCGACCGGTTTATGCTAGGAGAGGCTTTTTATGAATGCGTTCGCTCAGCGGTGTAGAGGCTGCCTCATGACCAGGAGCTGTCAGTTCGGTGGGGAGAGGCTAGGTGGAAGCTGGCTAAGTTGAGAAGTCCAAGAAACGGTTAAAGATGCTGGCGTCGGGAGTCACGCTTGCGTGTGACTTGGGGGGCAAGGACGCTGGTGAGCAGGTATCTTTCGGATTCATTAACCTGCATTTCCGCGGCGCTTAATCGAGCCGGGGCTGAGGGGCACTGTCACCGTGTCAGCTCGCTCGCAGGCACGTGATTTTGTTTGTTTTCTAGCAGCCTGGCTCCTTTGGGACTTTAGCAGCACTTTCAGTCACGACTGGGGGCGCTGGTTTCAAGGGAGCGCTTAACTGCCGATTAACGGAATGTTTTATTTTAACTCTTTACGTGTCTTAATTGGTAATAGGTGAAGAGTAACGGGAATTCTCCGGCATCTGCGACTACGAAGCCGAGGCGTGCGGGTTCAGCTAATCTCCAAACTGCACTGTATCGGATGCAATTCCTTTTTATTTATTTTTGTCATAAATCATTTTAAATATTCACAAAAGTCTCTCTGTCACTTTTTTCAATCAGCTGTCTAAAGAAGCCACAAAATGCCACACGCTGTGCGGGGATGAATTCATAAAGCAGGTTTTACGTAGTGGGGTAGAATCCCGTTCCTCTGCTGATATGTGGATACCCGTTGTTATCCAGTACATATTACATGAGAAATATTTGTTTCACGATCGTTTTTCCAGAAGCAAAGAATGACAAATAGTTTGTCCCCTATTTTGTTTTACCATGTATGCGAATTAAAATAAAGTAATTTATGAAATCATTTTCGCTGTTAACACCTTGTATGGCAACACGTGCCCGAGAATGGTTTCATTTAAATTCAGATGGTCTTCTCGCCTTTCTCAAGCTGAACAGCCAGATCGTCGTCATGCATACTAATAGATGGCTTCCAGCCTTTTATGTTTTGTGCAGTTGCACATGGCAAGACTTCCTATTAAAGCTTAATTATGCTGCATTACGCGTATCTCAGTAATGCCATAAAGAGAAGAGTCAGAGAAGCAGTTAGTCGCACGTTATCAGTGACTGTTTTTACTCTAAATTTCAGAATACTGTACACGAAACAGTCGTAACACCGATTCTAAAAGTTTGTGAAGTCAGAAATATTTAGAATATTAACACTCAGCAGATGCGTTTTTCCTTATCTGACTGTGCAGCGACCTAGCAGTAATTTTGAAAATAACCCCACTTTATTTTCTGGTATTACTTGATTAATTTGAAAAAAAAATGTCTGAGAGGTGGAAGCAGACTTGTGTGGATAGAGGAGGGATTAGCTGGGCTAGAAATGAAGTCGAGGTCCACGGAACTGTGTCAGTGAGGGCACTTCCATGCTGTGCCAAACTGGCATGACCACAAAAAAAAAAAAAAAAAAAAGAAAAACATATGAAACACGGTGTTCAGCACATGTTATGGTAAGTCATTGATGCAATCCTTTTAGATCAGAGTATTCATTTTATTAGTAATTATTAATTGTTGCAGTTATTTATCCTTTCACTTTTATCTATTCATTGTTTTATGGTTCTCTGCATGATAGAAGCCCGACTGCTCTGTGCATGCAGTGCCAGCCAATCACAGCTCAGACGCTGTATAATTTCTTGGCAACATGGTGTGTCTAATAACTAATTAAAGTACATTGACATTGCACTTTGAGTAGAAATATGAAATAAAACTGCATACTTGTGAAATGTGCATATTAAAGTATAAGCAGTGATTTACAGTCATTACAAAGATATTCTGTCTCCAGGAACCAGTGGCACCCTTAACCAGTGTGTTGCCAAATCCCATACAAATTACATTTAAATGATAAAAAGTAATTTAGCAAAACAGTAGGCTTGAGTTGTTCAAAACAGAGATGCAGTACCTTCTCAAAAGTTAAAGAATATCAAAAAATGAAACGAAAGTTAAAATCCAGAATTTCAAGAACCCAAAGAACTTACTCTGGGGCAGTGGAAACATGTTTGGAGTTATATATAACACTTCACTATCTGACAGTTTGATGGACAAATTTAGGTTTTGCTAATACCAGGAGAATGTCATCCTCTAGGCTGCATAATGTCTACTGTAACGTTTCTTTGAGGAGGGGTAATGGGTCTGGGACCATTTTTCAGGGTTTGGGCTTGGCTCCTTGGTTCCACGTAAGGATGATATTATTATTATTAATAATACTGGTAAATGCTGCTGCATACAAAGATAAGTTGGACAATTCTGTGTTTCCAACTTCGTGGCAACAGTTTGGGGATGATCCCTTTCTGTTCTAGCATGACTTAGCCCATGTCCATAAAGACATGTTTTGCCAAGTTTGGCGTGGAGGAGCTTAAGTGGCCTTCGCAGATCCGTGACCTCAACCCTATTGAAACCTTCTGGAATAGTTTTAACTAATTGTGAGCCAGGTATTCTCATCCAATGTCATTACCTATCCTCATAAATAATCTGTTTGTTGAATGGGTACAGTTACCCACAGACACACTAAAGAATCACGTGGAAAGTCTTCCCAGAACAATAGAGGCTATTATAGCGAAATGGGGAATGGGTATTGGGACAATTCCATATTAATACCAATGGTTTTGGAATGGTGTGCCCAACGAGCTCATATAAACCTTTGGCCATACAGTGTATTTTGGTCTAGGTCCTTTGATGGCCTAGTATTCTGAAAGTCATTGCTCTGGAACTGTTTTTGTGCACTGCTTACTCTGTCACAAGGTCAGATGACACCAATGCTTATCCTAGCAGGTGCCAGCCTTGGATGGGGTGTTAGTCCATACAGTATATCCCTTTCCCAGTCACAATTTCATAGCAGGTTATCCGTTATCCTATATGAAGGCATTAATCTCTGAACCTGCTTTTCCTTCTTTTTTAATTCTCAGCACACCATGCAGAGCTATGCACACAATAATTGTGATTAGAAGGCAACATTTGAGCCTCACACATGCGCCCAACTGTGAATTTCAATGCATAACATGTAATCATACTGCATTCGCGTACATCACAGCGTGATAATGAGTTAAGTAATCGTCGTCTGTGAAGCAGCTTGAGGAAAGCAGTGTTTTGTCTCTACATATGTTTCCACATACCCACACAGATTGTACTAATAAGATGGCCCACACCCATCATTTTAAGATGGACCGCATATTCAGATTTTTAAATGTTGGTTCTTTGAAAGTTGAAAACGAAGAAGAAAGTACAATATAAATGTGCTAGTTACTAGCTAGCTTAAAATCTTATACCACTTGAACACTGCACTTCTGAGTCCTTGGACTCATCCAGATATAGGGGTTGAATCTGTGCAGAATTTAGAATAAAGCATTAAGTACATGATTGTTGATTGTATTAGACCTTAAACAGTAACAGCAGCAATATGCAAATACAGTAACATTCATCCTTATCTACTATATCCTTATTTTGATTATAATTTTAAATATTTAGTGAGGTCAATGTTTATCAGTTCATTAATGACTGGTGCACTCTTAATTAGCAGATTAAGAAAAACGCATTTTTGATTTGTCTCAGTTGAGATTAAATATAACAACTTATGCTATAGGATACAGCAAAAGTTCAGTTTCTGGTTTACTTTTTATGACACTTTTATATCTCTCTCTCTCGATCTTTATATCTCAAAAGAATAGGAGATAGTAACACCTATGCAAACCAAAATGGGGTGCTGCCAGTACAGTTATGAGTTAGACAAGACCTAAAACTAAATTATTCTGTTTATTGTAGAGTTGTGCAGTACACCAGTCCTGAAAAAGTACAGAAAAACTCAGTTTTAAAACTGTAGTTCAGTACTTTCAGTACTGAAATAGATAGTAGGTTTCAAAGACCTTCTGCGCAGCACTTTATTGTTCTGCTTTTCAACACACTGGAAATTCCATGGGGTAATTCCCTGCCATCCCACTCTATAACATCCATTAATCTGCTGAAAGTTCAAAAGGAGAACTGCAGAGTGTGGCAAGGCAGGCAGGTCTAAGTTTATGCAGTACAACAGGGAAGCGTATGATTGTGCTACACACCAGGGAGGATACAGTATGACCTTGTTATTCGTTCTTTGGTTCAGTACTGCCTCATTACTGGTACTGAGGTCTGAAAGCTGGTATCTGATGGTAATGGTACACCCTAACAGAGTTCTTTGAATAACTATCTGATAATTACCAGTGGAAAAGCACAAGGAGATGAAGGAAAAGGGGCACTGACAGACCTGAAGTCTAATAAACAGGGTTAAACTCAGACTACAACAGCCAAATCACAGTCAAAGAGAAAAGTATGTTTAATTGTAATTTGTCATTTTACTCCAAACACACACCAATCAAGATTTTTGCATAGTTCTCTATTGCAAAGTTGATCCAATGCTTGGATAACAAATAGCTGACCACTGGCAAACTAATTAAATCAAAAGTGATTCATCATAGCAAGAATAAATTGCAACTCATGAACTTACAAAATATATTTGAATTTAACTGGCTTATTAACCAAAACTTTTCATTACAGTTTTAAGTCCATAATTCCCATGCAATAATATAAAATAGGCATGTAATTCAAAAGGAAAAAAAAATCAAAGAAGAAAAGGCCCAGTAATTCAAAAATGCAATAAAGATGATGGAGACAAGTTCAAAATACCAGAAGTTCAAAACTTACCAAAGGCCTAGTTGCAGGAGGCTAAGGATTGCAGAATGCCTGTTGTGTTTCAGGCAAAATTAGATTTTCTGAAATAAAAAACAGTGTAGTAATATGCCATTGTTCTGTTGGTTGGTTTGCAGTTTGTTTAGGTGTGGACTTCAGCTGGTACTGCTCTGTTCTGCACTATTGGGGCAGATTACTTGAAATTAATTGTCCTTTTTATTTTATCTTGCACTTAAGAAATGTCTAGAACACATTTACAAAAAAAAAAAAAAAAAAAATTTACAAGCAAGGTACATTCAACTGTAAAAACACCATAACCAATTTACAAAACGTACAGGGCCATGTGGATTTTAACAAATATAAGTACAGATATCCGCTATTTAACATCCATGATAAGTTATGAGACACTGTAGCGTTCCTGTTTTGACTAAATACAGAAAAATAACACTCCCTACGACACTCCAGAGGTGTGAGATAGGGTGCTACTGCCTACGAGTCAAAGCATACATTTTTTTACAGTAAAATTTATTTGGAAGTAGGGAAAGTTCACATTAAAACAACAAAAGATAGTACACTACAGCATAGGCCTTCTAAAACAGTGACACAAGAGATGTGTCATGTGCTGGAAGCTGTCGTGTTCGTAATGTTCAGTTACATCCGCTACAACCCCATTCTCTGATTAGACTTTCTGAACTCTATTATGAACTTACAGGGCCGTAACGTGTATGTGGTCAGGTGTTGCCCAAACAGACACACAGCTGTATTTTAACCAGCCCTTGTGATAGTCTGGGTTGATTCCATGCTCCTGTAACTCCCAGGAGCCTCTGGAACCTTCCACCATAGATGGTTATGAGGAGGAGCGAGGAGCCAGGCAGATGACACACACATAAGCAAGGAGTAGGTGCATAAGTACTCAGTGCCTTTATTATAAACAAGCTAAACAAGTTGAAACAAGTGTTCAAAGAGCAGTGCTCAAAAACGTTCAATAAATAAATAAATGAATAATACTATAAAATAAAGTGTGATTCGGAGACCTCACCAGATGCTGTGTATGTTCTCTGGTGATTCTTTGCCAAGCCTCTACTGTAGGCACCTCTAGCTCCTGCTTGTTTCGGGGGCTTGTCCCCCTAAGTTTTCTCTTCAACATATGGAAAGCCTTCTTATTTGGATTTTAATCAGGTGTCTGGCTTGGCAATTCAAGAATTTTCCATTTTTAGCTTTTAAAACCACCAGTGGTTTTTTGAGCTTGGAGGCATTCACTGGAGCTTGAGCAGATCAGATGTTTCTATACACCTCAGAATTCACTGTGAAACTGCCATCAGCAGTTACATCATGAATGAAGAGAAGTGTGCCAGTACCTGTGGGAGCCATACATGCTGAACAAGTGAGGAGATATTCTCTGGATGTTGGGAAGTTCCTTGTCATCACTGTCACAGGCTCATCTTTGTCTCATCTGTCCACTAAACCTTTTTCCAGAATTCTGCAGGCTTTTTTAAATACTTTCTTGCAAACTGTAATCTGGCCATCCTGTTTTTGTGGCTAACTAGTGGTTTGAATCCTGCAGTGTGGCCTCTGAATTTCTGTTAATGAAGCCATCTGCGGATATTCTTCAGGAGACTGATGTGTGTGTGTCAGAGACGACTGTTTCTGGCCTGTCGGGCTGGCGTTTTTGGCTTTTTCTTCACCTTAGTAAGGATTCTTCTGTCATCAGCAGTGGAGGTCTTCCTTTGAGATACTGAGCTCACTAGTGCCTTCTTTCTTCTTATTGACATTCCATACAGTTAATCTAGGTAATCCTAAGGTTTCACCAATGTCTCGTATGGTTTTAGTCATATTTTTCAGCCTCATAAATGACTTGGACTTTCATTGACATATCTCTTGTCCTCAAATTGAACAATGGCAACTACAGAATCCAAAGGCTATAAGCAAGCTGATGTATCCGAGGCCTGCAACAATGAAACACACCTAAGTAACCACCTGTCCCAAACATCATGGTAACCTGAAACGAGGGTAGCATGTACAAAAAGTGCTGTCATTTCTACATGGTGTGACTGAAAAGTATGTAAATACCCTTAAAGTCTGCAATGTGCACTTCAGTTACATCTGAATTGTTTGATTTGTAATTTTAAACTGCGGAGCAGTCTTTGTATCAAACATTATGGAGGGCACTATACTTCTTAAATCAAAAAAGAAATCCACCACACAAAAACAATGGTTGCAAGACAGTAATACATACAGCAAGAAGACTCTATAAACAGGAGCATTATTCAATGGCGAAAAAGTTTTAATTTTTGTAGCAACTGCACATATACAGATTTGCAAATATAAACTTATTACAACTTTATTTGTAAATATATACATATGACCCATCGTACATATTTTAGGATCACAACATTCAGTACATTGCAAGTCACAGATGTTGCCCATAGGAGGAATTCACACCTATGAATTTCTAATGTTTAGTTACTGGCCCATAAAAAGGAAGCAATGCCAACAATAAATGGTACATTAAAGACATCCGTAGTAATATGACTTTTAAATATACCATTCACCATATGCTTAACTCTTCAGGTTTCCCCGATTCAAGTATTTCACACTTAGCTAAGAAAGCAGTGCTGAAGCTTGTTCAAAGAAATCCTGCCAACAAGTACAAGCCTTCATTTTTATTTTTTCTTATTATTGGCACAAGACAAATACTCATGCTTATTTAAAGTTTCTGATAAAAAATGGTAACTATTTTACTGTACTCTTTGATACCCTGATACCAAAGCAATAAAATAATGAAATGCTATAATAAAAATAGTTGAAATGATTCAGACGATTACAGTAATGCATCATTTGCAATAATGCTTCTATTGCATAGTTACATTTTTTTTTTAAGTCCAAAAAAAGGGGCATTTTCCACAGTTTAACAATATAGACACCCAGCGCCTACAAGCAAGTAGAAATGTAAACATATTTATATGTACAGCCTTGAAATGCAAGATAATAAATAAAGTCTTTACGATTTGTATCCAGATCAAAAGAGGTTCTTCTCAAATGTCGACATGATATCACTCTGCAATGTCATGTCAATGATGGTAGCCATCTGAGGAGAATCAGAAAAGAAATGTGTGTAAATATCTTTAAATAATCTGTTTTAATTTAAACAGACGATAGAGAGACTGTTGCCGACACACTTTGAGCAATAATTAACTAGACACATCTGCAACATATTCATCAGTTAATCTGAATGTCTCCTTTGCTATGGCAGTGCTGTGAAACAACCAGTGTCCCAACACATGCAAGGGTGGGCCTCAGAAACATGTGGTGCCGTGTTACACATTTTCAAAAGTGGATTGGTGGTCAAAGAGTTGGTTAAAACACACATTTGCTCCTGTCTGGAACAGCAAGATGTTGGAACAGGTTTGGAAGTCATAATAAGATTATTGAAGAAGCGGCCTGTGGGTGCAGGAATCACATTGGTACAAAAACATGGTGCATACTCTTGACTCCTACTGATGCAAGGCTGCATGATGCTGTTGTTGACGAGGGACTATATAAATAACAAAGAGTGCAAATACAGTACATCTTGTTACCCAATAAGCAATCTCCAGGAGTTCTACACTATGTTATTAGCAATAAAAATAGTATTACACAACTTTATAGGCAGCTCTTATTGATAAAATTAGATTTAATTTTTTGTCTGCATGTCCCATAGTGCACTCTCTACTTACTGCTTCTCTTCTTCTGCGTTCTTGTTCTCTTTTTCTAGCCATTTCCCTCTCTGTATCAACATGAGAGCCCTGCGGCTTTTGCTTTTCATTTTGCTTGATAACTTCATCTTGTGAGATCTCTGCCAGTGCCAACTGAGCATGCTCCCCTCTGGAAATAAAATCATCACTCTTGAAATGAAACTTAAAAGTTCACTCCTTTATTTTCAGGAAAGTCTGGTTATTTTAGGCAATACCATGAATCACTGAAGAACAGACTACAATCAAATTGATGCTGAGGAAGAAAGGGTGGATCTTGTTCAAATTTAAGTTTATGAACACTCCTTTTAATAGTCTAGACAAATATATCCCGAAAATAGGTGTTTATATGCCCATCGATACTAACATTGTTCCCACGGTAGGCTCAACCCCTCAAAACAAAATCTGCTTATACTAACCCTAGCCTGTTAATGGCTCAGGTAAGATAACCAGTAATACCAACCTCTATCCAGTCACACCGCACGTCTAGTGGACATGTCTTTATAACAGACAGAACACAACCCCACTTTAAAGAAGTAGTCTTATTTCATAATAAATGAGTGTCTCTTCATGCATACAACAGACTAGAAATTCAGTCCAAGCCAGTAACAGAAAGAGTGGTTCACATACAGAGGGGGCCAACACGATAAAAGAGGAAGCAGGACTGTACAGCCTGAGAAAATTAAGACAAGTGCTTCTGTTCTTCTATCAACTGTCTGAAAGCAGTCGAATGATCGACCATCACTGCTACTACTACATTTTCCGACAAAAATAACTGAATATTTAAATCATCTGTACTACATTAATCATACCTACATGTCTCAACTGAGAAAATGTCACCTTTATCATGCAGAACAATAGGCAGAGACTAAGATCTTTTTTAGGGTGTTTTTCCTAAATAAAAACCCTGTCAGAATCAACTGTCCAGTTACTAGTTTCATACAATGTCATAATTCAACCCTCTTTCTACTTCACACACAAAAAAATTGTGAAACTTATTGATAAACAATTAAATAAATCATTGCTATCAATTATCACAGCAAAACCACAGAATACGAAAGGAAACTACCTACTTCTTGGATAACACTGCTCTCTATACCCATCTGTCATTAGTATTACCAATAGTCATACTGTACACAGAACATCAAAAGTGCTACCTTGGCTTTTCAGTGCCCAATTTGTCCTCCACTCCAGCTTGTTCCTTAAGTTTCCTTAAACTTCTTTCTCGCTCTTCCTTTTCCATTGCAGCTTTTCTAAACTGCAGAAAACTTTCATTGGATGATTTAATCACTGATGGAATATATGCATTCATCTTTCCTAAGCTGGCCCATGAATCAACATTCTTAATCCTAAAATCCTGAAATAGACAAGAATAAACATTCACAAATCATCAATACATAAACTATAATGCAGAACATTACAAAACAAATGTAGACAATAAAGTAAAGGATGTGAATGACTTGGCAAGCAACACTTCCCAATTTTGAAAGCTCATAATCAAACTTTTTCCCTACTATTGCCTTTAGAAAAGAAAATGATTTGCAATCACTGAAGGTGATCAGTGAAGGTGCAAGAGAGAAGTGCAACACTACAATCAAGATGTGGATAGCCAGTAAAAATGGAGTCAAAAATGTATAATGCAACCAAATTCTGTAAGGTATGATACTACACTTTAGGAGGCAGATTTTTTTGGTCTTTACACTAAAACTGTCAAGAATGCAAGTCTGCCCTGCTATGCAAGTAACAAACTTGTTTATAACTGCTTTTCGGCTTGAGTGAAATGTCTCCTGACAGCAGAGGTGGCAAGGAGGAAAAAAACAAAAACACATCACACAATTGTTTTACATTTTCCTTGTATTACATACAACATTAATATAATTGATTAATATTTTCATTTAAGTAATATCTTGTCAGCAGAGTGTGAGCTATGGCACACGTACAAAGTGCCAGTCTGCTACAGTGCTATGGTGTTCACTGTGCAACTTCCTTACACAGAACTGTCATTGTCCATCATACAGTAGATACTGTGTGGGAGGTAAAAATCAGAAGTAATGTTAAGTGAGTGCTTATTTGTTTCTTGCAAATTGTAATTATAATATTTTTAGGGTTGTCCGATTAACAAATGTAATTTTGATTAACCAATGAAATAACTCGATGATAAATTTCTAATACAAAAAGTTTTAACGATCACCTATGCAAACATTATTCCAATTAGTTTATTGAACAGTTTTGTGTGACAAAATTAATGCACAACCCACCATTAAACTCTCGGCCCCCACTCTCCAGTCATTGCCATAATATCAGGGAAAACCAATACATATGGTTTGAACTGCTATGTTGCAAGACAACATCCCACAAGCTCTATCAATTACACAAACAAATATTAAAAAAACAGAAACGGAACCTCATGGCTCAGCTTTTGTACACAATCAGCTCTGCTATAGCTCAGGTTGTGCTTAATTGCATGAAAAACATATGAGGCAAGTCCACAGCTGTTTTCTGTTTATGAATTATATAATTAAACTATGTTAACTTTCGGCTGAAATGAACAGAAATATTAGCGTGATCAATGTACACGGATTATTTCCTAGTTTTACTGGTTACACTATTCTGTGGGCTAATGCAGGCTACAGTAGGTAACATACAATTGAACAACAACATACCATGTCTGCTTGGGTGACAGCGACTCAAACATAGGTAGCAACTGCATGGTGCTGTATCCATCAATGGGCAGTGAAAAAGCTTGACGTTAAGCACATTCATCACCAAGGACAGGGCTGACCCACTGATATTCCATCTCCCATTCAGACCTATGGCTTGACAGCCTCTTAGATTTCATGGACAGACTTTAATCAGCAGACGTGACTGCATGTATAGCACCTTGTTCTGAACATTCTGCTGTACTGCGCAATGCAACTTTTTTGCACTGTCAATGTGTTAAAGCACAATGGCAAGGATGAGCAGTCTCACTCTATCTGCAACATTAGTGTCACACGAAAATTAAACTCACTCTGCTTGCATAACTGGTTTGATGTGAATTTTTGCATGTTATTTTCTGCAATTTGAGCTAGTGTATATATGAAACAATATTTACAAAAATACGAGACAAATTGCGTTCCTTTCAGGATAAATATGGTATGTAGTATTTTATGTTTCAGTAAGGGACAATCCTGGATGGCAGCATGAGTGGTGGGTGTCGGTGTGTGTGGATGAAGACCATTATCAAGAAATAACAGGAAAGGATCAAGCAGCGGTGACCTGCTACTAATATTAACAGGCATGGAATCATTTTAGGCTGCTTCATTTTTATGTGAAGCATGGTCGTGCTAAAATGATTGATTAATGCATTTAGGGGTTGCGCTACAAAACTTCATTTCAGAAATCGTTAAAAATGAATCACACACAATAATAGTGATTAATCAGCAGCTCTAATATTTATAACTAATAAATATCATTCTCCAAGAATGTAATGAAATCAAAGCAATATCTTTAGAAACTCGTATGAACATTATAAAACGGGGGGGTGGGGTGGGGGGGAGTGGCAAGGACAAAAACTAACCACCACATTGTAAATCACTCGGGTTGACACGTAGTCATGAACGGAATGCCAGTGTAAACAGAGGAAAAGATGGCACAAAATAAAAAGCTCCTACCTGCAAGCACAGCATGGCTCAACTTCATTGGCCTTGGTTTATGGTCATTGGCGAGTTGGGAAAGTGAGGCAGATGTTGTTGCCTTTGATCTTGAGTTAAGTACAAGTTGAAACCAAAGGCATACATGGGTAGGCAGTGGACAAGGCAGGAGCTGTGGATAATCTGGGAGGCAGTGGCAGCATAAGCAACACATCTGAACTCCATAAACCCCCCTCGTTCACATCAGAATGTTTCCATATTTATCTTATGGTAAATCTTCCTCTGGTAAAGTTTCTTACATTAAAAAATAAAAAAAAAAAAGCCCTGGAATGTTTACACTTCCTTAACAGTGGTGTTACCATCTATTCATTTTTGGCACATCAAAAAAATCTGTAACAAAAAAAGAAATTCTTCTTTCATGCTGAAAAGGATGAAATATAGTAAGTAATGTTTCTTAATTAATATTAGAGAAGGGATATCAAATGTTAATCCTGGCATACGTGTGGAGATGCTATGTAAAATGCTCAGTACATTAAGTTCAGCATCTTGGTTTAAAAAGCATTAGTGTCGAGGCCTCCTCTTTTTGAGACCTAAACATTTGGTTTTGATTGTTACTCAGACTGTATAAGCAAACAGAGGTCTACATGTTTTTGTTTGTTTCATGCGCTACTAGCTGATGTTTTGAAGTTGCATTTCCCGTAACTTTATATCATGAGTACTACTTAGCAGATATTGCTAGGATACCCAGAGTGATGTGTTAAAAGGAAAATATGCACTGCAGTCTGACTGTGTGATGGCTAGGAGGATTGGGCAGCGCTGTGTCACAAATTAAAACCAGATCATGAGTAAAAGATACCTAAATAAATATACAAATTTTTCACATAAGCATAAAACTGCTGTTAATGAAGAGAACTCATTAACAAAAATGACAGACCAGGTAAAACAAAGGGTGCAGTAACTGCAGCTGAGGGTGTTTTGGCATTTCACGTGATTAATCATATTATATATATTACTGTCTGACACTATCCCCTTTTTTGCTATGGCTAGAACACAAGTCCTGACGTAGCCTCCTTAGCGTTACATTTTTCTCGAAAAAAAAAAAAAAAAGTACTACATTTTTTGGTTTGAAAAATGAATTTTATTAGATTTGATGTTTCTACTGTAAAACATGCAAAACACTAAAAGTATAAAATCAGAAGTGTAGAAAGTATAATGATACAAATGATAATGAATAATAAAAATAATGCTAATACCATATATACTGTCAAAATGTGTTGTTTTGTCTGGTATATCTTGAAGCACGGTGAAATGCACAATCCAGCATCACAGCCGAGACAAAAATAGCACGATTCCTTGTGGCTTTCCTTTCCAGACTGATCTGCTTTTGAACTGCACATGTGCAAATCACCTTCGGATTTATCAGAATCATTTTCGATTTCATTGTCCATTTCCAAATTCACTGCCTGAAGACAGATTCACTTCGTCATTACTGTCCGTATCACTGTCATCAACATGCAACACCAGCTACATACTAATGGGCAACCAAAAGAATGAGCTTATGTGCACCCAAGAAACCAAAGACAAGTCCACTATTCCTTCCTTTTTAACAATCTCAAACAAGCGCTAACTCATGGCTCTTCTTTAATCAAGCTTACAGTTGTCTACCTGGTCAAACCTTCTGCTGTAGAGCAGATGTTGGATAAAGATGCCATAAGTCCAATCCTTGCTGAAGGACAAGTGCAAAAGCGGAGACAGAGACCATATATGGGAGGAGATGCATTCATCTTGCTGAAAATGGCAACTGACTGAACCAGTTGATCAAAAGGGATAATTTTGCTAGCACCCAAGGACACTGTGTGTAAAAACCTCAAAGAGAAACTGCAGTACCACCTGCGAACCAGAAGGTGCAACCAAGGTAGAAAGAGAAAGCACACTTAAGATTCATCTACACGTATGGAGAAGGCCAACCAGGAAAGAAACAAAGCATCACTTCCCATAAAACCATAGGTACAACTATGCTGACTATGACAACTATTAATTTTAATTTGATAGATGGGACAAAGCAGTAAATGTATTACAATATCCTGTGAAGGATAAGTGCTGGTTATTATGAGTTTCTCCTCTAAATCCAGTAAGAAATTACAGAGCAGCATTTCATACAAACACACACATACAGAGAACTCTGTGTAGGAAGTGGTAACCCAGTATAGACTAGATATGAGCAAATGAATGCCACTGCATGAACAGAAGCTTAATAACTAGCTAAAAGAACTTACCCATCTCAAACACAAGAATTGAAAAACAGAATTCGTAGGTCTTCCTTTCGTTATAAATAAATTATACTGCATTATGATGTTCATTGCAGCATGTGTTTCTGGTTTTTTTGTGAAAGTGTATGGCCACACCAAACCAGAACAGAAGTGTTAATGTAGACTTTCACCAATTTATGAACCTTGTTCATAAATTGTACACGTCGCTTCATAGTTCCACAGTCCCGACCAGAAAATGAAACACATGCCTCACTTAACCTTCATGCAACTTGCTGTGTCTTGGTGGGGTGGGGTCTTGTTGATTCTTTTAATTATCACCATTTCCAACGGTAAAACAGATAATTTGCCGAGTGATCATAACCCCCCCCCTCCTACATTAGTTAAAGATCATTGCACTGTACATTACATTTGCCTTGATGTACAGCTGTTTGTGGCTGTTTATGGCCAAGAGAAAAAATAATTCAGATTCAAAAGGCTTCATTAACACTGATTTCTGCAACCAGTAAGAACTAAATGCAATGATATTTTTTTACATCATATGTCAAGGCATTTATTGTGTTAAAAGAAAAAAAAAAATTTTTACAATTGATATACATAATGTCTAAAAGAAAAAAGTAACAGAAATAGCAACTCTGCAACGGTCTTAAAAGGATCACAATTTTTGATAAGGAGTTTATTTAATTACTTTCCAGACATATATCAAGTGTCAATGATACACCAGCCATTTTTTTGGAAAACCAAAATATGGTATCCCTAAAACAATATGTCATTTGTAAACACTGATATGTAAAGTATGTACCACAGCAACACAACAATTATTCAGTTATCAACTCACAAGGAAAAAGAACTAAGATTAGACAATTTAGCCAGGTGTGTTCTCAGTTCTGCTTCGGGGCTTGAAGGACACAGCCCTTTCAGACGACCATGCAATTTAAGAGCTCTGTGAACTGTTACATTTCTTCGCTTTGGAAAAATCATCAGAATTATCATGAAATCACTTCAGTTACTTAAATAATATATAACATTTTACCTATTGAACAAAAACTGTAAATTGTTTGGGAACACAGGCCTGAAGAATCAAATTTTACATACTTTAATTGCAATTATGAATGTATCCAGTGGATTGTTATGCATTAGCCATGTAGTACATCATTTACTGAATGAAAATTTGTGTTACTGTTTTCGGGGAGAACATTCATTGCATGTTGAAAAATACTTGTAATACTGTCTTTTGCTTGTTATACTGTATAACAAAATAGCACATTCATATTGTACAATTTGACTTTGTTCGTGTGCATTATTCAACTGACACTTATCACTGATGCTAGTAACAGCTGTGGCCTTCCCAGTGGCTCCAAAGATATTTTCTCTACTTTATCCTTTATTTCTATTACTTTATGTTAGTTATTTTAACATGTTTGTTTGTATTGTACCATGTCAAGATTTTTTTTAAGGTCTGTTTTTTTGTGTGTATCTATTATTCTTGTAATGTGACCAAGTTAATGATAAGGTACTATAAACATAATAAATCACTACTTTCATCTACACTCTGCACATGCCGCCCAGCCCTACCTCGCACTTCCTACTTGTGCTCTGAGGCGACATGATCTTTACTCATTTTCCCATTCTCTGTGAGTTGATCCTTGATAGAATGCTTACCAAGACTCACCAAAAGTCATATACCCAGTCCAAAGGATTTAAGCAGAGGTGAAGATCTCCTAAGAGTCACAGGTAATGCTAAGATATCTTGTTTTCTCTCTCCGACACATTTACACAATCAATCAACTTCTACAAGACTCCTTTCATGGCCAGCTTCTCAGGATGGCTCCATCTCTTGTTACAGTCTACAAACAATATGTTCTACCCCAATTTCCATGCCAAAAAATGCTACAGGTACAATAAATCTCTGATGGCAGAATAAGTTTAAGAAACAATCGTCTCAAACTGTCAGATGTTCAACTGAGAACTGGTTTACACTACAAAAAGCGTATACTTTCAGTGTTAATGAGGCAGATAACTAAATGAAACTACATGCTATACAGCACATGCAGGTTTAGGTTGTATGCGGTTACATGCACATGTTCATGTTTAAAATATAACTTGTATTTTGCAAAATATATCAAATGCATTATAGTTAGAAAAAATCTGAATGACTTTAAAAACAGCTAAAAAACCTTAAAATTGTCAACACCCTGTAGAATATCTCCAAGAATACCACGACCCCATTCAAAAGTAGACATATTCATAGTTCAGAAAGTTGGCTATAGTCTTCATGAAGTGCACCTTAAATCTTCTAGTTAAATCTCCCTAACAACTGACCTATTTTGCATAACTTCAAAGTGCCATCAAAGGCACATATCCTTTCATTTTGTCTTTGGTCAAGAAGAACATGCTGATTAGATGAAGACTGGAAATGCTATTGCTTCAGACAAGGAAGATTTGTAAACTATTTTAAGACTCTAATCCTTAGCACGTAAGCTTATGGTTTCACTTGTGTCTTACTTAGAAATCCATAACTTCAATTAAATTCTGCAAAACCTTTTTAGTAATTGTATCCTGGGCACTGTAATGCTTAAAATAAGCTACTTTAAACCAGTTCCAAAGAACTTGCAAATATATAAATCTATATTTGACAAAGAATTTAGATAATTTAGTTAATAAAATGAAACAAATCAACAAAAAAAAAAAAATCACCTTTTTTGAATCAGGAATTTTAAAATGTTGAATGTGTCCATAACCTGGTCTGTTGAAACATTCTTCAATCACTTTCTGCGAGTTGTTGCTATTCTTATCATGGTTACCTTCACTAGGATGCCCATTCAGTCCTACAAAATCAATTCAGAATATTTTGGCAAAGCCAAATACAATATGCAAAATACAACCAGAGGTCCTGCTTTAGATTATAAAGTTCTGAACAAGGATAAGTTTGTGTTTATTTATATTAAAGATTAAGTTATAAACTAAAAATCTTCTACTGTCCAAACCATCTAATTTGTCTTAATTTTAAATGCAGAGAAATTGTTATTTTCCAATTGTTAAACTCCAAAGAGTATTTTATTATGGAATACACTAAGTAAAAAAAGGGACAGGCAATAACTCCATTTGCAAAACATGGGGATACAGTGATAATGGTTTTATAAAAAAATAAATAGAAGGAAAAAATTCTCACCAAATGATTTAGTGAGTGTATTAACCACAATTTCTTCTGCACAAGTTTCAGTAACTGATGGAAAACTGATCTCTGGTTGCCTTTTAGGAGAACTTTTTGTTTCTTTCATATTGTCCAATGGACTGTTTGGGATAGGGGACAATACTGGAACCTATTAATGAATGACAAACAAATGAAACAGACTGCATGACTTGCAGAATGTAAAAGCAGACAGAAAGAAGTTTTACATACCTCAACTTTAATATCAACGCTATATTCTAAACTGCAATCTGTTGAAGACCTAGGGGAATTATTCAATCCAACTGGAGAATTTACAGGTGATAACAGAGAAGCGATTCCTGGAAAATGAAAAGGTATATGAAACAAACAAAATTTATTTACGGGAATGCATTAGAAGCTCAAAAGAATTAAGCTTTCAAACTAATTTAAAACTTTTAAACAGATCCTTCAAAGTTTTATCTTGAAATCTCTGCTCATACAAAATGAGAAATGGCAAAAGAGCAGTTTGAATTGCCTCTTTCTGCCTGTAATACACACAAGAATCCCAATAAAAGCACTTGTTGAGCATACTGCACTAGCTCATTAAATTATGAATACTTTTTTTTTTACCCCAACTACATTTGTTTTTGTTCCTATAGGCAATAGTATGTAAATGACTGTCTAGTCTTCATATTCTGTGAATAAAACAGAATATACTGAATATACTGTAATGATAGTTTAATTCTACCAGCAAACAAGCCTGGCTGTGAATATTAAAGTGAAAAATGTGAAGAGGAATGTATCCATTTAAACATTCTAATGGTGTAATAATGGAATGATTGAATACTGGGGCTTATGGTACAACAATAAATTTTAATACATTATAATCTTTCTAGTTTTTATAGTTAGTTTGAAATCACATTTTTATACAGACCTGGGGGTGAAATAGTGATCTTCTCAGGGGGTTCTGGAGGAACAAGATGCAAAGGTTGGAAGCCAAGCAGCTCTTTCTGGTCCAAATGCTGTGCAGAAGAAAGTAAACTTGCATCAAGGGGTATCACTGGCCCCGATGTGTTATCCCAAGAGTGTAAAGTTTTTGTCTCCTGTTAAAAGTATTGAACAGAAATACCAGAAAATAAAACAATAATAATAAAAATAATAATTAAAAATAAGCACAACTAAAAGGCATTACCACCATTGTTGTCACTGGAAGATCAGTAGTGTTGGACTTTTTTATATTTGCTTTCTCCTGTTCTGAAAAATAAATACAATTAAAGGAGGGAGATTTAAAACTAAACCAGACAGTCCTATCTAAAACATTAACAATTAGGTTATTAGTAGTAGTTTACTCATAAATTCAATTCAACACCCTTCCTGTACATCATCCTATACACCCTTAACATTAATAAAAGCACATCAATGTATTCAGTGCTTATGTGATCTGTTTACCAACAGTTCACTATATTTTAAAACTGACAGTTTACAAAAAGAAAAGCTTTCTATATAATACACACACCAGCAAACATACAGTATATAAAAAAAAAAGACGGATTACCATTCATGTTACTCTTAAAACATCAACTATAACAAGACAAATGAAAATACTCTAGTGCTAACAACTAAACTCTTAACACAACATAAAGTAAATAAGAAATAAAACACAAAATAATTGCAACAGTGCCTATGAAACATTTTCTCAAATGACCATGTCCTGGAAAATGTATACAACCTTGTGATTAAACTTTAAAGAAGAATGGCAAAAGGTCCAAATGTGTGTGTGTATCTATGAAGTTATATAGCATTATGCAGAAGCAGACATCTAACCTGATTCAGAGTCACTGCTATCTGAACTGCTTGAATCACTATTGGTGTTGCTGCTAGAAACTGAAGAGCTACTGCTCTCACTCAGACGAGAGGGTCCTCCTATTGCTTTAATGGCCTCATCACCTGGACATGCTGGAATAAGATGAAGTACACAGGTTAGTGCTTGATTTCAAATTTAATCACAAATTAATTTTATTGCATCATTGATAATAAACATACATTTCTTTTTAGAATTCTGAACGGAAATTAATTTTGAGTGGACATCCCGTGATTGCTGCTCAAGGTCTTGATTTTGTTTCAGCTGACTGCTTTGCTTACATTTTGTCTTCTGTCCTGCATAACAAAATAAAACATAATTGCAACACTACTGCCTTCAGGAGGTACTGGACAGCTGCAAGTTAATTAACTCCCTAAACAGACCCTTGCATAAAATAAACAAGAAAATGGCTATTGTATCTTGGCAGTGAAACAAAAGTGCCAATTTCACACAAGACAGTACAGTAATTCTTAATTCTATTGCTTTTACATAACATCATTGCACAGAAGTTTCAGATAAGCACATACCACTTTGTTTTCTCGGTCTTTTCTTTAAGCAAGTCATTACATAGCTCTCCAGAGCTCTCAGAGTTGAGGGCTTTAACATTTCAAAGTCAATTTCAATCTCTTTAGGATTACAGTCTTTTAAAGATGGTTCTCTTGTCTGGATTATGTTGACTACTTTCCCAATCTTGTCACCAGGAAGCTTATTAATATCAAGGCTCAGCTGCCTTTTCTCCTCATATAACATTGGTTTTGCTGTTTCTTCACTCGTTGAGTCAAATGACATTTTAGCCACAGTGCTTTTTATAGTTTGTCTAAAGAAGGAAAAATAAACCCACAGATTATATATAATTAATAATTTTAAATTTTTTTTCTTTTAAACAGGATCTTGCATCCAAATAACTAACTAGATTGTTAAATTATTAAAAAAAAAAACACATATACACAAAGGAACTGGGTACATTTTTAATTTCTTCCAAATGTTTAAGCATAATACGCACTCAAATAAAATAAATACAACATTAACTTGTAAGTATTCCAAGGCCTGCAAAATATACTAAAAACTGCAAAAATTATCTAAAATATATGAACAGACAATACATCCTTACAGACAAGTACTGCAAAATCTCAAGGAGCTGCATTTAAGACATGCTTTTGAAACTTAAAACACACATGATATGTACCTTAAATATATCACCTTTTTTACCGAGTACTGCACTAAAATAACCTTTTGTTGTTTACTAAATGAAAAAGGCATAAGTGGGTAGATCAAAAGGATGAAAACAGGGAGGTGGTGGAGGGGTTATTTCACTTGAAGAATGTAAAGGATGAAATTACCTTCCATCAGTTCTTTCTCTCAGCTTGTTATTGTCTTTGGTCTTTTGCTTAACTTCACATTTTTTCTTTGATTTGGTTTTTCTGTTCTTTATTTTTTCTTTCTTCCACCTGTCTTTCTTTAATTTCTCTTTTCTTTTTCTGGGTTTTGGTTTGATCTGCACTAGGAGTTGGAGTTGCTCACGAACAGCTTTTAACTGTAATAAAAACAATAAATACATACATATTTTATACTAGTTACATGCTCTTCTTAAATCATTGCACCATGCTAATTCAGTTTAAGGTCACAAATTGTCAATACTATGCACAATGTATGACCAAACCTGGTCACATCACCAGCCCTTCAAAGAATGTGCATAACTACTCATGACATTCCCAAACATTAAGCATTACACGAATTGGGCTCATTTTAAATACAGTGGTACCTCGATATACGTCCTTAATCCGTTATAGATCCTTAGATTTATACCAAACAGAACGCACAGTAAATGAATTTTTTCCATAAGAAATAAAGGGAAAATGATTAATCCGTTCCCATGAAAAAAATCCTATTGTTATTGGCATATTATACATTTATGGGGTTGTATAAAATAATTAAAAACGCTGCTTAATATTAAAATACATAAATATAAAAGCAATTAGATGAAATAAATGAAAATTTAACCTCACTTTACTTTTTAATAATGTCTTTGTTTTTTTACAATCGTAGATACCGTCATTCTCAGCATATGGTATGCAGTAGCCATGTCCCGGATACGCATGCCACCTTCATACTTTAACAATCAATTCAAATTTACGTGAAAAAACACAACATCAAATGAAAATGAAAATTCACAGAGTTATAGCGCGGGTTGTTCAATGAATGCTAGCAACTGGTGTACTGACGCTCGTGGGCAATCGTGGCTTTGTCTCGAGAGAGGTAAACAAGGGTAGCACGCAGGTTGTTCACTGAATGCCAGCATCTGGCATACTGATGCTCGTGGGCAGTCGGGGCATTTTATTGAGAGAGATAAACAAGGGTAGTGTAGTGTTCGCTAGATTGAAGTACGACACATTCAGAATAACGTTTCAAATGCTGTTCATTTTGAACCATGTTTAACCAACTCTCCATACAGCGTGCCTTCTAAACCACACCCCTCCCTCCGGCAGTCATACGTCTCCAAAGACGCAGACCATAGCAATCAACACCCGAACATAAAGCAATGGACAACAGTATCATTGAACAATCATATACAACAGGTAGCATGCGGGTTGTTCACTGAATGCTTGCAACTGCCATACTGATGCTCGTGGGCAATCGTGGCTTTGTCTCAAGAGAGGTAAACAAGGGTAGCGCGCAAGTCGTATTCCAAGCAAAATTTTTCATGTCCAAACAGGACGTATACCAAGATGGGCTTATTCCAAAGCAGACATACCAAGATATCACTGTACATCAGTTAAAAATGTGGATGATTTACAATATGGAATACTATGCATAACACAAAATATCTCCATACCAAAAGATTTTGTATGAATTTGAAACAATGTTCTGCTTTAACAATCACTGAAAAGTATTTTGGGTTTGTGTTCCACACAAATAAAAATAAAAAAAAGCTAACAGAGTGCTTGATTTTCGGCATTACTATTTTATTCATTTGAACATTACCATAAAAGGCATTCACCATCTTCTGATCCAAGTTGTGTCCTCTTTCAGAAGAAGTGTTTGAACAGAAAGCCCTATGATGGCTCAGTGTCATTAATATGAAGGGAGAACTGAAGCTTAAAACAAAATACAGTACAATCCCTCTTAACTGGCTTTCTTGGGACTGGACCCATGGCCGGTTGCTGTTTTGGCCGGTTAATCCAACGCATACCTATTTTCATGTAGAAAAATAAAAAAGGTATGTACTGTACCTCTTCAATGTTCCTGAAGAAACCATATCCACAAGGCTTCATCCACGATTTCACGCATGGGTTTTTTTTCTCATACGACGACTGGGCAGTGGGGTGTAGCGGGTCCACAGCTTAAGTCAAAAAGGCCACTTTTTAAATAATCGCCGCACTCGTGGCTTGGCGAGGGGGCATGGTACGTGTGGCTGATTGTTCCCGGGGAATTCATGATGCTGAAGAAAGCGGTCACTCCAGCTGAGCTATCACAGGGCTGGAGTGACCGGTATTGAAGACAACTGGCCGTCGTGGAGGCTTTGAGCTGCTTTAGCACCAGCATGAGCGCCCTGGCCGTTGGGGAGAGAACCCAAGTCTCAGTCTGGATGGAGCCCGACCCAGCCAGGGATCGGAGGGCTACCGTATCAGTGTGGAAGGCAGCTGCACCTGCAGGTAGAGCGACTACCCTGTTGTAAAGCCCAATGGGAGAAGCAGGGGAGACAACAGGTAGAAAGAAGAAGGATTTTAAGAGACCGCTTCCAGCCATAGTTTTAACCTTGTTTGCGTTGTTTTTAAAGGACTTTTTTTTTTTTTTTTTTTACTAATGTATTTTAACCTCCACTAATTCACTCATTTTAATGGATTATTTATTTAAAGAGGACTTTTGATACACTGCACTTTAATTTAAACAGTTTTGTTGTTTGCTGGTTTTAAAATATCACTCACCTTCCAGGAAAGGAGGAAGTGCATACATATAATATAAAGAACTCAGGATAAAAAAAAAAATATTTTTAGTTTAACAGGCCGGTTAATGCGAGGCCAGTTAAGAGAGATTGTACTGTAGTTAAATTTTAACAATTACATGCATTATCAATACCAGAAAGAGAAAATATCTACAGATCATCCAGGACTTTTACTTACAAATAAGAAATTGAATTTTAGTACATTATAAAATACTAATCGGAGCAGACATTCTGTTTACATGGTTCAGCCTGTATTTTCAGTCAACATGGCTTCTTGCAAATAGTATATAAGAGGCCAAATGGAAAAGGAGTTAATTGGACATCAGTCTGGCTAGCACTGTACACCTTACCTTAAGAAGTCTGAATGTTGATCCTCAATATATATTGCTATGAACAAGATCAAGGTAGCACAAAAATTATGAGGTAAGGTAGTTATACTTAATAGTCATGGTGCCAGAGGGTGGCGATGTGCTAATCAGCAAATGCAAGTAAGAATTTCAGTGTACGCTGTAAACATTACAATAATATGACATATATACACATACATACATACATATACACACCCACTCTCTCTCTCTACCTATATATAGTATAATATATCTCAATTATAAAAAAAATCCTGTTGAATGAATGACTAGGAGACGATACGTGATCTTCATACTAACATCACAAAAGACAAAAGAACTGCGAGACAAAAGAGAATGGGCAAAAAAAAAAAAAAAAATCAGTATGGTAAAGGGAAGCAGCACACACAGTGACAGTGTCTCAGTGCATATAAAGCATATAAAGGACAATACGTTATAAATGAAATGTCGTCGCATTGGCGCAAAAAAAACAAGGAAATTAATCATGCTTTACAAAGATTGAAGGGCAGCGCAACGGCAGTGCTCCCCCCCCCCTAGAACGCGAGCAGCGTTATACGTCCTGCAAGAAAGAATTTAACCACGCCCGGGGCTGGAATTAAAGGACAAATATTGTATTTACAACATCATGTGAGACCAGGCAGTGAGTCTATCATTTAAAACAAGTTCACAGACATCTAACCTAGCAGTAGTTAGATTGTATTTGGCAGACAAGCATTATGTGCTCCCAGCTCTTAAAACGACATAAGACAAGCAGAAAAGGCAGCTCGCAAGCACATATCCTTAGCGTGCGTTCAGCTGCCCCTCCTTCACAACACGAGCAGCATTACAAGACAGGTGAGAAAGATGTAACCACGCACGGGGCCAGAAATAAAGGGCAAGTACTGCTTTTACAAAAGTTTTTAAAGCAAAAGTGAAAATAATGCATATGTAACAATTCACAAGAAAATAATCTCTTTAAATTGTATATTGCCTGCCAAAGGTAAAGTAATCCCTAATGAAGGATCGCAGGAATCGTGGGAAAGAGGGGTGCTTTCATCGGTTTAGCACTATTTCAGATGTGGAATGGCTAAATGGGGGAGGCAGCTTAATGAATGAGGTCTCCAAGACTTAAAATAAATCCAAATTCAATTATGTGATATCATCTAATGTGAAATTCTACTCTGTACTTCTATAATTTTTGTCTTTATACTGTATTGAGGATTACTTGTGTTCTGTTCTGTGTATTGTACTGTATTGACCCCCTTCTTTTTGACACCCACTGCATGCCCAACCTACCAGGAAAAGGGTCTCTGAACTGCCTTTCCCAAGGTTTCTTCGATTTTTTTTGGGAGTTTTTTTTTGGTCTTCTTAGAAGGTCAAGGCTGGGGGGCTGTTAAAGCCCTTTGCAGCAGTTTTTGTGTGATTTTGGGATATACAAAAAATAAATTGTATTTCCAGTAAACCAAACACGGGGGTGGACGAGCAAAGCGAGCAGGAGGTGGAGCCCCCTAGTGTGTGTGTGTGTGTGTATATATTATATATCAGTGAAAGGCAACCTTTTTCGAGTTTTTTCAAGTCCAAAAATTTTCTTTCGCGGCGTACCTGAGGGACTGCCCATAAATAAAGTCGTGACGACACAATCTATGGACAATCGCCAATAAAAACAGTTAATTTTACAAGTTTGAAAGACATTAATAAAGTAATTAAAGGATAAATCTTAAATTTAATTAATGTGAATGTTGAGATTGTTTTTCAGCACATATGAGATTGATGCGAGGATCAATTTTCGAAAGACAGACGCGCATTTCCTTGTTGATCAAGTCTCTCGCAATTCTTAGACTTCATTTCCGTTAAGTGTTCCATTATCTGTTTTTCCAACAAACTATATTTTTTTTAAACATTATCTTTTTAATCAACCAAAAGTTCAAAAACACTAGCAATTTTAAATATTTTACAAAAGTTTTTGCGGCGCCCCTAGAAAATTCCACAGCGCACTGGTTGCCCAATGATGAGATGATATATACACATACATATATATATATATAT
>JANRMT010062856.1:91059722-91101924 GCA_026402145.1 Polypterus bichir lapradei
GAGAGAGAGAGAGAGAGAGAGAGAGAGAGAGAGAGAGAGCGCGAGCGCTGCGGTGGGTTGGCACCCTGCTCAGGACTGGTTCCTGCCTTGTGCCCTGTGTTGGCTGGGATTGGCTCCAGCAGACCCCCGTGACCCTGTGTTTGGATTCAGCAGGTTGGAAAATGGATGGATGGAGAGAGAGAAAGAGAGAGAGAGAGAGAGAGAGAGAGGACACGCATAAAAATATAACACATACATACATTGTGACCACTAGGGGGCATTGCGGCACTTTAAACTACTGGCACAATGGCATGGACACAAGTTCTAGGTTTTAGTTTTTTCCCCATCAAGGACAGAGACTTCAAAACACACAAACCGTGCAGCACTCCTTTCGCTCCTCCAACACTGCTCTGGGCAAGCTTTTTCATCCTCCTCCTGACTCTGGCTCCCTGTACTGAATCAAGCACCTCCATTTATGCAAAACCCGGAAATACTTCAGATGTCCCAAAACTGTGGCTCGGGAGTAGTTCTGGGTAAGTCTGAAGCCCGACAAAGTAGGGCTTGCAAATCTGTTCAGATCCCCCAGGTGGCACCCAAAGAGCCCAACAAGGCTGTCCTAAAGAACTACATTTCCCTGCAGGTCTTCATAGTGGCCCCAAAACCCACAGGGACTTCCACCTAGTGAACTGGGGGAGACAATGTCCTAAATATATCATTCCACAATATTGCCATCCCTGCTTGGTAAGGACCCCAAGTTCAGCTCCAGCTGAGACGCCAGTCCCAGCATGACCTCTCTCATAACAGACATATAAACTCACATACACACAGTATACATATATACATACAAATAAACCTATGTAACCCTAACACTGGCAGATGCAGGACATACCTGATGATATAAAGAATCCCAATTCAACTGTGGTTTGTAAGAGCTCTACGGCCTTAGAAGTGGATTAGAAACCACTTCTTTAGCTAAAGGTTTTCAGGAATTACTTTTATAATGGCAAGATGAGCCTCCAGACCTGCGTCAAAGGTCAGGCAAAGTCATTTTTTTTTTTTTTTAAAGGAAAAAGTTGGACATTTATACTAGGATTGTGCGATATAACGGTACTGAAAAAGTAAAACAGTCCATAACCAGCATTTCTATATTTTCGGTACTGGACGGAAATGGTAGTTTAACATCCTTGCGCTCAGCTATTCCATATAGCTTGATATATACACCCACAGAAATTAAGACAGTTTCTCTTTTTGAGTAAAGTTAATATTTCACACTTAAATTGGTGTATTTATTGAAGAATATAAAACACAACATACATCTCTGCTCCTTCCATAATCAGAATATCCTCTACATACTACAACCTTCCATAAACAAAAGGAAACGGAACCAAATTCACTGTGAGAAACAAAATGATGCAGAAGTATAAAGGATGGGCAACTTTATTCATGACACTGTAGACTTAAAATTCACTGCTTATGTGCTGAAATGTTAAAGACTGACTGAGTATATTCAACTTGCAATACTTGAAGACAGGATCTACTGGTTGTCAGAAAAAAAAAAAAAAAAACAACACTTGCAGACCAGGGCCCATGTATCTTAACAGATTTTTTTTTTTTTTTTTTTAGCTTTCAAGAATTGATGTTGATTTAGAAAATGCAAATTTACATGTCAAGTAAAATTACATTTATTCCTTTTGGTTAACATTACACTCTCAATGAAATTTTTCAAAACACTAGTGGAAGCACCAAAAAGCCTTTTGGGCACTTTCAGGGAGTGTATAACATCTCTATATTTAGATTATTCCTCTTAACACCAACTGCTGTCATTCTGAAAGTATGTGGAGACTGGGGTTTTTTTTTGACAACTGGTACCACTGTACTGGTTTAACTCAGTTGATGTAATATGACACAATTCTGCTTGTACTAAGCAAATGTATTCTTCTTTCTATAGTCAAGGTCTTGGGTAGTGGATAGAAGAATAAAAATTATGGTTACTCAATAAGTTTGGGGTTCAGTTTGCAGATCCTTTAGGTAGATAAGCTGGTTTTGCTGAATGAGATTTTAGATGGTTTTGCAAGTATCAGGTTTTCAACACCCACATATCATTTAAAACCTTTTCTATAGACCAGTTTAAAAACATTTTTGTTCATTTAAAACCCAAATCAACTTTAGACATTAAAGTTTCTAATATTGTCTCTTGCGTTTGTGTGGCAACACCTTGTTATTGCATCTAGTGCCATTAGAATAAAGTTTGCTTCTTCTACCCGTGCTGCAAGTAGCACAACTGATAGGAAACGAGTATTCCCCAAGCATTGTTCTTGCTTGTGTGCCTGCACAGTCCATGTTGCACCTTCCAAAGGTGCTTAGAAATCAATTGCTCAAGGCATATTCTAAGAAAGAAAGTACACCAATTATCAGGCAAATGTTCATTTTCATATATACCAGGTACAAAGAGAAAACAGAGAAGTAGATGCAACTGAGAAGGAAAACATGTGCAAACATGACTAAAGAAATTGTGAAAGAAGACACAGAAACCAAAAAACAATGCCCTCTTACTTTGTGGTAAACGTATGACAATGCACTTTTGTCTCAATCTGTATATGGATTTTTTTTCCTTCTGCCACTTCAGCCATTTCCAAAATAATGTTTTCTAGCCTTGAAAATGTGAATTTTTACAGGTTGTCAGGTCTAGTTGGCTTATTCTGAATGTTATCCCTGTTGACAAATGTTATACACAGTACATCTGAGCAAAATGTATCTGACGGTGCCTTTTTAGATTTTAACTTTAAGATGAAGAATATGGTCTTGCATTCACCCAGTTTTCAGAGATTGTTGCAAATGTCACATTTTGTTCCAACAGCGATCTTGATGCAGGGAGTGTAGGACAGACTGATATCACCAATTTTGCTTTGATTTTGCACAAGTCTTTTGCATAAGTAGCAGTTCCTAGAAAATTAACTTCAGCTCAAATGTCAGTTACCTCCTATCAGGTTCTCTTTGAAACGCAGCATTGGGGTCTCATCTGAATAAGACTGATCAGTCACAGTCAATAAGACATCCAGAGATGTCTCCGTGATGCACCATTTAAACAATTGGTTAGTGAACAAACAACCACAACACAAAAAATGGCAACCTTGATGGTCAAAACTTTGCACCAACCAAAAGGTTGAGCTGATGTGCACCCAAAAAAATCAATGGCAAAATGTCCACTCTTTTTTTAAAGCTACACAAGCACTAGATCTGTGCTCCCTAAGCTTTTGGCCTGGTCATAACTCTGCCCCAAAACCATGACCCCTGTTGCCCAGGGTATGGCCATAACAAAGGTTATAGCAAACCCTTTCAGTCTAAAGGCAACCTGGGGCTGGACTGGAGGAGTGGAAGACCAACTATGGTGTTGATACAGATGAAATTGGGTGCTATGAGTTTTCACCTTGCTAAAATAAGGTGCACAAGCAAGACTATACTTAAAACTGTGTTCGTCTTGCTAAAGATGAGAATTGACTGATCACCGACTTTTACTACTACCCAACAGACACAAATTTTATGCTTGCAACAGAGGGCTACAGTATGTGACACCTCCAAGACAAACTGCAGCAACCACAAAGTGCGACCCAGGCAAAGGAGAAGAGCACCTGATCATAGAAGAAAAAAAAAAAAAGTGTATGAAACATCCTTCTACTGCCAGAGAAAGCTGACCCACAAGGACTGGAACAAAGCATTGCCCACATTCGGAGTCAACAAGGCCGCCCACATCATAAGTACACCCCTGCTTTGATTCAGAGAACCAATGACTAACTGGAAGATAGGATAAAGCCAGCTAACATATTCTGGTTATTGATATCAATCAAACAGAAAAGTAATAACTTTTGTGAAGGTTAAGTGTTTAGTTGTACAAGTTTCTCTTCCTAAATTCAGTACGAGAGAACACAGCAGCTTCACACATATGCACACGTCTAGACTGGCTGTGAGCAAATCAACACTAACTATCATGGTGTGGGTAATAGAGACGTAATAAGTAGATAAAGAACTTATCCATCTTGACCTCATTAATTGAAAGATCAGAATTCTTAAGTTATTTTCCTTTTTCTATAAGATGGGAAAAAGTCCAAACTAAGCTAGTACTAATCCGTTTTGTGTTTTCTTATTGTCCTTTATCTATTTATCCATTAAGTAATGTTATGACTCCACTAAGGATCATAAATTTGGCGGTATGTTAAATGAACCATATGTCTGCCATATAGAGAAATCATTGTAATTGAGGCTCTGCGAGTCTGGTGTGGGTCACCAGTATACATACATTAAATGCCAGTACAGAGAAGTTCACACTGATTTTCAAGTCTCGGTGGCATCACAACTTGTCCAAGTAAAGGGAGACGATGCATGCCAGATGTATAAGAATCACCTACATGGCACAGTGTTGATCAAAAACCTACCTTAAAGGGCTCTCCAAAAGTCAGAAAACATCGGACCAGGTGAAATAACAATGAAAGATTTATTATTATTTACATGGCATTTTTATCTCCTTCATGGAAGAAAAAAGTACAAACCATGACAGAGGTGAATGTGACTTTGGTGACGATGCCATGATCTTTGCAGAGTCAATGGAGGCTCTGATGGAGGCTCTCAAAAGACTTAATGAGGTGTCCAAGTGTCTGGGCTTGTGAGTGTCCTGGATAAAAAACAAGATCATCCGTCTGTCTGAGGAGAGAGTGTCAACCTTGTTGAGAGGTTTACTTACCTCAGCAGTGACATTATCTCTGGTGAAGTTAGTAGATGGATTGGGAGAGCATGGGGGTTTATAAGGTTGCTGGAAAAGGGTGTGTGGCGCTCCTAATATCTATGCAAAAGGACGTAGGTTCAAGTCTGTACAGTCCTGTCTTACTATATGATTACAAGACATGGACACTATCCAATGACACGAGACAAAGACTGGACTCCTTCAGTACAGTATCTCTTCGGAGAATCCTTGGGTACTGCTGGTTTGACTTTGTGTCAAATGAGTAGTTGCTCACAGAGTCCTGAATGAGGCGCATTACCTGCATTGTGAGGGTGCGTCAGTTATGGCATTACGGCCATTTGGCGCAATTCCCCAAAGGTGATCCAGCTCACAGGATCTTCATTACTGGGAACCCGAGTGGCTGGACCAGGCCAAGGGGACGACCATGTAACACCTGGCTACAACAGACAGATGGTTATTTCCCTTTGGTGGGACTGGACTGCGTGTTTGCCTGGGGTTGGGTGGTGCCTACCAAGATCCTGAGCTGTTTTGTTGTGTGGTGGTTTCTTGAAATTCTAGGACATTACAGGTCAAATTCAGTAATAGAGAATATCACAGTGATGAAATTTTCAGAACAAATACCTTTTGTGGCTATAGACAAACATTCATGCAACATCATGTTAAAAAAATGTTGTTTTAACGAAATGTAAATTTCAATATAACCAATTTTTTTTGGGCCAAAAATAGCCACCAAAGACAATAAGGCAATGCAAAAATGACTTAATTCCCATCTATTTTTCTTAATTTTTTTTACTTAATTCCCATCTATTTTTCTGAACCGAATCTTAGGAACCCTGCAAAAGGCTATTTTAAAGAAAGACTGCTGAAAAATTTCCAGATTTCTGCAGCTTTGGTGACATTGGGACCAGAACTGAAGGGGATCAGGATTAAAAGCACGTTTTTATTTGTATATAAAAAAAAAGTTACATCCAATGTCTTATTTTCATTCTGTATATTCATATCTGTATTTCTAGAAAAAAAAAAGGTTGCATTAATCATCTCATCTTCAAATAAAATTAGAAATAGAAAGAAAGGTTTCCAAGATAAAATTCAGGGACTTTATTGCTGTATAGAGAAGGCAGGTACCATCTCAAGATTTCATTCAAAATAGGAGGTGTAAAAAGCAATGGCATGGGCAAATGTCCTGCTTGCCGCTCAGAATCACTGCTATGGCAGACGTGATCTGGAGAAGAGAGTTCAGAAGAGTGCGATGAAGAGTAGATGAAAGCCCGGTGTTAAATGTTCTAAACATTGTGCGACAAGCACATTAGGCGGTAAGCCTGATCCTGAAGAGAATAACAAATTACTTTACCTTTGGTTTATTGTTTACCAGACACCACTGAGCAGCTACAGAACTAAACTTGCGCCACTGCTGTTAAGAGATGGCAAATCATCAATGACCCTGGCTACAATAGTATATGCATTTTGCCCCATATTCGTTAAAACGAAATATCCATTACGACGACATATTTATGGTCTCATGAGTTTCATTATAACAAGATTCCACTTGTATTATGGTACTGTTTTCATATGGCCTCTTGGACTTCTGTTCGTATGGTTGTCAACTCAGTTGGCCATAAATCGACCCATTATACATAAATATCTTTATATACTTGTATATACAGTACATCCCCCAAAATTCGCAGCGTGTGCATTCCTAGAGCACCCGCGAATTGTGAAAAAACACAAATTTTGGACGTGGTTAAAAAAATTGCCTATTTTCATAGCTTAAACCCTAAATATGCCCTTAAAACACTAACTAAATTTCAGACTCAGCTTAATACATTACCTAAAAATAAAGAGTGTAAAGGTAAACCTGTATACTGTACTGGTATGTCTCCCGCTGAGCTTAAATGTAAAATACCAATGTTATTGCTATATGTACTGTAATTCATGCAAGTGCGTATTCATTGCATGAAGCCTTAGACAGTGCAGCTCATTTAGGCGGCATCTTGGGCCTTTTACCGTTAAACTGCCACATGCTTGGGGGTTAATGCATCCCTGGACGCCAAATACTTTTTTGCTGCACTTTAAGTAAACGTCACAATTAACAAAGAAAAAGTGAAATTTTAAAGTAAAAACATTTTTTTTCATGCAAAGAGCAACACAATTACTGCAACACTGATCATTTTACACACTGCTAATGAACTGTAAAAACAATTTTAAAAACTACTGGAACAATATGTACGAAGTGCATCTGATGCCACGGATGTAAATCACTGAGCCAACGGTGTTTAAACTGGCTGCAAGCAAGCACACAGAGATAAAGCGCTAATGCTAGCAGGCTAGTCTCAGTGAAGCTTGGGTCACAAGTGCACACAAGCAATTTAAACAAACATGTCTCTTTCAGAAGTAAAAGGTGCTCAGCATGCAGTTAGTTAACGATTAAACAATAGACAAATATCACAGGGGGCAACAACCCCTGTCTGGGGGAGAAGAGGAAAACAAAGCAATCAGCCAAAAAGGACCGGTATGGTTCAGGCTTTTAAGTAAGCGTAGCGTCTCCCGAGAAGCCCCAATTGAAAAGACGGTGATTTATTTATTTTTATGGGGAGATTCCAGCCTTGACCGATGCACGCTCTCATAAACAGAGACAAAAACAAAGCAAACCAGTAATTAAACAGCAAATAAAGAATGTAACGAAAACAAATGAAATAAAGTAACGATACCACCCCTGTTCCCCTTACGGGGATTACACATTAGATACAACAAAGCACAAAAAAAAAAAAAAAACACACACACACACACAGAGTAAATCATGAAAAAGCTCATGATAAACGGCAACGGATGAAATGTAATGATGAAAATAGATAGTTCAGAGATCCGCACGTTGAATGGGAATGTACAGATAGTCCTACCAGTAGTTCCTGAAATGGTGAAGACAGGTGGACGGGTTCAGGAGCGCTCCTTTCTTTACAGGATGGCCATGAATCCACTTACAGCCCTCATGTACACAGGTAGACAATCCAGGCGCACGAAACGATCCAGTAAAAATGAATAATTACAGGTAACCCAACAGAAGGCAGACAGACAGGAACTTGAAACAAATTACAAAATTTTTTTTTTTTTGCTTTTGGTCACTTGCCCCCTTTTTAAAAGCCGCGCTGACATCCTTTGACCTCAACAGCCCCAGCACCCTCAGCAGAAGACCAATCAGAGCCACTGCAGGGACTGCTGGGAGTTGCAGTTTCAAATTCTATTGGCTACTTTCACCATCCCAAGTCGTGGTTTTCTCTACAGCTGCTTCCTGTTCTCTCTACAGTACAGTACTGCCACGAAAAAAGCAATAAAAATTGCGGAGGATATTTGCGGTTTCCGCTAACAATTAGTTAGGTTCTAAGGAAAAATCCGTGAATGACTGAGGCCGCGAATTCTGAACCGCGACTTCACGGGGGTCTACTGTACCTTTTTTTCTATCATTCTTTAAGTCATGTATAATTTGTATGTAGTTTATTTTATCAAGTGTTATTTGGGCAATTAGCTGAGAAACAGTCCACCACTATGTTCAAACCACAAACCAAGAAAGTGAAAAGTTATTTCATGTGGACTTTTACCAAGATTTCTTTAAAGTTCTTGCATTCCAGCTGAAAGAGATCCATCACACCCCACATTGGACTGTTCTTAATTGTAATGCAGTATACGTAGACTATTCAACAAATGCTGGCATCAAGCCCACTTTGTCTCTCTTGAGCACTGCTTTTCGACATGTTATAACTCTCTCTGGAGAGGCAGGAAATTTGAGTGCCAAGCCAAGACTTTTACAACTTAACTAATCAGTCCTAGCAACTAAATAAAATCATTTTTTCTCCTTACTTTGTGTTTGGTTTAATGACTGTGTCCTTGTAGAAACAGGCAGGCACGGGCACCCTTAGCCCCAATGAAGGCACTTGGAGACTCAGGACAGGCAGCAGAATCAAGAGTTATTGTATGGTGCACATACAGACCCACTACAAGAACAATGAGCCATAGGCATCTCTTACATTTATTATAATTCTTATCATACAAGCCATTATGCATCCTCATCTGACTCCTATCATTTCACTGCCCATTTAAGAATACATTTTTCTATATTCTCGGGAGCCATTTATTTGAAAATGTGTGAAACATTATCCTTTCTTCTTTTTTCCCTATATTGCAAGGCTAGGAAGACAAACTTCATTGCCACTCCTGTACAAAAAGCTACAGATATGAGCCATTCATATGTTTACTAACAGTTTATATCAAAAGTAATTTTAATGCTTAAGCTGTAGAGCAACTGATTTAAGCATTTCAAATCTCTAATAATTTCCCACATTTTAGTAATATGAAAAATGTTTCCCAGTTCTGTTTCACTGGGCACATGCTTTTAAAGGTTTCTTGCCTGGTTGTATACCTCTTTAAGTGAACGATTCAACTTGCAATTTAAACTGGTGACTCTGTAAAAGGAATATAGTACAAGTCTGTTATGAGTTTCAGATGTACAATTGCTGATTAATGCACATTTTGCCCCACTCTGTAAATGGCACAACTTTCTGAAAATCTGCACTTCTAGGGTAGGCAACGTTCACAAAACCACAGGAACGGCAAGGCAGTGAGGGATAAGATTAGATCAAGGGACTTCATTTTTGGCCACTAATATATAAAATATGGCTTGTAACATGCTTCATTGTTAAAATTTGTAACAATTTGTTTCTGCATAGCCAGCTGGGATTTTGATTGTTTATAAAGTGTTCATTTGTTTTGGGTGAATGAGAAATTGCAATACATGTTTTCAGAACTAAACAAATTTGAGGCTCCTTGTAGATATCAAATTTGACATTGCTCAGAACCGTAAAGTGAGGAAGTATATTCAGATATTATTATTACTACATTTAAGTTACCAAAGGCCAGTGCTGAATCACATCATCTTGCTGTACTCCTGATTATTATTTTCCTTTAAGATTTAACCTCCTTTTCTGGTGCACTGGAAGGCTTCCTGGCCAAGCTAGGATGCCCAGTGCAAGCACAAGCACACCAGATACTTAATGACTTTGAATCCAGAGGTACTTGACACAGTTAGCAAAGATAATGATGCAAGATATTTTTTGGCATGAACAGTGACATAACATAAAAACATCACAAAGAGCAATGGTACTGATGCAGGAGTGTTTTGGTAGTAACTGAAAACTATTTCTATACGTAGTTAAGAATGAAAGAGATACAATAAATATCAGCATGTGTCTACAAAATGTCTCAGTTTGTCTGCTCGCTCTTGTATATTAAGTAATTTCTACTTCTGTTCACTTGGCATTTATATTACCAGATAAGGCCGAGTTTTTTCTACTTTCATTCATACAATAAATAAATCATTAAGTCAAAATAAAAGTATTTTCTGCCTTGATATTTTTGTCATTTAAAATCTCACTTCATACACTCACAGTTTCTAGTTCATGACAGTTAACCAATGAACAGAAATCTGAATTGGATAAGGCTTGTAGCATAGCTTGTATCAGCTACTAATATAGGACACAGTGGGGAATGCCTGTTTTGCTCGGCTTTCATTGGCACACAAAGCCAGTTAAGACTGCATATTTAACAGGGATGCAAAAATTCAGCTGCATGCTCCCTCTGCCACTTGAATTTCA
Organism: Polypterus bichir lapradei; assembly: GCA_026402145.1. Classification (NCBI taxonomy): domain Eukaryota; kingdom Metazoa; phylum Chordata; class Cladistia; order Polypteriformes; family Polypteridae; genus Polypterus; species Polypterus bichir. The sequence goes on from JANRMT010062856.1 coordinate 91,070,079, forward strand.
GAGTCATCTTCTTCTTTCAGCTGCTCCCATTAGGGGTCGCCACAGCAGATCATCTTCCATATCTTTCTGCCCTCTGCATCTTGTTCTGTTACACCCATCACCTGCATGTCCCCTCTCACCACATCCATAAACCTTCTCTTGGGACTTCCTCTTTTTGTCTTGCCTGGCAGCTCTATCCTTAGCATCCTTCTCCTAATATACTCGGCATCTCTCCTCTGCACATATCCAAACCAACGTAAATGGCTAAAATGCAGCTTGAACCAAACTTTGGTCAGCTCTGCACTGCATCTGGTTGTCTCCAGCACGGGGTGCTCACTCCCTGGGAATGGGTTTGCTAGTGATTGTGCTGCGTTACTTAACTATATACCAAGAGTCTCTTATCTTTACAGATAAAAAGTGCTATAGACTTATTTTTTGGGCACAAGGCGAATTAAATGGAAGCTTACAGCTGAACACTGTCTCCAGTGCAGATTATTTAGGCTCTACTTGTTTGGATGTCAACTGAAACAATGTTCCCGGGTGACATCAGGATAAGTGATTTCTCAAATTTGTTCTGTTACAACAATAGTTAACTGCTGAGCTGCACAGCTTACATATGGCTTTGGTTTTATCCAGTTATTTACGAATGCACCTTTTGAATCCGTAGGAAGTCCACACATCTGATTTCAGAGTCTAAGGTGCGGATTTCAGTTAAAAGGACACACCATTTTATGAAAAGTAGTAAAGTGCTTTTTCCATAGAAAGCACTAACAGGCACATTAGTGCCATCTACTGGATTGGACGCCAAAAACAAAGATAAGCAAAAATGTACAAAAAATTGAGCAGGATAGAGATTCATGAGATCGATCTTGAGACTTTAAGAATCAATATTGAATCATTTAAATGAAAAATAACGATTAATCAGAAAAATTTATATATTTACCCAGGCCTACACAAGTAGAACTTGTAATAGCTCACAAGAGAACCTGCAGGCATAATAAGAACCAATAGCAGGGGAGGTGCTGAAAGCAAATGAAGAATATTCAGAGCCACACTATCATGCTAAAAGACAATTGCAATGCATTTTTATTTTGTGCACATTTTGTCCATCCATCTATCCATCCATCCTCTTCCGCTTATCCGGGGTCGGGTCGCGGGGGTAGCAGCTTAAGCAGAGAGGCCCAGACTTCCCACTCCCCGGCCACTTCGTCCAGCTCTTCCGGGAGAATCCCAAGGCGTTCCCAGGCCGGCCGGGAGACATAGTCCCTCCAGCGTGTCCTGGGTCTTCCCCGGGGCCTCCTCCCTGTTGGAATGCCCGGAACACCTCACCAGGGAGGCGTCCAGGAGGCATCCTGATCAGATGCCCGAGCCACCTCATCTGACTCCTCTTGATGCGGAGGAGCAGTGGCTCTACTCTGAGCCCCTCCCGGATGACTGAGCTTCTCACCCTATCTTTAAGGGAAAGCCCAGACACCCTGCGATCTCGTTCTTTCGGTCACTACCCATAGCTCATGACCATAGGTGACGGTAGGAACGTAGATCGACTGGTAAATTGAGAGCTTTGCCTTAAGGCTCAGCTCCTTTTTCACCACGACAGACTGATGCAGAGCCCACATCACTGCGGATGCTGCACCGATCCGCCTGTCAATCTCACGGTCCATTCTTCCCTCACTCGTGGACAAGACCCTGAGATACTTGAACTCCTCCACTTGGGGCAGGATCTCTCCCCCAACCCTGAGAGGGCACTCCACCCTTTTCCGGCTGAGGACCATGGTCTCTGATTTGGAGGTGCTGATTCTCAGCTGCCTCCAGATACCCACAGGACAAAAAGGTCCTATAGGACTCCTCCTTCAGCTTGACGGCATCCCTCACCACCAGTGTCCACCAACGGGTTCGGGGATTGCTGCCGCAACAGGCACCGACCACCTTACGGCCACAGCTCCGGTCAGCCGCCTCAACAATAGAGGTATGGAACATGGCCCATTCGGACTCAATGTCCCCCACCTCCCTCGGGACGTGGTCGAAGTTCTGCCGAAGGTGGGAGTTGAAGCTACTTCTGACAGGGGACTCTGCCAGACGTTCCCAGCAGACCCTCACAACACGTTTGGGCCTACCAGACCTGATCGGCATCTTCCCCCACCATCGAAGCCAACTCACCACCAGGTGGTGATCAGTTGACAGCTCCGCCCCTCTCTTCACCCGAGTGTCCAAGACATATGGCCGCAAGTCCGACGACACGACCACAAAGTCTATCATCGAACTGAGGCCTAGGGTGTCCTGGTGCCAAGTGCACATATGAACACCCTTATGCTTGAACATGGTGTTCATTATGGACAATCCGTGACATTTTGTCCTGTGACTTTCTACCATCTATCTATTCAACAGATCTGCCCCACAGAATTCCATTAAGTTTCTATACCACTGATAGGCTGGAAAGTTAATTCAATTCAGATTATTCTGTACTAGTACAGTGAAATGCTTCTTTACTAAAATGGGCACAATGGTAAGTCCATTTGTTTGAATCGTATCACGCACTTAGGAACCTCTGCTCACCGGATCTGCCTTTATGTCCTGGTTTCTTTGAGGGTCTAATTGCCTTAGTTCATCTGACATTCTAGCCTTTACACTCCTCTTTGTGCTTCTTTTTATTATCATAAATAATTTACTTTATTTGCCATTTACAATTTTTTGTATACAGAATTCATTTTTCATATATATCAACTTGCTCAGAGTTTTAGGGTACAAGCACAGGGTCAGCTATTTGTACAGTGTCCCCAGAGCAATTGAAAGTTAAGGGTCTCACTCAAGGACCTAACGAAGTCGCATTCCTTTATTCACTGCCAGAATCCAAACCAGCAATATTAGAGTTCCCAAGCCAGACCCTTTAGCCACAGAGCCACTTTATTTGCTAGTGTTTATCAGACATTCTAGCTTTCTTGTTGATGCCTGAGGACATTAAACCTGGGCACAAACACTGAATGCTTTGTCATTTAATATATACTAGCCATACTATGTCAAACACAGAATATATATATTTCTTTTTTAAATCTCTAGCTGTGTGTGTACTTCCAGAGTCTTTCCTCTGTGTGTTCACATGTGTCTAAATCTCTCAACCAGCACGCCCTCTACCATGTGCATTCCCATAAAGCCTACTTCTCAGACTCTAGTCATTATTTTACGGTTTTATGCTTGTCATCCTCAAAGGTGAGACTCTCACCACTCCTATGCCTTTCTTCCTCCTAGTGTGTGTCTTACACTTCCTTTCAATTGTGTAATCAAAGCCATACTGACCAATCAACCAGTCTGCTCTAAGGGACTGAACACACACACACACACAGACCTTAGTGTTTTGTTATGTAGTAGACAGACAAACAAGTCTCTTCACTGAGAGCATGAAAGGGAGAAATTCTCTGGTAAAATGCACATACAAACTTTACCAAAAACTACTATGAATACATATAAAGGCACAGACACGTATAAACAGACATTAAAACAAAGTTATCTGAAATGTGTAAAATTCACCCAACAATATATTTCCATTTATTAATTATTGAACTATGGCCAGTTGTCAACAAACTTAAGCAGCATTATTGTTAAAAGTCGTGACAATCAAGGATTTCTTTTTGTAACCCATCAGACCTTTGATGCTACCAAAGTTACTAGGTCAACTGAAACTATATAGCCTCAGATTAACTGGAATTTCACCAGATTAATAGCACTGAAAAATACTAACTTGATTCTGTAAGAGACACAGAACCATAAGAAAAACACTTTCTACCCTTTTACTTTTTGGCATTCCATAAATTTCTAAGTATAGCACAGTTTTATCATCTTCAAGATATTAAAAACACATGAACATGGTGATACCCACTGAAATACAACCTAAAAACATTACAGCACAACTTGTAAGATGTGTGCTTTATTGCAATAACTAGCAAAATACCAGCTCTTTGCAGCAGGAAAAATCTGCCTTAATTTTTATTAAGAAGAAAGTTAAACCTTTTTAAACTGAGGGAAAAAATACCAATAATTATTTGTTAAGGATCTCTTTGTATACCACATTGTCATTTCGGCCCTCCGGTTGTAATATGACCAAGCTGTGCGCTGAGCTTACTCTTGACCATGCAACGTACAGTTGGCCATGTGAAAAGTAATCTTGTTCCAAATCTCACAGCTTGGATTGCTGCTGTCACAAATCGGTTTGAGTTTCATGGTTTGTTTCAATTACGACAGTATTTGCAGGACTTGTGTTGAAGTGACATTCGGCATCTGTCAAGCGTTGTAAGCATACAACCGGTTTCATCGATGATTTCACATCCAGCTTTTGAGAGTTTAAACATTCATAAACATCAAAGTGTCCATTACTGAAATCGTCACCTGTGAATCTAAGATGTTTAAGAGACATTGGCGGTTGTCGAAAGGTGTAAAATATTTGGCCATTTCGGTACACTTGAAAGCGACAACCGAACAATTCAGCGGCAGCCATCAACTCACATGCAGAACCATAGGTGAAGGGCTTAAGCATTTCACTCTTATAGTGCTTGTGTGTAGTATAATTATCTCCTGTACCATCATCAGTCCACACCTTGAACCTGTCCCAGTCATTCAATACATAAGACACAATGTTCCTCCAGATATCAAGAGTGAGCCTGATATGGCCGTGCAATATGTAACAAAGAGAATGGAAAAGGTAGGTGCCATCTCCGGGCATGGAAACCACTCGGTAAGTGACAATTCTTTGATCGATGGTGATCACCTCGACAGACATGTTAATGGGGGTATGGTTGGAACGATAAAGGAAATGGGTACCTGAACAATGTAAAGTAAGTCTAAAATACCTACACAATAACTATAATCGTAATAAACGAACAATAAAACAGCGGAGAAGCCGTGGATTAAATTAAAAAGGCTGTAGTTATCAGCAGGGAGACGTGAATCCCGTGGCAAAGCAAGGAAGGGAATGTAGAGACCGGAGCGACACACGGCCCTATACAGGCAGGCAGCCAACGATGTGGGAGGCGTTGGGATGGGGGACCCAACGCCGCCTCACACGGTGACCGAGCTGCAGGCTATGGACGTATATATGTACGTAAGTAGGATTCAGTTAGCGTTGGGAACCCGCGTACCAAATTTCTTGAAGATGGGCCCATAAGTAACAAAGACCGTTGGAAAGTTCAATATGGCGGCCGACAGTGGCATCATACCACTGAAATAAGTACGTACATCTGTTTCGGTTAGCGCAGGGAAGCCGCCTACCAAATTTCATGAAGATGGGGCCATAAATAAGAAAGTTCAACATGACGGACATTGTTGACCGTTACGCGTAGAATTTCGAAATGAACCCTGCTTATCTTTTGCAAGTAAGCTGTAAGGAATGAGCCTGCCAAATTTCAGCCTTCTACCTAGACGGGAAGTTGGAGAATTAGTGATGAGTGAGTGAGTGAGTGAGGGCTTTGCCTTTTATTATTATAGATTAATATCTGCATAATGTAAAAAAAAGATAATTGTTACATGTTATGTGTGGTATGACATGAACCTCAGATTACAATTCATACACTAATGCTTTCATGCACACTTTCTTGCAATAAACTATAGGGTCATGAGCTTGGTAATGTAGCTGACATCAAAGCAATGCAAGATCATTACATTTAAAAATAGCAAGGACTGAGCTTATTGAAACCAGTGAGCACTGCACAACAAATAACAGCACTGCTAGAATTCCATTACCTCAAAATACAATTTCTGAAAAACTCAATTTTTTAAATGTACATAATTGTAATGTTTACAGTTTTCTCTAAAAGAGCCATATTCTTACTGTAAATTTAACTTTCAAAACTGAATTTGGTTATAATCATTTTCTTACCTGTTCTTGTAATTCTGCAAGTCGTTGTGTATGTTCTTCCTCAGAATCAAAGCTGCTTTCACTGTCTGATGAACTTTCACTACTGTTTTCAAAGCTTTTTAACTTTGCGTTAATTTTCTTTAAATGTGGAAGTGGATTTACACTTTCAATGAGCTCATCAGGCATTTTTGCAAACCGCATTTCAAAAATATCCTTGAAATGGAATGGCACAAGATAAGAAAATCAAATAGCACTCACATAAAAACCAAAAACCTATTTTTCAAATATTCCAGCAAAACGGTACATGCAGTACCTGATATAACAGTATGTGAATACAATTAAAGCTCTGGACTGAAATTATTAAAATATGCAGTACCCTTTTTTTTTTTTAAATATAGAGAGTTTTGTTGCTTACTTTCTGGATGCTTAAACACAGCTGAAATTTTAAACCTTGTAGTCAACACAAACCTGGAGCTTCCGTGCCATTGCTACAACTTCATGGTCTGGAGGATTATATTTGTAACAGTTCATGAACATTAATCTGAAATCGGCTGCAAATTCCTGAGCATCTTTATATTTTCTGTCATCCATTTTTTTCTGCAAGAAATCCAGATCCAAAAAAGGTCAGAATATACAGAACATGATTTGTTTATCTGTACACTACCTTCTTTCTATTAGAGGGTTGATAAATGAAGATAACTGTATTGTACACAGCTTTTGTAAATCTACACTACTGCTGTAGGAAAAATCATGCAGGTGAACCTTGCTTGTATCCTTTTAAGTCTTAAACAGCTTTACTCTAAGAAGTGCCAATATCCAATTGAAAAACGAATGCAGCTTTTTGGATACTTTAATTTAGGGAATACTATTAAATCTTCATCCCAAAATAAGCCCTAGTCCCACATCCATACCACTTCACTTCAACATAGGTATTAGAAATGCTATTTAACAATTAAACAGAATTTTGTAATTTTTATTAAATAAAACAAGTTACATTTTACTGCATGTTTGAAAAGTGGGTAGAACTAAACATAATACCTTCATAGTACCAAGGTCCATTGGATGCTTTATAATTTCATGATAATCATGAAGCCCCAAGGATTGTGCATCAACAGGTTTGTAGAATGGCCAAGCATAAGTGGCATGTTTCCTGGTAAACATTTCCTTGAGAATTCCATTACAATACTTCAGTTGATTTGACAGTTTAGTCTTTTTACTGGTCTGATGCTGCTGTTGGGAATCTGGCAAGTCCTTTCTTGGTGGTTTAATTGGTCGGCTGCCTTGTCTCCGAACTATTTTGTTGAATTTTACATCTGGCTGACTTGGTGAAGACTCGCTGCTCATCACAACAGAAGCAGTAGGAGTAGTAGTGTCTGCTTTCCTTTTCACACCTTTTTTGACCTAAATATTTAGGCAATACAACATTTAAAAGTACAATACGTAATTAAAAAAAATGAAAACCAAACATTTTACCTAGTAACTAATATTTTCCTCAAGACAACCTTATTGTACATGTGAGTCATAATTTAGCTGGTTTAGCTGTATTTTCCTACTTGATTATCATGCCCCCATTATATCTCATTTTGTATAAGCAAATATTCTAAATTTGAAAATATTCAAAATACTAATTTCTTCAATTATGGTAGGAATTGAGGTACATTTTGACACAAATGTTAAACAACTTCAGTTTACTAAAAAAAAATGCATATACATATTAAATATTAAAATATTACTATTTAATAAATTTTCAATCCAAGATTCATTAGGAAAAAGGAAATACTAAAGTATTTTGCTGTTGATTTGAACGTAACTTAACCAAAAAAACTGGAGAAAGTTAAGAAAATGATCTTTTACTATTCTTACTTTACAAATAATAGTCTATCCAGAAAATGCAAGAATATGTGCCAAAGTAGGCTTGATTTGGGTTGGATTGGGCAGGTAAAGCTCATCCTGGCAGCACCAGAAAAAGTCCGTAAATCAGTGTTAACCTGTGCCACAGTCCACTATGAAGCTTACTTCCGCAGGCACACATGCCCAGAATGGGCCAATCTGGAGTCACTAATTAACCCTACACACACACACTTTTTTCCCCCATTTGGCTCCTCACAAATTTTGCACCATATAAATGAGTCATAAGTTTAGTAATTAACTTCTTTTGAGTTTACATAGTCTCCTAATGGAGTTTTCTTTAGATACACAGAGGTTTTCCTTGCATATCCCAAAAGGATATGCAATCTAGTACAAGATAAAATAGCACCTTCTCAAGAACAAATTGCAAGGCAAGCCTCGAGCCTCCAAGATGGTAAATGATAACATCAGCATTACCCCAGCACAATTACTGTGGCTGCAGAATTTTATTCAAAGCAATTTTATAAATAAGGCAATTTTTGTTGACAAACTGTACAGATTCTGCAAATTCATTCTTACCTGTGTTAATTTAAACAAAATTCATTTTAAGAAAAAAAAAAAAAAATAGTAATGGTAGTGGATTACTGCGTTTAATTATGGATTCTTAGTACACGTAGTACAATTTTTCCTAGTTTAAATTCATTATGGTTAATACTGACTATAACACAAACTTTCAAGTTTAAAAGCATTTTTAAGTTATATTAAAATTGGTACATTAGAAATTATAATGTAATTATTCCACATCCCAATAAAACACTAACATGCAAATAAAAATACCTTAGATATGCACTGTGATCCTGTCACTAAAGACATAGAGAGGTCTCTCTGTGGTGGAATTACTGTCACAGTTTGCTGAAACACAACTTCTGATATAGGAGGAGGCTTCAAACAATGAGAAGATTCTGTTTGATAAAAAATAAATTAAACCAAGCAGAATGATTTTTCACTGATTAGATGGAGCAAACACTTGGCTGAACACTTGAAAATAAGAGTTATTTTACCATATAACTTTTTTCCTTTTCCAGTTCCTTTGTTTGATGAAAGAACTGTATACTCTTCCTGAGGCATTTCAGCCACTTTCTTAAGAAATATTCTCTCCAAGGATTTTGCCATTAACACAATGTCATCACCAGGCTAAAAAGAATGCAACTAGTTTAAAATATAATGGCATGCTTATTCATTACACAGATATTCATATATTGCTGCTTAACATAGAACTTGTTAATTCTATTAAAATTCATTGAATGAAGCTAATCAATTGCAAAAATCCACCAAGAAGCTTTTGTAAATCTACTGGGGAGCATTCTTCAAAAGAAAGTTTGATACTTATAAAATCAGCTGGTTTGCATATTTAAAGGAGGGAGGCTGGAAATATTACTAATATAAATCACTTTAATGAATATAAGAATAAAAATGCAAAACATTTTTCCAGTTACTAATTTCACAATGCAATGGACAAAGCATTGATTCGCAAATTCTTCACTCTTTACCATAATAAGCATTTTGTAAGGTCGGATAAAAGCATACTCCAAGGTTAAACAGCTAGATATTACTTAAATACATCAAGAAAGAAATGATACCACTGACACAGAACATGTGCAAAAAATAATGTACTTACCCTATTGTATATGTAGCAATTTGTAAACATGGTATTGAAATCTTCAATGCATTCTAAGGCACCCCAGTAGTAATTATGTTCAAGTCGTTTTTTGATAGTGCTCATATCCATTGGTTTTTTTATAATAATGTAATAATCCTATACAAAAAATAGAATACAAAAACCTTTGCTGCCATAATCAAACTCAAAATCCATTAATTTAGCAAAACAATTCTAAAAATATGGAATTTTAGGGAAATTACACTGCAAAAAAAAAAAAAAGGCAAATGCAATTAATTTAATAAAGAACCATACCAATTTTTTCTACAACTAAAACTGGTGTTTCCAATACAAGTTATTTACTATAGATAGTACAAAATAACATGCAAAGAGTAACAAATAATTAACATTCACATTGACTTTGGAAAGCAAAAGATCTACCTAAGAAAACCAAACACTTAAAAAAGCAGAAATATGAAATAGTGGAGAATGTAAAGCGCATCTAAAGTACAAATGTAATACAAGATAAAAAACAGCATTTACGTAAAAGAATGTAATGCCATTTTTTAGTATAAAATAAATCAAACTCCATGATAACTCTTTCCAGTGCTGTGACTATGACACTTAAAATTAGAAATGCACTAATATCAGTATCCTTTATCTCCATAAAACAAATTATCAAGTTTCCAGAAGGTAAAGCAATTTGGCAAAAACACCAGCAAAAAACAAGTGTCAGGGCTAAATATAGTATCAGTTCATTCTTACAGGGAGTTCTAATTTCACGGCATCAACTGGCTGCTGAAAGGGCCAGGCAAAACTGTGTCTCCATAAGGTCTTCAGAACCACTTTTTCCAAGTATTGAAGCTGATTGGTTAATCGTCCTGGTTTTTTAGGATTTCTGTATTCTGGAGGAGGTGGATTACCAATGGTATTCTGCAATGCATTTACTTCAGACATCTTGAAATTCAGTTTTCACAGAGTGTGCCGTTTTAACTCTTAAACCATCCTTAGAAAAAACATTTCACCAGGCAACTTCCTTTAAAATCTGCAAAAAAAAACAAAAAAAAAACTGCTCACTAATTATGAATGGGAAAAAACAAAATACTACACATTCCAGTAAACATTTAAGAAAGGTGCCATGTCAACACACAGCACAGAAAGAGTGGTATGAATGCTAAAAAGAAAACAACCGTTAGGTTTCTAAAATTACATAGAAATTGTTTTGGAAGTGTATCTGTAATTTGGATGTCAAAAAAGCAATCTAGAAAGTGCACACGCTTTAAAATCAACAAAAAGTTTCTTCTTGTATGCAGTACTTGGATGTCAGAAAGCAAGCACATATGCCAAATTGAAACATCTCTCTATACTCAAACTTCTTACACTTCCATTAGAAAAAAACTCATCTTCATTTATATAGTTACACGTCACAAAACCTAATCCATTGCCAGAGGCTAAAAGTAAATGCTTAAGCTACAGGACATTGTCCTAGACATCAGATACACCTTCACCAAAACTGAAAAACAAGTTATCAGATTCCCCAAGTCATAAAAAAAATAGAAAGTAACCTGTGATTCATAAGCTTGAGCATATTACACCACACTACAATTATGACAATTTGAGAAGACTGTGCATATATAGTTCCCTTTTGCAGTGTTCACTGATAACGGCGTAGGATGCCTTTACAGAATTTCATGGTTAAATGTGCTTAACACCTCAATAAATAAGGTCTGTTCACCAAGATCACCTTGGATTACAAATAGTGAAGAACCTAGTGTTTAGTTTTCTGTCAGATTTAATGAGAAATCAAGCAAAATGACACCTTTTATTGGCTAACTGAACCGAATACAATATGCAAGCTTTTGAGGCAACTGAGGCCCCTTCTTCAGGCATTGGATTACAACCAGCCTGAAGAAGGGGCCTCAATTGCCTCAAAAGCGTGCATAATGTAACTGGTTCAGTTAGCCAATAAAAGGTGTCATTTTGCCCGACTTCTTATTGCATCCATAGTGATTAACATGGTACAACACCCTGTCAGATTTAAGAAACCTACCAATACCTGATCTAAACTGCAGTTTGCCACGGAGTTCACCATAAAGTTTAAATGAAAAGCTTCATGGCACTTCAGTTACATGCATTATTCCAGCTTTCTCTTTTTCTTGTCTAATTGAAATAAAGTTAGGCATTTCTGTAAACAGTTTTTAAACCAACCTTGGTTAAAATGTAGTATTTGCAGTGAATTGCACAAAGAAATAAAAACTAACCAAGAGTCACCGCAAAATTATTTTAGTCAATACATTGTGAAAATTTTCACAATCATTTTAACAATAGAAATACTCGGGCATAAAGTCTGCAAATGAATACAAAAATAAAATAAGAAAAAGGGGACCCAAACAAATGTTTTAATGCAAAAGATTAAGTACTTTAACATTCTGTAATTAAAATAACCAACCTAATACCAAAACAGCATAAGGAATTCTATAAAAAAAAGTCATCTAACATTATGAGCACAAAGCAAACCTTCCCAGTAATTAAGCATTAACACTTTAACAAAAATGGTCATTTAACTTCCACAAATAATGAGACTCTATTGCAGGAACATCCTTGAGCTATTATTTAAATTTCCAAATCTTCAGACTCTTCTTAGCTTGACTGAATGTCTTGGAGTGTAGATAGTAGAGATAACACAACACTCAACAAATTTTAGTTTATAATTTAACTAATTGCAATGGTTAGAACTCAGAAACCACATATTCCAAACAATGACATGTCAAAAAGGGCATTTACTTTGGCATTTGTCTACAGTGAATAAATTAATTTTTACATTTCACAATATGATGTAGACACAGTGAAGGTAAAAATAAGGGATACTTTTGGTTTAAAATTTCAGGAATATGCACCATTTACACCAACCAAGTGTCACCAGAAATAAATTATACTTTTTCACAACACTGACAACAGACAAGAACTCTGTGACATAGCATTATTAAAATGAATATCTTCCCATTACTGTATTATCCCTTGATGGAGAACCATGTGTGATTAGTAGAGGATTTCCTGATAAGCCAGGTTAATTCAAATTTAATAGATTCAACACAAAATTTGGGACATGAAACATCAAAAATGTTAAAACTGATTTAATAATTTAGAAACTATCATTGCTTTCAAAATATAATGTCTGCCCATTTAAATAAACAAGCATAATATAAACCTGGGATCACAGGAAGCCAGTGCCTAGTCTGATGTCAAGTGAAACAAAAATTCACTGGAGGCACTAGTGAACAGATAAAACCCAACATACAAACAGGAACTGTGAGACCTCCAATTAAACCCAGTCTCCTGGAACTGTACAGCAGCAGCACTAATCCACTGTGCCTTTACAATAAGGCCTTCTCATAGAACTACACCTCAAGGGGATTACAAATAGGAGGAAAAACCTGTATGGATCTGGATCAGAAGGTTTTACTGTTTTGTAGTGGGGGTTATAACACAGATTTTAACTTTCAAAACTGTTCTAATGAAATATTCCTGGCAGCTTTTAACCACATAAAACCCACATGATTAGGGAATTCAGAGTATAACAAATTAAAATTTAATTTATATAGTAGACATCAAGGGCAGTGAAATTCCCCATGGCTGCTACATGTACCACAGTCAACTTGTTGGGAGGAAGGAAGTAAGGGGGATTGCAAAGTCAGAGTGTACTGACCCTATACTTGAAAATTCTTACCTGAAAAAGCCAGTCCATTTTTTAAAACCCATTTTGATGAGAGAACTTAAAGGAAAAGATTTGGGCATATGACCCTAGAAGCATGAGCAAGAAAGCCCATACAACACAAACCCTTTACATAAAAGGGCAAAGGTGTAAAAGCCAGGGGTCGGGGGGCATCCAAAAGCCAGCCTACCAAGTTACAGCTATAGCTGAACAGGCAACAATAAATGAATTGGAAAATACATTCATAAAAAATGATCACACTTAAAAACAAAAATTTGGTAAAAATTATTGACCAACTTTGCAAACAAAAACAAAATTGCAGATGGTTTTAAGAGGATAGCTTCTTTATTAATTTCTTTACAGGTTTGTCAAACATTATTGTACATTGTTAGTTGTAGACATTATCTTGCATTATTCAAAATATTTTAAATATACAATTAGCAATTTTCCATCTTGTGCTAGTTGAATTCCAGAAGGTTTTCTACTGTGTTCCACAACTCTCTTGGTCACTTGTATCTGCAGTAGTGTTTTGATTTTTTCCCCTCAAATGCAGATGGTAAATTGCTCAAAATCAAAATGTGAGTTAAAATAATAAAGGTCTTATACTGGAACTTTGAAAAAATTTCCTATTACATACTTTTGTGTCAATGACCGGCTCAGAACAAATCTGGTATCTAAAATTAAAAACAAACAATATTAGTAGTGTAATACAAGCACCCTTTCTTAAAATCTACATTTCAAAGCGCTCATTATGCTCTGTATGAATGTATTTCTTTTACATAAGGAGTAATTCAGCCTCCAAGAAATGCTAGCAACCCACCTAATTTAGACTATAGATGTACTCAAACAGTAAACATGTTTGAGAAATCCAGTGTTGAACACTAAACTCATGACGTGTGGAGGCTTTTACATTTTAAAAACAAACAGCACTTACTATATGCATTTTGAGTTAAAATATATATATATATATATATATATATATATATATATATATATATATATGAAAGAGAGAGATGCGAGAAGCCCAAGGCTATCTTGAACTTATTTCACTATTATAATCATTGAATGTTTTTCCACATCATATATTGGCCCAAATGAATATGTATGCACACAATTGCAGAGCTTCAAAAAAGTAAAATATGCTCATATTCATTTAATCCAGTGGAGGTTTTTGGAAGCCCTAACTAGATAGGCAAAGGGTCCCAAGGACAGTCTGAACACTCACCAGTTTAACACAGTACTTACATACATACAGCCAATTCAAATTACCAGTTATCTTTCTGGAGATGAGGGAAGAAACGCGTAGAAACAGGGATATGCACATTTCACATAGCCTGTGACTAGGCACTGGATTTAAAATTTGAATTTACAGTACCAGTGGATTAAAAACACAGGGAACAAAAAACAGGTGTTTAAAGAAATACCGTTAGGTACATCATAACTACCATTACTGTCTTCATTATTTGCCTCTAATACTTTCGATACACTGCTCACAGAAAATTAACTTTTCTCTATGCCAAAAAAATGCGCTTGCATGTATTTCACTCTAGGTCTCAGTTCTGCAATGAAGTAAATCTTGGTTCGCATCCTAAATTTATATTACTGATATTACCGAATACATGTTCCACTTTACAAAACTTTAATTTGCAAGTTCAGAGCATGGTTGAGCTTTAAAAAAAAAAATCGATACCAAAATTAAAAGAAAAAAAACTAATCGTCCCGCCGATTAAAAGGAACCAGAGATGGGGAACACAAAAGTGCTGATTTTCTACTGACTATAGCCTGCAAGTTATTTACAGTTACAACTATTTACTGCAAATGTGAACAGCTGCTATTTTACAACATCGTTTTAATACGACCTTCTACCAACCCAGGATAGAGAACTGTTGTACTGTCTACATCATACAAAGGAACGATGCTTCGTGGAAATGAATTAACCGTACTGCAAAAAGTTGCGTGCAAAGGAAAAAACGGAGAAATTACATCGATTTAATAATGCAATTTCACATCCGCCGAAGTAGAGTGTTGTACCGTGTTAGCCATATCCGCTGAATGTACGTACTATCTAAAAAGGATGCGACAAATAACGTAAAGCAGATACTACAGCCCACGTTATAGAAGGATGGTTTTAAAGGTCGTCAGTAAATGAACGAGGTTAAATAAGATTTATTCAGGGTTGCAAGTCGTGTCCATTAATTTATACTTTATCCCCCCGCCCTCCGAGAGTTCGTTGTCACTTCGTCACGGATCGAGACGTTTCCGTGGCAAGGTGAAAAAAAAAATGGCGGCAGCAATGAGATCGTGTATGGACACTCCCGTCTTGCGTAACTGGATCATAGTCTCTGACAAATAGTTGCAACACAATGCCATGCAACGACTTTGCCATTGGGAATAACACATTTTACAGGGTACATACAACAGCCCAATGCTTAGCAATTTACCTTTTGTTCTCTGTCACAAAAGATCTATTAACTGCTGAATTTCGACAGGGAACCGAGGATATTCTGCCGAAGAACACTCGCGTCGTTAAGCTGAAATACTTACTGTAAGTAAACAAATATAAACGCAAAAAAGTAGTAACACTTGTGAATTTTATTAACGCCTCCCTCATTACGCTTTCAATGGCAGAAAACGCCTACCCCAGTTGCCCGATATTTATAATTTTGTGGCAGTCATGCCGCTTTCGGTTGGACAACTCGTATCACGTGCTACATGGTTATGCAAGATCACGTGTTTTTATTACGCCAGTAATCATTTAGGAATTTGTATTTACTTGGCTTTCGTTTTACTTACATTGAATTGATCAATACTATAGAAATTAATGTGAATAGTGACATAAATGAATAGACATACATACGGTAACAACATACACAATTCAACCTCCTGATAAATACCAGAGCAGAAAAATGACGCAAGCTACCACGTGACCTTCTAGAAGATTCGTCTCATATATATATATATATATATAAAGTACACAGAAAAAAAGATTGTCCATTTGTTCTGCGTATGTTACTCATTACTACCGTCAATCCCTAAACTCTTTTGTTTATTTCAAGCAAATATGCCTTCCATCAAAGGCATACGCCCAAAAATATCCTTACCAAATACATTTGCTAAAATCTAAACGAATCAGAACTAGCGCGCACGAGTGCATGCGCATGCGTAGAGTCTAAATCTGCTATTGGCTGAGAGGTGTTATGGTCCCCTCCACCTCTCTTGCCCATGAAGAACCGCTGCGCACAATAAAACTTCGTTTTAAAGCGGACTGAAGTGTCCAAGCGTGCACGGGAATTTACAGTTGTCAATTTTATTTCAAATGAACGCAACAAGATCATGGAAAATATAAAATGAGTTAATACTCTTTAAACGCTTTTCTGTCCTAATGCGGACAAAATGTACAAGCGTGTTCAGTAATATATTGTTTTACAAAAGAGGTCATCATAATCGAGTAAACATTAGTCTGGGGAACTGTTTGGACATAATAAGTGCTACAGGACAGCAAGGCCGTTTTTGCGCATAGGCTCTCTGGGCAAGGACCTAGGACGCCCTCTAATGGTTACTACATCCCTTTGTAGAGACAGAGAAAGAGATTGGTAGAAAAAAATGTCAGGACCGGGCTGGAGCACAAAAAAATGTTTTATGTTGTGCGCCTCAGCAGTGCTTCCATCGTCTGCACTATACACAACACAATCCGTGTGCTGTTGCATACACTCGTGCGTGACAATGAGGCTGAGCCGCTTAAACTTAGTTAACCGCTGCCACGACTAGGAGGCAGGATTCACCCCCCAGCCCATACCCCCCTCCCCCGACACAAACAAACACACACATCCACCCCCTCTGGGTCTTCCCACTTGATGAACAGCTGGGTCTCATTCCCCTTCTTTTCCTTTTCAAGGATGAGTTACAGCCATCCTGGATGCAGTCCAGACTCCAGTGAGTGACTTGAGTCCAGGCAGCGTCCTCCTGTCATTGCCACCGTCTGCTTGGCTTGTTCCTCGCGTCGGGAGGTACTAAGGTGTGAGAAGGAGCCCGAGGAGGAGGTCTTGGAGGCAGGAGCATTGACACTGCAGCAGGGACATTGTGGTCACTAGGAATATGTCATATGATGGTGTTATAAATGATTAAGTCAAGGCGTGTTTGATTTTAAAAGGACTTTTATTTGCTAAGTTAAGTCCCTGCAATTACCAGCAATGTGCTTATATTTATTTATTTGTTGTACTTTCTTTTTCTATATATAGTTTGTAGATTTCTGTTAAGCAAGTTATTTGCATGCAAAATGGTTGTATTTTGTTGTTTTATTGTTCTATACAAGTTTTGTATGTTTTGGTGCATAATTTACTTGCAAAAGAGTTTGGTTGTTATTTTATTATTCCATTTACATTTATTTTTCATTAAATAAGTGATTAACCTGTGTTAGTAGCATATTGTGAATGTGTGTGTGTTTGTGTATAGTGGTGTGAAAAAAAAGGGGCACAGATTTTCTTGCTTAGAAGAAAGAATTAAGTCAGAAACAGCCCTGCAGGACAGGTTACGAAATTGATCATCACAAGTGAAGAGCTCAGAGCAAAATACAATACCAGCAAGCTGAAACTGCTAGGTTACAAACCCCAACAGATGTCAGTTAAATAAGAGAGAGGGAGTCTTCAAATGCTTCTTAACACCATTGAGGGAGTCAGAATTTTGAATATAGGTGAGCACCTTGTTCCACCAACTAGAAGCTGCACTTAAAAAGAATCTGGATTGAGGTTTGATACCATGTTGAAGTGGCATTACCAGACACCATTCGTCAGCAGACCCAAGTGGGCGAGAAGAAGCCTTGGACCTCACAGCTGTCTCAATATATATAGGTACTGACCCATTGACTACTCTGTAGGCAAGCATCAAGGAAGCCAATGTAGTGATCTAGAACATCAAATAAAAATCAAATCAAATTTTATTTGTCACGTACAAATTATACATAAATTACAATGTATAGTGATATTCTTAGGTGCTCAATGCAAATGATTGTGCCTTTAAGAAAAATATAAAAATACAGTAATACATAAATCATTAATAGAATTTTAAGTATGTGATAATTAACAAGTAATAAAAAAATAAATAGGGTGGCACAATGGTCTTGCTGTTGCCTCCTAGTAAAGAGACCAGGGTTTGTGTCCTAGGTCCTCCCTGCGTGGAGTTTGCATGTTCTCCCCATCTCTACATGGGTTTCTTTCTGATGCTCTGACATCCTCCTCCTGTCCAAAGACATGCAGGTTAGTTGAATTGTTGATGATGAAATGACCCTAGTGTGTGTGTTTGGCACGTGAGAGTGTGTTCGCCCTGTAATGGGCTGGTGCCCAGTCCAGGATTTGTTCCTGCCTTGCACCCTATGCTAATTGGCATTGGCTCCTGCAACCCTGGTCTGGATTAAATGGATTAGAAAATGACATAACTAAATTAATAACTTCATCAAGAATCATAAATAGAATTTAAAATATGTGATAAAAATAACAACTTAAATGTTTAATGAAAGAGTGTTAAGAGGAGTGACATGTGCCTACCTCAGGTGGTTGAACTCCGGACATACTGCTCCATCTAATTATAGTAAATAGACAAGTTAGTGATAATTTTTTTAATTCGTCATGGCTTGTAAAACACTAAGTAATATTGCAATTTTCTCATATTCATCTTCATTATTATTTTAATATTAAAATAAAAGAGTATAAAGCCATATATAACTGAGTTTTTACTGGAAGATTGAAAAAATGAGTATGTTTTTGAGAACAGTTCCAAAATGATTTAGAAGGCTGTCATTTTTGATGATTGAAAATGTACGGTTGATCATACAATTTAAATCAATTTTTTTTTCCAAGAGTTAGATCTACATCTTCATTATTTTCCTAATGATGTTTGATCTATTACTATGCTAATCAATTGTTCTTCTTAGTAAAATAATTTGTCATCATAAGTGTATTTGGCACACAGACCTGGAGAGTGAAGCTGCAAAGGTGACTGGAATGTCATAGGAGACAGAGACATCTTGAGAAGCTGACCATAAAAGAAGCTGCTTCAGGGGGTTGGTGGGTGTGTGTTCATGTACTTGTGAGCAATAGAAGGAAAGAGGGGAATGTGATGCAGAACTCAAACAGCAACACTTTTAAGACTTGCTACTCTGCTTAAATTCATTGGCTTGGTTATGTGGCCACTGGTAAGCCTAAGGAAGGATTCTGGTTTGGATTTGGTTAACAGAGTTAGGAAAACGTGAAAACAAAGGGTGCTGCCTCTGACATCTAGTGAGCAGTGTGAAGTATAGCCAGTAATGTGACTGTGCAGACGGAGGACGCAGCAGAGAAAAAAGATCATTGGGTCCATGGAAGATCAGAAGACTGTAGCAGCAGCTGGATGGTGAGCGAGGAAGGAGACCAGTAAACCTTGTGTGAGAGAGCAGGGGAGAAACATTATGTTGCACATTGTCTTAGGTTACCAGCACCAGTGATGATAAAAAGTTACCTAAATAATGCCATTAAAATTCACACCAAGTCATGATCGATCAAGATATTTTTTTGTCACACAGTAAAACCACCAAGGACAGTATTAATAGACATCTGAACATTAACATCAAATACTTAACAATGAAAATAGAAATGCAAATGAATATTAAATAATAAATTTCCAATTTTTATTCACTTTGGCTGCTAAATTGTACTGTAGTAAGTAATCATTGTGTTTCACACCGAAATGGTGATGTAGTAGTTAAGGCTTTGGCCTTCCAACCTGTGGTTATAGGTTCAAATCCCACTACTGACACTGTGTGACCATGAGGAAATACCTTTTTGGAAAACTGAAAAGAAATGTAACCAATTGTATCATAAATGTTTTAAGTCCCATTGGATAAATGCATCAGCCAAATAAGTAAATGTATATAATGATGATGACTACTCCAAAACAGTGAGATGTAAAAGTTTCTTTATCCCTTTATCAAATCAGTCATTAGGTTGCTTGAAAGTGCTTAAGCCTTCTTGCCCAAAGAAGGGAAAACTTAAAAAGTTCAGGATATATATGCACACATAAGAACAAAAAGTATGCCAACAGCACTGCAGGGCCAAACAGCCTGCTCCAGCAACCTGGACACAGGCTACTAGTGCCAGGCACAAAGACAATTTTACATACTCTGAAAAGAAACACTTTTCTAGATAAGAAATTGCATTGAACATGTCATGGTAGATTTCAAAAATGTTAACTATAACAACTAAGTTGGGTTTACTATATATAAGCATTTTGGCAATTTCCTAAATCATTGTGATTTTACTGCTTGTTTAATTTTTGGTGCAGCAGCCCCATCTGCTGGGTGATGGATAGAAGTACCTCACCTCCCCTAATTGAGAAATGCCATTGTTAATTCTAATTAAACAAGCATTGTTCTCCTTTTTTTAGAAAGTGATCAAAATCTTGGTCAATTTTCTGTAATCTACCATGACATAAGCTATGACCTCTGCAATGCTTCTTCCTCTCCTCAGGGCACACAAAAGCAAACTGTTTTTGTTGAAGTAAATGGATGTGTTTGTAGCTCTAAAGGCTTCTGTTTAATACTGGACCTGTGATATTATTTCATTGTTTATTGTAAGTTTCTCACAAACTTAGAAATTAAACATTTGCTATATTCATTTTTTTTTTAGGAATGCTCAAATAAAAAATATTCTTGTTAATTCCGTTTATCATACTTGTCATTTTGGTACCGGAGTGCTGCTGTGAGTACAAACGTGAATATCAGCAGTTTCTTTGCAGCCTTTGTCGTTCAACTCAGTTGATCGAGCTGCCCTGCGGGACATCCTAAGACTTTACAGGATTCCCTCAAGGTTGTTGGATATCATGGCTGGCCTGTACAATGGTACTGTGAGTTCTATGCAGACTGGAGGCAGGACCTCTACATTTTCCCAGTTGATTCTGGGGTTCGTAAGGGGTGTGTTCTTGCTCCTACTCTGTTCAATACTTGCATGGACTGGGTGTTGGGCAAGGTCTTGGGGTCTAGTGGCTGTGGGGTATCTGTTGGCGAAGAAAGATAAATTGATCTTAACTTTGCTGACGATGCTGTGATCTTTGCAGAGTCAATGGAAGCTCTTATTGGGGCTCTCAAGAGACTGGGCGAGGAGTCTGAGTGTCTGGGCTTGCGAGTGTCCTGGATAAAAACCAAGATCGAGGCCTTTAATGACCTCTTAGGCACAGCCAGCAGTAGTGTGTCTGTTTGCAGAGAGAGTGTCGACCTTGTCGAGAGGTTTACTTACCTCGGCAGCGACATTCATGGCTCTGGTAACTCTTCCTATGAAGTCAGTAGACGGATTGGGAGAACATGGGGGGTCATGAGGTCGCTGGAAAGGTGCGTGTGGCACTCCCGATATCTATGGTAAAGGATGAAGGTCCAAGTCTTTAGAGTCCTGGTGCTTCCTGTCTTGCTATATGGTTGCAAGACATGGAAGCTATCTTGTGACCTGAGATGAAGACTGGACTCCTTTGGTGCTGTGCCTCTCTTCTTAGAATCTTTGGGTACTACTGGTTTGACTTTGTGTCAAATGAGCGGTTGTTCATGGAGTCCCCAATGAAGCACATTACCTGCATTGTGAAGAAGCGTCAGTTACGGCACTACGGCCAAGTGTGCCAAGTTTCTCCAAGGGTGATCCGGCTCATAAGATCCTCATTGTTGACGACCCAAGTGGCTGGACCAGGCCAAGGGGATGCCCACGTAACACCTGGCTGCGGCAGATAGAAGGTAATTTCCAGATGGTGGGACTGAACTGTGTGTCTGCCAAGGTGTTGCCAACCAGGATCCCAAGCTGTTTCTTTGTGTGGTGGGTGTTGTACCAGTGCACGCTCCCCAACCTGACATGACCTGAAACCTGTTATTCACAAACACTTGCACAACACACTCTTTCCCACCATAGCCCCTCTAACCAAATGCTCTAATGCAATACATGGATCTTTTAGAGCACACAACTATGCTAAAATTCTGATTGACTGACTATGTAAAGAAAATAAAAAGGCAAACCAATCTGATGCAAGTCTCAAAAAACTAACATAATGTAATTATACATCATAGAGCTTTTCCCAGATGTTATTCACACATTACAGCCTGGGCATGATGCATCCCTGATTCTCAAAGAAGTTTTCCTGTATTACCAAAAATGGACACATTACTTAAAAATACACTGCTTTGCAAACAGTGTAATGTTCAGCCCAAGACACTAAAAAAGCAACATTTACTTACCTGCAAAGATATATCTTTGATGTTACATGAACCTTGCAACATGTTTCTCCCATCTCCAATGACAGTTTATGTCAATTTTCTGGAACAAACAAGAACAGAATGAGTAAATAATTTAAAATGAGTGGCAATTTTATTTGGAGAGTGTAAATAATGATAGTGCCTATGTTTGTCCTAAGATCAGTCTGAATTTACTCGGGTTGGGGTTCTGACTTAAGAAAGTGTTGAAAGTGCATCACAGGGATGATGGTGTAATACTAGAAAAAACAGAATGTGGGGAACTACTAGTTTCTCTGACATCCCAAGGTGATGGAAATAACTGAGGTCTGGTAACTTAAGATTCTGGTCTATTAAGCAAGAAGTTATTTTCCTGAAATAATTGGATATAGCTCAAAAGACATCTACTGCTGTAGGGATAGATGGCTAGGAAATTGCATTTTTAACCACAAGTTGCTCATTGAATTTTCACCTCCAAGTCCTTCAAATTATAAAAAATATACAGTATATGTAAATACTGGCAATGTAGCCTGATTTTATCACCGCATAATAACAAACTAAAATATTATTATGAGAGCTAACCATTGCTAGGATTGTACTGTACATCTGAATCAATGGGCATCCTTTAAGAAAGGGAATTTCGATATTTCAATATTTAGAGGTAAACCCCCTCCTCTACAGTAGAAAAGCTAAATATCCTAAAACCTCAACAATGCCTCGATGGATTTGATTAAAACTTGGTGAAAAATTAAAATTAGAAAGTTAGTTGACTTATTTTTTTATTATTTCTCAATGTTTATTGGTAATAAAGCTTTAGAGTGTGGGGTTTTCTTAGGTTGCTGTGATCGTGTGGAAAATGAGACGTACATTTAATGCAAAATAATGGCTGTACATACAAATGTTGTAATTGTGCAAAGGAATGAGGCTGGTTGCAAGTGAAAAGGGGCATCTGCCCTACACAAAAAAAAGAGACAAGGTGGTGAGCTGCATGGAAAATGAGCTGTGAAGTGAACGAAGACAAGTCAGGTGAAACTCAAAGAAGAGGTGGTTAGCAAGTGGTCTCTGGGTAATCACAGTGCTCCTTATTTTGTTGTTTTTATCTTACTCCTCACAGTACATTACAACTGAAGCATAAGTGGATTTCTCAGCATACTTATATATACAGTACATAAACATAAAAAAATATGGATTTTGTATGTGGCTGCAACTTGGTGGTAAAATACATGCAGTATTGTAATAAAATAGGGTGTTCCCTTTAAGGTCAGACCATGATATGCTTCTACAGTCCAGTTTGCAAAGTGCAAACAGAGAACAGACGGTACAGTGCACCAGCCCACTTCAGGCCTTGGGTGTAACACAAGCCAAGGGCAACAGCCACTGAAAGGGTCCCCCACGGGCATAACCCTTACATAGTTCACCATATTACTTCTTTTCACATGTACTGTGATTAAAGCATTGAGTTCATTCCATGGGACATGTAAATGTGCAACCTGTAAATGTCAATACTGTATGTAAGAAATTAAAAAAAAAACATAATTCAGTGCTTATTGCTTTTGATCCAAACCCTGCAAAACTTTGTAATGGTGCTCGATTACAGATGAAACTGTTACGCTCAAATCTAATTGAAGCTGCCACTTTTACAGGATCTGCTACGGGGCAAAATTATACTTACTCCCAAAATTCTTATGATTCCAACTAACTACCTAGAATACAGTATCCTCTAAAATTTTGTTTTGCATTGACCATCAATAAAAACTCAGTCACTAGGAAAAGCGAGAAGTGACATATGGCAGGAATGCTTTACTCATTTGAGATTGTATGTGGGATATGGTAAGGAGATTAGCGTTAACATCCTGTGCCCTCCTTGTATAGATTTTGCATGTTTTCCCCGAGTCTGAGTATGTTTCCTCTGGGTCCTCTTAAAGACATGCAGGTTAGGGTGATTAGCAATGTTAAATTGGCAATGATGGGCTGGTGCCCTGTCCGGGGATTGTTCCTGCCTTGCATCTGGTGCTTGCAGGGTTAGGCATCAGTGATCCTGCTCAAGACAAAGTAGGCTTAGTAAATGGTATGTTATGTTCAAGAGTAAAGAACTACAGTAAACTAATACTAACTCCTTGGTGGTATTTTATTCTAAAAAGTATTCAGTTACTTACATAGTACTTCAGAAGCTCATTGTCTTAGGAAATGTCAATACAGCTAGTCATTAACATAATTAAACATTCCCAATCCTGATTAATCTAATTCAGGGATGCTGGAGGGGCAGCTTAATATCCTTAGGCAGTGGTTTCCAAACTCAGTCCTGGGGACCCACTGTGGCTGCAGGTTTTTGTTCCAACCAGATTCACAATCAGTGATAATAATCAATATCAACTGATCTAATTTAACTAACTGGTCTTTTTTTTACTCTTCTCTTATTCTGCATTCAGAAATACACAACAGTCATTTAAAAGACTTTTAGAAATATTCCTTTTTTTTTTTTTTCTAAAATATAAATGCTTAACTCTCTTTTGTTGCTTTCTTATTATTATCCCCTTTTCCTATGTAGCTTGCTCCCTTCATTTATCCGTAATATTGACAGTTAACAACCAGCATAGCAGACACCCAGGATGATGAAAGCTGCAAGGACTTCAGTGTCAGATCCTCTAATTAGTAAAGAATCAATTAAATAACCAGAACACCTGGAAAAGCAGGGTCGGCACGGTGGCGCAGTGGTAGTGCTGCTGCCTCGCAGTAAGGAGACTTGGGTTTGCTTCCCAGGTCATCCCTGCATGGAGTTTGCATGTTCTCTGTGTGGGTTTCCTCCAGGTGCTCCGGTTTCCTCCCACAGTCCAAGTTAGGTGCATTGGCAATCCTGAATTGTCCCTAGTGTGTGTGTTTGTGTCCTGCCTGGGATTTGTTCCTGCCTTGCACCCTGTGTTGGCTGGGATTGGCTCCTGCAGACCCCTGTATTATGATATAGTGGGTTGGAAAATGACTGACTGACCTGGAAAAGCAGAATGAAAATTAGGTTGAAAATATGACTTTTAAAATGACATTCCCTATATAACTGCTTATTACACTTGAATTTATATTTTAATATTTTATTCTTTGTTAATTATTATTGCCTAATTTTTATATTTTTTTTCTTTCTTCATAAAGTACTTTGAGGTACATCATTTGTATGAAAACGTACTATAGAATAAATGTACTATAGAAATAAACGTTGTTGAATAAAAATCTACCAAACTTAGTTTGTAATTTCTACATTGACTCCAAAATACAGAAACTGGGAAATAACGACACATTTAATTAGGGGAAGAGTCCAATGAAAAACGGAGGATGGTTGGAACAAAAACCTGCAGCCAGTGTGGATCCCCAGGACTGATTTTGGGAATCGCTGTCCTTAGGGATACGAGAGAAAAATCTAAGTACTTTTAGGAAATTATAGAGGGACATAGAGAGACCATGCCACCTTTAAACAGCCAATATCTAGATAGTGGGTTAAAATCCAGGAGTCTAAAGCCATTAGGCAGCAGCACTCACCACTGCACCACCAAGCCACCCTCCTTGCTTGAATGTTTTTCCCATAGAAAAGAGACCATTTTTATGTTTTCTTTGTTTTTTCCATTGTGGGAAGGAAAATGCATCATAGTGACTTAAGGCACAACTACATTTTAAAGCAGTATTGATGTGCAAGAGAACAAGAAATTACTTTAGAATTACAAGTTACTTGACTATTATGGTATGTCCTTAATAAAAACACATTCAGAAATCAATGGTTTTGAAAGTAATCTGCTTGTATAGAAGCCCCTGCTCTTCATCAACAGGAGTAATTCTTGATATTGGATTCATTCGTCCACATTAAATTACTTTCTGTGCTTACATGATCATCCTATGTTGCTAGGATACTGAAACACAGCTGATTTCATTCATATCTGACTGGTCCATGTCAACAAGCAGCTATTCAGTGACTTACCCGCATGACCAGTGAATAACAGGAGACACAATCAGCGAGATCTTTTGTCTAAGAACACACATGCATAATATGGATATTTAGTGGGTGAGCAGTAACACATAACATAACAAATAAATAATAAAATGTAAGTAACAAATTATTTATTTATTTACCTGCCAGGTTTGTGTCTACTGCTTGTGTATTCCAGTTATCCTTCTTTATGATGATTAAATGATTATATGTAGAAATTCTCACAAGAGGTTAATTTGTTTCTTTACTAGCCGAATTTCCCCCGGGGACAAATAAAATTCTATATACAGTATCTATCTACAAATTGTTTCTTGGTCAGTATCAGTGCAGTGCGCATGCTTCTTTGCATGTTTGCTTGGACATTTCTTCAGATGTTCTGGTTTTCAATCCATATATAACAGTGGTATTTTAGGCTAACCCGCAATTCAATACTCAGACAGAGGGAGTGAGTGTGCCAAATGATGGATTATTGCCACATCTAAGGTTGGTGTCCACCCTGCACCTAATGGTGCTGGAATATGCTCCAACCCATTATCTCCTTAAAATGGATGGATAAGTTGTATGTCCTTTGAAAGATATTACCAGTGTGGCTTCTTTCTTCACTGAACAAAATTATCCTTATTTCTAGGTAGTATAATGGAGGCGTAATCCAGAACTGGACAAAGCAAACACAGAGCTGGAGGGCATACCTTTATTAACAGACCACAAAACAATACACAAAAAAATATTTTTATATGGAACAGTGCAGTTAAAAAAAATTCCAATTTGTCACTTTTATAGTTCACTATGAACTGCTTAGTACATAAAGTGTCCTGTTGGAGCATACCATTATAGGTACTAAACTAAATAAATGACCAACTGATTTACTATTACCTCAATGTGCAAAAGGAAATCATGGGATCCTGTATTCTATGTTAGACAAGTCATAGATTTGGGGAATGGCTAATCATTAGATTTTTCCAGTTTCAGTGTTTATAATTTTTATTATTTTTCAAAATTACACTTTCCACATATACATCTATTTAGAGCTACATATGATGGGCTGGTGTCCACCCCATGCTGGATATTGCTTTGCCCCGAGAGCTTCTGGGATCAGCATCTCATGATCCTGACCTGAGTAAGTTGAATAGAATGTGTGTGAACAGACACATTAGGTCCATCACTTTTTCTGAACAATCCACATATTCCCGTTTAAAGCTGTTATTATATGACCTCATGGCAAGTGATGGAGGGCTCTGTCAATAATTCAACTACTCTCTTTCCTTTACCTATTTGGCCGAATGAAGTGTTTGGCACACATAGGATGGTAAGCATAGCTAAGGAATCCTTGTTCTCCTAAATTAGTTATAGAGAAACTCACCTGAAAATGAAGGATGACTGTAATGTCTGAATGATGACCACCACAAAACATCGAAAGCCATAGGATTATATATGGGCTTTACCAAAATTTTCTTGAGATTATTAAGACAGTAATACTATCATTTTATGAAGCCCCTTATTCATTAATGTAAAAGAAAATTCAAAATAAGAAGTCCTTACCTCAGCCTTTCTTGTTAGGACTGAGACACATGGAAATGCT
Organism: Polypterus bichir lapradei; assembly: GCA_026402145.1. Taxonomy (NCBI): domain Eukaryota; kingdom Metazoa; phylum Chordata; class Cladistia; order Polypteriformes; family Polypteridae; genus Polypterus; species Polypterus bichir. The sequence continues at coordinate 91,097,895 of JANRMT010062856.1, forward strand.
ATCGAAAGGGTTTTCAAGAGTTTTGAGAGTATTTGAGTTGGTGTTGGGCTCTCCAACCATATCATCTACCAATCAAATCAACAGGGAAATATTTTATAACGAATTATTGTAAAAAGGGTATGTGCTTTAAATACAAATGGCAACTTAATTTTCTCCACATTTATCTTCAGTCTAGGATATATATTTAGGTCTTTAGCAGGTCAACTAATATCCCCTACTCTCCCCTGAATCCATAGCCCAATTTCATCCAACCAATATTTTTCATAGAGTTAATGTAAAATGAATTGAGATGGCCACCAAGTCAATAAAAACAAATTAATTAGATAGGATATACTTTTAATTGTTATTGTTGGTTCTGGATAGGACTTTTTTCAGTGCAACTCAGAATAGGTGTTTTAACAAAATGTAGGGAGGCTAAACTAATTAAAATATGGCTCTATTGCTTTATGGGTCTTTGTAATATCTCTCTCTCTTTAATGTTTCAAACCTTTTGCTTCTTTTCTACCCATTGCCACACAGTAACATATTCTGAAACACACTTAATACTATAGCTGTGTACAATATGGATTCTTCGCTCTTTACATAGGTCTGTTAGATAGCTTGTCATGACTCATCCCCAGGCTGATGTATCTTGTCCGTGCTTTTACATCGCCCTTCCTTCAAAGTTTCTCTTCCTAGTCACCACATCTAGCTCCTTGTGACAGCACACAAAATCTTTGAAATGGTAGGGTGGTCTTCTTTTCTGATGTGGTCGTGTGGCCGGTGACACGGGCACATAGACTGGGGTCTTAAATGCCTTATTGTCAGGTGAGGCAGAATGGATGTTGAGTGCAGCACTGTCTCTTGGTTGTCTTCCTTCACTAACTAACGGTGCAAACTACATTCCAGGTGTAGATATCTCAGCTTTAAAACCCTCCCTCAATAGCTTCTTTGTAATGCATCTAAGAATGCCTTGCTCTTTGCCTGCACAGGTTTACCAGTGGCCCTGCTTTACACTACTCATCTGGGGTCAGTAGCAACTTGGTCTGCCACACTTTCCCCAGCTCCATGAGCCCAAAGCTCCTACACACTCAGGCCAATAGAACTCACCAGATGGAAAAGCAGTGGTGGCACTGCAGAGGCAGTAGTCTCACAGCTTTCTTCCTTCCTGTATTGATACATCAAACAGCATTTCAGATCCCGGCTCTTAGCCTCAAAACTCTCTAGAAACTACCCAGAAGCATTGAAACAAGTTCATTGTGGGTCTCCATGACCTTCTGTGTTTTGTGAAGTTGAACTGTAGATCTTCACTGATTCCCCTTCTGACGCCAATGTAGCACTAGTGTTGAAGGCCAATTGTATTGTTTACACTTAACACGGCTCTATTAGGTAGCTACAGCCATTACAATTTTTTAAATAATTCAGTATTGTTTTTATGAAACAGTATAAACAGAAGTTTTCAAGACATTTTCATTAAAATGTTTAGTATGAAATTTTTAAATATCACTAACCACAAAGTGTTAAAACAGAGCACTAATCATTTTTTGGTCTCTTTTGTTACCAGCAGGAGCAACAAAATCAAAGTCCTGACCAAACTAATTAGTTTATCAAGTGACAGAGATTTATATTGGGGAAATTGGAGAGTGGAAGTCAGAAGTAACCAAGGTTGGCAAGACTAAAGATCAATAAGTTGTCCATCAAAGTTTTAGTTAGACTGGCAGAGTTGTAAGTAAAACTAAATACGAGTTTTTGTGGTCTTTTGCCACCTCTCTCAGGGCTTTCTTTTTTTTTGTAGTCAGAAAAATGGATGACTTCAAATGATCAATATATTAATAAGAAGTTGAAGGCATAGTATAAAAACTGACCGCAGGTACTATCTTTTAAATCCATCACCATTCCTTTGCTATTTGGCTAATAGCACATTTATAAAGTGTTGCCTATGTACTTACAGGTTGGCACACTCCTTTCAACTGAACAATACCTTCGGGAAACCTAAATGGCCATTCATAGATTTTCCAGGACGATGTGATTTTCACTTTATTAATTTTCTAATTGTGCAGGTTGTCAATTAAAGTTTGAATTTTAGAAATATGTGCTGAATTCATCAGTAGTCAGGAATGTTTGGCACCTGATAGTTTTCCTGCACTTTTTCATCTTGAAGGAACAAGGCATGTTTCTTCCCAGGGTACACTGCTCCATATTTTACTCTGGTACTCTGGAGATTTGGCTCTGCTAGACCCTGCTATGCCAGTGGTGGTGGTGGTAGTCTCTAACTCCTCAAATACTATGTCCTAATTAAAATGCTGAATTATACACAAATGTAAAACATTCAGGAAGGGAAGAAATTTGAGTTTGACTTTTGCCAAGGAGTCTTGTGCATCAGTTGGTTATTTTCTTTATGTTAGTCTGGCATTATTTCAAAGTATGTATTTCAGCTTTCTTTCACCATGAAGTGTGCAGTTATTTTCTTACTGTAGGTTGTTAGGTACTGTTGATGGGCTTTATCATATAGTCTATTGAAGTGCATATGCCCTGCTAAAGTTAAGAAAATATACTTGATTATCCCGAAGCATTGAACCTGATTACCTAGTACTGTAATAAAAGCAGCCATATCACAGTAGAGAATTATATCCTTTAACCAAATGCTGCAAGCGACTGGCCATATGGATTCTGACAGCATTTTTCTGAATGGGTGGTCTGAATTTAGCTCTGCTCTTACAGTTTGATGTTATTTATGAGCCTAATTAACTATTACTGTTATTCTGCTGCCTCCCAGAGGCAACGGTGTGCACAATGTTGAACTGTAGTTCATTTGGAGTTATACATGTATAAGGTATTCACAGTCACGTGCTTAAAATATAACTGCTATTGTGTATTGTATTGTACAAACATGAAATTAAAAAAGTGAGTTCTGAAAAAAGACTGGAGAATTCAATATAATATAAAATAATGAAGTAATGTGGTATACTGTATCAATAAAAAAAGTATCTATAATTCCTCCAGATGAAGTAGGTCTGACTTGAATACACCTGTGTAAATCCAATACTGTTCACAGAACATCCTGAGTTTAATGATGAGCGTAGTTTTAACAAAACCAAATAAGGAAGGTGCAGTCACTTTTGCTGCTGCCATATGGATATGTGTGAGTGGGACCTGCAATTGGACGTCCACCCAATACAATTTTTTCTCCTACTTTGTGGAAAATTCTGCTGGTATTGGCCTCATCACCTGGTTTCCTGAATTGGATTAGTCAGGTTTCACAGTGTTATGTAATGGAACACAAAATAGTATAAAAACACTGGATAATGGATGGATGGACACTTAATATTCTGTTTCTCTTCTCAGCATCCTCATGTAGCACTTGAAGACACCGCTGTACTGCCAAGTTGTGTATCTCAGATAAAGGAGCACTGGAATCACAGGGTAGATGTGTCTTTCATCAGATTGGCTAGCCCAGCACTGACTCGGCTCTAGAATGATAAGTAGAGGGGAGGTTGCTTATTGGCCAAGGTCTCCAGGACTCTGACTCTGTCTGGCTTGTCTGACTCATTTTCTACAATCTGGCAGTAGCTCTGCAATTAACTAATAGGCAGATATTGTTGTTTTTCATTTATGTTAATTAGTTTCTACTTTGTTTTTGGTGTATTTGAATAAATCTGTATCCTTCTACAGTGTGTGATTGTTCTGCATATAGTGAATGGTATAATCTATTCTTACATTTTGTCTTGGGAGTTGTCACAGCACTCTTTTTTCAAGATAAAACTATTTTGTACCATTGTATTGCATTTCTGAGTTTGCAGTGATAACATTTGCCATTTAACTATGTGAAGAGGATTACTTGTGCTATGCTTTGTATTTACCACATTTTTGGACACCTGTTGCACCGAAGGGGGTTTCTCTCTGAAATACTTTTCCCATAATTTCTTCCATTTTTTCTGGCAAAGGTTTTTTTTTTCTGTGAATCTATTCTTGTCTTACGGGATCTATCTATCTATCTATCTATCTATCTATCTATCTATCTATCTATCTATCTATCTATCTATCTATCTAT
>JANRMT010062856.1:91115918-91144661 GCA_026402145.1 Polypterus bichir lapradei
TCTATCTATCTATCTATCTATCTATCTATCTATCTATCTATCTATCTATCTATCTATCTAAGTAACATGAACACAGAGAGAACATACAAACTAATTCTACATGGGTAGTAATCAAGACATGAATCAAACTGGATCAAACAGAAGCCTAAAACAAACATATTAACCAATAAATGTGGCTACATTCAATCTCCAGTTTCCCATAAGTTTTAACATCTATCACAGACATCGTACAGTCTGTCGTGGTGGTCTCAATTTTTAAAAAAGGCGACAAGAGACTGTTCCAATAAGTGAAGGATCATGCTCCTTAGCTACCTTTTCTGCTCGCACTTGCTTATCATATGTACTGAACAGTGGTCTAATGTCTACAGTTACTTCAGCTATCATAAAAGTGAAATGGGCTGATGATCACAACTCGACATTCAGCACTCGTTCTTTGTGAACTTTCAAAATCTTAGCTAAAAATGTATTTACTGCATATTGTCAGGCACCCTGGAATAACAGAGCAGACTGTACTATTCTTTTTAATCTGAAAAAGCAAATTTGTTTGGTCAAATTACAGTTACAAATAATAGAAACATACCTCTGTTTTTGTGTACCTGCTTAATCCAGCCTATAGCCTCTCCCTATATCATCATATTGCAGATACAAATAGGTCACATTTGGCAACAATAAGGCCAGTTTGTCTTTAATTATTTGGGTTTCTGTTGCATGAAGGCTGTCAAAAGGAGGAAAAAGAAGATGTTTTTCCCTTATTACGGAGGATGCTTACTGTACTTTATGAGCTAGACATGGCTACGTGACCTACTAAACGTGTATTAAAATATGAATCTTTAGACCACGACATAGACTGAAGTATTATGTTTTACTTTTGTTGTCAAAACCTTTGCCAGAATAAATATAACTTATAATCCTTACTCAGCAATGAACTTTAGTGTTTATCCTGACATTTACTGAGGAAAACAAACACTTATTTCTTTATATCAATACACCATTCTTGTTAAATTGATTTTTTGATCTTTGTCTCCATCAGGCATAATGAAGGGCACCAGTCTGCCTGATCAGGATCCAAGTGGTGATTTCTGTTCTGGTCATTGATTGTCCATGACAAACACAATGGTCGTACTTGGGCTAAGTGCCAACTCTAAAGCAATGGGAGGTGCTGAGCAGGCTTAAATTGAAAGACCATCTATTGGAAAGACTCATAGGACACTAGTGAATCGTAAGGGTGTCCTGAGAACAGGATGAGTGTGATTCTCATAATGCAAGAGCATTGTTTGAATATTGGGGAGGTCAGGGCAATGAGGTTCAAGAATTCAGTTGTAGAGCCAGCTGATAGGCCCACTGCTGAACAGTACAAGAAGGCATCAAACCAAAGAAAGGAGCCTTCTGTTCAATATTAACAGGAGAGTTGTCAGATTTCACATTTTTGCACCCATCAAATAATACTAATCTAGCAATTTGCCCACATTGTCCTGCTTTTTGATTCGAACAGAGACAGTAGCTGCGGCCTAAGGAAAGGAGTCAGCAGGAGTTTGTTAAGGCCATACAGAACATGTTTTGAGAGCATCAAAGAGGTTACCTTCAAATGAGAACACATGAAGGGTCAGCGAGATGTTGACGAGACTATCGTCGGCCTTGTTAGGAAAACATTAAACATGATTGTAAATTTCTCTGACAGTTTTAGAAACCTGATGGATCTGCTGTTAAAGGAGGTACAATCTGATGGATTTGCATTCATTTAGACAATTGAGGTTGCTCTGATGACTAAAAGGCTCCAAAGTGACAAGAACATAGCAGCGGATAAAATCTGGCCTTAAAAGCTAAAAGTCCAGGATATCGGTGGGTTGCATTTATTATTCCAGTGACTTCAGACAGGAAGCCAAGGATGGTGGTCTCATTATTTAAAAAGATCAATAGGATAGTGTGCTCCAATAACAGAGGAATTATGTCTCTCAGCTACTTTGGGAAAGCCTATGCTAGGGCAATGTAAGGAAACTCCATCAAATTATGCAATCATACAGTAGAATCAGAAGGAACAATATGAATTCCACCCTGCCCGTGGGGTACTAGACCAGTTCTATATCCTCACACTGCTATTTGATTGATTGAGGGAGATTCTTAATTTTGTCTACACATGCTTTGTGGAGTTAAAAACATTGATCATGCAAATCCAGTTGATCCTGTTGGCCACAGTGCAGACTAGCAGCTATATAAATCAGGTTTATGAGTCATTTTGCTGATTTTTTGCTTGTATTCTGTTTTGATTTTGAAATGAATAACTAAGAATTTTAATCCATCCATCCATCCATTATCCAACCCGCTATATCCTAACTACAGGGTCACGGGGGTCTGCTGGAGCCAATCCCAGCCAACACAGGGCACAAGGCTGGAAACAAACCCCAGGCAGGGCGCCCACCGTAGGGCGCGCACACACACACACACACACCCACACACACATGCCACACACTAGGGACAATTTAGAATCGCCAATGCACCTAACCTGTGGGAGGGAGCTGGAGTACCTGGAGAAACCCATGCAGACAAGGGGAGAACATGCAAACTCCACGCAGGGAGGACCCGAAAGCAAACCCAGGTCTCCTAACTCCGAGGCAGCAGCGCTACACACTGCGCCACTGTGCCGCCCCGAGAATTTTAATGTTCATTATAAAATAATGTAAAATGCAGTTTAATGTATTTTTTTGAGTATACATTGGTGTTAGTTTTTAAGCTTACATTCTGGTCACTAATTACTGGACTCTGGTTTTGTTTTTACTACTACTGATTATTCTAAGTAGGACTATGCTGGTTGTTCTTATCTTCTGAGTTTGTAAATCTCCATATCCATTAATGCAATAACAGAACACATCAGTATTGCTGTGTCTAGATGTTTCTGGAATTCTAAACACCATGGACAACTAATTTCCTCAGTTAGTACATTTAAAGTGCATCTGGATGCTATGCATGTGCTCTTGGAATGGTAAATGCTCAGCCCTCCACTGCCCATTATGATGGCAAGGCTGAGCTAATTTCTAATTAACTCAGTTAAACCAATGTGTCCCTACAGCGACGCCCCGTTTTATTACTAGGCTTATAATATGACCACAAATGACACATCAACAAAAGAAGAAATACTTCATCATCTGTGGTAATAAAGCAGTGCTTCAGATTTAGTGGTATATACATGTTAAATAATATAACCATAATTTACGCAGAAGCAAATGCAGCATTGAGGCCAGTTTGGAATCTGAAAACATGATGCCACCATTTACATTTATCTCTTCTTGATTTTAATTCTGCATTGCCACATAAAGGGATTCATTTGCATACCTTTGACATGAAGATTACATATTCTCAGAGTTCATTACAATGCAAGAGGTTTGTGAATTTTCTGCTTTAATTGCATGTTTGTTTTAAATTGAATGTTTATTACTGTATATTGTCTGTGGGATACTGCTGATTAGCTTTCCTGAAAAAAAAAAACCTGAGAGATATGGATAATAATATTAATGATAATTATAATGGCTAGGATATCAATAAGGACTGCATATGTTAAATCTCAGGCCCACAGGGCAGGGACTTTGAAAGAATTAGACTGGATTAAGACTTGGAAGACAAATATGGGGCTGCACACTGGTAGGCACTGCACTTTCAGCGCAGTAACTACCTGTGCAGGATTTGCATGATCTCCCAGTGCCTAACTGTGATTTTTTTTCCCCAGTTTTTCCTGCTTTGTGACAGGTTGTTATTCAATTGCTGTTATACTGTACTTTATTAGCCATCTAAAGCAGGGGTCTCAAACTCAGCTCCTGGAAAGCTATGGTTTTCTTTCCAGCCACTTTCTTAATCAGCACCCAAAATAATATAAAATAATTTATAAAGTGCCATGTATCATTATCAGCTGGAATTATAAAATTGGTTCAAATGAAAGTCTAAAGCCATTGTGCCCCCCCAGGACCTGCTTTTGAGACTTCTGCATTAGTTTTTGGCAGTGCTCTCATTCTGAGACATCAGGCATTTCTATTATTGTTTATCTTCATTTTCTAAGAACATCATCCAAATGTTTTTGACATGGAGCAGCTTAGAACTGGTTAAGGAAAAAGTAGGCAATTTAAGTTTCAGAACCTTAAAAAAGCAAGTCAATTAAAATCAAGGCAACAGTGCATGTTCAATTAGCAACAGCAATTAGATACTAATTAAGAAAGTAGCTGGAAAGAAAACATACAGCCATTGCAGCCCTGCAGGAATGGATTATGAGACCTCTGGTCTAAAGATACCCCTTTTTCCCTCACAACATTTTCCTAGAAATAACATTTAGTACTTATAAATTACCAATTGAATTATATTTAGTCACTGGGTGCTTTACTTTGCAGTAAAGTGTGCTGCTGCAACCTCATCATCCCCTTTTCCATTCCTGTGTAAGGAAACAAACCCCTTACTGGAGGAAGGCAAATCTTTTAATTAGCGTTTTTGGTTCTTTTACAAATCTTAATACTTGAACAATGTATTGTAGAGCTTCAAGCTTTAAGGCTATGTATTATCTTTTGAGTGGCATACATTATTGAACATTATATTTAGGTTACATTACTACACAAGAGTTTTCATGCTTTTCACTGACATCTTTTTTCATTCTTGATGCTATCTTACTGAAGATTCAAATGACCATGAAATGATGCTATTCATCCATCCATCCATCCATCCATTTTCCAACCCGCTGAATCCGAACACAGGGTCACGGGGGTCTGCTGGAGCCAATCCCAGCCAACACGGGGCACAAGGCAGGAACCAATCCCGGGCAGGGTGCCAACCCACCACAGGACACACACAAACACACCCACACACCAAGCACACACTAGGGCCAATTTAGAATCGCCAATCCACCTAATTCATTGGATTGATATTCTTCACACAAGATGTTTACTAATAGTGTGTAAGCACTTTTATTCACTTCTTCCCCAGGCCCTTCTCTAATCTCTTTTAGCAAGGGTACAGGTAACACAACAAGCCAAGAAATCATCAGGATTCTTTCATTCTGCTATCCTAACCTCACCAGGCACTCCTCCTGAAACTCACTGCCTGTCATCATGTTTGTGTACCCCTCTCTCCTTCTATTTCTCCAAGGTAATTGAGTTGGGATAAATGTGGGCAGGGTCAGATTTCAAACCCTTACCATGTAAGAGAAGGTCCTTGCTGTAGGATGTATGATGGGGCAAGGTAAGATTTAGAATGTTAGGATATAGCAACACCACCCCATGAAATGTGGTACTGCATGGAGGACAGACTGAATTCCCTGTTTTGCTTTTCTTTGGCACACAAGCTCTTTGCTTAAAAAGAAGCTGCCAAACAATCTTAATTTAACTGTTTTCCCTCCACTTGGCTTCTTAGGTCTTAGTTTTTAACTGGTCACATCGTTTGATGGAAATGAAAATCATCAAATTACAGAGGGTTGAATTCAAAGACACCCCGAAAATCAAAGTGAAAAAATGATGCGGCAGGCTAGTCCATTTTGCTGAAATTTCATTGCGGTAACTCAAAATCGTACTCAGTAGTTTTTATGGCCCCCACATGTTTATATGCATGCCTGACAACATCAGGGCATGCTCATAATGACATGACGGATGGTGTCTCCTCCAAGATCTGGACCAGGGCATCACTGAGCTTCTGGACAGTCTGAGATACAACCTGGTGGTGTTGGATGGACCGAAACATCATGTCCCAGAGGTGTTCTGTTGAATTTAGGTCATGCAAGTGTGGGGGACAATCAATGGTTTCAATTCCTTCTGCCTGCAAACTCTGGCCACATTTGGAAGGGGTTTGTCGTGCACCAGTAGGAACCCATGACCCACTGCACCAGCATAGGGTCAGACAATGGGTCCAAGGATTTCATCCCGATACCTAATGGCAGTCAAGGTGTCGTTGTCTACCCTGTAGAGGTCTGTGCATCCCTCCATGGATATGCTTCCCCAGACCATCACTGACCCACCACCAGACCAGTCATGCTGAACAATGTTACAGGCAGCATAACATTCTCCTTTGCATCTCCAGACCCTTTCACGTCTGTCATGTGTGTTCAGGATGAACCTGGTTTCAGCTGTGAAAAGCACAGTGTGCCAGTGGTGAACCTGCAATTCTGGTATTCTATGGCAAATGCCAATCGAGCTATATGGTGCTGGGCAGTGAGCACTGGGCCCACTAGAGGACTTCAGGCTCTCAGGCTATGCCCCTCATAAAATGTCTGTTTCTGATTGTTTGGTCAGAGACATTCACACCAGTGGCCTGCTGTAGGTCATTTTGTAGGGCTCTGGCAGTGCTCATCCTGTTCCTCCTTGCCCGAAGGAGCAGATACCGGCCCTGCCGATGGGTTAAGGACCTTCTATGGCCCTGTCCAGCTCTCCTAGAGTAACTGCCTGTCTCCTGGAATCTCCTCCATGCCCTTGAGACTGTGCTAGGAGACACAGCAAACCTTTTGGCAATGGCACATATTGATGCCAAACATCAATATCAATAACATCCTGGAGAAGTTAAACTACCTGTGCAACATCTGTAGGGTGCAGGTATCACCTCATGGTACCAGTAATGACACTGACCGTAGCCAAATGCTAAACTAGTGAAAAAACAGTCAGAAAAGATGAGGAGGGAAAAATGTCAGTGGCTCAGTGGCATAGTGTGGGTGTCAGCCGCCCGGGGCAGAGGAAAATTTCGCCGCCCCCTTATTTAGGTATTTCAATTTAAAAGACTAAAATATACAGTAATTCTTTGCCGCCCCCTAAAAGTGCCGCCCGGGGCGGGCCGCCCCTGCCGCCCCCACTACGCTACGCCACTGCAGTGGCCTCCACCTGCGAAACCATTCCTGTTTTGGTGGTCGTCTCATTATTGCCCCTCTAGTGCACATGTTGTTAATTTCATTAAGACCAAAGCAGCTGAATCTGATTAACAACCCTCTCTGCTACTTAACGTACCAGATCAATATCCCAGAAGTTTCATTGACTTGACGCTATACTCTGATTAAAAGGGGTTCCTTTAGTTTTTTGAGCAGTACATATATAGTGTATTTTAAATATATATATTTACTTGCATATATCCATCTTCTGCTATTCTTCAGTTATAAAAATATTGTACTGTTTGGTTTATTATAGCAAACTTGTTTGGTTTATTTGTTCAAAAATATCAGTAGGTCTGGACCACAACATAGAAAATGAAAGTTATTTAATCAAGACTTAATCTACACTTTCACTGATTTTTTAAATTGTGTAGATCTATTCATATTCTGGTGGAAGGTAATACAGAGATCTCTCACACACATCCCATGAGTAGGTGGCAGTATCCACCGTGTATGGGGACGAATAAATAAAAAACAGCAATGAATATGTGCGCTTGCTTAAATATACAAAATAATTAGCCAAAAAAGTAATAGGACCCTGCTCCTCTGTGTGTTCTGCAATAAAAGGTGCTTGTTCCTGTAGAGTTCAACTACAAGCAATGTACACCTGGAGGCCCATTTTGTTCAAATACTGACATCCACTTTGGGCACTAGGTTCAAGTGCCTGTGCTGTAGTGCACCTCCTGTGGATATAATTAGCACATTATAATATCTTCATCTATACTAATAAAAGGCAAAGCCCTCACTGACTGACTGACTGACTGACTGACTGACTCACTCACTCACTCACTCATCACTAATTCTCCAACTTCCCGTGTAGGTAGAAGGCTGATATTTGGCAGGCTCATTCCTTACAGGTTACTTGCAAAAGTTAAGCAGGTTTCATTTCAAAATTCTATGCGTAATTGTCATAACTGAATCCTACTTACGTAAATATATACGTCCATAGCCTGCAGCTTGGTCACCATGTGAGGTGGCGTTGGGTCCCCCATCCCAATGCCTCCCACGTAATTGGCTGCCTGCCCATATATGGCCGTCTGTCGCTCCAGTCTCTTCATTTCCTTCCTTGCTTCGCCACGGCATTCATGTCTCCTTACTGATAACTGCAGCCTTTTTATTTAATCCATGGCTTCTTCGCTGTTTTATTGTTCATTTATTACGATTATAGTTATTGTGTAGGTATTTTAGACTTAGTTTACATTGTTTAAGTACCCATTTCTTTTACCGTTCCAACCGTACCCCCATTAACATGTCTATCGAGGTGATCACCATCGATCAAAGAACTGTCACTTACCGAGTGGTTTCCATGCCCGGAGATGCCGCCTGCCTTTTTCATTCTCTGTCTTACATATTGCACGGCCATATCAGGCTCACTCTTGATATCCGGAGGAACATTGTGTCTTATATATTGAATGACTGGGACAGGTTCAAGGTGTGGACTGATGACGGTACAGGAGATAATTATACTACTCAGGAGCACTAGAAGAGTGAAATGCTTAAGCCCTTCACCTATGCTTCGGCATGTGAGTTGATGGCTGCCGCTGAATTGTTCGGTTGTCGCTTTCAAGTGTATCGAAATGGCCAAATATTTTACAACTTTAGAGAACCACCAATGCCTCTTAAACATCTTAGATTCACAGGTGACAATTTCAGCAGTGGACACTTTGATGTTTATGAATGTTTCAACTCTCAAAAGCTGGATGTGAAGTTATCGATGAAGCCGGTTGTGTGCTTACAACGCTTGACAGATGCCGAATGTCACTTCAACACAAGTCCTTCAAATACTAACGGAATTGAAACAAACCATGAAACTCAAACTGATTATGACAGCAGCAATCCAAGCTGTGAGAAAACAGTAAAAAGGATGCGTGTCAGACGTCGTGGTACATTTTCTGATGCAGCTAGACAGAAACAACTCCGTGATGCTGCCGCCAAGTACTCTCAGAAAAATCCACAAGTTAGTAGACACGCTGTCGCTAAATACTTGCAGAAAAATCCACAAGTTAATAGACACGCTGTCGCTAAATACTCGCAGGCAAAACCACAACTTAATAGAAAAGCTGCCGCTAAATACTCACAGGCAAATCCACAAGTTCATAGAGACGCTGTCGTTAAATACTCGCAGGCAAATCCACAAGTTAATAGAGACGCTGCCACTAAATACTCGCAGGCAAATCCACAAGTTAATAGAGACGCTGTCGCTAAATTACTCGCAGGCAATTCCACAAGTTCATAGACACGCTGCCGCTAAATATTTGCAGGCAAATCCACAAGTTAATACTGGGAATGCCTGTTAAACATCTTAGATTCACGAGTAGCGATTTGGGTAGTGAACACATCAATGAATAAAAACCTGTTGTATCTTTACAACGGTTGACAAGCACGGAATGTAACTTGAACACAATACGTCCTCCAAATACAAACCTGATTGAAAGAAATAATGATAATCAAATCCTTGATGACAGCAACACTCATAACAGTCACAGAACAATTACATTAACAATCATGTTACATTATTTTTGAAATGTTTCCTTTTCTTTTTCACTTAACTTAAGCAACTTAACTTCTTTAACACACTACTTCTCCGCTTCGAAGCGCGGGTATTTTGCTAGTTAACATGTATGGATAACAAACCAACAGTAAAATTGTCTGGAAGCTTAACAGAAGTTTCCAAAGAAAGAAAGAAATAAAGAAGAACATTGCCTGTGCTTTGCAATTATGGCACTCACTACATTTACTAGAATTTGCTGTAACAAACAGTAAATGTCAATCTCTCTGAAAATTGGAAAAATAATAACAAATACAAGCTAAGAAACAGGGAAAACAAAGACTTCTTTTGACAAATATCACTCTATCTACACTTACTCTTTAGCTGATGCATGTGTTGCGTCTGAGATTTTCAGAAATCTACTGTAGTACAAAAAAACAAAATCAATAACAGTAAGAAGAATGTTTCATTTTGGTCAAGTTCAGTTGGAATATTAGTAGTAATATTACTGTTAGTAATAATATTAGTAATAATAGTGAACTATTAATGTAATTGTGTCAGTCTCCAGTAGCCTAGACTAATGTTTTGACTTGCACGCTATGGTACAAACTTCACCAAGTGATTTAGTAATACAATTTTAAAGATGAAGTTCCACATAAAAAAGTGGGTTAACTTAGTCGTTGAGGACAAATATACCCTTGAAATTCCAACTCAAATATCAAGTTTTCTCTTCTTGGCTCTTCGCTCTGCCCTATCTTAATTTACCATTTGTTAATTTTTACAGGGGCGGCACGCTGGTGCAGTGGGTAGCGCTGCTGCCTCACAGTTAGGAGGCCCGGGTTCGCTTCCCGGGTCCTCCCTGCGTGGAGTTTGCATGTTCTTCCCGTGTCTGTGTGGGTTTCCTCCCAAAGGCATGCAAGTTAGGTGCATTGGCGATTCTAAATTGTCGCTGTGTGTGTGTGCCCTGCCCAGGGTTTGTTTCCTGCCTTGCACCCTGTTTTGGCTGGGATTGGCTCCAGCAGACCCCCGTAAACCTGTAGTTAGAATAAAGCGGGTTGGATCATGGATGGATAACTATTACAGAATTGTAATTTTTTGCCTCATCATTGCTGCAAGCATCTACAAAATTTTAAATAGCAGTATTTTTAAAGTTTTTGATTTAAATTAATTTAAACCTTGTGCAAGATATTTACAGGAAATCCACACTATGCATTATGCTGTTAGTGTTTTGTAGCAAAATCATGCTGGCCTCGCAAAAACTTGTTTGTGCTTCACAGCATGTTTCTTTAAAAAAAAAAAAAAAGAAGTATGGAATTAATGATTATCTCCAAAAGCAAAACAACTTTCTCCTACGTAATCCCAATATAAACAATTAATGGTTGTAAAAAATGAAGCTAGTACTCACTCATTAAATGCCATGTGGATCTTGTTAAAATTAATCTAACACCGCTGTCTTGTGCTCTTTTTCTACAGTTTATATAATAGGAAATCGTTGATTTTAACTACAACTAGTGGAAGGTCTGAAAGCACTATCTTAAGAGATTTCCTGTAAAACAGCTGGTCCTTGTAGGCCACTGAAATGGAAAATCAAATAAACAGAGACAGTTGTTTGTGCAAAGTGAACACAAGCAGTGATGAGTTTTCATTTATGCCTGCTTTAAATGTGAAAGCTAAATCAAATTATCAGCAAGGCTCAAACTGTTTTTGTTGGCAGCAGCATAAATGAGGTAGATGCAAGGCACTGGCAAACATCTTAATTAAACTATCTTATCAATTTTGTAATAGCTCTTACCCAACTAGAGTTGCGTTGTGCTCAACTGTAAAGGAGGCTGCCACAGAATGTAGCAAATATGTGTCAAAATTAAAACATGCCCTGCCTCAGGAGTAGATCTCACAAAGTTATACAGTTGTGTAGTGCAGAATGCAAAATGCAGATCAAGAGAGGCTCTGCTCACACTCTCCTGTCTTGGAGTTCCAGCAGACTGACTCAGAGTCGGGGCTCTCATGATTCTGCTAGAGTTCCACCCCCAGCTCTACTCTTCTTCCCAGTAAGTTTCTTTTAATTGTTAATTGTTACCCCCTTCCCCGGCTAAGAACTGAGTCTAAGGGGGTGAGGCCTCCAATAAGCACCAATTACTGGTCTTGAAGCTGATTATGGTAGCCTTCTAAGGCCCAATAAAAACTTCAGAGAGCTGCTGTGGCATTGGGCTCTTTACACTTTGTCTAGTTTCTCCTTCGTAAGAGTTAAATTCAATTCTTATATTTGTACTTTCACTATTTACTTCTTTTTCAGGTAGTGAATTACGAATTATGCCTCCTGGAATCGAAACTTAGAGTTTAGTCAAATTTTAGAATTTTTTTGTTTCAGGTTTGCTCTTCTTCGTTGATGTCTATGGTCTTTTTTAATGTTTAATATGTTTTGAATCTGAATATTTGGATTTCATTTCTATTTTTAATTAATATGGAATTGGAATGTAGATTTAGATTATTTTGGCCTCAAAATGATTTATTTTAAGTATTTCAAGTTTTGCTTATTATTTTTTGCTTTAGGTGTTTGTTTCTTGTACGTTCTCTATTTAAATTATTTTGGTACTTAGCAACAGTTTACTTTTCCTGTTTGGTTATTATTTGTAATGTATTTTGTTAGTCTTTGTATTGATGGAATTAATTTTTTGCCAATAATTTGAATAATGAATCATTTGATTGTTAATTTGGAAGGCCATGGTAGTGACTGTCTTTAGAACTTTGGACATTTCTCAGTCCCTTAAGAGCCCATCTTGAGAGTGGCTCTCTCACGGTATACCGGTATGTAGTTAAGGTGTTTGACTTCAAACCCTGAAGTTGTGAGTTCAAATCCCACTACTGACACTGTATGACCATAAGTAAGTCACTTTACCCACCTGTGCTCCAACTGGAAATAAGCAAAAGAAATACAATTAATTGTATCTGAAATGTTGTAAATGTTGCATTGGCCAAATAAATAAGTAATAATAATGTCTAAAACTTCTGTTTCTTCTGATGTCTGTGCGCAAGTTTTCATCAGAGACTGCATGTCCTCTTCCCACCTTCCAAAGACAGGAGTGTTAAAACTGGCAGTTCAAAACTTTGCCAATATGAGTGGAGGTGTCTGTGAACGTACTCTACTTTGGAATGGCGCCCCCGCCATTTTTAGTTCCTACGTCTTCCCTGTTGCTGCTTGTCTAGGCTGCAGCTCTCGTGACACTGATCTAAAACTGACATCTATTACAGTGGTATTCATGACTCTACAAGACCATGTTTTCATTTTAAACAAGTAAGAAATATCAAAAAACAATTCAATATATTTTGCTCTAAAATGATTTGTTCCTAAATTAATAAATAATAACGATGCATTTTATTCAATAAAAAAGTCAATAAAGCATTAAAAGCTAACTTTAATAAAGAGACGCTTAATTAAAATACCAAGAGGAAGTTTCATATAACCAAAATGCAGAAATAAATAACAAATATCATTAATGAAATTGTCAGACTTGGCACAGAAAAGATGGATTATTGGTATCGGCTAATAATTAGTGTACTGATACTTTCCTAAAGCTGAGGGAACTTTATTTCTCAGTTTTTAGCAGAGGTGGCTTTGACAGTTCTTGTAAATCAGTCAATATAAGGCAAAGCCAGGTACCTTAGATTCTTGAATTCAATTCACAACATCCTTAGAGATATTAACATTAAGAGTTAATCAGATATCTCCCAGGAAGACATGTCATCGTGAACAGCACTGGAAGGTATTTGTTTCTCTACCAACAGGTTTGTAAGAAATTTCAGCAAATTGTTGTACCCTGCTGCAGAAGCAGATAGTGTAGTGGCTTTCATTTTATTTTCAGTTGCTCAGAGTTACAAAAAGAGTTAGAGGCGGGCACTGAACTGGCAGGCTTGTGGTTTTTAGTCCAGATTCTTAACCAGATGATGTCTCAGAATTTACAATAACCGGCGATTTGGCAGAAGGCTTTACCCAAGATGACGTTTAAGAGCAGGACTCATTAAAATTGTTTGCATTTGTTTACAATAGGAGCTCAGACTGGCTAAGTGATTTGCTCAGGGTCACACAGTCAGTGGGAGACAGAGAGTGGAATGTTTCATGATTTAAAGTTCAAAGCCCTAGCCCCTTGGCCACAATACCTACCTCAGTTAACAGAATAAATGACATGAACTAAATAGTCGCCTCTTATTTCTAAACTGTCTCATGTTTTTTTTTATATAAGTACAGCAGTAAATTGGTGTGGTAGGCAAGTTAATTTCACTCTATTAAAAACTGCTTAGCACAGAATGTAATGCAATTAACATGAACAGAAATTTGATCAAAATTAATCATAATGTTCTTTTGTCTTTTTTATAGTATCAAACACTGCCATATGGAGTAACAAGTGACTATATAGTGCAAGCCCTTACTGAGAAATTATGATCCCTACCAAAGCACTATTTACAGTCAAGTTTTAAAGAACTTTGGAGTAATTATCATCAGTAGCATACAATCGAGGAGAAAGAAAAACACATTAAAGCAAAACTTGAAAAAATAAAAAAATCAGCAAAAATAACAATTATTACAGTAATTTCCTTCATAACCATGCAAGTATGCAAATCTCCATTACTTACTTACTTATGCCCTCCACCCCTTCCAGGGTATGGGTCGCCAAAGGTAGATCTCCAGAGATTTCTGTCCTGGGCCATTCTTTCTAGTTGACTCCAGGTGTAGCCCATCCTTGTGATGTCTGCCTTGAGGTCGCGTTGCCAGATGTTTCGGCTCAGTGGTTTCCTTTCGGCTTTCACCATCTAGCGTCATGTGTCTCCGAGTTGTCGGAGATCCTTCATCTTCCAGGAAGTTAGTCTCTGTTTCTCTTTTTGGCGTTTCTATAGCGTTGGGGTTTTACGGGGTGGGGTTGCTAGCCCAATGCCCAACCCTCCTCCTTTTTCATCCGGGCTTGGGACCGGCAATGGTGGAGTTAAATCTCCATTACTTCCATTTAATATAATCAATGACCAAGTAATGCTTGTTTTAGTGTTCTTGGGTCTCATGGGTAAGCACCTGGGACCAGGTTGTCAGTCTTATTCTGGTTCCTGGTGTTAGAGGAAAGACGACATTAGAGCCCATCTGTCTGATATAGAGTTGGTAATGGGTTGAACAGGGGCCCAAAAAATATAGAAAAAAATGATGGCAGGTTCTTCAGTTTGAGTAATGTTCAGGGACCACTAGCGGACTGCAGTGTGGCACAGAAGGTGCACCCTCGCAGAGCATTGATGTTGGATCGGTTTCGGACTCTTCTATTTTATGTATGTACTGTGCATATCCCCCCAGATGTTCATGCTCATTGAATAAACTGGTAAGTGGTTTGCTATGATCAGTCCTTACCTGTGGCTTGCTTGGAGATTCAAAGTCATTTTATTTGACCCAACTTCAAATAAATGTATGCAAACAATATTCATCCATTGTAAAAGAAAAGGGTGTCTTTGTTGTCTCTTCACATTTTGAATAATGTTAAGGTATGCACAGGTATCAAAAATGTTAAAAATAAAGCACACTAATGAGGAAACATCAAAGTAACAGAATAAAAGTAAACAAACATTGTTCTGCTGTCCCACTGAGGAATACTTCTAAATGTCTAACACTCCTGTCAGGCAGGTGGGGTTGCCTATCCATCCTCTCCATTACCACCAAAGAACTTTTCCTCTTCACTTCCTGACCCACTCTTCTCTCTCTCTGTGTCTCTCTTTCACTCTATAGGGTGGTCCAGATCTAATTATACAATTTTCATTACACTATAACTTATTAAGTTTATTACATAGAAAATCACCCGAAAAATCCCAGACCATTGAGAAGTGTGCGAACTGACGACATGAAGAATTGTCTTTGTACCGAACTGGAATCGTCCCCACAATAAATCAAAGTCATCCAGACGATCTGGATGTGCATAATTAGACCTGGACCACCCTGTAGTTTGGCCACCTATTCCAGCCAACGAGCATTCAGTTTCACTCCAGACTCTCCTCCCAATCACAGATTCAAAGAGTCCAGCGGAGTAAGATAGCTTTGAACACCCTTTCAAACTCTGGAATCATTCCCAGGGCCTGGGCAGCTCTTGTTTGGTTTCAAGGAACTCATTATAAAGCTCACCCTTCTCCTTCCTGAGTCTCACATAACTTTCAGAAGTCCTGCTGTCAATGGGCTGTATGGCCTTGACCGTTCAAGATGGGGATAGTCTAACCACGTAAGCAGTATGATGGGCCTTCAGTTGCTCCTTCTAAACTCATTCTGTAAAATGGGCTCAATTCTATTGGCTTGGGACCATGTGCTGACCTTTACTTGCCAAAATGTGTTCCTGCCTTGGCCTCCTTATATTGTAGTGTATACCTGCCACTGTTGTTAAAGGCACATTCTCATTGACAGTGCGAAGTTGCTCTTTCCTTACTCTATTGAATACAATATTGGTGCTACATATGGCCTTGACTGCCTCTTTCCACCTGGAAAATCTTTCACAGTATCCTCATTTGTGCTGTCTCAGATTAAATCATCTGAAGATGGGCATTAATAATAATAATAACAATAATAATAGTTATAATTTGGCTCAGTTGGCAATATATGAAGCACAACGTAAAAGTAATGAATCTTAAAGACATACTGCATTAGACCCAAACAATGAAAATGCACCTCATACTTGAAAGTGTAAAAAATATGATTAAATTATCATAACACAAACATCCCTCTGCTTTTATGGAAGTTGTAAAGTACTACTATAAAGTTGAGAATGGGCAGCACAGTGATGCAGTGGGTAGCGCTGCTGCCTCGCAGTTAGGAGCTTTCCGGGTCCTCCCTGCGTGGAGTTTGCATGTTCTCCCTGTGTCTGTGTGTGTTTCCTCCAGGTACTCCGGTTTCCTCCAACAGTCCAAAGACATGCAGGTTGGGTGCATTGGTGATTCTAAATTGTCCCTAGTGAGTGGTGGGTGTGTGTGTGTGTGCGCGCCCTGCGGTGGGCTGGAGCCCTGCCCGGGGTTTGTTCCCTGCCTTGCACCCTGTGTTGGCTGGGACTGGCTTCAGTAGACCCCTGTGACCCCGTAGTTAGAATATAGCGGGTTGGATAATGGATGGATAGTTGAGAATGTGACCATTTGGCTAGACTTGAGGAAATTAAATTCAAGCATGATTTTGAAAACACCTGAGATAACAAGTCTGTCAGTTTGTTCTCTCCTCAGTTCCAAAGTCATTGACAAGGAAAATGAACAAGAACCCCAACCTGGCTCCTCCCTGAGCCCACCTACCTGTTTGCCATCATGAAAGAAGCCTTGATCCATTATTTCACATTCCCAGACTGGATGGCAATATTTTCTCCTCAGTACTAGCAGTGCAGTGGGGATCTTTGGTAGTGTACCAGTGTGCCCTCAACTCAATAATGCATCAAGAAAATGGAATATTTCCACCTGGAGCCCCAATTCTCCTTACACTGTTTTTGCTTAATTTTTACATTATTTAAAGATGTGAAAGCACAAAAGCTGGAGCAGAATTAAAATAACTCAGCAAGCATTCCTTTATATGTAATGAAGGCTATATGGTGTCAGACATTAAAGTATCATGCAAAAAAAGCACCATATGTTTTTGTTGGGTTTACCTTTAATGAGGTGTACATCGTCATGAAAATGATGAAGATAAATGAAACTAATGTGAACTGTATCTTTATATTGTATATAATACACTACTGTGGCTGTCCATTTGTCTGTCCAGGATTTTAAATCACCTGTAGCTCGCAAACTGTTTGACCTATTGACCTGAAATTTGTTACACATATACTCGTGTTTCTTTCATTTAAGAAATCTCTCAAAAGTAAGAAATGCTGTTTCAGAATCAGAATTGGAGATGCTTGTTCATTCTGTTATTTCCTCACGACTTGATTACTGTAATGCTCTCTTTATAGGTTTGAGCAAGTCCTCTCTCTCACGTCTTCAGTTAGTTCAAAATTCAGCTGCCAGTCTCCTAACTCGCGCTAGCCGGAGTGATCATATCACCCCCATTCTGTACACACTGCACTGGCTCCCAGTGTTTTATAGAATTCATTTTAAAGTTTTGGTACTTACTTTCAGACAAGATCCTGAGTACATTACCAGCCCGCTCCAATGCCATACAGCTTGTCGGACTCTTAGATCTGGGCAACAGGGCCTTCTCATTGTCCCACGCACTCGGCTAAAAACCCGTGGGGATCGTGCCTTTCAGTCTGTGGCACCCAGACTATGGAATAGCCTGCCTTGTGGTCTGCGTGGAGTCGTGTCTGTTGATTCTTTTAAAAAACAACTAAAAATATTTCTTTTTAAATGAGCTTTTAATCAGTGCTGAATAGTTCCGGTTTGTTTATTTATTATTTTTATTGTTTTTTTTTTATGTTTTGTTTTAACTGTTTGTATTTGTTTTGTATTTGCTGTTCAGCGCTCTGTGACCTTTTGTCTGTGAAGAGCGCTATATAAATAAACTACTACTACTATGTGATGTCTACTATCTACTTTCAGGGTGATGATTGACCTCCAAGGTTATTCCTCTTTTTATTTTTATTTTATTTTATTGTAGAATCAACTCTCGGCAGCAGGCAGCAGGGTGGCCGTGCAGCATATGCGTATGGCGCCGTTCTCATCCCTACCACATTTGCTGTCACTTCCCCTACCTCTTCATATCTGAAATCATTCTTGAAGCAGATTGAAGACTTAAGTGCCAGCTTAAGTGAAAAATTAAAGAATTAAGAAGTAATTGCTACACAAACACTGTCTTAATCAGTTTTAACGCAAAAAGATGCCGACGAAAGAAGAGAATTAGCGGGCCGCTATAGTGGAGAAAAGAAGAACTGCTCAGGAAGCAGCAAGAGCATCAACCTCTGAGCAAATGAATGGTAAACGTACAGAGAAAGAGGATGAAAACTAGGAATGCTCAAATCAACTGTATTCACTGTACATTATCGTAGACTATAAAACAAAGCTGTGTTGGTTAAACATCAAACACGTTTTCTGCCAAGAGCGGTGGACTTCACTTCTTTCACCTAGTAATACTAAAGTTAAAATGAAAAACAAAACACCTACCATCCATTTCGTAGGGTTGTATGGGGTTGCAACCTATTCCAGTAGCATCAGGAGCAAGGCAGGAATTAATCCAAGAAGAGGTGCCAGATCCTATCAAGGTACTCTCACTCCTACTGGGACAATTTAAAGTCATCATATAACCTCACATGTATGTCTGATGAATGCGGAAACAAATCCCATACAGATCTGGGGAGAACATGAAAACTCCATAGTGAGTAATAAAGCCAAAATCTGAACCCAAGACTCTGTGAGGCAGCAATGCTAAACAGATGAATCGATATTTCACTGTTCTCTAGTGCTTTAAAGATGTGTCTGAATTTTTTGCCAAGTGAGTATTATTAGTTTAATTGAGGTACCCAGGGTCATGCAGTGAGTCACTTTTGGCCACAGAATTCATAGCCTTAAGGTATGCAGTCCAACCCCCTAACCACAATGCAAATAAATTAACAGCACTTTCTTTTTAATTCTTCACTCATCAATTCATTAGGCACTGGTTTTCTATGTTGATTTTTAATTTTTCTTTTACATTTCTCTAATCATGGTTTTCTTTGTAAGCTAGAAATAATGGATGGAATTTATAATCATAACATGAATAAAATATTATGAAGAGCAATTTACTGTTTCAAACAAATGATGAAATTTATAAAGAACAAACTGGGCATGGTGCGGCATTATTTATTTTACATTTACAGTAATAACAATAATCTGTATTTGAAATAGTGCAACTCATTAATCTCATGTAATGGAAAGAAAAATGCAAACTGCAGTATACACAGAAGTATTGCTAAAAGTTTAAAAATGATTTTTCCCCTTCATATAAGCTAGGCTGTGGTGGGCTGGCACCCTGCCTGGGGTTTGTTTCCTGCCTTGCACCCTGTGTTGGCTGGGATTGGCTCTGGCAGACCCCGTGACCCTGTAGCTAGGATATAGCGGATTGGATAATGAATGGATGGATATAAGCTAGAAAGATTCCAAGCAAGCTGACTCCCCATCCTTCAATTCATTTATCCAATTCAGAGTCATGGAGTGGGATAGAAGCCTATTGAGAAAGCACTGGGTTTACGGTTAGAAACACTTCTGGGCTGTGAGTCGGTCCTCATGTGGACAGCTAGTTTAGCAAACTGATAGCTTCTTTGGGATATGGCAGGGAAACCTGAATACTTTGAGAAATACACACTCACATGGCAATCCACGCACCAATGGATTCAGAAAGTGTTCAGACTCTTGTTTGGACATTTTGTTATGTTAGAGCCTTGTGTTAAAATCTTTTATATTAATTTTTCCCCAAATCAAGCAACATCAAAAGCCCAGAATGATAAAGCACAAACAGAATTTTAGATATTTTTTTATAAAAAAAAAAATTATAAAAAATAAATAAATAAACTGAAATATCACATTGGCATAAGTATTACTTTGTTATGATACTTGAAATTTGTTTGAAGTCCACCTGTAGTCAGTTCAATTTATTCGAATTGATTAGCAAAGGCACTTACCAACCTATAGAAGGTCACATAGTTGAAAATGTGAATCTGATCAAAAAACAGGCATGAGGTCAAATGAATTCCTTGCAGAACTTAGAGATAAGATTTTGTTGAATCACAGATCTGGCCACAGCTACAAAAAATCCTGCAGCATTGAAAGTTTCAAAGAGCACAGTGGCTTTCAAAATTATTAAATGGAAGAAGTTTGGAACAACATACCACTCATCCTAGAGGTGACTGTCCAGCCAAACTGGGCAATTGTGGGGGCTATACTAAGAGAGATGACCAAGAACCTGATGGTTACTCTAACAGAGCTTCAGAACACAAGTGTGGAGATGGGAGAAACTTCCAGAAGGACAACCATCACTGCAACACTCCATTGATTTGGGTTTTATGACAAGGTAGCCAGACAAAAGGTTATCCCCTGTAAAAGACTAACGAAAGCCTGCTTGGAGTTTGCAAAATGGCACCTAAAGGACTCTCAGACTATGAGAATCAAGATTTTTTGGTCTGCTGAAACCAAGAATAGCATTACATATCTGTAGCAAGCCAGATGCTGCTCATCATCTGTGCATTAGTATTCCGACGATGAAGCATGGTGGTGGCAGCAGCAGCATTCTGTAGGGTTGTTTTTCAGTGAAAAAAGGCTGGGAGACTAGAAAGAATGAAGTGAAGCTAAAAAGAGCAAGGTACAGAGGTATCCTTAATGAAAACCTGGTCCAGGGAACTTTGGACCTCAGACTGGGCTGAAGGTTCACCTTCCAAACAGGGTACCCAAAACACAAAGTCAGGTCAACACAGGAGCAGCTTAGAGACAACTCAAGGAAAGTCATTGAGTGGCTCAGTCAGAACCTGGTCTTGAACAGTCCAAAACATGCAGGTTAGGTGAAGTAGCATTGCTAAAGTGGCTGTATAGAGGTGTTCACCCTGTGATGGACTAGTATTCCTGTACAGGTGCTGTCCTTGTCTTACACAATACTTGAATGCTGGGATAGACTCCAGCTGCCTTGCAGCCCTGCCCTGTATAAACAGGTTAGGAGAATGGATGGATGGATATGCTTTGGGGCAATTTATTTTTAAACCAAATAAATTATAATGGCAAATCAATTTTATTTTATCCTATGAATCCTCAGGAAACAATTTAAAAACTTCAGTCTCAGCCAAAAGAAAGCACATACAAGTACTAAAGAAACTGCCCAGCAGAACTTTAGTAATGTTGAGATCTGAGACACAAAGATCCAGCAGGCTACAAAAAAACTTAATACAGGTTATATAAAATATATCAACAAAGAAAATTTTACATTTATGATTCAAATACTAACTGTTTATCTACAAGCTGACCTGCAAAGTATGCTCTCTTACTTTCAAGGTGTTATCTCATTTTCAGGGGCTCAAAAGTATTTTGACATTTGACTGACAAGTTGTTCCATAGCCAGGTGGGAGCAGTTCCCTCATTATTTCATTAATTATTGAAAACAAAACAAACCCTGTAGAGAGATAGCAGAAACATGACGAGTGGTCATATCAACCAATTGTTACATTCTTAAAGAGAAGGAACACACTAGTGAACTCAGCAACAACAGAAGGTCTGGAAAACCACAGAAGACAACTGTGCTGGATGATTGAAGAATTATTTCCTTGATGAAGAAAAACCAATTCACAATATTTAGCCAAATCAAGAACATTCTCCGGGAGGTAGACCTATCTGTGCCAAAGTCTACCATCAAGAGAAGACTTCATGAAAGTAAAGTCAGAGAGTTTACCACAAGGTGCATACCACTAGTAAACATCAAGTGTAGGAAGGACAGATTAGACTTTGCCAGAAATCATTTTTTAAAAGCCTATCTAGTTCTGGAACAATTTTCTTTGAACAAAGGAAACTAAGATCAGTATATGCGAGAATATTGGAAAGACAAAAGTATGGAGAACAGAAGAGATGACTCATGATCATATGAATACCACATCATCTGTGAAACATGGTGGAGGCAGTTTTATGGCATGATCATGCATGGCTGCGAATGGATGTCCGTCACTAGTGTTTATTGATGATATGACTGCTGGCAGAAGTAGCAGGATGAATTCTGAAGTGTACAGGGCTGTATTATCTGTTCAGATTCGGCCAAATGCTGCAAAACTGATAGTATGCTTCACAATGTAGATGGACAATGAGTCAAAAAATACTGCAGATGCAAACTAAGTGCTTTTCAAAGCAAAGAAGTGGAATATTCTTCAATGGCCAAGACAATCAACTGACCTCAACCTAATTGGACTTTCATTTCACTTGCTGAAGACAAAAACTGAGGGCAGATAGTTCAACAAGCAAGCAGTAACTGAAGACAGCTGCAGTAAAGGACTGGCCAAGCATCACTAGAGTGGAAACCCAGCACTTGGAGATGACCATAGGTTCCAGACTTCTCGCAGTCATTGTCTGTAGAGGATTTTCAACCAAATATTGGAAATGGTGGGCTATGCAGACATCGACTCAGACGATATTTTTGGTAAGCTCTGTAACAAAGACACACAAAGAGATGAATAATCTGTGGGACACCGTGAAGGCAAACCTCGTATACTGTATTCAAATAAAATGCAAGGTATAGCATGTTCAAAAGAAAAGGAACATCATGGCGACGTGAGTTTCCAAGGTAGACTGACTAAAATGGCATTGCTTCTGGTAATAAAGGTTCTTGGCAGGAAAAGAGAGTCCAGGCATGAAACCTGGAAATCAGAAGTGACATCAGAGGTGTAATGGTTGTAAAACTGTCGGTCTGCAGAGAAAGGAGTCCACAGCAGCCTCCAGCTTTCTGGTGCAAAATTACATTTATGCAAGCCTTTAAACTGTCCCCTATGTGCAGTTGCGTATACATGTGACTGGACCCCCTGCTTATGCCAGACACCTGAACCTGAGACAGTGCACTGGCACTGGCAAGAAGAGACCCTCAACAATGAATGACTTTGAACCAAAATGGTAGCAGCTCCAAGAAACAATTGGTCATGCAAAGATTTGACTCCTTGTGAAGTGCCATCCACTGTAGGGGTGCATGGTCTGTCACGAGTGAACTCACATCTCAGGAGGTAGTAACGCAACTGGTTAATAGCCCATTTAATCGCCAAGGCTTCCCTTTCCACCTCTGCATATGTAGTTTCCTGATCCAGTAGTTTCTGGCTCAGAAACATGAATTCAAGATGGGATCAATTTTGGTGCATTGTGGACAAATGGTACCTGTGCCCACCAAGTAGCCTTAAATATTTAGACTAGGTTAATCTGAGGAAACATTTCTTCAGGTTGATACATAAGCCTGCTTTTCTAAGTGTCAGGAGTACCACTCAAACCTGCTGCATGTGTTCCTCCAATGTGCCAGCATAGATGACAACATCATTCAAGTAGGCAACACTATAGTTATTGTGTGGCAGCAACAGTCTATTCACCAGATGCTGGAAAGTCGCAGGAGCTCTGTGTAGCCTAAATGGGAGAACACAATACTGCCAATGTCTACTAGGGGTGCAAGGGAACGTGGTCTTTACCTTGACAGATTCTGTTAAGGGAATTTACCAGTACTCTTTTGTCATGTCAGGTGTGGTCAAATACTGAACCCTACCAAGTCACTTGAGGAGTTTGTCCACTCTTGGCTTTGGATAGGCATTGAATTAGGAGACTTGATTAAATTGACAGAACTCATAGCAAAAGCTCCAACACCTGTCAGGCTTAGGGACCAGGACTATAGGGCTTGACCAGGACTAAAGGCAATAGGGGAGAGTGGGGTGAGTTGTGCCGGTTTTTACTTAAAGTGACTTTAAAGTGAGGTCATGACACTATTGCTTCCAACTAAAATATGTACATATATTTCAGGGTGTGGTGCATCCCTGGGAACAATCACTTTCGATCTGAAATATACGTTGTTGTCTGAAAAAATGTGGTCTCGTGGCACAACTTGCCCCCGGTGCAGGGTAAGTTGTGCCTTTGGAGAGAATACCTTGGAGTAAATTGTGCCATTGATTATTAAACAGTAAAACAGTATATTTTGACCTCATAAACAGTAATGCTATATAAAAGCTAGACAAATTCAATAGAAAATTACTTATTTAAGGTTTATTTAAAGTTATTTTACAACATCAAAGGTCAATTTTCTTAAACAAGGCCTAGTGCCACATGAACACATGTTCAGAACAAAATGAAATTCAAATGAAGACCAAATTGACAGCAATTCTCTTCTCAGGTCTGGCCTACTACATAACATCCCACTTGTCAATGTTACAGGGGAATATAAATTTCTGCTCCCTTCTGGCTGTACCACCAAGTTTTTTTGGTGTGGGTAGTTTCTTATGCACATCTTCTCTAGGGATGACTCCTTCATCATTTTCTTTGAAAGTGAAGATGGGCTTTCCATCCTCAGACATCTTACTACTTCGCCTCAGAAACGTTGCACTGATGTCAGCACGATCAACCTTCTCAACCAATCTAACACAGTTGTAGGATTTGGTTTTGCCTGCAAAGTTCACAGTGACAAAGTCCCCAGCAGACAGATCCTTGTCACCATCATCATAATCATTCTGGACATCTGAACTCTCATAGTCAGTGGTGTTGTTAAGTGGAATGAAAATGTCACTCTCTTCTGAGCTATGGAGACAACCACTTTCTTTTTTGGTTTGGTTGGTTTGGTCACTTTCAGAGCCCCTCTCTTCTTATTTTCATTCCTTTTCTTTTTTTCACTCCTTCCATTTTCTCTGTCGTGTGTGTTCTCCAGGTCATTTTCTGCTTCATCATTGTCAGTGGTGTCATCAAGCACGCCCATGACGCTTTCTTCTGAGCTACTGTACACAACCATTTTCTTCATGAGTTTAGTTTGATTTGATTTTTTGAGAGCCCTTTTCTTCTGCCTTTGATTCTTTTTCTTTTCCTTTTCAGCCATTTTCTTTTCTTTTTCTTTTTGTGCCTTCTCCAGCTCCATCTCCTCAGGTGTGTCTGTCTTTCTTCTCATTCAGGGCCTTCTTGCTGTGGCTTTTGGCAAGGGAAGTATGGCTTCTGGAGATACATAACCCAAATGGGCAGAAGAACCAGTTTTGTCACTTGGTAATTGCTCGGGATTTGGTTCCGAAGGAGTGAGTAGCTCCCCCGGGTCTGGAACTGCTTCAAGAGCTGTGGCATGGGTTGGCTCCTCATGTGATGGTCCAGGCAGGTCAGTAGCAGCACTGGTGGAGGGCTCTTCTGGGTTTGTCCTGTCTGTTAGCATTGATGGAGCATAATCTTCATCTGGGAAGATATCCCTGTTGAATGGGAATATGCCTGTCACTCTGAAACCTGATGTGATGTTTCCGGGTGTCATTGCTGACATGAATGCTTGGTTTACAAGTTGTGGGACCTCGTAAATCGTTACCGTTCTACCAGGATTAGTGCGCATCCATCCATCCATTGCACTGTTGTAGTGGGTTTTCATTGAGTAATAGACTGTTTTGTCTAAAGGTTGCAAGCGGTGTGAGGTGGCAGGGTGAGCATAACGACACCATTTTCTTTAGCAGTTGTCACCACCTTCAGTGAGATTTGAGATTCGTGGTTGTCCAGAATGAGCAGGACTGGGTGATTGGTGGAGCAGTTGGTTTGGCGGATGAAGTGCTCCATGAAGATGATGAAGGCTTCTTCATTCATCCATCCAGACCTCGTAGAATGACCTATGGATCCTGCAGGCGATCCATTCAGGAACTGTTCTTTGAAATGGACACGTGGGAAAACAAACATGGGTGGGAATGCATTTCCTGTGGCATTCACTGCACAGGCTACAGTGACAAGCTCTCCTCTTTCAGCTGATGTCACTGAACCTACAATAAAATAATATGTTTAAAATATTCATAAGTGGGGGTGAGTTGTGCCACTGGCACAACTTAACCCAGGGCCCTTGGCACAAATCACCCCAACCCTACCATTTTGGAAAAAATGCACCATCCAGCAGTTTTGAGCTAACATCATGCTAGCTGTATAGAATCATAGTGTAGCTTACCAAAGCACTAACACATGTGTGAAATGTTTTCAAACTTGTCTATAACTGTTCAGACACAACAATCAAAAAACCTTGATCATAGAAATTTTACTTTAAAAGGCAAAAAACAGGTTTTTTAACTTAAATGTGCTTACCTCTCATGCAATTAGGCTCTCTTCTTTGCAGGATAAGTAAAATGGCTGACTCTTCAAAAATGTGTGGTCACATGATCAATTTCTTGTTTGGTTCCTTAGAAACAGGGGGTGGCACAACTTACCCACTGGCACAAATCCCCCCACTCTCCCCTACTGGCATTCTCTGACGATGACCCAAGGCTCAGTAATAATGTTATGTGCAGTTGTGCAAGTTTTTCTGAGTCACTCATTCACCACTTCCGGGACAGACAAGATTGCTGCTTTGATCTCTTGTTGCTGAATGGATGTCAAATTAGGGTTGAAATTAAGGATGTTATTTTGATTGAAGAAGTAACAAGGCTGTCTGGAGTAGGTATCAAAGTCCCTGTCCTTCCAAGGTTTCAGCAGATTTACAAGGTATACATGTTTGGCCGGTTACCTGTTCAGTTGTTTTACCAAATAGTCAACCAGCCCATTTCTCTCCTTAACTTCTTATGGGCCTTGCCAATGTGCTAATAATTTGGAATGGGTAGTGAAAATCAAGGTCATGATTTGATCCCTGGGCTGGAATTCCTTAAGTGTCGTCTCGCAGTCATAATTGCGAGCCTGGGCTGATTGTGCATGCTCCATATTTTTTTTAGGATTTGCTGTAACTTTCAAATCTATCGCATAATTGCATGATGTATTCTAAAATATTGGTGGAGGGAAGTGCCTCTCCTTCCCAACCTTCTTTAAAATGTCCAATAGCTCCTGGGGTTGTCGTTCATAGAGTAACTCCCAATAAGCAAAAAGTATGAGGGGTAGTAGTTGATCCCAAAAGCTCCCATCCTTGCTAACCATCTTGTGAAGCATTTGTTTGAGTGTTTGATTGAATCACTCCACTTTATTTTGAACCTATGAATTGGCTGTGCGAGAAAACTAGGGAGGGCATTCATTAAATAGTCAATATAAATAGTAAGTTAAATACACCGTATCTTTCTCACTTCAACCGGTGCCCGACTCAGCCCCATAAACTGAAGGCTTGGGAGCACACTAGCTGCTCAGGGTCAAACTACCTTCTGCTCAGGGCTGATGCTGTATTGTAGGAACACCTCAGCTTTTTGACATTCATACTCACCTGCAGCTTGCTCATCAAGGTCATAATAAGCCTGCAGGGCTGGTCTTTTCAGAAACTGTCGGGTAGCAGCGCACTCAATAACTAAAAAGAAAATCTCAATATTGTTTTCATGTTGTTTTCATAATAATGGGTAAGGACCCGGCAATCATTCCTTTTGAGGAGTGGCAGGGGTTCTCATAAGCACCTCTGCTTCAGTAAGTCGTGTCTATTCCATTTACTTGGACCTATAAAGTCCGGATTTCCAAAATCATGGTGTGTATTTGCTCTTGTTGCTCTATCTGTCAGCAATGTTCATGAATCCTGCCGACTATGCCACTATAAGAAAGAGACACAAAGAGAAGAAAAATCTTTGGGGCACAATAAAGGCAAATCCCATATATTCAAATTAAATGGGAGTTATAGCACGTTGAAAAGAAAAAAAACGTCGTGAAGAAGTGAGTCTAAAAGGCAGACTGACTAAGATGGTAGATGACTAAGATTCTGCATACACCTGCCCAAAGAATAGTGTTCAAAGAGTCTGATGCTAATTTAGTGTTCCCAATACTGTTTCATTTGCTGAAAATCACTGTCAAATCACCTGTTATCAACAGCAACTACTTTTTTCAAGCTAAGTTCGACACACTCAGATATCTTTGTGAACAAGAAGGGCTCTCTGATCCTCCATTCATAGAGAAGTAAATCACTGGTAGTAAAGATGAAGTCACTGCAATCAATCAAAAAGAAAGATATTATAAAACTCAAAAACTGACAATGCCTAGAAAGAAAAAATGGTATAATGGTGTTTTGTTTTTGTTACTGAGAGATGTAAATACATGCATTTTATATATATCTATAATAATAAAAGGCAAAGCCCTCACTGACTGACTGACTGACTGACTGACTGACTGACTGACTCATCACTAATTCTCCAACTTCCCATGTAGGTAGAAAGCTGAAATTTGGCAGGCTCATTCCTTACAGCTTACAAAAGTTAAGCAGGTTTCATTTCGAAATTCTACACGTAACGGTCATAACGGTCGACAACGTCCGCCATGTTAAACTTTCTTATTTATGGCCCCATCTTCACGAAATTTGGTAGGCGGCTTCCCTGCGCTAACCGAAACCGATGTATGTACTTATTTCGATGGTATGACGCCACTGTCGGCCGCCATATTGAACTTTCCAACGTCACCAATTTTCAAACTTCCCGTGTAGGTAGAAGGCTGATCCCATCTTCACGAAATTTGGTAGGTGACTTCCCTGCGCTAACCGAAACCGATGTACGTACTTATTTCGATTGTATGATGCCACTGTCGGCCGCCATATTGAATTTTCCAAACGTCACTAATTCTCCAACTTCCCGTGTAGGTAGAAGGCTGAAATTTGGTAGGCCCATTCCTTACAGCTTACTTACAAAAGTTAAGCAGGTTTCATTTCGAAATTCTACGTGTAACGGTCATAACGATCAACAACGTCCGCCATATTGAACTTTCTTATTCATGGCCCCATCTTCACGAAATTTGGTAGGCAGCTTCCCTGCACTAACCAAAACCAATGTACATACTTATTTCGGTGGTATGACGCCACTGTCAGCCGCCATATTGAACTTTCCAA
>JANRMT010062856.1:91145778-91188394 GCA_026402145.1 Polypterus bichir lapradei
AATTTTCTTCTTAATAAGAATTTTAATGCAGTACTTCGCCGCTGCGAAGCGCGGGTATTTTGCTAGTATATATATATATATATATATATATATATATATATATATATATAAAACCATTTTATATTATACTGTAGGATACTGGAACAAATCCTGTCCCATAAAGTACACCTTCTTCCCTTCTGAGCCACTGTCCACCAAAATATCTGTACATGTCAATGGTGAGGGCTCAACACAGATAAATCACTGTATGTTTTGATTAGAACTGAATCCTCTTTTTGTAAACCTTACCTTGCTTATTATAAACCAGATTCCTATTGTTAATTTTGATTTAGAAGACTAGTGTTCTGTCCTGGATTGGTTTTGGTCTTACTGTAGCAATAGGGAACTACTCCTCTTGATGCACTTAAGCTAAAAGAAGATCCACAAAATATTAGTCTGACACTTTCAGGTTTAATATAATCTATTCTAGCAGTGAAAGTTTACAAATGTAGGAAATGCTAAAAAGCGTTTGACAAGAAACATGCTTCTCCCAGAGATTCTTATGATTGCGGTATTTTAAGACTGTTAACCTTTGCCTTCTTGCATCTATAACAAGCACCAGTAACCATACAGGTCATACCAGAATTGCTTTATCTCATGAAATTAATCTGCCTATCCATTTAACTAACCCACTTTATAAATTTACATATGCATTGCATTTCTGTCAAGGCTCAGTATTGCAGTGGCCTCCCAGTTTAGTAGTTAGTACTGCTACCTCACAATGTCAAGGTTCATATCCCAAAATGGCCACTGTCTGTTTCCATGTTCTCTCTGTGTTCATGTTTTTTTGGAACTTTTTGCACATCTTGGTTTATATGCCTTAAATCTGCCAGTAACGACTGGGTGATCTTCTGCCAGTGTGTCTCTTGACTGGATCAGTACATTTTTTTCACATTTTGCCTGATAACTGCCAAAGTAAAGATACTGGCCCCAGCTCTGGAATACTGAATTTGAATAAGCGGGTTTAGAGAATAAAGAAAGTATATATTAACAAAATTAAATAGATTAGCAAAGCAATATGTGCACCTTACTGAATATTCGCTGCGCTGCTGCATTGCACATTGCCGATGTGTTGCATTTCCGAAAGTGTATTAAAATGAAATAACGATTGCGCTACTGATCTGACAGTAGCAGCCGGCGCCAATTTGCACTGTTTACACGTTTAACCGATCAGTCGTCGCTATCAAATATTGGGAATGGCTTACAAGAAATGACTCACTTATAGTTTTATTAAGCATCAAAAATGCAATTTTTATTTTGCTCATTACGCTCAGGACCTTAAATTTGGGATAGTTTATTAAAAATAGTACCTTTTTAATTTATTGAGAAATACATGAATATAGTTTCGTATTTTCAATGGTTAAGTACACAACTCCAAACAAAATGCCATGCTACTCTTCGTAATTAATAGTGCATTTAAATTTTTTGAATTACCTTTTCTTAATGTTTATTAAATACTAGGGAGTCGACCGAATGCTTGCACCCGCCTTTCCTCTTTATAATATCCAATGACAAAAAGGGAAATAAAAGATTGGCAGTTAAAACTCAAATGAAAGGCTAGATGTCTAGATGGAGTCCCGCCCACAACTACTGTAGTGGAAGCGGAGATTACGCGTATAATAATCCAGATAGAAAAAGTTTTTCAGTTTTAGGGTCGTTCTGAAATTACCGCTTACCCTTAAACACGATCTTCTTTTGTGGATAGGTGTTGGTTACGCGAATGCTTCACTGTTTAGTGTTTTTAAAGGAAGGAAAGAGAGAGGCACGCGAAAGGATTCCGTTTACTTTACTGCACAAGAGAGGAGGTACGAAGATTCTTCAAGAAAAGTTTGAAGAGCGCTTTCACTGTCCTGAAGAAAACAGCTGAGGTACGTACAGAACTCCTGGATGAGTTTAACTCTGTTACAGGTCGTGCAATGTAATGCTTCCAGCCCAAATCGACTTTTCAATATCTTCCAACGTACGCATAATAATGCTGGAAGCAGTGGCGTCTATAACCGGAGGGCAGCGGGGACAGATTTGCCTGGGCGAATCGACATGTTTACTTCAGCCTCATGTGCCGAAATCCCTTTACTGTTTTTCTGGTCGTTCAGCAGCTGAACACTTTTAACGATTTTTTAATTACATATTTATATATCAGTTTTTGGGACCGTCGATAAACGGTACAGAATCAGTAAGAGTAAGAAGGAGAAGAAAGTCTCAACACGATCTTTTCTGCTACCACGCTTTGCACTGTCAAAAGACGGATGTAGTGAAAGTTTCGGCTTTGACACGCATTCTAAACTTTCCTTTGCTTACGTACATCTAATGTTTGGCATTAAATATGTAAAAATGAACGCGAGGGCTTATTTCAGGCAAAGCGAAGCTGGGGTAAATAGTGAAGCGGTGAAGTAGCCGACTGCATGCATTTTGTCCACTTTCCTTCGCTCGTCCTCATCTGACAGCTTCAGACATCGTGAAAGAAGAAAAACGCACCATTAGTGAAAAATGTAAGGTAAACAAAGCAATAGCGAGTGTTCTTTCGAGACCTACACTGTCATTACGGATCTGTGTGAGAAGAATACTTAAATTGTTGCGGCGTCTCTGTTCCCCTCTTGCTTTTGCAGCAGAAGATGTGGTCTTTTCGCTGAACGGAAAGGTGGATTTAACAGCTGTCAGCGCCTTCTTTTCGGTTATAATCAGAGATTGCAGAAAGAGCGTTATTAAAATTAGCAGCACTATCACACTTGTCAAAGCAACATCACAAGTTTTATATGGCTGAGGTGTGCTGCAGACACGTGTGTTAATTTCGACAATGGAAGAGTTGCATATTGAGTGCCGATCAGCCTACTTGAGACGGCTTTAAGCATCGATTGCCTTCCTATTCAAGCAAGTTTAGAAACATCGGTGCCGTACTCAACAGTAAAAAATAGTATCTGGTTATATATGTAAGTTTTTCTTTATGCAGCATATCAGGAATAGTAATTATATCATTTAGGTTTTCATCCGAACAAATTGACAAGTTAAGTGACATTTCAAAGTCTAAATGGTAATGCCGATATACAGTACTCCTTAAGTGGGTATCCGTGTAGTAACGTGGTGTGTGTGCAAATAATATTTTAATTGTTTTAGGTAACATACAGTATGCGATGGAGTAGAGTTAATGCTGCCTTTTCCTCTAGGAGTAAATGTGTGATTTAAATTGGTAACCAATGTTTGCTGGCAGAATTCCTGTGTCCGATACATTGCCTGGTTGGGAAGCACAATATGGTGCATCTTGTGCAGGGTTCGATCCTTCTTTGCACCCATTATTGCTGGCATAGTCTTCTAGTCTATGTGCTGGGGGTGGCTATTAGATATTTTACAAAAAGTGTTATTTCCTAAACATTGGTAGCAATGAGGCATCATTGATAAGTTTTCAGTCAAACAGACATGCATCCTTTAAAAGTGAATTCTTTTTAGAACCCTAGATGTATTTTTTATGTGTGAAATGTTTAAAATATTGAATAAAGTATGCAATACTAAATAGTGTGAGATGATAAAGTGAGATAGCAGGGGATTTTGCCAAGCTTTGTTTCTGTACTTCTTTTGGCTCACTTACCCATCCATGTCGTGAGTGTTACTGTAAGCAAAGTGTCAGAATATTTACTTTTAAAATGATTTATTTATTAATCATCAGGATTTTTTTTTTTTTTGTGGATTGGTGGACCCCAGATACTACATATTCTCATTAATTATTTATTTTAAAAGTATACTTGATAGCCTAATAGATACTAGCTACTTTTCTTTTAAATTAAAGAGGGAGAAACGTGCTAACTGTAATAATGAGATGGCACATATTGGTTCTAAAATATGGCTTATGATAACACTCTATAGACGTTAAACAATCGTACAGCCATATTTAAAATTTCCGGATTCCAGTTCCTGGTCTCAGGTGGACAGAACATGTCAGACAGCATCCAGTACAAAGCCAATAGCCAGTCCAGGATGAGGTACCAGTCCATTACAAGGCACACTCACACATACAAGGACAATATAAAGTTTCTAATGAGCGTAGTTGGCGTGCCTTTCATATGACAGCAGAAACCAGATAATACAGAGAAAAAAAGTGCAAAGACCAGGCAAAGATTTGAGCAAAGTCTTCGGAGGTGTAAGGTAGCAGAACTAACGATTGTGCCCCTCATCTTATAATATAACACTAGTTATTATTCTGCTGACCTGGCCTATTCAGTGTGATAAGAAATGTTATTTATGTTACAACTTTGACATTTTCTTTCATTAGTGAATTAAATGGGCTGTGGGAAAATTTGTAATGACCTTAACAAAGTTATTAGGTTCATCTTTGAAGTGTTTTTGCACATCCCTCTTTTTATCTGAATGTTTTGGACTGCAAAGGGTGCTGATGAACATTTCTTTGAAAAGCCCACCTTTTTATGCCTCCTGCTGATGTATCCTGCTGCACACTATGAGTGAAGTTACTGAAAGATCTCTGTTTGTGTTGGGAAAGAAGGGCTTTGGATATGCTCCAAAAACATCTGCAGCACACTTCTTGTAAAAATATTTTTCATTCACCGGTCCACTTCGCCTATTTAGAATGCAGATATCTGATCATATCTTCATAACTGTTTAATTGATTGATCGTTTGTCTGAATCTTATTATCTGACCATAATGAAATGAGAACTGCTTGAATAAAAATCACATTTAATCATTGCCACTGATATTTCAAGCTTCATTTCAGCTAAAAGACCTTTGACAAACCACTCCAGAAAATGCGATTTGCTGCTATGAATGGGATACGTTTTTGATGGTCGCAGTTTTTATTAATCAGGTTGTCTAATACCTGTCCTGTCATACAAATATGTCCTTCAATGACTTGCAATTTGGCTTTACTTTGCAGTACCTCATATTAAGATACAACACTTTATTTTTAATGTTGTTGTTGTTACAGTTAATTGGAAGAATTCTATTAACAGCTAATTGTGACTATGCATTCCATATTTTTATTTTCTCCAAAAAAGAGGCACATCTATGGGGTGGCACAGAGGTTAGCTGCCTCACAGTGCCAAGAGACTGGATGGGCAGGGGTTGAACCTTGGCTTGGGCTCTGTTAGTGTGGAGTTTGTGAGCTCTTTTTGTGTTTCCATGAATGTTAGTTAGGAAACTTTCTAGATGTGATTCCCACTCTGCGTGAGTCGCTGGGTCCTGCAGAAGGCTTGTGTTCTTGAAAACACTGAATGAAATTAGTTTATTAAATCAATGGATGGTTGGATTTTAGTTTTTTTTTTGTTTTTCTTGCCATATATGAATGTCATTGTCTGAAATTTATAGACCAAGGATAAGTAACAACCACGTTTCAAACAACACAGTTTTAAAGTGGAATGCTATGTGCACAAGCACATAAATTCAGAGTAGTACAGAGTGCTTGCTTGGAACATTTATGATTAATCATAATAGAATTTTATATAGCTCCTTGCAATAGTGAACCTCCATCTCAAATTTCATTACATGCTGAATATTTTACTGTATTTATGTGCTGTGGCTACAGGTTGGTAAGTACCCTTCACAGTTGTAGCTCTCGAGTGGGGCAATTTGGAGAAAAAAATGCCACATAAATTAGACAAATTGTGAAGTAACAAAGGTATTGTTATTAAAAAGTAAAAAATGAAAGGAGTCGTTTCGGACCAGTAGAAGCAGCTTGAAAGCCTTAAGGATATCTTCTTGTTTAAATTACAGAAAGAAAATGCAACAGCTATTGCACAATTACCACTAAAAGTCAAAGAAATGTTTGACTCATTGCTAGTGAATGTGAGTGCTAAGGTAGTGAATCTGCAGGAAAGGATAAAAAAGTCATCTCTTGCAAACATTTAGTTTCTAATCCCTGCGTTTTCCCCAGAGGTGCTAGTAAAATTGACTGACAGCATATTGCTTGATTTATTTCTGTGCCTGCTTGCACTTGCTTAGGGGTGTGTGAAATGCCTTTCTGAGGCATTGCATATCAAATGTAATCCACTTTTTAAATGGTCATTAAGTTCTTGTTTTGAGGGACTGATAGAGATGTGATGATATGTGATTCATTCTGCCTAGCACCCTTAATAAATTTGCTGCCAGGGCAGAAGTGACTATCTGGGCTTTGATTTAGAGTGAACTTTCCACTTCCTCGAAGTGTCTGCTGTGTGTGAGGCTCCCCCTGTCCTCCCATTCGTGCTCATGTTGAGCTCCTGCTTCTTGTCTACTGCACTCTGTAATCAGCGTAGCTTTGGCTGTGATTCCCTACGCTTTATACCACCTTTCAGATGTTTTGATTCATTCTCTCAATTTTACTCTCAGGTTCTACTGTTTGGAAAAATTCAATGAATTGGTTTTTTTTGTATTGTAATTTAGCTCTGTTTCAACTCCACTGTAATGAAATACACTGTGCAAAGTAGAGTTTGATTGACTAAATTGACTTCTATCAGCAGGCCTGCGCACCTTAATGTGAATTACACTTCCAGGGAAACTGTATTAGGAACTATGGGAACAGGAAATATTAAAGTATGACAAGAAAATGTAGCATTTAAATACAAACAAGTTGCTTCATTATTTCCAGACCTATAACATGCAGATCTGGACATCAGAACCCAGTTATCCACCCATTATCTGAACCTACATTTTCAAAAATATGATTACAAGATGGCGCCGCTGCCTCGCAGTAAGGAAACCTGGGTTCGCTTCCCGGGTCCTCCCTGCGTGGAGTTTACATGTTCTCCCCGTGTCTGGGTGGATTTCCTCCGGGTTGCTCCAGTTTCTTCCCACAGTCCAAAGACATGCAGGTTAGGTGCATTGGCGATCTTGTTGTGTAGGTGTGTGTGTGTGTGCACTGTGGTGAGCTGGCGCCCTGCCCGGGATTTGTTCCTGTCTTGTGTCCTGTGCTGGCTGGGATTGGCTCCAGCAGACCCCATTGACCCTGTGTTAGGATATAGCAGGTTGGACAATGACTGACTGATTACAGGATCGTGACGTACGAGACGGCAAACAACCAACATTTATCCATATGACCGCACTCACACCCCTTGCCAATTAGTCTGAGGTACATTTCTTTTGGATATGGGAGGAAAAGGGTTCAATATGCAAATGAAAATTATAAAAAATGTTTAAATAGTAATAGATGATGTGACGACACCATTTTTAGCACTGTAGACATCTAGCGTTGGATACCTGAGTTCAATTCACTGGTCAGTTGTCTGTGTTGAGTATGCACGTTCTTCCTATATCTGCATTTCTTTTTCTTTTTTAGTTCTACATCTCAAAGAAATCTATTATAGATTAACCAGTGACTCCAAATTGACCCCTTGGTGGGAGTGGGGGGGGGGGATTTGTGTATGTTTGTTTTCTATTTTTCCTTGTCACACAATCCAAGGCTAGTTATGGCCAGTGTGTCCCACACAGGCCGTGCATCCATCACAATGCTGTAACGTAGCAAGCCAACTGAAATTGGGTAGGAGAATTATACATGACTGTGTGCACTCTTGATATAGGTCTCCTTTAAACAATGGTATTGTTTTCCTTATCTAGAGATGTACACATTGGGAAAAGTGCAAATGATCAGATTTTCAAATATATACTGTTTCACTTCCAGCTCTCAGCTCTGCAATTCCCTGACATTATTGATGCAGGTACACTTTTTTTTCCTACATTTTCCATTGTGTGGTCTGTTTCATTGTACTGCTGTTTTGTTGCTCTTTCTTACAGCTGGGTCTAAATGATATAAACATAAAAAAAAAATTTGAAATGTTGTCCAGAGATATTCCAGGAATTAAATATGATTGGCAAGTGGGAGCTGAGGGGGCCCTTTATATTCTTATCACCATTTAGGCACAGCTTAGAGGGGATCCACAAAGTTACAAAATGTACAAAGGGGTCCTTTCCTGCTGAAGGCGTGAGAACCTTGTGTGTTCAACGTCACGGTGGGATCAGCTTTATAATTGAAGTGTGTTTGAAGTGAAATGATTTGCAGTAGATATTTAAACTCTAGCTTAGGTTTTTTGTTTTCTTTTTAATCATAGCTGAGATACCCAGAAGAAGGTGGCTTGCGAAACAGAGCAGCAGGGATATTTTTTTCCTTCTTTTGTTTTAAATATGGTTTTTGCAGTGGTTGTGGAACATATGGAACTAATCATTCTGGCTGGGTTCAGTCGCCATGTGGGGCACATTCGAGGAGAGCCTTGCCACAAATGCAAGCCGATGTACCCCCATCATGCTGTGAGAACCCCCCCCCCCCCCATGCTTATCTGGCCCTCTGCCAAGGTAGTTGCTGATTGAGTTAAGAAAGCTGAACGGGGATGGGCTGCTGCTGTGTGCTGGTTAGAGAGAAATCCGGAGGACACACATTTGTTTTTCTTATTGATGTCTGGGCCTGCTGGGAGAAAATAAAAGAATAATCTGTGAGATAGGAAAGTGAATGTCACCTAGCCTCAGGGAGCTGTGGTGATCCACAAGGAATGTGAATGATGTTTATGTTGAGTAGAGTTGTAGCGAGGTGGGTGAGCAAGGCAGTCCGCTTGCGATTGTAACTAGTTGGAGACAAATTCATTGTGATAGTGAAAAACAGATTGATCCATTTTCTTGGCTAGACAAATGATTAGCTGGAATGGTTTCATAAAATAAAATGAATGTAAAATTAAAATTTGGCGTAATTTTCTTTCTTGTCATAGCATTTTTTTCCTTTAGTTTTTAAGGAAGCGTGCCAAAACAAATGTCTTTGACATCAAAAGCAGGGAGGAGCTGGCTATTCTGAGTGGCATCCTGCTTTGGGATAAAATGTTGAAACAGGAAAAGGAGAGAGCCAAAAGTGGAGAAAAATGGATTTGAATACTAGTGTAAAGGCCAACCTTCTTGAGCAAATCTGTGGTTTATGGCTTGGAGTCACTTCTCTGTTGGAATTCTTATATAAATGTGAAAGGCATTCTTAGATAAAATCACAAATTCTTAGCTAGGATTACTCTGTCCACACTGGCTTGTGGGATGATTTCTGGGATGCTACAAGATTGTTGCTAATGCTTCGTTGCTTTCAATGTCGTCTTGAACAAGAATTTCTTGTAGGTCTGCACAAGGACTTTTTCTTTGCAAGGTGGCTGAACCGTGAAAAGTTAGCACAATGTTCTTTCCATCATGTTAGTGGATCTGCATCACTGTGTTTATTGGCCAATTCTCATGACCAGACAGACTTGTCCACAAAGAGCAAACTAACACAGGGTCATGTTATACTGATTGACAGGGTTTAGACATTAAGTTGAATTGCTTTCAAAAGACGGGCAGAAATTAGTATCTGAAATTTAAACAGTTTTCATCTGAACAGAACAGGCAAAATAACTCGGAAGCTCAAAGGAAGATCCTAATTCATTGTCTTGAAATTATGTTAAAAAGGAGTTGACTGACTAAAGAAATGTTATTCTCTTGTTAGATGTTTTTTTTTTTTTAAAACAAGGTTCTGTCAGAGAACCTCGCTTTTCCATTAATGGCAAGAGTGACATCCAAATTTGATCAGTGACCCCACAAACTTTGCAACAGAAACCACTTCTTACAGGTGAAGTATTGATCTGTAGTGTCAAATGAATGAAACACCCAATAAACCAAACTATAAATTAAGTACAGCAAAAATATTTTTCTGGATGAAAATAAAAAAATACACCAAAAATGCTGCAGTTGACCAACGAACAATACTCTTGGAACAACAAATTGTTGCATAATTTGCATTCATGATGACAGGAAATTTCTATATTGCTCACAATTTGCGTGAGCCTATCATTTTCTTGAATGAGACATATTTTCTGTCTGTTTGTCTTTTTCTTTTTCTGTTAGTAACATAGACCAGTTAGACCCATCCATCCATCCATCCATCCATCCATTAGCCAACCCGCTATGTCCTAACTACAGACCGCTGGAGCCAATCCCAGCCAACACAGGGCGCAAGGCAGGAAACAAACCCCGGGCAGGGTGCCAGCCCACCACAGCCAGTTAGACCCATCGTCATCATTAATAATTTAAAATAAATATTTTGTCCTACACATTTTAAAAAAATACAGTTTTATCAAAAAATTGTACTGAGTGTGATTTCCCTATCAAATTTAAGGTTGGTATTCAGATTCTTTAAAAGCTGCATCATAATATTTGGATTCATTATTCATCCTCAGTTGTGATTCAAATGACGCAGTGTGCAAAATACACTGGATAACTGGGGGCATCCATTAGTACTCCATTGGTGGCTGAATGGCGATACCTTTCTCTGGTACATTGGAATGTACAATTGGCTGTAAAAATGCAATCATTTAGGATGTGAATATCTTAATTAGGCTAATCACATTATAAATGGACATATAATGTGCAAAAAAATTCACACCACCCCGACCATCATGACATAGTACAGCCACTTTTTATGACACAGTGCATAGGAGGACAGAAGTCACCAAATCATTTGCTGTAGCAGAGCTTGCTTCAACAGCAGCAAAGGTTTAGTGTTGAAATTTCATTGTTTAGAACATCTTAGTTGCTCTGTTGTAAAAGTAAAATCAAAATTCATAACTTTTATTTTCTTTTCCTTGTTTTGGATTGGAGTTAAGGTAAATGCTAGCCTGCCACAAACCAGCACTGCAGCTTTATTTGGTGAAGTGCATGGAAGGCAGAAGCATATCATTTGAAAGGGAGCTCCTTCTGAATTTGGTATTTTAGCCTATTTGCTTGCCAGCCTAGTAAAAGAGCACTGAGTGAGTAGTAGCGCAATAACCCGTTAAAATTATTTTCACAAACCCTATACATTTTTGTTTTTGAGGATTTCAAGGATTATTTAGGGCACGGGTGTTGAACTCCGATGCTGGAGGGCCACAGTAGCTCCAGGTTTTCACTCTAACCAGCTTCTTCATTAGTGACCAGTTTTTAAATTTCTTTTGCCTTAGTTTTAATTGACTTGGCTCAGACCCTTAGTTGTTTTTTTTCTTAATTAGCAGCCAAACAATAATGAGAAACAAAAGAAGCCACCACATGAGCAGCTCATCTGTGCCTCTCACACAATATCTGAAAATAAAGAAAGGTGAAGTTGTCAGTAAGGT
This sequence comes from Polypterus bichir lapradei, assembly GCA_026402145.1. Classification (NCBI taxonomy): domain Eukaryota; kingdom Metazoa; phylum Chordata; class Cladistia; order Polypteriformes; family Polypteridae; genus Polypterus; species Polypterus bichir. The sequence continues at coordinate 91,156,879 of JANRMT010062856.1, forward strand.
TGTTGTTAGCTTAAACTATGTTAAAAATAATTTTCTATTGTACAGTTTTTAAAAATACTCTGGCCATTTATGAATGAGCCAAAGCTATCCATATTTCTTTCCCAGATCCAATAATGTTAACAACGTGTTTTATTTCATATTAAAGTTATAAAAAACAAACAAAAAAAAAAACAAAAAAAAACAAAAACAAAACAGAAGTCTCTTTTGGGACCTTAGCTGCTCTTTCTGATTAAATCTGACAGTGACATTTATTTGACCATTGGCTTTATAAAATTAAAAAATGCATTGTATCAGGAAGACAGATGTTTAAATTCTCTGTTGTTACCTCTAAACAGTGGACACTATATATTTTATTGTATTAATTATATGGGTTAATTATTGTATCAATTCACAATAGGTTGAGTGAGAACCATTTAATAAAATGGTGAACTGAATACAACTACAGCATTATGGATGACAAGTTAATTTTCTTTAAATATTGTTCATTTGCAATCCTAGAACTCTTCTTAATATGAAAAAAAAACATTCCTTTTGACTTTCTTTCTCGTAATGGATATACATTTTGGCAAGACCTTTGTCTTTGAACACCTTGGATCTTTAGTGACACTAATTCTTTGGTGGCAGATATGTTATAATGCAGCTTTTGCTCCTTGTTTGACCCAAAGTCTCTTGCTTTTACACTCATACAGTATAATTGCTTGAGAAAAGATGGATATTAACATGTCTGTTTTGAGGTTGTCTTTTGTAAAGTTGACTCATTCCTTCCATGTTCACAGGATTTTCCATTGGGAAGTCTTGTTTTCTCTCATGGTCCAGATATATGCCCTTATGCTGAGCACTGGCTGTACATTGTCAAGAGTGAGCAAGCATGGTGAATATTCTGAACTGGTACCCCTTCTATGGTAGATGCTTGCCTTTGCTTTAGCTCCATTGCACCAGGACATATCAACTTAAAATATCCATCCATCCACTAAACCCACTAGACTCACTTGAAGCCAAACCCTATTCTGGCAGTATCATAAACAAAGCAGGCACTAACTGGTGCTTCACATAGTACACTTCGGCACACTCCCACATGTGTGATAAAAAAAAAAAAATAACTGAATATACTTAATTTGTGTTTGCCCTTAAATTTAGATTTAGAAGATGGGTTGAAATTTGTTCTTGAATACATGAGTGTAAATTGGCAAATGGGACTTTATTTCTTTATCTTGCACATGACAGATGTCCAAGAAGACCACAATAAACATGAAATACAGCATAATCACCTAATGCCGAGTAGGAAATATTTTTATAAGAGATGGAGAAATGATAAAAAAGGTGTAATATTGACAGGACATGTTGAATTGTTGCTAATATTACATGTAATTTTGGGGGCATTACAGTGGTTCACTTCCCAGGTCCTCCCTGCGTGGAGTTTTTATATTCTCCCTGTGTCTGCGTGGGTTTCCTCCGGGTGCTCCGGTTTCCTCCCACAGTCCAAAGACATGCAGGTTAGGTGCATTGGTGATCCTAAATTGTTCCTAGTGTGTGCTTGGTGTGTGGGTGTGTTTGTGTGTTCCCTACGGTGGGCTTGTGCCCTGCCCGGGATTTGTTCCTGCCTTGTGCTCTGTGGTGGCTGGGATTGGCCCTGTGTTACAATATAGCGGGTTAGAAAATGACTGACTGACTGCTTGCACCTGCATTTTTGTTTTAAGAGGAAAACATTTAATTTCAGAGCATTTTGCTCCTACTCCCTGATTTTTTCAGATACTGTACTGGCCATTCTGTAGGATGACTCTAGCTAGTCAAATGGAATTGGACACAGAGTTTTTAAATATGGCTTCACTTTTCTGTTCAGGAAAGGCCAGTGTTAAATATTTCCTACTTGTGGGAGGCAGATTTCAGAAGGTATCTCTCATATTTATCATGTTTATATTTTGCTGAAGGAAGGGTTGACGCAGATACCATGGGCTTTGACTGGACCTTTTCAAAAATTAAAGTTAAAAAGGGAGGATATTTACTGGTACAATTTTACATTATTAGGTAATTGACTTCTGAGATGTTTGAAAAAGTATTCTACGTGCTGATTCAACCATTATGCAATTCCTGAAACAGAACATGGATCACAAGAATGCTGAAATCAAAACATAAAAACACACATTCACTCATATGATCAACATTACAAGACATTTTCCCCACAATAAAAAAGATAGCCTTGTAATTCTGCTTTCAGTCTTGAAGCTGATAAGAAAAGATCAACAGAACATCAAGAAAATGCGAATGCAGCGGAGTCTATCAAACAGACTTTGATGCTGATCTTCCAAATGAGTTTGTAACAGAAGTAGGAGAAAGCTGAAATTTTACACAAATCCCTATGGTGTTAGCTCAGTAAGTATATTCACAATTCTGTCTATTGAATTGGAGCCTGTGGCCACGGAAAGCCACATTTTGGCCATTGGGCTTAATATAGATTAAATGAATAGATGTTTGAGATTTTTGAGGCAGAAATATCTATGTCAGATTAGCATCAATAGAAATAAAAAGAAGGAAATTAAACAAGATTTCCTTCCCTGCGGGTGTAAGCCTTTCATCTTTGGTCTGCTTTATTTAAATTGAACAAAAAAGCCCAAGTTGTTGATCCTGCTTGGAATTTACCTAACATCCAGTGTTTGGACATCTCTTAGCAGCATTATCTCAGTCAATAATGCTACTGTCTTTAGATTTCTAGAATACAGAAACCTCACTTGTCTTTATTTTGATTGACTTGAATGTAGCATGAAGTTATCTAACCGTATTGACATGAAACTCAGCTTTGCCATCCTTGGGTGCAGTTAGCTGCCTTTTTAAAGCATTTACCCTTTGAGTTTGTAATTGTTGATATTTTTCATTGCTTTTCAGGCAATACCATTTTGTACTCTGTTTATGTCATTTTGTGAAAAGTTTGCATGGCTATGGTCATATTGTTCACAGGTACAATGTTTGTTGTCCATCAATCGACATTAAGGTTATATGATGAATCGCAGCATGATTCTGGGTTTATGTAAGATAGAGATTTGCAGATTTGGGCATCAAAGCTTTTGAATACACAATAAAATAAATCACTTTGCTAAGAGATAGTTGGGAGCAGTTTAATTAAGTTGGTATTAGGCTTTTACGTATGGCTTTCAATTCTGTTTTTTTGGCTTTGACTATGACAATCATTTCAGTCTGACTCTCTTGTGAATCTGACAGTTCTGACAAATGATTTCAGCCTGCTCTGTTCTCATTCACTGATCATTTTTTTCTGTCAGTTTTCCTCCAGACTCCTCCCCACATGCAAGGTATGGAAGAACATTTCAGACAAAATAAAATAAAATGATATGTGAGCATAAATAATAATGTTTTTTCTTCCTTATTTCTTTATTCATTTATTTAATTATTTCTTCATTTAATTGATTCAATTTAGTGACATAACTTGAAATGCAGCTTCAAATGAACACCTTCATTTAATCTAGCGAGTTCTGTGTTTTGATCTGTGATTGGTAGGTAGAGTTGCGCATTAATCTTAGGCCATCAAATGCTACACTGATAGACAGACACCACACATCACATGCAAAATTTTGTGAGAATGAATTCAATTCTTCTGGAATGAGAGTAGCTGCTCTGTGCAGTAATTCTGGCCAACTTTTTCTTATATGTGTGCATGTCATGGACGCACACAGTCACAACCTTGAGCATGTGCTTTGCTTTTTTTGGGAATCCTATGGCTTCTAGGTATGTACAAAATCATTAGAGTCTAGTTACAGATCTTAAGAGCCCCACTTTGTTGACGAGTCAGTCAAATTGCTAGACCCTTCTCTGCAAAGTTTCAACTGTGAGTGTCCCCTCTAATGATGATTCAGCAACCCTTAAACTCTGCCCATGACTAACCACTTTATCCATTTCAGGTGCATCTACCAATAGGACTGGAAATGAGTTGGTAGACATTCCTGTTTGGGGCACCTGTTCATTACAGGGCACATTCACATGTGTACACTGGAGCAATTAGAAGTCCTGGGTCAATTTGAAGTGAATCATTAACCAACATGTCTTAAGGACAGACGCCAGAGTTTCTGCAGGAAAAATCCATTTATGAGGGCAGAAAGAATGTGCATAATCCACACAGGGTATACTTGGGCTGGGATTCAAATGTGCAGTTATTAATCTGTGAGGCAGCAGTGCTTACCCCTCCATCATTGTGCACCCCCTGAAATGGAATAATTCTGCATAAGGTGTGAAAATTTGTTTAATTCTCTCAAAAACATTTTTTTCTAGTTGAGAATTCTTGTAAACTATCCTGAGGAGTGAAAACTTATTAAAGCCTTGGTTATGAATTCACACTACAATCTCTACATCCCTTGCACTTTTGTCATGTTTAATAATTAGAGTAGCAGACCCAGCAAACAGCGACAAGAGGAAAATGTGTGTCACAAAGGACAAAAGCAGTGAGCATATAATCCTATTGCCTTCTGATCAGCAACAGAGGACCAAGTGACTTAAGAGGAATTTCAAATCAGCCCAAGAAAATATTTACTTCCAAAAAAAAGAGGGAGGGAGATCACGTCTGGTGACTTAGCCTGCTCAATGGAATGGAACATTCAACCTGTTTTTAAGTCATGTGAACTTTACAGATCTTGCTGGCTCTAGTGAAGGGAAACCTAGTTAATTAGCAACTAGCATATCATTTCATTGAAGTCAGTTAACACTGCATTTTAAATGTCAATAGAGGTTTGTCTTGAATTTCATCTGATAAGAGTAGCTTAGTGTCTGGTGCAAAGAATGAACCACTGGACTAAAGAGATGATGAAAGTCAAGCTTCCTAATATTGCATTATTGCAATTTCATTGTTCCCATTGTGAATTCTTTGGTTTTCTTGTAAAAATATTAAACAAAGCTGAAAGTAAGCTTTTTACATCATTCAGGTTTATACTAAATCAGATCAGAATTTGGATGGGATTTTCCAACTGAGGCCTCATCACACCTTAATAAAACAATTCACCTGTATATCCAGTTTCTGAACATGCTTTGTATATTTTATGGTAAATGTGAGATGGAGCCCTCCAAGGCAGCACTGACCATGAGCTGGAAACAAACATACACATTGGTTTGCCAGTGAGATTGGAAAATAATTCCACACAAATTGAAAATTTATTGCAAAGTTAAATATACTGTATAACTTACACATGTCAAAAACACAAAGTTATAAGAGGCAATTAATATTTAAATTTAATGCATCATTGGTCTTTGTGGTGTTTGCTTACAGGCATCTGCCTATAAGGCCTTTTCAGTCAAAATGTTGATGTTGCACTTAAAAACCTATTGTTTTCAGTTTTTTTCCCCAAATCTGTTGTTCCAATATTTAATTATGTTGTAACTGTCTTGTACCTTCTATACTAATACTGACCTTGCCTATGTACAATGAACTGTTTCTGTGTTACGAATTGATGCCTGATGATTTATGGGCCTCTTAGTGGTTAAAACACAATTTGGTTCTAGGTAAGTCCTGTGAGTGTGGTATTTGCATGCTTATCTTGTTTTTCATCACAGTTCAAAGACCTGCATTTGCTCTCCCACCTGAGAATTTGTGTGAGTGTGCTGTGTGATATGTTGGCAAAATAGCCAGAGTTGGTTTCTGCCTTGTACATATTGTGGTCAGGATACATTATAGCTCAGTATTACTGCCATGCACTGGCAAAATCAATTCAGAAATGAATTAATTATTTTAGAAACCATGGTCAAGTGACTACTCACATTACACAATAGAGATGCCAGTTATATATGTGCTTGAACATAATTGGTCTGGTTGACATACCACAACATGGGTGCTCAGAATATATGTGTTCGTGACAAACAGTTTTAAACCTTTGACATTTTGCAATAAATCTTTACCCATTCAAAAAAAACCATGGTCACAGGCATCTGAAAATGTCACTGAAACTACAAAGAAAAGGTGAAGCCATAACTAGACACATATATGGTTGGAAAAAAAATGGTCTGTCTATTTTACAGAGAGAAGTGGAGATACGTAATTAATGTAATTAGCGTTGTGTGTTTATTTAAAGATTCTGCCAGTAAACATTTCCTAAGATGCTGTCATTGGCCATTTAGTTGTAAGTGTATTGCTGTATGATAGTTAGTTAGTTTGGACGATGGACCTGATGGACGATGCATACTTATTGTGGTCGCAGCACAATAAATTTCAGGAAAATTGGCTTGTGACACTACATGCACTGCAAAACAGCCGATTGAAATTTCTGCCGTGACAGAAATTCTTCCTGTGATACAACAGCCCAATTGTAAGATGCAATCAAAACCCCCTGTCATACTGCATGTGAAACAACAGCCGATGAAGCTGAAATTCGGGCTGAGTAAAAGTTGGGCTAAAAGTCATGCCAAAATCATGTCCAGCATTATATATATATATATATATATATATATATATATAATATATATATACGCACATAATATACTGTATATATATACAGAGAGTATTTCCATACTGTACCCAGAGTCTTTGTATAGGTTTTGATTTATCTTGGGTCTATATTACTGTACTATATTTTGACTTGTGGGTTGCTTTATTAAATTCCTTGTGATGATGCTCATCATGAAAAATATTTGAAAAGTTTCAAGAGCATGAAATTAAAGGACAAAAAACAAACAGCCATGTAGCATATAGTATTAGATAATGCATTTATGACTGGATCTTTAATGTCAATTTGGGTGATACATATTATTTGTATTGTGCAATTACTGAAATTGAATTTAGAGCAGGAGTGAGCTTCAAGTTCAAATCAGTTTATACAGTTTACTTAATTGATTTATAAATGACATGGCTGATAAACTTGCAGTTCTAATCTACCACACTTTTTTCAATAATCATATTATTTATGGAAGAGGGGATTTCCAGCAGTAGCATCTACAGAAGTCTGTAATATTAGTCAGTTGCACATACTTTAATACACATAAACTGGCTACTTTATTGTAGAGTCCTGCGGTGGGCTGGCTCCCTGTCCGGGGTTTATTTCCTGCCTTGCGCCCTGTGTTGGCTAGGATTGGCTCCAGCAGACCCCCGTGACCCTGTAGTTAGGATATAGCGGGTTGGATAATGGATGGATGTTATGTAGAGTCAGCAATATTTTATTAAACTGGCCTTGTGCTGTCAGTGTTTTAATCAGAATTTTAATATATGCTGTGACAGATGGCCAGGGTCCGGGACAACCCTTAATTATATGCTTAGGGGGAGCAGCCATGGACGGTGCAATACCTCCCCCTGGATGCTAGATGGCTGCCCTCCTGGGTTGGAGCAGTGCCTCGGTTTCCTGCAGGGCTCCATGGGAACTGAAGTTGGGGGCAGCCCTGTTGTGCCCCACTGGCGCCACCAGGGGGGGCTGCAGCTGGAACTCCTGAGCCCTTGTGGGCAGCGTATTCGCCACACCCAGAAGTGTAGCCGGAACTCGGCAATCAAGCACCTGGAGCACTTCCAGGTGAACTATAAAAGGGGCCAGCAGCCACCACTCGAAAAGCCAGAATCGGGAAGAGGAGGATGAGGTTGCCTGGGAGGAGTGGTGGAGGAAGAAAAGAGTGCTTTGTTGTGTGTTTTATTTGGTATATTTGTGCTTGGGACTGTGTTGTGCCTGTGGGGATTACGGGTAAGACGTGCCCCACAAGTGAAGAAAAAAAAAAGTTTATTTTTTTTGCGTGTGCCTCTGTGTCCAGTCTGTGTCAGGTCGGGCACCTATATAGCGCCTTTTCACAATGCACAATCATAAATCATTATAGTAATAATAATAATTCTTTACATTTATATAGCTCTTTTCTCACTGCTCAAACGGCTTCCATGAAGGGAGGACCTGGGACACAAGTGAACCTTTGCATTGTTTGTTAGAGAAAACCTACCAGAACGTAGAGATAACTTGTGAAGTTTTCTTGAGAAGGTCACAATTCTATTGCTGAGGCCTTGGATGATAATCAAAAAGCATTTATGGCTCCGACTCTCCATCACTTGGTTTATATTTCACTGGCTAAATAAATAACAAGTGGTTTCCATTTTTTTATACATCACAATGACCAACTTGTACAGAGATGCAATACAAATGTATAAAGTTCTATTCAGTTGGTTAGTTATTCTTATCTCTTTGTGCCATCAGAGTATAAAACCTTCTCATAAAATTAGTAGAACAGAATTTTTGGATGAGTTCATATTTTTAAATGAAAGAGATGATAAAAATCAAGAGATTCTGGAATATATTTAAAGATAATATCAATGGGGGCAATTTATCTGTCACATTTCTATGGAAATATTCAAGATGCCTTATAAGCTATTCTAGAAAAGAACCCATTCAGATTAAGATGTATCCGATACACTATTCCTACTTGCTTTGGTTTTTATTGCGTTTTTTATTTTATTTATTTTTCTGGATTCAGAGCAAATGCACATGTAATAGTGCAAAAGGGTAATGCTTAGTTACTTTGGTCATATTTTTTAAGATTAGAAAACACAAAACTGTTTTTCTATTTAAGTATACTGGATATTTTTATTATTGTGCATTAAAAGAATGTGGAAACTTCATCAAATATGCATAGTAGATCAAAAACGTTTGGCCCAAATCAAACATATGTCAATGCTTTTTTAAGGTTGACGATAAAAAAAGTTCCCTTAATTATTTTCTGTTTCTAATTTTGTCTATTAGAATAATTCAATCAAGGCGCTTTCAACTTTCAAGTCTCAATTTTGTTTGCCTGACGAAAAAGACTACTGTATGTGCAGATGTCATCATTTCCACTGACCCACATTCACTTTTATCTAGGGAGATATGCCCAATCTAAATCAAATTTCTAATAGGCAAGGAAGTAGAGAAATTGTTCCAAAATTCATAGTCTTGTAAAATAATCGATGTTTAATTGTCCAGACAAACAATATATGCAACATGAAAATCATCAGTCTTTAAAGACAATTTCTAATAAGAATGTACTGTAGCATAGTTCATGCACTCGGGAAGTATATGAAGTCACAAAAAAGGTAAAGTTTTTGGTCTAGGCGTAAGATGAAATATAAAAATTATTATAACTGATGAATGATAAAACAAGAGTATTTGAACAGTTCATATAGCATGACCCCAGTCCGGCTTGAGTAACTGAGAGTCAGATGTCACTTTTGTGTTGTTGATCTGAGGTGTGTATTGTTGTCACTTATTGGCTTCAGCTTCACTCCAGCCTCTTCCTTCACGTTTCTTGCTTTTGGAAATGGCTGCTTGGTTAACAACACTAATCTTGTGCAGCAGCATTACTGATGGGCATTGTGGGGAGCTGTCAGGCTGTTCTTAGACCCAACAGTAAGAAAGCCCAGATATCAGGACAGAATTGTTTATTAGTACAAATTAGAAGTCACAGGAGTAAGTGATGAAAGAAAGTGCTTTACAATGCAAAATAATAAGAAATTATAAATCTAACAATAATAAATCTCGTTAGACCTGTCTATAAATACCAACAAGATCCTCTCACTAACTGTGGGGTGGTTGGTTCACATAGCAATAGGAAAATCTTTTCTTTCAATCCTTCTGTTTGCTCCTTCAATCTCTTTGGCTTCTTGGCCTTTTAATGTAAAATTTAGTAAAGCTGAGAGAAATAAATTCTTGGAGTGCAGTCTGAGCATATGATAATTTTTGAAAGGACATTATGAAATGTCATTTAACTCATTTAAGTCAGTTGACTGATGGCACCAGTAAGGAATGAAGTACAGTGATCCCTCCTCGATCGCGGGGATTGTGTTCCAGAAACCCCCGCGAAAGGTGAAAATCCGTGAAGTAAAAACCATATATTCATATGGTTATTTTTATATATTTTAAGCCCTTGTAAACTTTCCCACACTCTTATAAACATTTCCCGCACAGTTATACAGCATAAACCCTTTGTATTCTCTTAGATATTAGGTATGATTCGTTGAAATTATGTATGTAAACACACTGTTTATATACAGTAAAACCTAAATATTATTTTTAAAATATCGAGCGTCTCCGATATCACATATGTTACAGCCATTACGATAGACAGGCCACCAGCAATAAATCCATACAATGCAAGAAAAATTGTATACTGTAAAATGTGTGTACAGTGACACTAAACGTACATACAAGTACTGTACGTAGAAAATTAATTATGGTTACTCACCAACAATGACACAATGACTTTTCCGATAACGATGAGTTTAATTTTACTGCACAACAAAGGAGAGCGTTACAGCTCTTCTAAAGGAGCCTCTTCAGGCGACTGTGTAGCACCGCAGTTGTTCTTCTTCTGGTAGTCTTCAATCCAAATCCCTAAAGCAGATTCCATCTGGACTACCGCCTTATTACGTCCACTTACAACTCGTTTTGCGCCCTGGTTAAAGGACACTGCGGCCTTAGATCTTATATTCTTTTCCTCCTTTTTAAATAAAAAGAATCGTGGACTCATTGATGCCGTAATGGCGTCTTACAGCGGTGTAGCTGTTCCCATCCTTCAACATATCCAAAACTTTTACCTTTTCGGCAATCGTTAGCATCTTCCATTGGCACTTGGGCACGGCCCCTGAAGCAGTAGCAGGAGCAGATCGTTTTGGAGCCATAACGAAGGCCTTAACTACGCACAAAAATAAACACAAAAGAGCACAAAAGTTAACTCTTTACACAGCAAAACACGTTGATGTTTATTGAGCGAGACGAGACTTCCTGGTTAACGCAGCGGAATCGAATTTGGTGCTCTGTCGCTGAGCCAATCAGCACACAGGAACTTAACTGCGTGCTCTGATTGGGTAGCTTCTCAGCCATCTGCCAATAGCGTCCCTTGTATGAAATCAACTGGGCAAACCTACTGAGGAAGCATGTACCAGAAGTGAAAAGACCCATTGTCTGTAGAAACCCGCGAAGCAGCGAAAAATCTGCAATATATATATACTAGCAAAATACCCGCGCTTCGCAGCGGCGAAGTACTGCCTTAAAATTTTTATTAAGAAGAAAATTAAACCTTTTTAAACTGAGGGAAAATATACCAATAATTATTTGTTAAGGATCTCTTTGTATGCCACGTTGTCAGTTCGGCCCTCCAGTTGTAATATGACCAAGCTGTAGCTGTGCGCTGAGCTTACTCTTGAGCATGCAACGTACAGTTGGCCGTGTGAACAGTAATCTTGTTTCAAATCTCACAGCTTGGATTGCTGCTGTCATTAGCGGTTTGAGTTTCATGGTTTGTTTCAATTACGACAGTATTTGTAGGACTTGTGTTGAAGAGACATTCGGCATCTGTCAAGCGTTGTAAGTATACAACCAGTTTCATTCATAACTTCACATCCAGCTTTTGAGAGTTTAAACATTTCTAAACATCAAAGTGTCCACTACTGAAATCGTCACCTGTGAATCTAAGATGTTTAAGGGGCATTGGCGGTTGTCCAAAGGTGTGAAATATTTGGCCATTTCGGTACACTTAAGCATTTCACTCTTCTAGTGCTCCTGTGTAGTATAATTATCTCCTGTACCGTTATCAGTCCACACCTCGAACCTGTCCCAGTCATTCAATACATAAGATACAATGTTCCTCCGGATATCAAGAGTGATCCTGATATGGCCATGCAATATGTAACAAAGAGAATGGAAAAGGCAGGTGCCATCTCCGGGCATGGAAACCACTTGGTAAGTGACAGTTCTTTGATCGATGGTGATCACCTCGATAGACATGTTAATGGGAGTACGGTTGGAATGATAAAGGAAATGGGTACCTGAACAATGTAAAGTAAGTCTAAAATACCTACACAATAACTATAATCGTAATAAATGAACAATAAAACAGTGGAGAAGCCGTGGATTAAATAAAAAGGCTGTAGTTATCAGCAGGGAGACGTGAATGGCAAAGCAAGGAAGGGAATGTAGAGACTGGAGCGACAGACGGCCTTATATAGGCAGGCAGACAACACCGTGGGAGGCGTTGGGATGGGGGACCCAATGCCGCCTCACACGGTGACCGAGCTGCAGGCTATGGACGTATATATGTACGTAAGTAGGATTCAGTTAGCGTTGGGAACCCGCGTACCAAATTTCTTGAAGATGGGCCCATAAGTAGCAAAGACCGTTGAACAGTTCAATATGACGGCCGACAGTGGCATCATATCACCGAAATAAGTACCAAATTTCAGCCTTCTACCTACACGGGAAGTTGGAGAATTAGTGACGTTGGAAAGTTCAATATGGCGGCTGACAGTGGCGTCATACCACCGAAATAAGTATGTACATTGGTTTCGGTTAGCACAGGGAATCCGCCTACCAAATTTTGTGAAGATGGGGCCATAAATAAGAAAGTTCAACATGGCGGACGTTGTCGACTGTTATCGACCGTTATGACCGTTACGTGTAGAATTTCGAAATGAAACCTGCTTAACTTTTGTAAGTAAGCTGTAAGGAATGACCCTGCCAAATTTCAGCCTTCTACCTACACGGGAAGTTGGAGAATTAGTGATGTTTGGAAAATTCAATATGGCGGCCGACAGTGGCGTCATACCACCGAAATAAGTACGTACATCGGTTTTGGTTAGTGCAGGGAAGCCACCTACCAAATTTCGTGAAGATGGGGTCAGCCTTCTACCTACACGGTAAGTTGGAAAATTAGTGACTTTGGAAAGTTCAATATGGCGGCCGACAGTGGCGTCATACCATCGAAATAAGTACATACATCGGTTTCGGTTAGCGCAGGGAAGCCGCCTACCAAATTTCGTGAAGATGGTGCCATAAATAAGAAAGTTCAACCGTTTGTCAACCGTTATCGACCGTTATGACCGTTACGTGTAGAATTTCGAAATGAAACCTGCTTAACTTTTGTAAGTAAGCTGTAAGGAATAAGCCTGCCAAATTTCAGCCTTCTACCTACATGGGAAGTTGGAGAATTAGTGATGAGTGAGTGAGTGAGTGAGTCAGTCAGTCAGTCAGTCAGTCAGTGAGGGCTTTGCCTTTTATTAGTATAGATATTTAGATATGCTTACATATAAAATCCGCGATAGAGTGAAGCTGCGAAAGTTGAAGCGCGATATAACGGAGGATTACTGTAGTTCAAAAATTACTCACTACTAACTGACTTTCCTTAGCTATTCTGTTTCATTGACTATTTTCTAATTTAAAAATAATAATTGAGTTGTTACCTATATTTTCGAGAAACAAACACAATGTGCATTATCTGAAGGAGTGTGGGAATTGTAATACATAGTGGAATGTATTTAATTTGTGTAATGACCATAGATAAAGTGACAAATTATATAAATTAAATATATACACAAATAATTTTCATATTGACACCAGGCTGCCCATGTGGTCTCTATGTGTCTGAAAGGAGACTGTAGTCATGATGTTCAGGCTTTGTTCTTTTCCATGGCTCATCCCACTTTTGTTTTTTTCACTTTTAAAAAGGCTGACATATGCCTCAATCAACAATGACACTCTGCTATCATCTAAAAGAACATGCTCATCTTTAGAAAAGTGTGTTTTCAATTATGTTGTATTCATCTTACAAAAAATAATGAATCCTATTTTGTTCAAATGCGTTTTATCTTACTTGATTATGAAATTATGCTATCATGATTACTTTACTTTTCACAAATGTATTTCTTCCCATTGAAGGACCAACAACAGAATCATTACAGCACAACAGCACAAATTGTTTTTCAATCAGCTTAGGGAGTTTTTTCATAGGTGACTTTAGGGGCAGGGTTAGTAAAGTGTACTTTATATACTAAGTGGCTAATTAAGAATGTTTTTGGTAATTCTCTGGGAAACTCATCCATAGTCGTTGACTTATTTTCTTTGTTATGGTATGGGTGTTCATTTAGATTTCACCCCAGAAGCCTATTTGAATCTACCTCTTTAGCAACAATCTGTGCTCCTAATCAATAAAAATGGTATGCTTTATCACTTTTGTTCCTCAGTGCTTGACTTCAGAGCACTGTGGTCAACAGACAGCAAACTCTAAGAGTGCAACTAGTTAGTGTGAATCTGACAACTGAAGCTGTACTCAAAGAATTGTCTCAGATTTCCAGTGCATTTAAAGCAAGATGACACTTAACAAAAATAGGTTTGATGGCCTGTCACCTTTTCTGTGGTTAGTCTAGTTAGGCTGGTACTAACTTGCTAGGCTGAAGTTTGGCGATTTCTGCTCCTTAACTTTGTTTGTCATTTATCAATCTGCTTTTATATCTGCACAGTTAATGCTTGCTTAACTAAAGTATAAATAGTGATCTGTGTAGTTTGTTGGCATGTCATGAATAGCCCTTACCAGGAACCAGCAAACAGTGTGTTTTTCTTTGAATCTGACACATTGTTGAGCCACCTTTTTTGCTGAACAAACACTGAATCTGGTGCATGCAATAATATTCCTCTGCACATCTTTGCACAATTTAAAATTCAACAGGCAGACTACAGGGTTGTTTTTCCTTAATTCCGAGTTTAGCTTTCATCACCCATGTCATGTCCCACATGTTGCTCAGATCAAATGTGTGCACTTTGCTTGTTTGTTTCCTTCACAGTAGTGGAAAACAAAAGTATCTAGTATCTGAGCAGATCATTCAAAGCCAAAACCAACATGATAGCTGATGACGTGATATGAGGTTCTTAACTAAATGTCATGTATAGCATCTTGGAACATGTTCTTATTTAGTTAAGACTCCAACAAACCCCTTCTTCAAGAATACCTATTAAAATATGCCTTCAAAAGGTATTCTTATTTGTATAGTACCTGTAAAGATCAAAATATTATTATGCTTTGTAATAAACCATTGCAGAATCTGTCAGTTTCTCATTTCAGATTTTTTAAACCCATGTTGAGGAAATCACCTTTAGCTAGGTCTCTACTTAACTATAAAAAAAAATGGTGAGGTTTGGACTGAAGAGATTAGTATCTGTTTGAAACTTTGTGACCATTAGCTCATTACCGTTTTGGTGACATCCTGTCCACAAGGAGTTTACCTGACCTACGTCATACATTTTAATTTTCCTTCAGCTTCAGCATTTTTTATTACTTCCTTTTCCTGAATCTTACTTACTACTTGTCACTTTCTTTCAATGATATAAAGCCAGCATTAAATTATATTTTTTTAGCATTGTTTGTTTATAATAAGATTAACCTTTTTATAGTAAAGTGAGTCTTTTTATATGGTTAGGATCAAAAACGTGGACTACTTGACAAAGTTGAAAATGAAACATAGATTATAGGTACTTTCTTGGATATTTTATAAGGGTGCTGCCTTTGTTATTATAACTTTTCAGTAGAACTTTTTTTTAATATAAGTTTTTTTTAACTATTCAGTGAAACATTAGACATTACAAGCCAGATTTTATAACTTTAATGAACACATGGTTATGCTTTAGCATCATTTATCTACTTAATTAACCAGCACCTCAGGACTGTTACTAAATTAGTCATCTATAAAGTATTGAAGTCAGATGTCAGTTTTTGTCAGTCCTAGCTCTTTTTAGTGCTTCGTGGTTGAGTAGGTCGCTCCTTAGTTACCTTGTGCCATCATCATCATTTATTAATACCTTGGCCCAGTGCAACATTTTTAACAACTATTTAAAATACTATTACTCCTCAGCTCTGCCACATTTCCTGAATGGGATTTTAACGCACAGATTAATCATGCTAAGAACTGTCAATGCCAATGTATTTTTTGCCCTTTTGGCTTGATATTAATTCAATCTGCATACTGGCTTTAAATTTCATAATAATAGATATGGTTTATTTTATTCTCAAATATTAATATCTCTGTTTACTTTGTTGCAGTGTGTGTACCATTTCTTTTTGAAAACCTGAATCTTTGGTTTTGTATATGATTCATTAAACATCACTTCTGTGACTGATAATTTTGAAACTGATAATCTAATTGCATTCTAGCATATAATCTAATTGCATTCTAGCATAAATTGTTTACTTCTGTACTCGATGAGCTTCATATCCATAAACAAAATTTTAAAATGCAAATGTTTAATTATAGAGATTCATTATTTTGGTTAGTGCTATATGTTATTGTGTTGCACTACACTATTCTGTCATTGCTAAAACATTATTTTTACTTCAGATTCCTTGGTAAAACCCATTTCTAGTCATTGCATTGATAAACCTAATTAGTTTCGGACATTTTCGTGCAAGGAAATTTAATAATTTAAAAAATCACCTGCTCTCGGGTACCAATCCAGATGGTTCGTCATGTGGTGAGTACGGCAATGCGCTAGCAACGCATACTCCCAACCTGTCCCAGTAGTTGAAATTTAACAGCAAGATGAGTAGCCCAATTTAATATTCTGTAATTATCACAACGGAATTTTGTTACAAAATTTTAATCATAATTTCATACATTTCATAAACTTAACATTTTGACCTTCTTTAAATCTATTTTCTGAACCTGGGGTACAAGGACAGTAGAGGGCCATGGGGTCAGTTTAAAAGATCACTTCACAAAATGCAGAGCAATATTATGTCAAGGACTAGAAGCAGTACAGTAACCAATTCATTTTTGACAATGAGTAGAGTTTAGAAAACATGACTCAAGAATTTCCGGGTCTATAATGTACAAGGAAAATGACAGCAGCATTAACTTTTGTGCACAAGATCATGTTGTAATATGGCAGCAGTCAAAAGAGAAATTAGAAATTATAAAAGGCAGATTTAGGACAATATTACTGAGAATGTAAAAACTATTCCTTAAGGGGTCTTTTAGTACTTTAGCTTTAATAGGCAAGGCAGGAGGTGTATTAAGAACTATGGGACAAAATGTACTGGTCAAGAGATAGTGGTGAAAATAGCACTGTGGTGCCCTCTAACGTCACAATGGCCAAATAGGAACAGAGCAGCAGGAGTGTAATCTTCAGTCTGCCATGCCTGGTGGTCAGTTGACAAAGTCTTGCAGCTGATGTGGCTTTCTGGAAAGGGTGGAGTTGGGGGCCAGACAGAAGTGATGCCAGCCTTCTTTGTACTGGTGTTCCTCCTTTCTTCTGAAGGACACATAAACCATGTGAAAAACTGTTTTACCCTGTTTTGCTGTGGATGGGTCCAATGGTAACCCTACCATCACCCTAGGACCTTTAATGTAGACCTAAGTAACCTGGATCTTTCACTTTTGCTCTATTAAGTTACATTTACCAGCCTTTTGCAGAGATGAGCCTGTGGTTAGCAGCTCTGCTTGCAGTCACTGTAAGGATGAAGTAGGGTGGACCGTGTTTTGATGGTTATGATACCAGTATGTATTTGTGATGGCTAAGATACATCCTTCCTTCTCTTATCTGTACACCTCAGATGGTTTATTAGTAAGAGTTCAAGGCAACGAGTAAAGTGGATTCAGAAATGTATTCTTTCATTCCCGAGACCATGATTTTGATGGGTTTCTGTTGCTATGCGGGGCTAACCAATAGTTTTTGGGGTGTGACATTCTGGTGGCCCAAGATTGTGAACTATTCAGTCTCTTGGGCATGTACTTTCTTTTTTCATGATCTGTTAGGCTTTTTTTTTAATTTTTAATTTTGTTCTGATTTTTGAATATGAATTAGGGCTTAGTATTTTGGTTTTGTCACTTGGTTCATTCTAACTTTTGGGAAACTTGTCATTTACATCTGAATAATGAAAAATACTAAAAAGTAACTTTTTGTTATGAAACATTATTCTTTTTCCAGCAAGCTGGTGTAGTTTTTTAAAATTGCACATATGGTAGTAATTGGGATTTGAAATTAAAATGAAGCCTCAGAATTATTTATGGTCAAAGTCTCCTGCAATTTCCCTAAAGCATCCGAGAGAGCAGTTCTTCAGTCTGGTAGAGTACTCATCTGTTATCATTTTTAATCAGTTTCAGATGACGAAATCTAAGTGAAAAACCTCAGTGTTTACCTGAATTATTTATGGAATCAGTTGCATAATTACCTATTTTTTGCTTGGACATAATTCAGACTGTAGTAAGTACAGTATATGACCTGACTATTGATTGCCAGCCAAAAGGGCCTACATCACAGACACCAAAGGAACTGCTTTGAAAAGAAAAGTGCTCAGGAAAACCTTTTCCTTGTTTGGTACGTAATATTTGTTTTTTTTCCTATCAGGATATTCTAAAGTTACAAGTAGGTCTCAGTTTCTACAAATCACTGAAAGAGACACTGTTTTATTGGCCATAAATGATTTCAGAAACAAGCCTTGAAAATGAAGACTAGCATCTATGTAATCACATCATATATTATTTCTTTTGATTATCAAGTGAATCAAAGGAAAAAAACTGGAGATTTATTTTATTTTCCTCCAAGAAGATTATTTTCCTCCAAGAAGAAGACAGATTGTAGACTGATTTATATTCTTGTATATTGCATATGCATTATATTTGTGGTCCATTGAACTTTTCACATGCTTTTGGAGATCTTTCCTGCAAATTAAGCATCATTTGACTTAAAGAAAGAGGCCTATGGTACAGCAATGAGCCATACCCTATGATCTGGACTTGATATAAAATAATAATGAAAATGAGGCTAATAGATTGTCTTTCGTTTTGGGCATTGCATCTTGCAGTTTGTACATTGTTGAAATATGCCTTTATTGTGGCAGTAAACATTTATGATCAGAAAAGATGGTGGCCAGCTGTTTGAAATGGTGAAGAGTCATAAATATATACAGTAGCTAGAGAGGGCTGAAACTAAAAAAGAATAAAGAATGGCCTAATGAGGATTTACAAAAAGACAGCAAACCCTAAAAGAGACTTAAAATAACTGAAAAGAGCCTTAATAGAATCTGACTTGAACATTGCTCCTTTAAGTATAGAATATTGTATCTATTTTGCATCTGATCATGGTATTCACTGAATAATACTAGCCCAATGTCTGCATGATAGAATAAAGGGTCTTAGATTTTCACATGCAAAGTTTTCAATATTTTAAAAACATGTTTACAAGTAATTCATTTTTTGTTTTTTGCATGGCTGGATTATTGCCATGTATCCATGCAGTTAGAGATAAATGTAGTAGTGTGTACTTTATGCTGGCATTGTTTTCTCTCGCCCTGTGGGACTCATATACTGACAATGGTACCCATGGAACCAAACAAATTCCTCCGCCTCCTAATTCATTTTACAGATTCTTTGCAAGGCAAGCTGCATAGCTTAACCCACCTTATCACAGAGGTCAGCAAACTATTGAAATATCTTAAAACAATCACTAATATCCCACAGTTAGCATTATCTAGTTCTGGCCTTTCTAAAAGCATGTAAAAAAGTTCACAAAGTGAAAACCAAATAAAGTGTGTAAGTAATCATAGTAATAAAATGTCGAGCTGCAAATTTAGTTTCTAACGTTTCAGTTAAAAGATTATCTAGAAAGCAAAGCACATTCTGCACAGTAAAAATCTCTTAACTGCATGCATAATAAATAATGAAACACTAGTAAGTTCCCCAGTGGCTATATTTTATATTTCCATTCTTTAATGTCTGGCTTGAATGGCAATAGTGGATACTTAATTCACCAGTAATTGTAATTATTGCAACAAAAGTAATGTATTACTATGGCAAAAGACTGGGCCACTGTTTGCAGTTGTGCTGCATATCCTTAAAGGGGCCTAGCTTAAGAAGCTTTAATAAGTTATGGGAAGTCCTTCTCTGTGCTATGGACCACTCTGTTCTACATTACAGTTGCCAGTTTTTTATTTGTCTTACCCTTGAATCCTTTTAGCATCTGTGCATAATTTTGTAAAGGCATAGGACAAAATATACTGTAATATAAATACTTACACTTAATTTCATTTCTTGTTAATTTTCTGGACTGCAGTCTTTGAGCTGCCCTGTACTTATTGCAGATGTAGTGTAACGAGGGTGCATGTGAGTAAAGAGATGTAGCTGCTGCGCAAACTAGCAAGTTTGTTGACCCTGCCTTGAGTTTGTTTTTGTGCACCATATTGCCTAAGTAACTTCAAGAATACTACTTTGCATAAACTTGCAAACTCAACTAACAGAATTATTCCTTCGGAGAACTATTTTAAAATGCATTTTGAAACTCTTGTTTCTTGTTTGTTGGTACATGTTTGAAATCACCTGTGATGTACTAAGTGATCATTAGCATCATGTAAAATTTACTATACCATACGTACAAGATTTAATTCAAGATTATGAAACAAAAAATCAGTTTTATTGTAGTTGAAATATGTTATATTTAACTAACATGTCAAATTTTCCTGCGGTGGTCTGGCGCCCTGCCCAGGGTTTGTTTCCTGCCTTGTGCCCTGTGTTGGCTGGGATTGGCTCCAGCAGACCCCCATGACCCTGTAGTTAGGATATAGTGGGTTGGATGATGGATGGATGTCAAATTTCCTTATAGGGTCAGGTTTTGTTCTGAGTAGTAGTTGTGCTTAATGTTAAGTAATTCATCACCCTAACATCCCTTTCCAACTAATATAATTGCAAACAGTTTGCTGTTAACATGGATCCATAAATGCATGTTGCTGTGGTTGAGGAAAGAGTTTTTAAATTTGTTCTTTATCATAGAAAAATATTATAGAACCACTGATGCCCGGAGTACAAAATAAGACAGTTCTTTTCTCAAATGCTTAGATATTAATTAATGATAATGGTTTCTAGAAGGACTGAGCATGCTCATATGAATTACAAGGTTTAATTTTCTTAGATCTTGATAAGTTCAAAAGACAATCAAATGTAAATCTTGTGTTAATTTTTTTTTTCTGAAGACCACCTTAATGAAAAGGTTAAATGAACAAATCGCTTGATTTACATGGCACACACAGATCACTTGAAAAAAACTAAATACCTGTTTGATTTACATTTTTAATGCTTAAAAAGTTTTATTTCCACATGCCACTGTGTCTCCACATTTTCCTCAGTTTTTGTCATGTATTGACATGTATGCAAGAACCAAATGTTTCTATTTCGTGCTGTCATTTTTTAAAACACAGTGACCAGTGTTACTCCGATTAGTGTTGCTCTGTATGGCAGCAATGTTTATTAATTCAGATAACCATAAATAAAGTTTGACATTCATATCCTGTAGCAGAAAAATGGAAGGCTGATCTCTTTTGTTAAGTTTACTGGAATGTAATGGTTTTCCCATAGATTTACCATATAGGATAAAGGCTAATCTGTAACTCTGGATAAGGTGACTAAAGCCTGTTTATCCAGAGTTATAGACATGCCTACTTACTGTAAATTAGTGAAAGGGCTGAGACAAAAGGCTTTACATTTAACAGTCCCCATAACATTCTGCTCAATTTTTAAAATCTGTTTCTATCATGACAGCTTGATTTGCTTATGTTCACTGCTAACAGATCAATTAAGAGTGTAACTTTTAACACTTTTGCGTAGTGTAGTCCATGTTGCAATTTGAAAGTAAAACCTAAAGAGAAAGGTGTTCTTGTACATTTTATACATCTTTAGTTTTCAGTGTTTTACTGTTAATTAAAAACACAGTATGTTTAACAATAATAGTTTTTTTAGATCTTTCTGTACTTGTTTATGGCAACATTAAACAAACTATTCTTTGCCCTTATCGTTCATCCATGTTGCTTCTTGTGTGCAAAGTGCTGACATTGCTGAATTTTGATTTTCTTTTCTGTTATTTGAATGAATCATTACAAAATGCAACTTCAGTAAAGATTAAAAGTCATTGTCAGGTTTTATGATGTTCAAGACCACACTCTGGTAGAATGGTTCGTTGTACAGTTATGTATTAAATATAGAAGGTTTAAAAGCCAGCCAACATGATCACTAAGTTTGTGTTCACCAGTTGATGGTCATGTGAAAATGCCTTATGCATGTGCAAGCTCATAAATCAAGTTTAACTTAGGAAAATGGTACTACAAATTGACATTTATAGCTGGATTCTAAAGTATTTTTCCAGTTTTTAAGATATTTTCCAAATTTCACCCGTGGCCATCTCTTTTATTCCTTAAATGTCAAAAGTCAATTAAAGAACAGGAACATCAGAATTGATAACAGTGTTTGCCTACCATCTGTTTTATGTACAACCTTAAGAGTTTTCTGCACTAATCTGATGAATATGCATGCCTAGGTGTGTTTTATTGAAATGGCTGTTAGGGGATTGTTAGGGAATGGTGTTTACTGTTGCCCTTATGTTGTAAAATTGCATCTGTGCTTTAATTTGTATAAGCTTCATCAAGTCAACTGCCATGCTACTGGTGTTGTTATGGCAGGAAAGTAACGTAAAGTTAAGTACCCGTTGCATCTGCAACAACTGTTACAACTGTTACAACTTCATAAACCTTTACTGTATGAACTATCTGTAATATTTTGTCAGTTGTAACTAGTATTTACGCTTAGTATTTGACTTTATTATTCACAGGGGATTGACCAATAACAACGTGACAAAAGCAACTGCATTCTGTGTGGATCAGTGTGGACAGCAACAGCCAAGGAAAAGTGGATTGGAAGACAGAAGATTCAAATTAAGGCCAATGGCTCAGTCTCAAGTTCTGGTTTTCACTCTGTTATCCCTGTGGGGCTCTGTGTCTACTGGTAAGTAGGGTTTTACTTTATCACTAAAGGAAAAGAAAAGTCTAACTAAATATGAAATTCATTTACGTCATACACTTTTTGGGTGGATTTCCTGCAGCATTTTTTCCCAGACTGTATTGTGCAGAATTTATGGATAACTATGGTCATTGTTGTAAATAATCAAGGGCAAGGGGCAAGAATGGTCCTAAATTAAACAGTTTTGCCTCTTTAAATGCAACGGTAAGGACACAAGTTTACTACTAAAATTACATATATTATTAGTAATCCTTTAACTTGTATAGCTGCTCTATTATCACACTTAAATTTAGCTTTGACACTCTGATTCCATCTAATTTTGTGCTTTTTTCTGCTTCTTCCTATCCTGCCATTATATGCTGACTACTTAAACACTTTGGTACTATGAAAACCTACTGCAAACTCCACCACAGCACTCATAACTATTAAACAGGCTATGCTACTGACCACTCAAACATGACAGTTATATTAACCCAAAATAGAAATGTGTGCTTATGAAATATCTGAAGATGTATTGCAGGGCTTACCAGCAATTCCCTCATAGTAACATCAGTGCTGCTTGTAAGTTTGTAAGGGGAGCGGAAACATAAAAAGTACAAGCTCTCTTGTACTAATTGACCAGACATTACTTGCATAAGGTGAATGGTTGCCACTGATTGTTCAGCAATAGTATGCCAGCAGAGAAAACATTTGTTATGAAAAGAACCAAGAGATGAATGAGTAAATATATTCAAACAAAGCATAGATCAAAACCAAAAGAGACAAACATATACTGTATGAAGAATCAAAACAAAAAACAAAATCTTAATTATACAAATCAGAGAAGCAAATTGTCAGAATACCAGATGATTTCTAGGACAACACCAAACATTGAAGACATTGAGAAATGAGCAATTGCATGTTATATTGTCGCAGGCTACTTGCATTATTCCATAATGTTTATATCAAAAGATGACAATAACTGGAATACAAAATCACAAAATGGCAGTAATCATTACCAGAGCAAATAATGAAAGTGGCAGCATTAACCTTATGTTAAAGTCAAAATATTAAAACTAAACAGCAACAGAATGGGTCAAAACTTACAAAACATGCATGAAACCTTTATGGAGTAGTACAGTCTTGTAACAATCATGACACTTATGATGGTGGTGGTGGTTCTGATTTTCAAGAATTGTGTTTGTAAACATAGAAACAAAAATAGCTGTTATGCTTTACTATTAAATCCAATAAATTAAAAAGACATTATCAAATTTTCACTTTTAAAACTTCTTTAAAGTATACTCCACCCAAAAAGAATATTTTTATGTGTTACCTCTTGTGTTTTGTAGTCAATTCAAAACCTTCCTCTCATTTTAATGGCTTTGATTTTTCCAGAAGTATTTATTTAATAACATTTTAGTAAAAAATGCTTGTGTTTTGTATCTTGTAAGCAAATAACATTTTAACTGACTTGTGGATTATGTGACATCAGTAAAATTATTTTTTTTTATTTTCCTGTGGATGTTTTTCATATCATTTGACATTGTACATTATTGGTTACCATAGGCTTGTATTATATCATAAATATTTTCATCTCTATTCTCCATGAAAACATAAAAGAAAGATTTTTATTGGTCATCACTACAAAATGGGGTTAGAGACATATAAAAATTATCATTCTTAGGTGGAATATTCCTTTAAGCAATGTATTTCCTTTAGATTTAACACTTCCACCTGGCTTCAAATCCATGTACACTTTAACAGCTGCCTAAACACTAAGGTAGAAATAAAATAAATCAGAAAAACAGTATGTTAATGTGGTATTAATACATTTTTGATATATTAATTGGGTACATGGGCCATAAAGCAAAGTATTTTTTTGTTGGTCTGAAAATATATATCGCAGTAAAAAAATGCGGTTTTTGAGTAGCTTTGGTTTATGTACTGATACTAATGTTCACAGGCCTATTGGAATTAAAATGCAGTAATATTATAGTATATGATGATGCTTCGACAGAGTACTCTTAGTTTCAGAGAATGTTTGTAGTGTTTCCTACTTTAGCCATCACTGTCAAATATTGTGGTTTTGATTAGCTCTTAAACACAGTAGAATTAAATTGAATGTAGGCTTTATACTTACTTAATTATCATAAGTTACTCAAGTGAGGTGTCAGGCTTATCTTTATATTTATGGGTGTGATCACACTAGCTCACTAATATGATTCCAGTTGCTGATGGTTTGGCCTAGAGAAGAAGAACTTGTAATGGCCTGCATAAGAGTATCAAGTAAGCCCAACACTGAAGTTAGGTAGCAAAAGTTACCTGAAGGCTTTATGTTGCATTACATCAGTTAAAATAAGCAATGGCAAGCAATTGTCCACTGTAAAGGTATGACAAATAGGAACCTCTGCTCTAAATATGTCTGAATATTAAAAAAGAAAACATTTAGCAGTATTCCTAAATTCACCAACATCTTTTAAAAGTTTAACAAATGCCCATAATACTTGGTAACACCCTGTCAAGGAGTATAAATGATATGTTGACTCTTGAGCAGGTGGAAATGTTTCAACAGAATGGAATTCAGAAAACCACAAAGCCTTGTTTGATGAGAAATACTTTGTCAGACAAACATAGCATTTGTCCTTTGTGGCTGAAGATTTATGATTTTATGTTGCTCTCCTTTTCATGACTTCTTGATAAACCTGATAAAAATGCAGTAAAATCTGTCGATCAATTAAGATTCAGAAGAATTTACAATTTATTATTTAATATGCTGCCAAAACAACTGCTGGTATTTTTAGCAATGCTCTCACCACCTTCCAAGAAAACAATATGTAATGCAGTTTGGCTATCTTTACTAAGTTATAGTGGTCTGCTGGGAAGTAATAAGAATATTGCCAACATTTTTTAACCTATTTATAAATGATCTGTCACTGTCTATGAGATCACACTTTGTCACTTAAGTGCAGAGAGTCACGTCCTGGCCTCATTTCTGTTAGTTGTTCTCCTGCATAACCTGCCCTTTGCATGTTTCCCCAGTTTCATTGTGCTTGGCAAGCAATTTTTTAAGTAAAAGCATCTGTCTGATTCATATCATTTTTCTTATTTCTTGTTGAATTATAATTGAATCCTTTACCTGGTGCTTTTTATAGAAGATAATAAAACAGTACAAAAGTTCTATTCGTTTTTCAGTTGTTCTGTAAAGTTTTTTCTCATATTACAGAGTGCGTGTTTCAGAAATGTTCAGTACGTTTTACTGAGACACTATTTAAATTCTGTGCTAGCAGAAAGTGTTAATTCAGAGTATTTTAAAATTGCCCTCCATGTATTAGTATCCTGTCCAGGGTTGGTTCTTGACTTGCACCTGATGCTGCCTGGACAGGCTTTGGCTCCCAGCAATTGTATATTGGAGAATGTGCCTTTAGAAAATGAATGGGTTGATTATGAGAAGTAAAATCTACTTTCATGTTACTATTATTAATTTAGCATTTTGTTGTGTCCAGGGTGACTGACAAAATCATTGAATTACAAATACTAATGCCATGTAGATTATGTAGTAAGGAGGAGGTTGTTCTACCACTGGAGAGTCAGACTTGAGATGAGGCAAGCAGTAGACCTAATGCAGTTGCTTTCAATGACAGTTGGACTTAACAGTAACTGCACAAATCAGACTGGTATGATACAAAATTCATTATTAAAGTATCAAGAAACACAGGGCCTGATCTCCATGCAGACCAATAATCCAAAAGCAGTGTTTTCCATCCAATTTATGCATTTACAGGAAGTCATTGAAGTGAGATCAAGAGTGGCATGCTCTGACAATGTGAAGGGAAATATACGTAACTATATGCATCATTTCAATTTGCCGTATGGTATATATTTTATGCTGTATTGTCATTATCCATATTTTTTCAGACTTTTTCTCACTTTAGTATTTTTGTAATGTCTTTTTTCTGTTCTGTTGAGAAAAGTGTTATAATCCAATTGTTAATATAATCGATGATACTCTGGTTCTAACAATGTTTTGATGAAAATGAGGAACTAAAAATGCAGAAATGACAAAAAACACTTTTGTCAGTTGACTTCTTATTATATACAGTGGTACCCTGAGATACGAGTGCCCCAACGTACAAGTTTTTTGAGATACAAGCCATCACTATGTCGATTTTTTGCCTTGAGTTACGAGCCAAAATTCGAAATACGAGCCAT
The DNA here is from genome assembly GCA_026402145.1 of Polypterus bichir lapradei. Taxonomy (NCBI): domain Eukaryota; kingdom Metazoa; phylum Chordata; class Cladistia; order Polypteriformes; family Polypteridae; genus Polypterus; species Polypterus bichir. The sequence goes on from JANRMT010062856.1 coordinate 91,183,598, forward strand.
CAAAGAGCTTGTTGCCGCACATTCCGAGGAACTGATGACAGAGGAGTTGACAGAACTACAGATGCAGCAACATACGGAGGTTCTGCAGGAGATCGGTATTGTGGAGGAGGTTTTCTCTTAAAGTGAGATAAAGGAAGTATTTGCAATGTGGGAAAAAGTTTCGAACTTTAAAGAAAAGAAACACCCTGAAAAAGTTACAACTGATCATGCAGCGGCGCTATTTAATGACACTTGCCTAACACTTGACTTTATTGAAAAGAAACACCCTGAAAAAGTTACAACTGATCGTGCAGCGGTGCTATTTAATAACACTTGTCTAACTCAATTCAGAAACATTCTAAAGGGGAGGACCAAACAAAGCTCCTTGGACAGGTTTCTATTGAAACGCCTTGAGAATGAAAGTGATGAAAGCGTGGCAAAAAAGAAAAAAACTAGTGAAGAAGAAAATTAAGTTAAGCAAAAGTGAAGTGAAAGAAAAAAACATTACAATACGCTAATTGGTTTTGCCAACATCTGTTTATTTCTTTAGATTCTCTTTTATGTATTAGGTTTTATTTTGCTTGTATACAATATTTGTTCATTATAAATACATTTTTCTTTTGTTGAAAACATTTAACAAAAAATTGGGGTGTTTTTTTGGGGGCTGGCACGAATTAATCTCATTTCAGTTAAAAAATTGATTTGAGATACGAGCATTTTGACTTACGAGCTCGGTCACGGAACGAATTAAACTTGTATTACGTAGTGCTGTCTGAGGTACATTTACATACCTGATTTTTCCATTGTTGGATCCCATCCAGGCAGGTCAGAGACAACTCCAGGGTTGGGATGTCAATTTGTCCCACACAAGTACAAACCCAGAGCTCACTCATACTAGGCAAGTCAACCTAATTTGCTTGTATTTGGGGTCTGGAAGAAAGCTGGAGTAACCTGGAGAAAACCAGTGTGTTGGCACAGTGAATGTGTAACATTTAATGTACTGGCAGCTTGTTAGATTGATTTTTGTCTTGTGCTTAATCCTACAGTGGGATAGGTTACAGCTGTCTGTTACCTTATAATAGACAAACCAACTTAAGAAAATGCATGAATGGACTTCTTTGAACAGAATATGACAGTAAACTAGTGGAGTATAGGTTCTAAGAAAGATCAATAAAATATTGCAGGATTAGGCAGATGTGAGCTCCAGGAGTTTCTAAAATTATGTTAAGATCAATATTTAAAAACATGCCATAGCCTTGTTTACAAAGTCAGCATATAGTCCTCAGATACTAGTTGTTGCAGTACATTTAATAAAACTTGTTAGGATATAGTGGGTTGGATAATGGATGGATGGTATAGTCTTAAGAAGTTCTGTAGATGCCATCCTACTCCAAACAAAACATTGCTGTTATCCTCTTGGTGACAGATTAACTTCTGTTTTAGCTATTTTGTTTGATTGTGTTGTAAAACCAAGAAAAACCATATACTTAAAAGCACTAACAAGATATTTATCTCTTGATTTACACTTTACTTAATCCTGATAGAAGCAGTACATTTCAAAAGAACATAAATTAAGATTAAATATTTACTTAACAAATAAAGAAAAAAGAGGACAGTTTTCTAAGGGTTGAAAAAACGTATATGTGTCCTAAATTTATCCAGTTTCAGGCAGAATTTTATCTCAAAAGTTCACAAAACCTTGTAGAACATATGTGTCCTGATAGAATAGTCACTTGTGAATTAAAGACTACACTGTCTGAATATCAGATGTAATGCACTGCATTCCTCCCTAAGTATTATTTTTGTAGTGTCTTGTGTTTATCATTTTTTTAGTAGAACTTTCTTGCAGTGCAAGTGTGGTTCTCAACTAATTGATTTGTTGCAAGTGCTCCCATATTTTATTTGACTCGCCGCCATTGAAACCTACTCACCCAATTGGCATTTAGCAATTTAGCAATATTAATTAATCAATTATTTCAAAAATAATTTTATGTATTAAAAAATTAAAGAGGTGCACGATAATGCATTAATTAATGATGTGTAAACTGGGAGCTTAGTGTACAGTGCACAGTCAGGAGCTTTATTAAACTAAGCAGAAATGCCCATCGTAAAAGACAGGATATGAAACATATATATCACATACACCAATTAATCAACAATACAAAATAAAACCATCTTCATTCATTCAGCATTTCAGTTATTAAATCCTTTAAATATAATTTAATGCATAGATGGATATCATTCATCACCAAGGCACTTACTAGTATAAATTATGTCATCTTAATGAAAGGTGCTGCTCTAGACTGCCCTCGTTTCAAAAGAATATGTATTCAGATCATGACACTAGATTCAGTTAATTATCGAAAGATAACATATAAAATTGTCATTGACTTTATAGTAAATAAATGATATTGTCTTACTGATTAATAGAATAAAGTACAATATGTATACAGTAATCCCTTGCTATATCGCGCTTTGACTTTCACGGCTTCACTCTATCACAGATTTTATATGTAAGCATATCTAAATATATACCACAGATTTTTCGCTGCTTCGTGGGTTTCTATGGACAATGGGTCTTTTACTTCTGGAACATGCTTCCTCAGTTGGTTTGCCCAGTTGATTTCATACAAGGGACGCTATTGGCGGATGGCTGAGAAGCTACCCAATCAGAGCACGCAGTTAAGTTCCTGTGTGCTGATTGGCTCAGCGACAGAGCACCAAATTCGATTGTGCTTTATTAACCAGGAAGTCTTGTCTCGCTCATTCAGCATCAACGTGTTTTGCTGTGTAAAGAGTTAACTTTTGTGCTCTTTTGTGTTTATCTTTGTGCATAGTCAAGCCCTTTTTTTATGGCTCCAAAATGATCTGTCTATCATAATGGCAGTAACATATGTGATATCAGAGACGCTCGATATCTTTAAAATAATATTTAGGTTTTACTGTATATAAACAGTGTGTTTACATACATAATTTCAACGAATCTTACCTAATATCTAAGAGAATACAAAGGGTTTATGCTGTATAACTGTGCGGTAAATGTTTATAAGAGTGTGGGAGAGTTTATAAGGGCTTAAATATATAAAAATAACCATATGAACATATGGTTTTTACTTCACGGATTTTCACCTTTCGCGGGGGTTTCTGGAACACAACCCCCGCGATAAAGGAGGGATCACTGTATATTAATAAAGTAATATATTTATATATTAATAAAGTAAAGTATAATATGTATATATATAATTTTTTCACCCTGTGGTGGGCTGGCGCCCTGCCATGCGTTTATTTCCTGCCTTGCTGCCTGTGTTGGCTGGGATTGGCTCCAGCAGACCCCAGTGACCCTGTAGTTAGGATATAACGGGTTGGATAATGGATGGATGGATATAATTTTTTTACAAAACTTATTCTTAAGTTATGAGTGCGTGTTAAAATTGGTGGCATTTTAAATTCAATTTAACATTAAGTGAATGTTTTTTATCAGAGTCTCTTGTAACTCACTAGCCAGTCCATCCTAAGTAGTTGGGACCGTCTGTGTTTTATACTTCTTGATGTACCATCCCACTTTGATAAAACTGAAAAAATTCCAGCAATGAGATGTTAATTGAATATAAGAGCAGAGAAAGAAATCTGTAAGTATGATTTGAGAGACAGCCTGATAAACTTTTTTTAATAACAGATAATCTCATGTTAAGAGTACTATCTGGAATTTTCTTGTCCTTCTCCCAGGGTTACAGTTGAGAAACTTCAATGAGAGCTTTGCAAGAATGATGTCCGCTAATATAGTTGCGACAGGTCTGTTCGCATCACCCAGCAAAGTGATATGTCTGACATTTTTAATAGGTTCTGTTGTGCCTTTGAGTGAAGAAGATAAGAAGCATAGCAGCTAAAGTTGACGGCTTTAGATCTGCTTCCTTTCAAAATGACTTGATATTCTTCCAGTGTGTTATTTAAGTGCCATGGGACTTAATCAAGTGTTCTGTTAGTCTTGGAAAAGGTTAAATCCATCAGAAATAATTGACCTGATCTTGTGTATTCATCGATTACTTGTAAATCATGCATATAGATTTTTTATCTCTGTTCATTTTCCTGTAGCAGCCTTGGTGAAGTCCTGGGACATTTCATATTTTGATTATTTTCAGCCCTATTTTTACTTGTACTTAAAAAACAAACATGTTTAAAATATTTTAAAGCAGTTAGCATTTATACAGTATAACACTTTAATTCTTTCTTGGTGTGATTAATTTAATATATGTTCACAATACTACTAAGTACACTTTCCTAATTTACTGAAGGATCATTTAGTTTCATATTTTGCAACAGGGTGGCATGTTGGTGCAGCAGTTAACATTGGAACATGGACTCAAGTATGAATCCTGTCCTTTCTTTGTGGAATTAACATGTTTTACCTTTCTACCAATGAGTTTACAGCAGTGTCTCCAGTGCTAAAGACATCTGTGGCAGAGTGACGGGCGCTGAGCAGGCTCCTGTCAATCATTGAGAATCCACTGCATCCACTGAGCAATGGCATCTCCAGGCAGAGGAGCAGCTTCAGCGACAGACTGCTGTCACTGTCCTGCTCCACTGACAGACTGAGGAGATTGTTCCTCCCCCACACTATGCGACTCTTCAATTTAACCCGGGGGAGTAAACGTTAACATTATTCAAAGTTATTGTCTGTTTTTACCTGCATTTTTATTACTCTTTAATGTTGTTTTTTTGTATCAGTATGCTGCTGTTGGATTATGTGAATTTCGCCTTGGGATTAATAAAGTATCTATCTATCTATCTATCTATCTATCTATCTATCTATCTATCTAT
>JANRMT010062856.1:91188404-91243051 GCA_026402145.1 Polypterus bichir lapradei
TATCTATCTATCTATCTATCTATCTATCTATCTATCTATCTATCTATCTATCTATCTATCTATCTATCTAATTTTGATTGGCCAGTATAAATTAGTGTGGTGGGAATAAGTAAGGGTGTATTACATTGGTGAGCTGTACAAGGGACTGACATTTCAGCTACTATTATTTCCTGTTTTAAGCATATTTATGTTATGATAGCCTAAAGTGCCATATGACCCTCTGGTGGATAAAGCAGGCTCAGATAGTTTCATCAATAAATTGATAGTTGTATGGTTTTTGCAAGGTAAATTTATTGTCAGTTTCTCACTAATACTCACTGTTTTCTTCATAATTGGGAATTTAGCATGACCACAGCGATTGCACATATTTATTGGTTTCTTCAGATACCTCAGGTGACATCAGGCTTCAGAAGCAACCTATCAGTTTTAAATTACTTTATTAATTACATTATCAATTGACATATTTATTCAGTGGAAGGCATTCAAAAAATAGGAAGTCATGAAAATAGACTTGAAATAGAAACACAGTAGCCTTGAGGCCTTTGCCTTGAATCTAATATCACTGGTAACGCTTTAACAGGAGTAATACCAGATAGAATTATATTGGGCAATGAAACTTCTGTTGTGATATTCTGTACATCACTACTTGCATGAAGGCTAACTCTGGTCAACTGAGAGAACCCTAATCCACCTTCCATTACTCTGTTGAAAAGTGATGCTTGATATTATTTCAAACTGGAAAAAAAATTTTCTTATCAAGGTTCAGTTCAGATATTTTTTTATGTATTTCATTTATGTAATTATAAAATAAGCAGTCCAGTCTTTTTCAAAACGTTTAATTGTAATTACTGTTTTATTATATATGAAAAATCACTTTAGATGGAAGGCAGCACAGTGGCGCAGTGGTAGAGCTGCTGCATCACAGTAAGGAGACCTGGGTTCGCTTCCCTGGTCCCCCTGCATGGAGTTTGCATGTTCTGTCCGTGTCTGCATGGGTTTCCTCCGGGTGCTCCGGTTTCCTCCCACAGTCCAAAGACATGCAGGTTAGGTGCATTGGCGATCCTAAATTGTCCCTAGAGTGTGCTTGGTGTGTGTGTGTGTCCTACGGTGAGCTGGCGCCCTGTCCGGGGTTTGTTTCCTGCCTTGCACCCTGTGGTTGCTGGGATTGGCTCCAGCAGAACCCCATGACCCTGTGTTAGGATATAGCGGGTTGGAAAATGACTGACTGACTTTAGATTTAGCTCTCTTGTCACATAGCTCTTAATATATTATTGCATTTTATTATATTTTCATTTTGTACATTGGATTGTGTTTTTTTATTTTATTTTGCCTTTTAAATAAAATTACAAAAAAAAACAGCCTGAGCAGCACAGTAGTGCAAGTGGTTAGCATTGCTGCCTTGCATATCCAGCACTGGGCACCTCAGAGAGTCTGAATTGTTTTATACAAGTCTAATAATGTTGTTTGTTATGTTATGATACAACCTATAGCCAGAATAGAATTGAACATTTCAGTAGTTCAGATTGTGTGGACGTGAGTGGATAAGTAAGTTGGAGTAAAACAAATTAGTAAGAGGCTCTAGAATTGAGATACTTTGAAGTTTTAATGTTCAGTTTGACTTTGTAGATGCTTCCAGGGTAGAGTTGTGGACCATTGGGACTATAGATTGGATTAAGTGGGAAGGTCCTGGTGTTGCTTTGTTTATTAATATTAGTCCTTCCCTAACAGTCTCACAGAAGGAATAATCCTAGCCTCCACCAGGCTGATGAGTCCATGACGACAGTACCAGCCTGATCTGCACAGCTATAAGAAAGTATTTTATAAAATGTTTACCAGGCACCTTGGCACATATCCTGCTGTATCTTCATAAATGAGTAATTACTAAATACTGAGGTACTACTCTAAATGCCACTACCTTTATGAAAATAAAGACTCTCTATCTTAGGGTCATGCAAGTACTACAATAGTATATCTGCATATGAAATACTGTATATTGAATCAATCATAGCCAAGTAGCAAAACCTGATTACCTCATTCTACGCTCTTTAGCAGTATATTTGCTAACATTGTAGTCCCTAACTGGACATAAACGTTTGACCCCCTTTCCTTTATGCAATATTTAATAACCAATCATTTTAAGGCAAAGTCGATGAAGTTTATATGGCTTATCAATATTTTATTGTCTGGAAAAAAGTGTTCTATGGGCATATAGTATAAATAAGAAATACAAAACCAGTATTAACATTTGACCCCTTTGAAATATGTTAGTCACTCTACTGCAATGTCCATAATTTGCACTGAATCATTAAAGGCCTTACACTTATTATTTGCTGTAGATTTTTCTGAGTCACTAACCAGTGGTGTAGTTTTTGTGATCATAGTATCAAAATTCTAAGAGCTTTGGGACTAGATTTTTTTTCTTTTTTTGTTACTCAACATACACTCACTTTACTAATCGAGATAATTAACTGCATTGTCAACTTTATCCATCTGTTCATGAATCAGTACTGGGGCTAGATCATATGCATATGGCCATGTTTATGCCAAAAGGTTTGGAATCACATTTGCAGCCTGTTATTGAAGTGAGATAAACAATGGAGGACAGCATCTGTTGTGAGTAAAACTAATTTGTGCCTGTTATGTTTTCTTCATTACAGCTAGGGTGAGATCATACAAAACTTTTCCATTTACAAGTTGTTCCACTGGAACACTTTTGTTCTTGCCAGCATTGTTTTTCCCTTTTGGTAAGTCAATAATCTCATACTTTGGGCTGAAAGATGTAAGGATACACAATGCAAGGAACAGATTGTGTTTTATACAGTTTCACTGCCATTAACATTCCTTATGTTTATCTCAAGAATTATTAAACGGGTACAGAGATTTCCGGTCTCTATCAGAAACAGCTGTTAATTGTCAATGGGAAGACCCCTCGATAGGGAATCAAGTTGCCAAATTTACTGACTTCTTTTTCCTGAGGATTTATTACATGCATTATTACAAAAGTTTTTGTTTTGTACAGTTTGTTTTATACAAATTTCATTTACAAACATAAGGTTTTTATAATAAAAGTGCTAGTAGATTCTCTACTTCTTATTTTGTAGCTTCTATATATATGTACCTAGTTAAAATCATAGAGAAGTGAGTAGTAATAATAATAATAATTTTGGCTGTATACAGTATGTTGGAATTCCTCATAAGGCTTTCATATAAGAAAATAATAATAATGACAGTAATAACAACCAAAATCCAAATGCTGACAAAAAATAATAGGATATACCTGTAAATACTCAATGGTTCCTTCTTTTGCCTGAGAACTGGAAAAAAAAGCATACAGATAAATGAAGGATAGATGTGTTTGCCAATGAATAAATTAAAAAGGGTATATAAAAAGTTAAAACAGTGTCATCCAATACAACTGATAGACATTAGCATGTCTAACCCAAACCAGTAATATAATAGCCATTCATTCATCATTAAGTATGTCAATGATTCAGCCATTTATAAGAAATGATTCTAGACGTTTTAGGTAAATTATGCTATCAGCCAATGATAATTTATCTAACTATAATTTATTTATCTTATACTTACAATACCTAACAGGTATCCCATTTAAGAAGGGAGAAGTACTGTTAATGATGTGTGATGTTGGGGTAAAGGTGATTACACAAAAGCAAATCTGGGTTGGAACTTAAGTGCAGGTACAAGTACAAGTAACCATTAATTGGTTTGTCATAATGTAACTTGTATGGCATCAGTCATTTATACAGTTTACTTCTGCTCTCATTTTGCTATGTTAATGAGATAGATCACTATAATGTTCTTAAATTAAATTAGTACTCTATCATTTTTTTTATTTCCTAGATTTTCTGCCTTAATTATAGTCAAGTCACTTAATATGAATGTACAGGTGAGTGGAAAATTTGTGTGCGAGGTCCATAGCAGTAGGGCAACATTAATTTAAGTGCAAATTTACAAAACAGAGTATACACATAATACATGCATTTAAATATCATTTCATCAGTCACATGTTGTACAAAATAAACTCATTGCATAAGTAAACAATTAGACATAGTGACAATTTGTACACTATACACTGCATACTAAGAGCATAAATTAGTTGTGGTGCAGTAGAACATAGAAATGAAGGAACAGCTGCATCAATATGGGAGAGAGGTGGTTTGAAACATGACTCATATTTGTGGCATTTGGTATAGAACTCTAAACAGCAGTGCTACTGATAGTGATCTGTTAGAATGAAAAATGTAAGCATTTTATTGTGATATGCATTACAAAGTATATTCCATTAGAAGATACATAAACTTTAACTCTGAAACCCAACAGAGTGTAACTACTGGACTGACAGAAATTGGCTAATATACTCTATCTATAAAATATATATATATGTATGTACTATTTTATATATATAATATAAGACATTCTGAAATGTTTGTATATTTGTCAAAACTGGAAATGCCAAAGTTTCCTTTGCTATATTCTTTCTAATTAGTATATTTTATAGAGTATGCTGTCTTAATTGAATCCAAAGTTTGAAAAATGAATGCTAAAGAGGAGCAATTACTTCAGTGCCAAATTCACTTATTTTTAAGAAATGCTTCTTAATGAGCAGAAAAGCTCCCCTTTACCATTCAATGTTGTTTGCCCCTATGTCTGCTCTGCTCATTGCTGATCATCAACATTTGGATACAATTAAGTGAGAAAACAGGAAAGGGTTATTTAAAAAGAAAGTGGGTAAAGAAATATTAGCATTTAAAGTGATGGCAAAGAATATAAATATTTATGAATTTCTTAGAAATGCTTTATTTGTAGACCTGATAAGTATGCAATGATGTTAATTAAAACTAAGAACGATGCACTGATTCTAAAATTGGTTGGAATTAGAACCTACAACCATGGGGATCCCTGGAGACTGGAGTTGAAAACTGCTGCTGTAATTGAAAACTGACATGTTCAAATCAGTGAGTGATACATAGTGGTGAAGACGCCAAAGAATATAGTTTCTCATAATGAAGAGCTCACCCGATCATAAACTTGGAAGTTGTGAGAACCTTGAGTTCCAAGCCTTAGCCATTTGATATCATTATTTAATTCTGTGGATCATATGTTATAACCTGAAAAAAATTAGAAAGTTTCTTTGTGGGGCTGTGTAATTCTAAACAATTTAATGACATGTCAACCATTAAATAACTGTTAGCAAGAATGTAGAATAAGCCCTTGCTGTCAGTGCCTAGGCAGTTGAAAGACAGGCTGTTTTTATAATCTGTATCAATCAAATCCATGATTGGAGAGTCAGCAATGACAAGTCAGATATCCTGGGGCCTGATGTATAAATGGTGCATACTCACAAAAATGTTGCATACGTCTGTTTCCATGCTTCATCGTGATGTATAAAAATTAAACTTTGAGTAAAGCCATGCGCATTCTCACTCCAACTCAATCCATTGCGTAGGCAAGTTTTTGCTTCAGTTTTGCAAACTGGCAGCACCCAGCGCCAAAGCAGTGCTACTGTCCTTGTGTGGTTTCCCTTTCTTTTTTAGATCACATCCCTGATGTGGGTTTAACAGATACTCTGAAATTAACCGCATATCGTTTATAAATTTAAGGCACCTGATTGTAATCAATCTGTAACAATATAATGGTGCACAGAATGACCAAACTAAAAAAAGCAAATAGTCCTTTCTGTTGTGGTGCTCGGCACCAACTCTACACTATAAATGCGCCAAAAGAGAATTAATTTGGTTATGTAAATAGAAACCATTTTCACTCTATTAATGTGCTGTAATTAAAGGAATGTAAAAACAGGTAATCAGATGCAGTATTTCTTTTTTAACCAATTCTTTTGATTTGTAGTGAATATCACATAGTACAGTCCTTATATTCTAAGTTAATAACATCACTTGTAGCATCCGTTATTGCACTGTTTATGACTCCAGAACAGTGTCTGTCAGAGGTGTATTTGCAGCAGCACCATCAACATGTGGATTCGTGTCCTCAGCATGGGGGTCAGCTATTGTCTGAAACAGAATAAACAGATGGTGGGCTGTGACTCGCTTTTTAAATTGACTTTGATATCTGATCATTTCTTTTTATTTTGGGCACTGTACGACTATCAGAACTTGCACTTTAGAGTATCTCCGCCACTCTATCACTCCATCAATTTTCTGTTTTTTATACCACTGCTTAAGCCAACAAATAGCATGTTTTTCTTGTGCTTTTGCTGTTGTCTTTTAACGAAGCACTGAAGAAAAGGGGCAATTTATATTGGCTTGCATATTAAAATATGCAGAATTCTGGGAAGAGTCGGGGTGGTGCTGTAGGCTTGTGCACATGCGTTAAATTTCATGTTTGTTGGGATTTGTAAAGGGGAAGTGCGTGGAACCTGGCTTATGAACAGATTTATGTATTTGGATTTTTTTATGCAGCACACATTTCCACTTTTGTCCGTACGCCATGTTTTAGTGTGAATTCTACCCCCTGCATTTGCCACTCCAGGGGCCTCATGTATAAACAGTGCGTATGCACAAAAATGTTGCATAAGAACGTTTCCGCGTTCAAATTGTGATGTATAAAACCTAAACTTGGCGTAAAGCTACACACATTTCCACGGTACCTCATACCCTGGCGTACGCAAGTTTTCCGCTCGCTTTTGCAGATTGGCGGCACCCAGCATCAAAGCAGTGCTACTGTTCCTGTGTGGTTATCCTTTATTTTTCAGATCCACATCCCTGATGCGGCTTTATAAATACTCTGAAATTAACCGCATATTGTTTATTAGTTTAATGCATCTGATTGTAATTAACCAGTAACAATATAATGGTCCACAGAGTGGTCAAACTATTCCAAATACCATAACTGCTTTAGCGTTGTTACTCTCACTGCACCTTCCTTTTCTTCTTTCAGCTGCTTCCGTTAGGGGTTGCCACAGCGGATTATCTTTTTCCATATTACTCTCACTGCACCACTCGGAGTAGCTGATTGGAAAGAGAATTATCTGTATACAGCATCAAGCACATGCTGCTTCAGCCATGCTTCTTATTTGAACTGGTTCTCACATGGCAAACACTTCAAAACCTTTCATGTATGGACCTCGCGGTTCAGAAACAGTTTCATCCCAAGAACTCTAAACACAATCAATCAGTCCATCAACTGCTCCTTGTAGAACTGTTTGTACTTATAAGTACAATCACCTCACTGTAAACTTGCGATACAGGTATAATATTGCACAACCTGAGCCACTTTATAAAGCGCGTATTTACATATAATGACGATATTTTTAAGATGTAATGCAGCAAAATATGTTTATTATATTATACAGATAAAACTTTAACTTTATTTAAATAATCTATGTTGTTAATAATTAAAGGACACGGTGTCGCTATGCTAGCAAGGATCTAGCGCTCCGTTCATGGATTGTTCCTGCCTCGCACTGTATGCTTCACTGGCCTGAAGGATAGAATAATTAAATGTGTATTACAAAGATATTTCAATGTTCCTTAAAAGTTTTGAAGAATTGGCGTTATTACAGAGCTGATTGGGTATTTGGAGAAAGAAAAGGAAGGACAGGAATTGGGGGTTAGTACATTTGAAAGAGACAGTACTGCTGCAATAAGTTATTTCATCGAAGATCGCGCACAATCACTGTGCCACCGTCTTCCCATGTTTAGTAACATACTTTAACTCCTATCATCATGAAAATGATATCAAGTATACATCTCAGTATTTTAATTATTCAGAGAGCTGTAATATCACGAATGTAATGGATTCTGTCTCCTGTTGGAGGAAGAGAAAGCCAGTTTAAGAAGCACATAGTAATTCACACACATATAACACATAGAAGATCAAATACAAAACAAAGCATTTAACGTGCTACTTTAGTTACGATGGGATTTGAGAAACTAGTAAATTAAATGATTTTAAGATGACGTTTATGATGTTCTACTTTAATGACAAAATAAACTACGTGATTAAAGTTGAAATTTCGTGATTAAAGTTGACATTTTGTGCTTTTTTCCCACTGTGTGCCTATTTTTTTTCTCTGTACCCTAATAAGCTTTCATATGACACCCAGACGGTGGGCTACGACTCGCCTTTTCATGGCAACTTTGATATGTGACAACTTCTTTTTTATTTTGGGCACTGTGCGACTCTGTAAACTTGAGCTTTTGAGTTTCTCCGACACACTATGTCACTCAATCAACTTCCTTTTCTTGTTTATACCACTGTTTAAACCAACAAATGGTACATTTTTCTTTGCCTCCACTTGGTATTTGCTGAAATTGTTCTATTTTTCCTTATGGTTTTGCCATTGCCTTTTCACAGAAGGGCTGTTTATATTGATTTACATATTCAAAGCGGCGTAATTCTGGGAGGAGTTGGGGCGGGACAGCAGGCGCATGCACGTGCGTTACTTTTAACGCTGATCGTGATTTATGTAGCGGAAGAACGTGGAAGTTTGCGTATGCACATTCCCGCTTTTGTGCTTACGCCATGTTATAGTGTGAATTCTACGCAAGGTGTTATACATGAGGCCCCAGGTGTGTATTTCAATATCAATGTCCCTATCAAAATAACACCTACTACTTATTGTACTTAATCTCAAATACAGAGATTTTTATATTTGCATGTGAAAAGTACTGTACATTAACTTACTTTAATACTAATTGTACTCATTTGGACTTGTTATCATTTTGAGTCCAATGTGCACTGTGCATGTTGCCTACCCCATAAAAACATTGTAGATTACAATATTGAAAGCAGGGTACTGTTTAGAAAATAGTTCATATGTTTTAATATGGATATACTGTATTTACACAATATGTATAATGGATGGGATGACAGAACAGTGGGACAGCCTTGCTCTCCCACCTTCAGGAATATGAATTCAACCTCCAGCTCTATCTCTTTCTATGTGGAGATTTCACATTTTCCTAGTATCCTTTTGGGTTTTCAGCATGTGTGTGTAGCAGCATGTGTGTGTGTGAGATGGATAGAGAGAGAGAAAGCTCATTTAATATGCCAGTTTTTTTCCTATTAAGGTGTTTTCCATATGTGCCTGCTTAAGGTTTTTGTAACGAAGTGATAGTCGTTTTTTTCTGCCAAGTAAGAATGCAACACCTTTAAATGAAATTACAGAGCTAGCCTAGCTAGCCTCAGCTAGCTGCTGAACCTTAGCCATAAGGCTGTCTGTAGTGAACCGATTCCCAGGTGTGCACTGTCTTAAATGCCGAAACTCTGGCAGATTCTCATATTTCACTGACTTTAAATGCTTAAGTAACTATGACTGTCGCTAGTTAATTGCTTTAGTTTTGAATTGCAAGTATCATGCTGTATTGGTTCAGTTTTACACATGGAAATGGGCAACTGAAAAGGCTTAAGTGGCTCCTGAAGAAATTAATTTACTGTCCCCTGCTTATGTTGCAAGGGATTATCTTGGTGACCTTTGGTAATTTTATTAGACATATCTCTGGGGGTTTTCTGGAATTCTGCCAGTGGTTTCTCATTTGTGACTGTGGCTTTATAGACTACTAGGTTTAATTGTTCTCCAAAGCTGTGTGTTTTATAGCCTTCCTTTATTATAATTAAAATAAACTAGTGCATCCCCTTTTCACTTTAGGTGTACCCCCACATCCTCTGCACACACTTAAGATTCTTTAGCTAACAGGGTTACAGTGTATATAATGTAGCATTGCAGTTTTAATGAAACACTTTAGCTGCTAGATTCTGGATTTTTTGATGTCCAAGTCATACCTCATTCAGATATCTTGATGTACAATAGATGTTAGCCATGGCAGGCAAGTGTTTCCTTATGGTATCTTGCCTGAAGAAGGGGCCTGAGTTGCCTCGAAAGCTTGCATGTTGTAATCTTGTCAGTTAGCCAATAAAAGGTGTCATTTTGCTTGGATTGTCACTACATTCATAATGGCTAACATGGTACAACACCTTAATACTTATGGAATTTAGGAAAGGGCAGTGAAGCTGAAGAAAAATCATAATTTGTTAAGCTGATGCCATATATGAATGTTATGTAAGTGGCTTAGCTACTCATATTAAAATAAAGAGGTAGAAGAAATATAACGGGCAAGTGCTCCGAATTTACCAAAACCATCATTTCTCCCTTAATCGTACCATTTACATTTTGTTAAATTTGTCTAGGCAGTCACTTGTTATTTGAAATCTTGCTCTCCTTAATTAGATGCCAAGAAACCATTGCATCAGATACTAGCAGTTTGCATCGTTGAACAATTTCTTCCATTGACATCTTATTGTTATTGATATCCAACAATAGTCTAAAGAAAGTTATAATTTAAATGAGGGCTACTTGTGCCATATGGGAACTATTTGCCTCTGCCTTTCAGAGTTTGTGTATCAGGTTCACCTTCAGGCGAGCATGCCACCTTGTTGCATCTGTCATACATTATACTCATGTTTGAGTGAATTTCTTTGTTTTTTTACTAGAGTATTAAAGTATATTGTCATGTCCATTAATCATGGTTGCCTTTACAATTCATTGTGCAGTTGATTCTAGGACAGGTTGTACATCTCCTGCAATCCCATATTGAATTCTGGCAGTTTGTAAAATAAACTAATGAATTTTAGGAAGTAGGGTCTTTGTGGCAAAAAGTCATTTTTCTTTTCCACGTCATGTAAAAATGGTGCAATACATTGACTTAAAATAAGATTGTCTTCATGTATTAAATCAATTTATCCAATGTCTGACCTATTTTTTCCAATTTGGGGTCACAAAAAGCAGAAATGTATTTCAAAATAGATATAAATCAGAAAGTAACTCTGGATGGTTTGCTTGTCCATTGCAGGTATAGTCACACACACACACACACACAAACACTATCATACTGAGCCTATTTTGAGGCACAGGTAAACCTATTATGCATATCTTTGGGGTGTGAGGGGATCCCTTAGAAATCTGAGACAGAAATGGAGAGAATATGAATGCTCAGTGCCTTCTGTGACTGGGCCAGAGCATGTATTTAGTGTCTTGAAGCTACATATACAAAAAATAATAAAACAAAAAACTCAAAATATTTGTACTTCAAAATCATTAACCTAGATGTATTGTACTCGGTGTCATATTTAGAGGCATTAAAAGATGGGAAAGCACTGCTTTCCTCGTGCTGTTCATAATGAATAGGGTTTTTTTTTTTGCTTGTGGATCGTTTCTGTCAATACTGGATCTTGTGGCTTTATGAAGCAGGGTGTGGTTGGGGTGGTTGGACGTTGTTAATGATGTACTATGAGGCACAAAAAAAAAACACCACCAACAAAAGATGGCTCCCGTATTGAAGCAAGTAACTGGAAATGTTACAATTTCAAAAATTCCTTCTTAGTCTTTGGCTGTCATTGTGTGATTCTGGGCAACCTCCACATTTTTGTTATTTTACCTTGGCGTCCCTAAAGTGATTGTGAAATATCACTCTTTCCAGAGGCACAAAAGAAATCTAAGTGTGCAGCCAATGAAAGGATCAGTATGTCACCATGAACCCCCCAGGCATCTGTGTTGTTTATATAAATCACTACACTGTAATTTTATTATTTTTTTTTACCATGTTCTATTGAGAAATAATTTTCTGGCTGTGCTACCACATCAATCAAAACAAAATGAACAGCATTTATTAATTAAGTATATACAGTCATTACTGAAGTATTTATAGTTCTGATGGAAATTCTAACATTTAGGCAATCATCTGTACTTTTTAGTTATCTGCACAGATTATCTCCTTCCCCAGAATTACTTACTGCTGTTTCGTACTTTGAACAATATAGTAATTTCATATTTCTAAGCAAAAAACAATTTAATGTACCATTTTTCATGTTGTTGATCCAAGAAAATGCCATTTGGAACATGACCAGAAGTAAGTGCACCCCACATGCCAAAGTAAGCTAAAGCAGGATGCTGGCAGTTTTGAAACGGCTGCAAGGCACAAAGCAACGAACGGCCTTGCTCATGCAGAAAGTCTTTGGCGTTACATGCTATTCTCCCATTGTACCCAGTGACTTTTCTATTCCTAACTTTTTTGCAACTCTTTTTGTTTAACATCCCAGGTGAGGATGTAGTGCAAGACGTTGCCACTGCTATTACAACATTCCAGCAGAAGATTTTTGTACTTATTAAATGGCAAAGCTCAGTTCTCCTGTGGAATTACTTCGCGCACTGTTTGCTAGTCTTAGCACTTGCACAGATGACATTAAATCAATAGGTTGTTGTCAGTTCTAGTGATACTTTGGATTATCTGTATATACTGATGAAACAGCGAGAGCGGTTCTTCAGGCTGCAAACTGGCAAGATCAATCTTTAAAGAATGTGCTTTGTTGTAATAGCATGCTGTCACAGTGACAGTAGAAGAAAGGCAGATCCGTAAGAGACACCTCAATAGGAATACTCCTTTTACTTGTTAGAATTTTTACTAGCCATTGTGAGATTGATTAATTGCAATAATCTCTGCTGGCAGCATGTCTGTAATCTGTTATGTCTTCTGGGGTTGCTTCTCTAAAACAGAATTTTTCTTGCTTGTATAAGTTTAGCTCATTCCCCAGTTTCCACTGTGTAGTATTTTCTTTTCTTGTTGACATATCATGCAGTACTACATTCTTGTTTTGACTTGTACTTGCTCTTTTTGATTGTACTCATATTTTTCACTCTGCTACTATTTTGTAATCTCACTCACTGTGTAAAATTGCTCTGAATGGTACTCTTGAAAACAAACATTAAATATTTGGTTAATACAGTGGGTTGCATGGTGGTGCAGTGATTAGCATTTCAAATTTAGATATTTTGAGTCTTGAAACAAAATCCTAGCCCAGGTGTGGCGTTTGAAACATTTCCCTCATTCAGTCACACCAGCATTCTCATCCCAGAGATATGCAGTTTAAGTTAATTGGTGAGACTAAATTCTCTTTTTATGAATGATAGTGGACTGGTACTTTGACAAAAGTTTATTTCCAACCAAGTTTGGAATATGAATGAATACTTTATAAAGGAGAGGCACATTAAGTGAAGGAGAAGAGTTCCATGTACTGGGACCATTTCGTCCAGTTTGACATGACAATTTATTATTAATTTTTATCAGAGTAATAGTAAGAGGCAAAATGGAACAAGACACCAGTTTGTGTTAATGTTAGCCATCTTAATGCAGGTTGAGGAAAATGTGTTTGCTTAGACCCTGTAACCTAGTAGATGAGACAGTGGAATATGAATAACAAGGTATGCTGATTCAGTCCCCATCCCAGCTCCCTCTGTGACCACAAGGAAGTCACTTAACCTTCTGTTGCAGAAACATGTGAACCATTGTAACACAGTAATTGTGTTAGAAGCTCCTCCAATGTGCGACTTTACTGAGAAACACAAAATATGACGTTTCATTTGTAAACCTTTTCGGCCAATGAGTGTGACTTCATATAAAATATCCACCATATACATTCATCCTTTTTTGCATAACTAGTTTATTTAGTACAAACCACTGGAGAGCCAGGTCCTGTTCTTGAAGCAAGGGGTTCAATACAAGAATCAATCCTGAATGGGGTGTTGGTTCACAACTACACATTCCGAATATATTTTTAGTTAAAAAGCAGTTGGAGTCGCCTGTGAAATCAAGGATTGCAAAGTGTTCTGAACTGCAAAAATATACCAGTTCTGATTACAACACAGAAAGTTCTTTTCATCGGGTTAGGCCAACCAGTTACTTTAAGAATCAACTATTATTGTGTTATTATAGCGATTACACGGAAAAGGAAGTTATTTAATATAAAATGGACTGATTAATATACATGCTTGGTGCATTCAGCTTGTTAGATTGTAATGATCTAGATATCTAAAAGGACATTTCGTTGGCAATAATAAATATACACTGGCATACTTGTTTTTTAAGAACTTTTAAGTATGTAAATGTGAAAGAACATATGTTTCTGACACAGTAAAGGATGACCCAGTGAGCAAATGTCGAACCATACATATCTTCATCCTTCAGGACTTACCGTATATATGGGACGAACCCTTCTTACAAGTTGGGGTAGATGACCTGTTTGCACAAATCTTCTCATCGTCAGATTCTTATCCATCAGGTTTTTGGCTTTATTGGAAACAGAAACAGGATTCCAGAGGCCATTGCACAGATTTAGTTGCCCCTTTCCGGAAGTGTTCTGGACCACACCCTGGATGAAGTGCTGAAAACTCACTCTGGACAGGGTTAGGAGCATTCCTTGGATGGGATGTGTGTTTAAATAAGAGCCGAATGACCTGGCTAGAACAACCACTGGTCCTTCAGATGATAAAATTGAAAGGACTGTCTGACAGATCTACAACTCCCAGGCAGCTCCATGGGAAACCTGGCAGTATCAGCCTGCTGGAAGAAAACCCTGGGGCCTCTGGAGGGAGGTCCAAGGATTCCTTCTCCATATTGTTTGGACCTTTGGCTGACCCAGAACGTTTTCTTAGAGACGTCAGTTTGTCACCAGAAATACTCCTGGATCAGACCATAAGAGGGGCTCCAGCCCTCAGTCCAGGGAAGTCTGAAGTAATAAGTTGATGGAGGACAAGGGCTCACCTGGCAGAGTGAAGACTGAGAAAAAGTCAGACTACGATTATAAAAGCTATTGGGGGGAATCAATAAGGGAAGAATATTATTAAGTGCTAGTAAGGTTACTAAAGAGGAGAGCATGATCCAGAAGGGTATGTTTGTTTGTTCTTTTCCACCTTGTGTTTAGATCCTTCCATTATCTCATTTATATTATTCCTTTTTGGGCTTGGGGCAGCTTGTAAGTGCCCACCAAAGGTTTACAATATGAATATATATTTATTCTTAAATTAACTGATAGATTTTAGACTGTAGTAGTTTTTATTTGAGATTTCAACATACTAACAAACAGCTTGAATGCTCTAGCTTATTTTAAATTTTACTTGATGATGTGCTTTGCTTGTGCATCTTAATATTCTATAACTGCTGTACTGTTTGTCTGTTTATATGGCATCACAAACATTATTTACCTCCTGCAGAGATGTCATTTCTGCTCCATGTGTCTCCTGTAGAGAAATAAAATGTGAATAGTTTCTCTTTTGTAACAGCTATGAATTAAGGACTGATGCCTCAGGATTGAGTGCCAGTGGATCTGGTGCTCAGCCAGTTGAGTCAGACTAGACACGTCTCGATTACTGGCCTTTGGCCAGTCTTCAAGCCTGTAAGCCTTCCTGAAGTTAATAGCGACAGTGGTGGAAGAGGTTTGCTGCCTGGTCTCTGCAGCCGGTGTCCGTAAATGTCAAACATACATTACTTCTACACAGGAATGAAAAGCAACAAAAAAGAAAAGATTTCAAAATGAAGTAGCATGAATTTCAGCAATTTTCTTTGTAATCATGCAGGGTATATAACTGTTGCTAGCTCAATTTTTTAAATGAAAATTACTGATCTGTTGACCAAGCATGATTTTTCAATGCATCACTGTGTGAGTCATCCACAATGACAAAACAAAAAAATAGCCAGGCAATGTGCACTTTAGTCAGTAAATAATGGGAAGGGGAATATAGGGATCTGATTGGAGCTTGCAGTAACTAGAGCAATAAGAACTGCGTGGTTCTGAAGACAATGAAGACCAAGGAGATGACTATGGATTCCCACTCGTCTAAGCTCCCCCTTCATCCTATTAATATCTAAGGGGAGGGCATTGAGGTGGTGCAGATTTATAAATACCTAGGTGTCCATCTTGATGTCAGACTGAACTGGTTTGTGATTTCAGATGTCCTCTATAGGAAGGGTACAGCAGGCTCTTTTTCCTCAGAAGACACAGATCATTCAATGTATATAGCGAAATGCTATGTTCTATCAGACAGTTGTTGCCAGTATCCTCTTATTTGCTGCCATTTGTTGGAGAGGCAGTATGACAGATAAGAACATGAAGAGGCTGGACAAGCTGGTGAAGAAGGCTAGCTTGGTGCTGGGCAGGACTTGTAGACTCACTGGGAATTGTGGTGGAAAGGTGGATGGAGAAGAAGGTACAGGCCATCCTTGACAATATCAGTCATCATCTCCACAACGTTTTTGTGGTTCAGAGAAGTAAATGTAGCACTCTCACTGCACTATAAAACAGAATACTATAGAAGATCATTTATTTATACTGCTGTGAAATTTTATTATGCTGTTGTCAATACAAGTGATTCATGACCTGGTCACCTCTCTACCTTCTAACACTCTAACAACTGAGACATTGTGGTATAGCGGGTCCATAGCTCATGTCAAAAAGGCCACTTTTTAAAATAAATAATCGCCACACTCGCAGCTTAGAGAGGGGGCGTTGTATGTGTGGCTGGAGCAGTTCCCGCGTGATTCATGATGCGGACGGTCCTCACTTAAGTGCACAGGTGAGGAGTCGTCTGCATCCGTAATTGATGCCGGGAGCTGCTAATTGCCACATCTGATCAACGTCCCTGTAATAAATAGAAGCGTGAGGCGGCTAAGGAAAAAAAAAGAAAAGAAAGAGAAAAGATGGACACAGGTTAAGAAGGTGAGAAGGCAGGGAGGAGAAAGCCGCTGCGTGAGTTAGCAGAACAAACAAAAGGCAGTTGGACAGTGACCAGAAGGAGGATGGCTCGCTGCTTAAGGCCGGGAAGGCAGCGGGAGTTGGAACTTGGGATATGAAAGCACCAGCATGAGCCCCCTGGTCGCTGGGGAGCCCAAGTCATGGTCAGGCGAAGCCCACCTGCGCCAGGGATCGGCGAGGCAAATGGGCCAGCAGAAGAAGGCAGAAAAAAGGTCAGCTGCAGGTAAGGTGGCTCCCCTGGTGCATAGCCTGGACAGGAGAAGCAGGGGAGTCACCAGTAGAAAGGCACCGGGATTTATTTTAAGAGTCTGCTTCCAGCCATTATTTTAACCTCATTTTTTTTTAAAGGGATTCTTTTTCTATTGGATTTTAATCTCCTCCCTTTCACTTGTTTTTATGGATTATTTATTTAAGGACCTTTGAAGCACTGCACTTATTTATTTGAACACTGTTTTGATTTTGATTGTTGTTTTAATAAAAGCACTTTTTGCACCATCCCCTTGCTTCATTGTTGTGCCTCACTGTCCAGCTCATCGGTACCATTACCATCGGTTTTGGGTTCAGAGCTACCAGAATGAAGATGGGAGCGTGGAGCGAACCCGCATCGTCACAGACATGTGTACTGTTTTTACTATTTATTTATTTATGTTTGAGATAATGGATGCCTGAATTTCCCAGAGGGGATGAATTATCTATCCATCTATCATCTATCATCTATCATCTATCCATCTAAAATACTGTTTTAGAATTGTTTGGAAATTTGTGGTTTTAACATGTTTAAAATGATTGCTTATTAGGCATTATCACTGAGCAGACTGACTGATACTTAAGTTACTACATTATAAGATGTTTTTGTGACACATTTTCATGCTTTACCTTCAGTTGCTTTCAGAATTCTCCTTGTTTTATCGAATATATAAATTTGAAAGTCTGAATGTTTGTCTTTTTGCATCTTCATTTGGCTAATTAGTCAAATTATTATTTTAAATATCATTATTAGCTTCAGTCACCATCAAAATGTGCTTTACCATGCAAAGATTAAATAGCAACTGTAGGAATTAGCTAACATGCAAAATAAATTATATTTTATATGATTTGTTGTAAAATATTTTTCTTTATACAGTGAAAAGCATTTTGAAATATGTGATTACTATTCAGATTCTGGACTGAGTATTGCCTTTGGTGTTTGCATGTTTTTTTTTGGTGCTTCACCATGTAATATCCTAAAATGTACAGTTTTGGTTAACTGTTTTGAGTGAATGTGTATGGGTGAGTGAAACATTGGACTCGAGACAGAAACATACCTTGAATGAGAACACAATTCACATTCATATTTGATCTGCGTAATGTTGTCAGTCAAGCTCTAAGTTCTTTGGACTGTTGGATGAACCTAGGCTTGTGTGGTGAATTATTTGTCTTGTTTAAAAAAAAAAACTTATAAAAAGAATTACAGTCTTTTATTTTTGCATGATGCTTCTTCTTTGTTTTCAGCTTATATCTTGTTAGATGCCAATTAAAAGAAACCTACAAAATTCTAACACTTCTTAGTCTCTTAATGTTCCTTTGTGGTGTCAGCCTAACACTCACGACAACAATGCTCGGTATCAGTTTGAATCCTGCACAGTAGATCACCCTCAGGACTTAATGAAGAGCTGCTGCTGGAACTCCGCCACAGTTCCTCAGAGGCTGAGGATTAGCTTGGTGATCAAAAGCAAAGTGGCTAGGCAGGGTCAAAAACCAAGGAAGCAAAACAAGAACAAAGGGAAAATCCCAAAAATTGCTTTTTTATTCAAGTGAAAGATAAAAATATATGTATCCAAAATTATAAATAAAAAAAAATATTTTCTCAAAACCCGAATGAACACCAAATCAGTTCTGGCCTTGCAATGAAGCGTCAACTTTTGATGACACACTTCCCTTTATGCTCTCAGTGTGTTATAGTAAGGAGCATGGAGGGTATCCAGAAGCGATGTTGACACAAATGCAGGGGAGGAAGATGCAGGAAGTCCCTAGAGTAAACACACCTGACCACGGGGGAGGGGAACACAGATTCCATACAAAATGTACTTCATCTAAAAATGTATGTCTGTGAAGACTGATGACACACTTATTTTCAAATGTTAGTCCTTTGGAAAATTATTTACTTTTTAGAGACAAAGTGACTGCTTATTCTGTGATTTTTTTTTTATTATTTGTTGTACAAACAGGCAGAAGTCTATTTAAATAAACATTTGTAACTGATGCATTTTGATGTTTCAGATCAGTTATGAGATACAGATACATAAAAGCCTGTGACTAATCTTTATTACCAGTCAAAGACAAACACTAAGGACAGAGTAATAGTTCATTTATGGGACAGTACTGCTAGAGGATCATTTTATAGGTTCATTGGTTTATAGAGTCATTAGTAGAAGGAAAACTTTGTGATTCCCTGTTTAGGATGTAAAATGTTAGTCTGCTATGCTGATTTTGTGTAATCACTTTCTGTGTTTGCATAAAGCATGCTTCAAAAGCTATTTATAGGCTAGTAAAGTAATAAATATTTCAACATTGTATGAACACATAAAGACAGAAAAAAATAACAAGACAGCACACCTGACAGATAAAATTAAACAGAGTATCCCTGCTTAAGTAATGCTGTTTAGGAATATAAAAAATGCCTTTAGCCTGAATTTTGAATGTGGAGATTGACAGAAATCACAAAAAAAAATGGTTCTAGAAAATATCTGACTAAAACATAAGCTAGTGACTATCAAGATTAGCTCAATGTAATTTCTCCACGTGTTGTAGGAATAAGTGTTGTGATGTGTTTAAAATTTGGACTTTTGAGTTTTAGACAAATGTTCATATTTTATGTATACCTGACCATAATTTCAACAATTCTGGTGTGATGTGAGTCTGTGTGTACATCTGACTGTGTGTGTGTAGCCTTCATAACTGCTCAGTAAGTCAATTGATCTCAATTATATTTGGGGCTATTTTTACAGTTCTGAAACATTGGACAGGTATTTATTTTCATCAAAAGTGGTTCATTAGAACATCAATTTTAATTATGTTACTTCTTTTCAATAAAAAGCGACTCTAATATGTATCTTTTCCTAAGTATATTCTGGATGGAGGTTATTAGATAAGTTTACAAATTTTGTAACATTTACAGTATCTATCAGTATTACAGCCTTTTCTGGTATACCTCATTTTATGTTTACTGTGGAAAAGGGTTTTGACTCTTTTTGAAAAAAGTGATTTGAAACAAAAATGTAAACATATTTAGTTTGAAGTAACTTCTACTTAAATACCATTGATTTTTGTGCAATGAAAGAACTCATATTTCTGGTGAGAAGACCTGATAGGTTTATTCTGAGGTATGTATGTATATGAGGCTTGTGTCTATCAAGTGATTTGTAAATTATTTGTAAATTTAGCCTTGAAACATAGATGTGATGACTGCATTAGTAGTTAAGGTTTATCAGTCTTTTTTTTAATGACAGGATTTAGGCTTTAATAACACAGCATCATCAATTTCAATTCTTTATTGTCATGTGTACAAGTACCATGTACAATGAAATGCTTACTTGCATGTGCCCCTGCAGACAGTGAACATAGACAAAAAAAAAAAACAAAAACCCACACACAATAAATAAATGAATATAATAAGTAAATAAATAAAACCAGAATCTTAGGAATAAATAGAGACAGTGGCAGAAGTATATGTGCATGTAGCAGTGGAGGTGACACAAGGTTACTGATTGTTTATGAGTCTGATTGCAGTTGGGTAGAAACTGTTCCTGAACCTGGAGGTGCGCGTCCGAATGGACTTTAGTTGTTTCCCAGATGGGAGGAGGGTGAAAAGTGACAGTGCAGTGTGGCTGGGGTCCTGCCTCTTACGGTTTACTTTCCTGAGATAGCGTGTAATGTGGATGTCATGGATCACAGGGAGCTGTGTGCAGCCATATACAGCTAACTCTCCTCTCCTCAGGGCCCTCTTTTCCCTTGATCTAAATGTCTGTCTTCTGAGGTGTATCACTGTCACCACTTTTGATGACTGTAAGTTTTCCTGGTTGTTTCTTTCCCCTCTGAACCCAGGTTAACTGCAAAACACCTCTTTCCCTCTTCTACCTATGATGAATTCTATATTGACTGTTTTGCAGATTTATAGGAAAATACAGTATGTTCCTTAAACGCTAGCCACTAAAACTGTGTATAGCAGCATTAGCTGCTAGGCTTAAGATGATAAAAATTAGGCTTTTTTGGCATGGCATGAGCTTAAATGCAAGTTTTGAAAATGCTTTTATGTTGCAAAGCAATCTTTGTGTTTAGTTTAAAGATGCACCTTACCAGCATTAAAAGAGCTCTTCTGTTCTGGCTGGTATGTGCAGATAATGTAAAGACCCATAAGTCATTACGGTGATTCCCAAGAGATAAGCACCCAGGCTGGCTTCAGCATGTCTAGATTTTTGGGCAGCTAATTCTGTATGTGCTGTACTGCAAAGTATCTGCCACTTTGAAATGGTTTGGATTTTTTCTTTATATGTAAATAAATGCACAACTGAGTGACAAATCAATAAATCATACTGTCAATTAATTAAAGCAATCACATTAAAAATCACTTAATCAATTCATTACATAATTTTAGAATAAACATACAGTATATTTATGTGAATACATACTGTAAATCGAATGAGTGGAAATTATTAGAGCAGCAATTCCCAGCACTGTCAACTACACTGATTATGACTCACACTAGCATCCAATGAGTCATTTACATATTTATCTACAGTTGATACAAACTCCACCTGTTACTGTTTAAGGAGAATGCATATTAGTTCCTCTGTGTTTGTTTTAATAGCCAATTTTTTGAATTGGAACCATCTGAATTAGTGTCATCTATAGAATCATCTAGACACTGTAATCCACCCCGCTGTCCTTTGCTTTTCCAGCAATCAGTCTGTTAGTGTATTAATGAATCATTTATGAGCGCACACTTCAGTTAAGAAAAGCAATGATTGTCATCACTTACACAGAACAAGGCAAATCTGAAAGAATTGCTTGGGTGGCAAATATCTGCTAAGATCCATGCTTCCTTGTGTAAGCGTTTTGAGGTCTAGCACATGATAAAGTGGAGGATCCCACTTTCATCAATTAAAGGAGTTAACAGCATTTTTTAGTCAAGAAGCGGCTGTGTTGTGTAGTATAAAGCAACCAGTTGGTCAGCTTTCCACAGACCATTTAATATATTGCTGCTACAGGTGTTATGCTAGGCAGAGCTGTTTTCAGTGTTATATTTGCTTCTAAACAGAGCTCAGTGTTCAAGATGAAAAAATCTGCAGTGTTAAAAGCTGGTTATGTAATCATGCATTTCAGTACACAGCATTTATTGCCTCAGGAACATCAAGGGATTCTGTTGTTCCTTAATAAGAAAGCACACTCTGTGCAGGAGACTTGGCTTTCATGCTCTAGTGGTTGAGAAAAACTCGGCAGTGTGCACAGACAGGTTTCTGTGAGGATCGGGTGGCACAGGGAACATCAATCTTCACAGCAGCAAACATTTATATTTTTTTCTTTGTTTACAATGTACAAAATAGTGAACTCTATGAGTTGGATTGCTATGGGTTGGCTCAGCTTTCCTAATCTTGAGTATTAAAGGGGATAATGCAAGGCTACACTTTTTACATACAGTACATATAACCTTGCAAGATCTCACCAATGGCATTCATATTAACATCTGTCAGCGAGAGGCTCAAAACAGGGCTAAAATGTGACTTTATAAAGCTGAACAATTTACGTCTATTCCCTTTTTTGACAGTTAATCCATTAATCAATCTATATTTTATATATTGCCCTTCTCCGCATGGCCCATCACAATATGCACTACAAAACAAAAAATCTATAATTCTGTGTCTCACAGCTAAATAAAATATCTAATTCTTTACACTTTATGTTTGTTTTTATTATTGGATACTTTATCCAAACCAATATTCGTAGCAAAAAGCATGAATACAAATACAAGCTCTAGCTAAGATATATTTTGTGTTGTACTTATGTTCAGGTTATCAGTATCAGGACTTAATTTTACAGGTTATAGTATATTAGTAGTCCAAAAGAAAATGCAAGAAGTTTCTCAAAATGTTATGTGTTATAATTAGTTGAGCAGAAAAACAGGTTTAATTTGTGCAATGAAATAGAGGTGTCAGGCCTCAGAGATTCAGTTACAGGAGAAAAGTTGGCTCTTTGCACTTTTTAGATTACATGAACATGGATTCAGCTATTCTCCTCCTGATAAGCACCACCACAGAGCAATAGTAAAGAGGCAAAGTCCAGAAAGTGGTGGTGGTGGAGGCTGGGAGCATGAACTGATAAAGCACCCACCACATGCAGAAGGTGAACAGTAAGAACTGTGCCATTTGCATTTTCGGGTGTCCAATGGAGGCAAACATTAGACACCTGACTGTTATATCATTGGCATCCGTGTGCCTTTGAGAGACAGCTTTATAGCAGCAACAAAAAGGAGGTCAATTTCTCGATTAACTGAATAGTTGTAATCTAACATGGTGATATCTTATGCAGTGACTTCAGCTGAAGGAGGATGGAAGTTGGCACAAGCTAGCTTTCTTCTTCCTCATGGCTCTCCTGCCAGTAAGCAGCCTAATCCTTTGGATCTCTTCTCTCTGCACACTACTATTAGAGTTTCCATCCACAATGTGCCTGCTAGTTTCATGTCATGCTTGCAGACATCTTTGAAGTGAAGTACTAGGGTGTTGTACCGTGTTAGCCATTATGAATGTAGAGAAGAGCCAAGCAAAATGACACCTTTTATAGGCTAACTAAAAAGATTACAATATGCAAGCTTTTGAGGCAGCTCAGGCCCCTTCTTCAGGCAAGATAAGTGAAAGTCTTTTTGCTTAGCTTGCTATGCAGCACATCACTGGGGATGTAACAAGTCTCCACTTGGTTTATGTGGCCCAGTCTTTGAGGTGTCTCTGACTGAGTAAGGTGGACATATGTAGGACACCAACATGTTAGAGGACGCTTGTGTTACTCACTCTGTCCTATCAAGGAATGTGTAGGATGTGATTTGGAGGCTGTTGAGACATTTTTTCATGGCAAGTATTTATTCTCCAGGGATAGCTACCGAACAAGAACGTGCTGAACACAGTGGCCTGGAATACCTGAATCTTGGCGTGTTGTTCTTCACACATTTATGCAATCTAGTTATTAGATAGATAGATAGATAGATAGATAGATAGATAGATAGATAGATAGATAGATAGATAGATAGATAGATACTTTACATATGCTGCTTTAATGATCTTGCTGTTCACTTCTATCTAAGTAAAGCTGTCCATCACCATAAGAGGGCAGCCATTAATGGAGATATTTATAAGGGAGTTTGTGAAAATGGCATCACCAGCAAACAGCATCTCCTGGAATAAATTCTTGACAGCCTTTGTTTTAACACACATGTGACAGATCTTGAATTGAACACTGAAAAAGACTTAGAAATTGCTCCACTGAAACAGACTTTGCAGTACCTGTCCTCATAAAAGGATGTAATTATGCTAAGTAGCCTGTGCAAGATCCTGTAAAGGCTGCTTCTACTGACCAAGTGAAATGCATTCATCAGATCCATGAATGCAACAAAGAGTGAAATCTGTTGTTCCCTACACTTTTCCTTCAGTTTTCAAGTGAAAAGATCATGTCCATGGTTTGCGCTGGGAAGAAAGACTGAAGGCATGCCAGATGGATGAGGTTGAAGAGTTTTCTTACAATGTTGAGATGGGAAATGTCACTGTAATTGCTACAGTCTTTGCTGAAACAGCATTGCTATCCAGCAGTTTTGGCCGAAAGCGAGAGGTCACAATAAACATTCAGACACAATGCTGACACACCAGAAACATCTTACAAACCATTGACAGACTTGTCTGGTATATATTACAAATCTTGTTTGTATGTGATTTCTTTCTATAGATAGGTACTGTAAAAGTACTGTAAAAGTGCCAGTAATTGAATGCCACTTACAGGCCGGTGTCATAACCAAGCTGATGATTCTGCAAGTTCAGCACCAATGACTGGTTTTTCTCAAAATGGTGTAAGTAGAAGAAATAGAAATTTCTTGCATCTCCCCAAAGGAAATGAATCCCAAAGAAAATCTCACTATCTTCCAACGATATTTTACAAGATCTTGAGAATCGTCTGAAACAATATGAATACCAAAGATATTCACATTTTCTTTTGAAAATGTTAAATAGGAATCCCTAAGCAATCCCCTCACAATGTATGTTAACAAAACAGTGGAATGATTATGTCTATTGGCAGATTTCTTGCATATGAACCAGAATGATAACAAAGATCTGGACAAAACATATATTGTTCAGCTTCTATTTCATGCTAGCATAATAAGTGGCTGCAAATTGATCTCAAGAGAATAATTGTAGGCGTGTGAATGGGTTTGTCCTACACAGAACTCATGCCCTGTTGGTTACTGACTTACTCCAAATGCTTCCAGTATTAATTTTAGGTACTACAAACCTGAATTGGATTGACTGAGTTTAATAATGGATGAATGTGTTTATTATTATTCAACTTAAGAGTTTCTTGACCCTTTTTGTTTAGGAATCTAAAAAAATTATACAACTGCGCCAGCCCATCGATTTAACACTGGTATTGTTCATTTGTTCTGAATACATCCTTTCGTTTTTATTTTATTTCCCAAAAGAGAACTTTTCCATCAATTCATGGAAGTGGTATAGCTTTGTGTTTAAAAACAAAGAGTGACACAATGACAATTGCTCTATACAAGTCCATAAAAAGCATAGTTTGATTTTTCTTGTGACTATATGGCAGCAGATTGAACAGTGTTTCCACCTCACAGTGCTTGAACCTCTGTTTAGTTTCCAACATGGTAGCTTTCTATGTTTTGACTGTAGTTTTGGTCCTAACACCCACAGGGGAAAGATGTGCTGTTAAGTTCCTTAGTGACTCTAAACTGGGTAGGTTGTGTGTGCAAAAAATATATGCCATGTGATAGACAAACATCCCATGCAAGGCCAATTCCTTCTTTGGACCCACTGCTGTCATGGTACATTTCAATTCAGGATAAATCTATGATAAAAATGTTGGCCATGAAAATGAAGGGATTGAAGATTTCCCTTAATGAACAGCCTGCTTGTGATTCCATTACATGGTTATACGAGTCATCAGTAACAGCAACAGGCAGCCATTTTCCTTCTCAATCTCTTAGATGCTGGCCAAGTAACAGTGTTCTAGTACCTAATTGTGATCAAGAGGTAAATCCTTCCTCTTTTAAGATAGCTTTGTCAGTAGTCGCTCTGGCCGTGGCATGCAGCCTATTTTCAGAATGCTGTGGGTATTTGAGCTCAAGGAGTCATATGGGATTTACACACCAGTCCAAAAGAGTGATTTATTGCTCTTCAAACACACTTCAGATCAGCTAATTGTAATGTCTTGGTCCGTTTCTCTTTCATGATAGCTTATCAAACTCAAGTCAAGGATATATCATGGTGCAGGCAAACAGAATACTAAAATCAAACCATACCAAAAGAGCAAATGTGTGTTTCTAAATTGAACTCATCGCTGAGTACAAAAGATCAGAGGGTGTAATTGTTCCCTGTGGAGACAGCTGTATGCCTGTGCTTGAGTCTTACTCCTGAACAAATGTTTAATGAAAAACAGCAAGCAAACCCCAATCAGAACCATCTCAGGATAATATTATTGAAACTATGTCATTTTTGTTTAGGGTTTTCTTTTTTCTGTAGACAAATATTGTAAAGTATAGTATGCCTTAAGGCTCACTCCTGAATAAGTCATTTCTTGGAACAGAGGCATTATCAATGCAAACTTTCTTTTATCTCCATTTTTTGCATATAAAGGAAATCAATATAAATACTGAACAGGTTGGAGATTACATGTATGGAATCAATTAAAAGAATTAAAAGAGTTAAAGAGTTAATTGTAATATGGGATTTTGTAAATTCCATAAATAAATAAATATTTATACAAAATTCTGTATTTACACAGTATTAATTTTTAACTTTTATGTTTATAAAAAGTACTTTAATCTGGCAGCTACTGAGCAGTCTTATTTTCCTATCCATGGAAATCTTGTAGGGTGGCTCAATGATTCATTGTATATCATTGGTATCTTCACAGACCTGAATGGTCCCTGACTGTGCATGTTCACCTTATGCCTTTTTTTCCATGTGTTCAGGTTTTTATTTCCACATCAGAAATATGTATAGGTTCGGCTACTTGGTAAAATTAAATTTGTTCCCTGTGACACAATGTCAGAATGTGCTTTAATTAGGTGGTGCCCAGTTACAGAATGCTTCCTACCTTGCATATCATGCTCCTGGGAAAAGCTTTGGCCCCTGCTACCATGAAATCAATTATGAATGTTCAGTAATGAAGAGATGAATGGCCTTCTTGTCAATGAGTTGTCTTGAATTCTGCATTGCTTTCACAATACCTGATTATTTATTTTTTTTAATTATTCACAAGTGAACTACCAGCCCTTCATCTTACTCCATGTTGTCATGCTTAGCAAAACTGATACTGTATCCATCCATTTCTGAAACACTCTTCCTCCTCCAACCAATTTTTTTGCACCTGTCCAGCTGTCAGCAAGATATTAAATACACTGTGCAAAAAACATGACAGTATCCTGCTTTGCTTTCTGTAGTTTGACACTGTGTATGTATTGGAATGGAAAGTGTATTTAAATTCTGTCCAGATATCCTGTTTTCAGACTGAGAAATAAAGTCTTTATTTGTTTGTTGATTACTGAAATACAATTAACAGTGACTCAATTGCCTTTCACAACTTTTAGAGACAAGCAGACATTGTTAGAGAACATTTACCTCAATTGTCTCTGTATTTGTTCAGTGTGATCCCGTCCCAATGTTTTATTACTGCTGGTGAGACCTTAGGGAAATCATAAGAAACTGTTTACATTGGCAGCCTTTTGGTAATCATAAAGGATGTCAGACATAAGGAATTCTTATTGTTAATAAGTGTAAAAATGTGCTTTCATAAAGTAACAGCTGAGATAATTTGAATGAGCTCTGGAGATGTTTATGACCCCTATAGAATCTCTGCACAACTTTTCAAATTTGTGAATGTTTTTGGTCTAAAATCATGCCCTTAAGAAACATCAAACCTGATTTTTTTTTTAACCTAACGTCACATAATTTAATTTCAAATGAAAAAAAAGTGCAAACCAGATACACAAACCGGTGTAAATCATATATATGAAAACTCTATTGTATTTATGTAAATAATATTGTATTTTTGAAATCCAATATAAAATGCTTACACACCAATAGCATGAACGTGAAAACCAGTTCATTATAAGCAGAATATGATTTATGGCTTGTTTGACCCTCATACTTCTTTGAAGCTTTGGTTATATGCTTTAGATATAATGGTCTTATTTGATTATTCATAAATAAAAACAGGTTATGCAGTGGTTTTTGGTGTCATATGTAAGAACATTAGGCAGGCATGTGGAAGTGCAAATGATAAGCTAAGGCCTAAAGTAAAAACCAGAGAATGCATGGAAACAAAATCTAGAGAAAAAAGAAAAAGCAAAAGATCAAAGGTCATTCCTAAATCAATTCCTTAAAGATATTTTTATATCCTATAAAATGGAAAAATGCGGTTTATGGAAGCCAAAATACAGTTTAAAGAAATATGATAAACAATTAAAAGTACGTAAAAAATGGAAAATGAGAACCAAAATATACAACCCTGCATCTGCAAAACAAAATGAAAATGGTGGTTATATAAGTGAGCCTGAGGAAGTGATGTCAAAATGTTCAGAACCAGAAGTGATGTTAGAATGGCCAGAACCAGAGTTACTTCCTTAGACTCAGTTGGGATTTCCTTTGGCTGTTCTGGCGAGGAAAGAGAGAAAGAATCAGTGAATATGCCATCCCCTGGTCCGGCATGTAATTACACCCAGTCGAGTCCTTTAGCTGCCTCCCATGTGCATGTATGTGACAGCAGTATGGATGTGATAACATAACTACAAATGATTCAATTCATAATAGAACGTAGCACAGTTATTGACATTGTAAAATGCCAGAAGCCTATGGATTTTGAGCAAAATTTCTCAATTGAGCAAATTTGCTGTACGGAGACAATAATTTTGCATTTCTTTGCACACGCTTGTGCTATAAATGTAGCACAACTGGGGATTTACAATATACATTCTTTGAACAAGATATGATTCCTTAGCTTCATTCCACATAGTGAAATTTAGGCCTGAAATAATTAATTGCTAAAATTTCTAATTTATGTAGGACTAGTCATGTGCTGGGCACATGTTTTAGTTACAATATTTTTCTTTACTATAAACTGCAGTGTTTATTGTAGTGAGCCTCAGATTTCCATCCATCCTTTTTTTTCTTAATCTGGTTTATTCTTTACAGGAATACTGTGTGTCAATGTTTATCGCAACAGCATGAGTTATAATGCAGAAACTAGTTCTGGATAACACCAGACCAATGCAAAGCATAGGCAGACTAACACACACAATCAGTCATAAACTAATCTACAGATATTTGCAATTTGGGGAAGGAATCTGGATTACATGGAAAAAATCCATATTAATACAAGAAAAATGTGCAAACAGCACATAGATAGTGGCTGGGCCTGGAATCAAACCTTGATCTCTAGAGGTGTGAAGCAGCAATACTTATCACACACCACTGTTCCACCACTCAGATAATTGTGTTTTTATATATTTGTCAGTCAGCAGCAGTTTTTGCAACTGTAACTTGTCACTGAACCCCACTTGTTTGCTTTTCTCATTTAATGGCCTAAACCGAAATGAGATTTTGATGACTGTTTACCGGGTGATTACCACTTCCTTTGCAATATATCTCTGATAAACCCCTCCCTGTTAAAACCAAGTAGAAAAACACAAATGAAAGAAGAAAAATGTGGTTTGGATGCTGAAAGGTGGCCTTTGTTCACTTTCATGCTGACACTTGCCCAGTCTGGGCATACAGCCATTTGTCAAATGGCTGAAATTGCTGATTAGGGTCTATTACCTATGAAAGGGTCAAGTTGTGAGTAGCAGCTACTTGCTATATTTACATGGGTTTGAGTGGGCAGGATGTGCTCTGAGGAAATGTTCTTTCCAGTTTTCACCTTCCTATCCTGTTGTTCAGAAACAGTTTTACCAAAAAGGCTTATGTAAAATGTGATGCACATAAATGTAGCAATTAGAAAACAGTTCATGCTTGAGGAGTTTCTTGATATTATTAAGGTAGGTCATTCTGTGATTTAATGTTATGAGACCCAGCAGGCTTGAACAATTTATTTTACAGTGTGACAGATAGGGGGCGTTGTCGTCCCCTTGAACCCTCAGACCAGATGCCAAACACCAGATAAAAGTCCAAATAATGAGTTTATTGTAATAATATGTATGAGTTTATAAGTGAACATTCATAAGGAGCTTGCTTCCAGTAGCATCTGCCTTTGTGTTTCTTTTTTAATTCTTTTTGGTCAGGCACTGGACTCTAACACCCAAAGTTACAGATTGTGTCTCCTCACTGACTTATTGCCAGACCCTGAGGAAGTTATTACACTGGCCTGTACTTCAGCTATACAGTATACTGTATATGTAAACTATCATGGTATAGTTATAGAAAGTAATGATTTATCTACAATTATAAACTGGTATTTTAAATAAAGGAAAAGTAAAGTAAAAAGCCACAAAATAGTGAAATAATATTCAGATTTTATTTTGAATTAGCTTCTAAACCTACATGTAAACATTTTCTTCCCCAATATTATTTTAGGAGTATGGGCCATATAGGCAATTGAAGCAACTTCACATTTTTTCATCTAATTGACATTCACTTGCAGTCAACTTGCTGCTTTGCTCATGTTTGACATTTGCATGAGCTGCTTGATGTTTAATTGTGGCTGAGGGTTTTCAGTGAGATTTCAGTTCTGACTAAACTTTGTGTTAAAATATGGTATGAAAGACAGTGGGCTACCATTATGTCATAGCTTTTAATTCTCAGTCAAACGTGTTGGGAAAGCCCCAGACTATCTGAAAATTCACATTGAATGAGTAATGTCTTTTTTGTTTCTGTTGTACACAGGACGGTGACATGCCTGGTGTTTTGTAGTCTTCATCTTATTATGGGCTGCTGATGATGTCTCTTTTCATCACAGCTGCTAGATAGGACACTAAGGTTCCGATAGAGGTGTTTCCTTTATAGCCCTCACAGGAATTTGCTGGCCCTACAGATGAAGCTTTTAAATTAGAGAATTTTATACTAAGTAAGCAAGCTTTTAATGTCACTTTTACAAGGACAGTCCCCACCCACCATCCTATGTTGTTGCATGCTGTAAAGTAGCTTAAGCACCCGTGGAAAGCTAGCACTAGTATGATATGCTAACTATTTGCTACAAGGCAAGGCTGTATTAATAGTGTATTGAAAGAAGAAAAGCGTTACCAGAGCAACAACATTATGAGATGAATACCAAAGGAAATAAATGTGGAGTCAGTACCTAGGGTGGACATAAACACAGGCAAAGTAGACTGTAGTACCAGTATTAAAACAATACAGAATTAAATAATGGATAACTTCTCCCCAAAGTGTGTCTGCCAAAAGCACTCCAACAACTGCTAGGTTAGATGTCCGTAAACTTGTTTTAAATGTTGTCTTACTGCCTTGTCTCGCATGACTTTAAAGTGTCTCTTGTGGGACATCAGATTGTCTTCCAAGAAGATCATGCCTCGTTTCCCTAGTCCCTAGATTTATTTTTTTATAATAGAGAGAGAGAGAGGGATGTTGTTTATACCCAATAATAGAAGGACTATTAAGGTCATTCCTTCTAATACTTTTTCTAAACAAGGTTAACAGTTAATGTTGATTAGTGTCTGTTTGATTTAAAAAAAAATTAGGTATTTTGATATTCTGAAATGATCAATAAAAACAATGCAATTCATATGGACATCTATCGTAAATCACTTATGCATTTCTATTAGTTGAGGTTTCCTAGAAGAGTTTAATTGTGAAAACTGTTCTAGAACTTTTAATATTCTGTTCAGTGAGCACCTTTGGCTAAGGGGATGTCTCCATGAATAATTGAAAATATTTTGCTTTTGTGGAGGGGCAACATTGTGTTTTACAGGCACTGGTAGAAAAGCTGATTATCAAAAAAGACACAAGGAAAACAATTATAGAGATCATGGACTGGGTCTAGACAAGAATAAGCACTTTAGGTTATTGTGTGTCTCTTGAGCCTCGTTTGCTATCTTTATAGTGAAGTAAAATATAGCAAATTGAGGGTCTTTATTTTACTGGACTCTGTGGTTGTCACTGTGAGCATCCTGGGATGTGGGAAGTAGACTGATCATAACCTATCTATTTTGCCTGTCTTATTATAAAATATGGTATAACCACATGTGTTTATATATTCTTATACTGCATGAGTGTATGCAAAATATTTTGAGGGAAAAAATTGTTTTGTCACAAACTGGCAACTCTGCAGCATGAAAAGCCAAAAGGAATTGTCCTTTGGGATTTTTTTTTCAATGTGTGTCTTTTTTATATTTGGCAGCAAGTATGTCTGAGCCACAGTAACGGAATGTTGCAAAAACGTCTGCTTGGCCTGAGTTGCTGTTTCCACGCAAACAGGTGTAATTTCTGTTAACAACAGGCAGTTTATTAACTCTGCCTCTCCAAACTTCCCATTTGTTTGTTGGAATTCAATTCAAGGCCAGTTTTTATATAATACCTTTCAGGTTCTATTTAGAAGACCAAAAAAAAACAAACATAAAAAAACCAATTTTATTTTATCTGGTATTAGTCCATAAGTTCATAACTGCTTAAAGATGAGACATATTGTCAGTAATTTCATATGAAACAAATCGTAGCTGTCCAAGCACTTTCAGTAAATGACTTTTTGCATGTGCCTGTTGTAAAAAAAGTGAAAACTCTTGAGCGTTAGAAAAAAGTGCTTTCATTTTTAATGTTGCTAAACTGAGTTTCTGAATTAGATTATGCATTCTTGCCTCATTTTCTATTCATTTACTAAATGTTTACTAGGCTAAATTTCCCAAATGTTTGACTATTTCAGTAAAACATAAAATTAAACATTATCATTTACCTTTGTAGCTTAAGTTAGTGTTTTTTGTATTGACATAAGAGCAAGGGTGCTACAACGATGGAACAGGGCAGGAGCAATTGCTATATGGTCTTGCTTGAGATAGTGAGATTGATGCCAACAGTTAGAGCACATCTTAACATGTAAGGATGTGCAAACATGGGCT
Organism: Polypterus bichir lapradei; assembly: GCA_026402145.1. Lineage (NCBI taxonomy): Eukaryota > Metazoa > Chordata > Cladistia > Polypteriformes > Polypteridae > Polypterus > Polypterus bichir. The sequence goes on from JANRMT010062856.1 coordinate 91,221,280, forward strand.
GCTGTGGAGTGGTGTGTCAAGTCAGAGTGAACACTCAAATACTGAAATGGCAGAGGACGCCTAAGGAGAGAATGAGGATGGACAGAAGATGAATATGATTTGTCCTTGATGAAATGTGCCAGCATACACTTTCCAGTATAAAAGGGAATTCAGAAACCTTTTATAGGAGTAGAATGTCCAAAATCTGGTTTAAAAGACTGACTCTCACAGGTATAAAGACCCCAAACAACAATGAAAGAAACTGTAGCGGTATGAAATTATAGCCAAAAGGGGCAACCTCTGAGCCCACAAGTGATTTTGAGGATTAGGTGAGGTAGAGTTTGACTCTCATTAGAAACATATTGAACCAAGAATCGATATATATTTAGGGCAACTGAGCCAAGAACAAGATAGGTACCTACTCAGGATCATGTAGTGATTGGGGATTGGTAAGTAATATATAAAGTAAAAGCTAGGAAATATTTTAAGAAATATGGGTGTGCTTGTTATCATATATGTTGTATGGTTATCTTTATTAAAGATACGCCTGCAATTCAGGCCGGTTAGGTCCATGTGGGACTGTGACATGTGTTTTCTGATGGGCTATTCATAGTCTAAAATTAAGAGGACACAAGTAAGTTGTATATAAAACAAAACCCTTAGAAAGGCTGAAGAGACAGTGGCAGTAGGCAGCCTGAAATGTGGGCTTAGTTAGTAGTTGACCTCGCAAGTTAGGGATGTATACTCCAAAAAACCAGCATGTATCCTAGGGCCTTAGAGGTTTGTTATTGAGTCTGATCTGCCCTCATTTCATAGGATTTTGTTTTCTGAGTTGCATATCCCTGGAGCCTGAATATAAAGAAAGAATAATAGACTATCCATATGTCTCTATGCCTTTTATGTAGCTGGAGTTAAAAGGCAAGGAGCATCCTTGGGGATAAAGTACAAATTTTTCTCCATACTGTATATAACAATTTGACTTCTGATGCATAAAGCCTTCCTATATTCAATGAGAAACAGAAAAAACTTGATGAAGAAATTAAAATAGAAGAACAGTTGCATTCAAATTAAAAATCAGTAAAGTATTGTATTGTATGTACCAATGAAAAAGTAAAATAAAAATATGAACAATATGAATTTCTTTTTACCAAAATTGTATTTGTGGATAATTTCCCTTAATAATGATTAGAATGAGAATTAAATTATTTTTTTGTAATAAAAAATAAAATGTATGACAAAATGTTAATACATTCATTATTACAATTATTAACAAATAAGACCATTTACTAGGAGATGTATCTTTGAATGAAGGCCAACTTCTGTCTTTGGCTCTCTTTAAACCAAACATCTACTGTAACTACATTTTCGTAATCAGGTGACATTGGTGACTATGCAGGACATTTTTAACATTTGCAAAGAAGTCTTTAAATGAAAACACAAAAAGAACACTGAGAAAACATAAAAAAGGAAAAAATGTCAACATTGAAAGGAGTCAAGCAGACATATAAAATATATTTATGTGCATATTTTTTTTTGGTTTCCACTAGAGACATAGTCTGGACATTATGAGGAATCCAGATGTTTTATCAACTATCATTCTTTTTAGTCACTATTTAGACCTTGTAAACAAAATTAAATAATTTACAGTGCATAGATAAAGTTATTTCTTTCTTTTATTATATGAAATGTACATTTATGTAATTCTTTTACTATCACTTTCCATTCATCCATTTTAATACCCACTTAATCAAATTAATGGATGTGTGCACTAGACGATATCCATTTATTCACTTGCCAGTTCACCTGCCTGTAGGACTTTGGGATGTTGGAGGAAAACCAGAATACCCTAAGAATAAGCCATGTAGACAGAAGGACAGAGTTCAAACTCCAAGCTGTGACCAGGCTGAAATACAAACTGAAGTGCCTGGTGTGTTAATCACTGTCTTTATCTATTTAACAGACACATCTTCCAAAGGTAAAAGCAGTGCATTTGCAATACATTTAAGTTACTGGAATGAAAGGACACAAGTTAAGGGGCAGTAGTGAAATACATTTAGGAAGCTTGCTGTTGATATTTTCATTTTTAAACCGAAGTTATAAACAATGACAGTTGTTTCTGTATTTTTTATTTGGAAAAAATGGTTGGTTAGCCAGCAGTCAGTATTTATTTATTAATGTAACTTTTATGTCTTGCATTTTTTTGCTTTAGTCATGTTGGTAGAAATGGTCCTAATAACTTGTGTTGAGGCTTAAAATCCTAAAACAATTTCCATATGAGTGTTACTTTGAAACTCCTGTCAATCATGAATAATCCACTGCATCCACTGAACAGTGTCATCTCCAGGCAGAGGAGTAGCTTCAGTGACAGACTTTTGTCACTGTCCTGCTCCACTGACAGACTGAGGAGATCGTTCCTCCCCCACACTATGCGACTCTTCAATTCCACCCGGGGGAGTAAATGCTAACATTTTTTTTTTTTTTTTTCATTTTTTAATTTTTATTACTATTTAGTTTAATATTGTTTCTTTGTATCAGTATACTGCTGCTGGATTATGTGAATTTCCCCTTGGGATTAATAAAGTATCTATCTATCTATCTATCTATCTATCTATCTATCTATCTATCTATCTATCTATCTATCTATCTATCTATCTATCTATCTATCTATCTATCTTTGAGCACACATTTCTGTACAGAGAATTGCCAGTGTTTTGAAAGGTTTTAAAGAAGGGAAGCAGCCTTCATTGAGGAAAAGTTTTAATTTTTCAGCATGACAGGTAAGTAATTTGCACAGCTTCCAAGTTAACACTTTCTGAACACTTAATTTATTAAATCATTTTCCTTCCATTATGACCTACGACAACAGAACTGGAGTTGATTTTCATTCTGTAAAAGCAGCTTTGGATCCAGAAGAAGATCTCTCAAAACAGCCTTTAGTACTGCAAGTGCAAAATAATGCTGAAAAGAGTTTTTTCCCTTGGATAATTTACTCTGTCTTTTGAATGAAGTGTAGCACACACTTGCTGATTTGAAAAGCTTCTTAAAGGATTTTCTTACTTTATAGGTAATGCTTTGTTGTTAGGACATCCACACAATGAATGTGTTTAAAATGTGTTTTATACCCCAAAAGAACCTTATTGTTTTTTGGCTTTTATGTGGAGATTATAAAGAAGAATTCTTGTTATAATGAGCTGGGAAAATCTCTGGCCGCAGGTTATTAGAGACACAGTGTATCACCTAAACAATGTACTTCCTATACTGCCCAGGTCAGCTTTTCTCTCATGTGATTTTGGGTGACCTGTCATTATAACAACAAAGTTCTACAGGCCTTGAAGTTTATCTGAAGGTAAAAAGTTCACATAAGGGAACAAGCTGAGATTTGTTTCAGCATGCACTTTGACATACTCTGCCACCCCATCAGAATGCTCACCTTCCACCCACTATCTTTAGTCATCCCTGAAAGAACAAAAGAAGGTGAATAAAGCTAACTCTTGTTAGCTCTGACAAAACCAGCCTAGTTTGACTATTACTCACTAGCTGCAGAACTTTCAGCAAACAGCTTGTACATGCCCTAAAATATGCATTTTTTTAAATATGCATCACATTTCATTTATTTATTTTTTTACTTGTTGTCTATATTTGCTTATTCAAACTGGAATTCTTTTATCCAGTATAGCGATCACAAGTTTTAAGTGCTCTTCAGTGAGTACAGACAGTAATCACATTTACAGCTATTACCACTAACAGTAAACTGTTAAACCAAAAACTTTTATTGTATGCAGATGCATTCATTATGTTAGACTTGCAGTAAAACTGAATAAATCTCAATGACTCCGAGTGAAGATTTCTCATTCAGGGTGAGGTTTATAAGGGGCAGCATTTAAATTAACATAAATAAATAACGATGAGGCATCAGGACAGCAGTTCTGGCTATGAGCCTCTTGAAATTAATTTACCAAGTTAAACCTGTTTGGCCCAAGTAAATTAATTCCTAACAAAGTAGCACTTACAGTGTTAACCAATGACTGATGTTTCTTTAATTAAAGCATATTTATTAGATGGTCCCATGTGCTACATTTATATTTGTGCAATAAAATGTAAGTTTGCTTCTAACATTTTAAGGATGGGGAAATTTAAGTACCTTTACTGATTTCTGTTCCTTATTGTAAATTTGCCTTTAGTGATAAATATTAGTCCAATTTTAAAGTAACAAAGAGCTTTTCCTATTGAGGCATAATTGTGAACAAGGTATTAAGGAAACTTGGACACGCACCAGTCCATTGCAGGGCGTGCTTAATGTAAAAATGTCCTCTATATGAGGATCATTTATTTTTAAAAATGCATTTACAAGTCCATTACAGGGTTTTGTGTAGTCACAACCTATCTTTGCAATATTGGGCATTAAACAGCACACAACCCTGAAAGGGATACCCGTCAATCAAAGGGAAAATCACAGAAGAATACCAACAATAATTAGGAAGTCTACCACTTCCCAAAAGTGCTTTGTCCACTACAGGTAGATAGGGAACTGGAGTTTATCAGCTGCACAAGAACCAAGTCTTTGTGGCACACCAGTATATTACAGGGGACACTTAGACACACAAACACACACTCCCTCACTTTCATTGTCCTCAGTAAGATACATCTGTTAGTCCATTTTCTGATTAAAGTCAGTCCATTATAGTATTATAGTGTTGTTGCCAACTGAAGGGTATACTATCAGGTGCATAGTATAATCCAGACAAGGGGGCACACTTAAACACAACTACACACTTCCTGAACCATAACCTCAACAAAACACTGTTGACATAAAATATTTTAGAATGTTTTTGAGATTTGTTTCTCTTAGACATAAGTGAATTTATTTTCATAGGCAGTTGAAAAAAAATCATAGTTGAGATGAATTTGATAATACTGTTTTATAAAAAATCTAGTGTAGGTGAACACCTTTTATAGCTCTTTTACATCACCACCTTGTATCAACAGCAACTCTCTATATATCTTTTTTATTTTGGTTATACTTTTAATATGAAGTTAAAAGTAACTTTGGGTGAGATGATTTGCCTTATAGCACCTTTGAGCTGAACAGCATCCCAAATTGTATTATTTTTATTGTAATATTCATTATAACACTCAGAGCACAATCAGGCCATTTACCATATGTGTGTCTGTAATAAAATAACAGTAAGGCTGATACTGTGAATGTTACCCATAAACAATGATAATCATAATGCAATCTGTGTATCTTTTTCCGGATACCACAAAGGCCATTGTAGACACAATGCTTGTTCATCAGGCAATCATGTATTTTTTATTATACTGTATACATAATGCTTTAATGTTCCTCTTCACTCAGTTTGTAAAATAGCTCACTTTAGAATTAAATCTTAGTTAAAGGGACTTTCTCTGACTCACAAAGTGAATTGGAACTGAGATTATTATCTTCAACCTTGTGGTTAACAGCTTAGCTCCTCATTGATAAAGGCCAAGCAAGCAAATTGAAAGATGCAAACGGTTAGCTGAAATAGCAGTTAATTACCCAATTACATGTTTAAGCAAACAATTTTCTTACTATGAATGTTAGTTCACACTTTCACTCTTATAACCCTTTCCTGCTAAATAAGCTGCTTTTAGTTTTATTCAGCCTTTTACCAATCAGCATGGGTTAACATGTCACATTCAGCTGCCTCTGGCCATAAATTGTTAACAGCTACATTTATTTTAAATGATGATATCATTGGTTGCACACATGTGCATTGAATTACACTGTAGTACTTGGACCCTAGTTTAGCTCCTGATTATAGTGTCTTTCATCCTTATGGAGTTTGCCTATGTTGTTTTTTGTTTACATGAGTTTCCTATTTGAGACCCAACCCTTCATCGATTGGCTGTCAGGCTGATGGTGAATTCTAAATTGGACTAGAAGTAGCATTTTCATGCATTTGCTTTGTGATGGACTGACTTCCTTTCCGGGGTTAATGTTTGCTTTGTAATTAGAAAAGGCTCAGGTTTACTACATCTCTGTGGTAGAATATTAGATTTAGAACAAGTAAGATCGACATTATTCAGGAATTTAAAGCTGTATTGAAGTGAAAGTCATAAGATAGGCAGCTTGCCAGAACCAGGGTTCTCAGCATGAAATGTTATAGTAAATAAAGTTTGGGTTGTCAAAATAAGGAAGGAAAGGAACAGTTAGATTGTATGGCATGTGAATTCTGAAAGCAGACTTGGTATGATGTTTATTCAGACTTGAAAAGAAACATAGGTAATTGTTGTTTAAATTACAACTCTGTAATGCCATAGCAGTATTACTCAATGATTAGCATTATTGTGTTTACAGCACACTGGTTACAGTATATGCTTGCCTTGTTACTGTCCACTGATGACATCAAATTGCCCCAGCATTAGTTGGTATGTGTGTGTGTGTGTGTGTGTGTGTGTGTGTTTGCGCTGCAGCAAAGAAAATGCTTTGCTGTTACTTTGTGCCCAGTGCCCCCAAGGGTACGCTTTGGCACCATGCATTGCTGATTTGGAGTATGCAGGTTCAGAGTATAGATGGATCATATGAGAATCATCTAAATCTTTTCATGACAAACTGATTACTGATGACTCCAAAGATGAACAGTATACAGAGCCTTTGTTGATAGATGACTTAGCATCTCGTGATTGTGTTTTGCATCTACAAAGGTGCTTAGTTGATCAGCCATTCAGGTTACAGGGACTTTTGCATTTGAGTCTCATTGATAATAACTGTATTCTTATTCCATTCATCTGTATTAATCCTAATGCTGCCATGCTGTAATTTCAGATTATTCATCTGTTTTTCTTTAATTAAGTACACTTTACTCTATAAATGTCACATGAACCTGCAGAGTTTTAAATACACTATTTATTTTGAAATATATCCATAGATGCAGTATAAAGTGCATTGTGATTGTGTATACATAAAATAAAGGTGGACTGATTAAATTGTGATCTGGTTTGCCTTTGAAATAAAGGTAAAGAAAACTAGAAACATCCATTAAAAATTATTGCTGAATAAAACTGAAAAGCAAACTGTAAGGTAAAATATTTTTCATAAACTATTGAAATGCACCATCCCCTTCATGCTGTGTTGATTTATTTCTCTCTGATGTTCCACTAGGCTTCAAGAATCACTGGCCTCCAAGAGGTTTTTCTTGGCCACAAACTCAACACGATGCAGCACAAGCAATTTTGTTTCAGTGATATTCTTAATTTACCTGAAAATTTTTGTATCTGTCTCCTTCTGTCCCATGATGATGTCATGATTCTCCAAAAAGTAACAGTGCCAAGGAAGGTGAAGCCTGAAATGTATACATTTAATTTAAAAAATAATAAATAAATAAAATGAACCTGTGTGTGGAATACTTGATTGCAAGCTTTAACTGGGCTTGTTGTTGATGAAGGGAAAGTTGATCAGTAATATAACTTTATAAAAAAAGATAATGGAACTATCCAACTCAGAAATTCCCACATATTCCCATATTTTTTACCTTAAATCTTTTATCACAGGATCACAGGAAACCATAACCTATTAGCATTATTGGATGCAATGCAGAAACCAAAGTTGGGTGCAAGCTTAGGGCATATTCAGACACATGGCAGCATAGGCACACCAGATTACCCAAAAAGAATTTCTTTGAAATGTGGGGATGGGCCTGATACTAAACAGAAAAAAACTAATATGGACATGTGATAGCACATGTAAGTTCTAAATGGAGACCTGGCCAAAAATGGACCCTGTAGTTGTAAGTTTACCTGCTGCAGCACTGTGCCATTACAGTCTAGTTCAACTCAGTTGAATTAATATCCAAAATGGCATAATATAATTTACAAGAAAAATATTAAAACCAGATCATTCTTTATATACGGTAAACAACAATCATACAGTATCACATCATTGATATCATATAACACAAATAAAACATAATAAAAAATAATAGATGTGCAAATTATTCATATGGCTGGAATCTATAATATGGCAGCATGGTTGTTTGTTCTGCAGATACTCCAGTTTTTATCCTACTTCCTAAAGACATGTAATACAGGTTAACTGTAAATTATAGACTATAAATAGGCTCAGTGTGTGTGAGTATGAGGGTTTATTTGCAATTCCCCCACAGTGAACTGCCTTGAGTCAAGTTTGACTGGGTTAGGCTCTGGCTCACCGTGACCCTGAATGAGAGTCGGTTTAAAATTGATGAATGTGTGGAGGAAAGCAGTAAGGACAAGTTAATTATAAAGAATAAACATTATAAGATGTTAGGTGCTCTCAGCAGCCCTGAGTAGGATTAACCAGATTTGATAGTGGATAGATGGATAAAGGAAAAAGGTTAATAGCTGCTGGTATGAAAGAATATTTGAACCTCATATTTGGAGTCTGACATGAAAGCAGCAGAGTTTGTGAAGAAATTTATGATTGTGAGTGCTATCAATATGAATTGAAACATCTACAGAAGTTATACTTTAGGATACTGCTCAAGAAAGCCTATTTCATTTCACAAAGATTGTTTTACCAAAAATTCTGAGGACCCTTTGAGAACTGTTCAGATCAGTTTGCATCCTGAGAGCATTCAATTTATTGTTATCATTCATGTTTCTGTCCTGGATGTGCACTATTCATTATATTAATATTTTTGTCTGAGCTTTAAAATTTATTGGCTTTAGGAAGGGCTTACAAAGATGAATGAGATAAAACCTAGATTTTGACGTACTGTATGTCCTTGAAATATTTTGCTAAATACATTAACTTGCTTTATTGTAGTTTGAACTTTTTTCTTTATTATTGTAATATAACTTTATTAAAATATACATTTGATTAAAGGGTAGCAACAGGCTACTTAACGTGGATGCAGTGGCAAAAATGTTTAAAGCTTGTTAATATGATCTATTCATGCCACTGAAAAGCCCAAACAGAACCTTTTGCCCCTTACAGTTAAAATTACCAGTGGGTATATGGAGAACTTAAAAATAAATGGCAATCACTTTCTGTCACTTCTTGTTCCAGAAAAGGGGATCTAAAAATTAAAAACATGAGGTGAAATTGTTTATTTGTGGTGTTAAATGAGTGAACATACAGAAAAAAATAAGGGTTCAATTTGCCATTTTTGATAAGAAGAGTAATATTAAAACCCCCTTTTTTGTCAAAATTATCCATGTTGGTCATTGACTTTATACAAGGCAGTCTGGAATCAAATACTTCAGTCCAGTTTAAAAGAAATGAAAGGCTAGGAGGTTAAGGATCTCTACTAGAAGCCTTGACTGAGTCGAGAAAGAACCATGATAGCAAGGTTTTGTAATTAAAACCTCACAACCTGCTGTTTTTTGGGTTGGTTTTATATTTCATGTTCTGTCTGAATTCCCTGTTGGAAATCCAAGGTCATAATGTTCTTTCGCAGCTGTTGAAGCAGTGCATCAAAGACACAAATCTACAATAAACGCATACTTGCAGGGGACCTTGCAAGTGTCCTTGCCTTGGTATGAGATGTTCTTGGGATTCATGTATTTATGGCTGTAAATCTGAGCATCCATCATAGTTTGATGCAGGGTGCCCTACCAAGGTCTGCAGCTCACAACTTACAGTGGTTCATATTTCTATGGTATGTTAGCTACTCATTTTTTTACACTACATGTTTCATAGCCAAGTTTTTGACAGCATAAAAAGTGTTTAAACATAAACCATCAAACAGCAAGGCTACTGCTAGTGAAAGTGTAAATATAAAAATTGCATTATAAAAAGCATAACCAGATAATAACTGTAGTGTACAAAGATGCCAACGATATTACATACAGTATAAGAAATCAGACATTATATAAGCCAATGTTTTGATATTTCTCTGTATCAATTTTTGGAAACAATTTTTTCTATTATAGTTTTTTGCAGAGTTGGAACCAATCTTTGCAGCACTTTCATGTACAATCAAATTGACACACATATTTTCTCATACAGGGCCAAATCAGAGCAATCAGTTAATATATACAGTATGATTTGGATATGGAAGGAAATATGAGAGATGATCCATGCATACAAAGGGAGAACTTGTAAAATCTATTCAGTTATGAATCAGTGCTGGGTTCCAGCAGCTGTGAAGCAAAACTGTTAACTGATGCACTACTGTGTTGTCCCATTCTCTGAGTCAATTATCCAGTATAGGGTCTGTTAGGTCCTGAAAACTGTCCCAGCAGCACTGAGCGCAAGACAAGAGACAAGTCTATATGGGGTGCTAGTCAACTTCAGAGGGTACTTGTCCGTAGCAACTCACATTCCCTGCAGTGAGGCTAGTTTAGTAACAGAAATTAATCTAACTCTTATATACTTGACTTCCAAATAGAAAACCTTTTAAACTGAGAAATCCAAAGTGTTCTATAGGAAAACATGCACAATCTCTGCATAAAGTGACTATTTTAAAAATGAAATCAAGTCCCTGAGGCTATATAAGTTACCAATACTGCCACACCTAAATAAATAAATAAAATGGCAAGGTCACATCATCCCTTTAAGGAGTAAGCATGGATATGTTGACTATGCCTTGTACCGTATGCTGCTGGGATATAGTTTTTGGGGCCCTGATAGATCTTAAACTGTAATAAATGAGTTTAGAAAATGAATACATGGATAGTAATAATAATAACAGAGTGTACCTCTAGTACTGTCTGTCTTAATCTGCTCCATGCCAAGTTGTTGCCCGCATAACAGGGTTCAACTTCCACCTTATTGTAGTCCACTGTACTTTTATGTTGATTTCAATGCATCGCTGTTCATCGATAAGGCACAACTGCTGTCTTGTTTGCTTAAATAGCACAACAATGCAATTTAACAGAGTTAAATGTAAGCTTTTCTTTGGCAGGAGATTATGTTAGATTTGACAATAAGGAATCTAGAGTTGTTTCTTTTAAACTTTTCATTCACAGATGGCGGGAAACAACTGCTTTCTAGCCACAGTAGATTTTTGTTTTGAAGTTTTGTCTGCCATGTGTTTTCTCTTGCTTCATGATGATTAGTTCCCACAGACAGCCATTGCCTTAATCCAGCAATCACAAACGGGCCTGTAAAATTGATATCTGGACCATATGTGACTGTAAAGTTTACAATGTAGCCTAAAACTACAAAGTGAAAGTCCTCCCCTTCGGCACTCTGTGAGGGCTACTAGGACCTGGCACTATTCTTCACTTTGTAATGATTTGCGCAGAACACTTACACCCTGAAACTTGGTATAAATTGGTTCCATGTGCCCTGATGGATTAGTAACATTTATGTATTTCATTGTCTTGCTTGGGCATGCCGTGAGTATTTACCAGTTGATCTTACCACAGGCAGTGTAAGTTAGTATAGTACTGGAATTTATTTCTGATTAGTCATGTCTGTAAACAACAGCTTCAGTTTAATTTTGTTCAGCACTGAAATCAAAAATATAATATGTTTCACTGACAGAAACTGAGTTTTGTCTTCAGGCGCAAAGAAGACAAAGAACTATCCAGGTAGGTATCTGTGGAAACCCGAGGTATGCTAAACCCTGTAAGAGTCACTGTGGACTAATATAAAATAGTAAGTTTTTTCAAATGTAATGTAGACCTATCATGACTCAGACACAGAGCTGCAGTTCAGTTGACAATTTTTGATAAATGCTATATTCCTTGTTTACTTTACTCTGCCAAGAAGACGCATTTCATACAGGGCAAATCAGGGAATGGAAAAAAACCTAGCTTGCTTGTTACCACAAGTGTACATTTTCACTTTAGTACGATATATTTAATTCAAAGCATATGAATGGATAAGAAATGGGAGTGCAATGTAAAAAGTGTCAGATCTGTTTATTGAGAAAAATTAGGTTTAGTGTTCAACTCATTCTAAAACTATACATTTTTGTTTGTAGAAGAAGGCACTATAAAAGGTCTGCTCTCTTTTTGTTGACACAGACAGATGTTATGAACTTAGCTTCTTCATTTTCTATCAGTGACAGAAAGCCCTAGTACTCAAAAACATAGTGTTTCACTCCTGCATGGATGAAAAATGTTCCATTGGACTATTTCCTACTCTTTTGGCCTTTGAACTACAGTGCCTTCATTTTAGCCAGCAGCCAATCTGTCAAAGCCTTATGGACCGATATTTTAATGCCACTGGTCAGTGATTCACTTTTGATTCTTAAATCATATGACCATGATAGACCACCAGTAAGGGTCTGCAGTGCTTAAGTGATAACCAGCTTATTGAATTTTAAACATCAACCATTGCTGGCTATGTGACTATTTGCAACTGCTTTTTCTAAATGTTGTGTCTGGAATGGTGTTCACTATGAAAAGTGCTCCATATCAAAAGGAAGGAACAATCCATTACCAAGAAATATTATTGTTACTGTGTTGTTATTGTTATAGTGTTATTGCACTATTATCTCAAAACAAGACCAACTCACGGAAAAAAATGATAAAAGAGTTCAGTAGTCTGTTTAAGTAGTAAAGCAGCTGAACTCATACAAGTATCAGGTGATGTCCAAGCTTTTTCTATTGCCAGGCAAAAGCAGAAAAGGCTAATGACAATGAGCAAAAAGGAAGCAAAGTTCAAGACTAAGGACTTCGTCAAATCACCAGCAAATGTACTTATTTGAAATAAAAAAAAAAACTAAAACAATGAGTGGCATAACGAGAGGTGGGTTCATATCAAGGAAGACTTCTTACATTCATGAAAACAGCCAGTAAGCACATCACCATCATTATAGTAATGCAACATGGATGTGATAAATTTCATTTGACATTTACTGCATGCCACATTCCATCGGGGTAGAAGATATAAAATTAAGTTTATTTAAGACATTGATATAAGGATTTGCCATATATTACATGGCTTATTTTCTCTGGCTACTTGGGATGAAGAAGTTGGCAGAATTTTAATAGAAACTTTCTATCTAAATATATATTTAAAATTACACCTCTTCATTCCCAATTTGTTATTCTTGTACGTTTGGTGAAGATGAGTCTTAGTCAACATTTATTTTTGGATCCACCCATTTAAGCCTGGCATCCCACTATACTACTTCAAGTCAGTAAGCATGTCACACTTTACATTTGCATTTGCTGGATCTCATTGATTTGAGAAAGTCAATTTATAAGACTAAGAATCACAGGAGGGGATAGATTAAACAACTACTTAATGTCTTTTCGTCATAGTTTTATATTACCTATTAAGCCTTGAAAGTACTGCAAGCTCAAATCTATTTGATAGCCAACAAAGCTACTGTCTGACAGATCCAGGTTTGGTGACTTTATTTGCAATCTTGGCTTGTCTTTATTTCATTCTGTTGTGTTATTAACACAAGGCCTTGGACAGACAAGCCTATTTTCAGTTTGCAAGTTCCATAGCACCTGTTTTCTCCTTTCCTTGTGGCTGCATTGTGCACATTATATATTCCGACATAGAGCTTTTTGGCTGTAAACTCTAGCAAACAAGAGCAAGCCCCTTCAACTCATTGTAGCTGGTCATAGAGCACAAATACTTAGTTGCTGGGGATGTCAGAGTACACAGCTGGAGGTCATGGGCACGCGATGCAGCTGTCCACATTACGCGAAGATCAGGTAAAATGAAAGCTATTATTAAAAATCACTGGAAAAGATGCGTGATATGTTGGGGGATTAAGGTAAACATTTCCTTTTAAATTTTAAGGGGTATATTTTTTTAACATGTTTTTTCAAAAAAGAATGCATATTAAATAGTAGTTTAACTTAAAAAAAATACTGCTTGATTATTTACAAATGTAAGCATCTAATCAAGACAAAACAGACCCCCTACATATAAATGAATCACTTTGCCACAAGTTTGAAATACTGAGCCATCTCTCAACCAGAAAAAAATGTATAAAATTTTGGAACACGCATTTAAATAACCACTGTTACGTTTAAGCTCATTACAGAATCTGTTTTGCATTTAAGTTGGCATTATGTACAGTAAATAATAACTTGGTATTCTGTAGACTTCAAAAATGAATTCCCTGAAGGCTCAGTCTATTAAATGTTTTAAGAATCAAGGTTCTGATGTTGGCCTGCTCACTGAAGTGTTTCCAAGGGTACATCAATATTCATCTATCAATCAGTTCATAAGGCATATAAAGCATAGTGCTTGATTTGTAAAAGTAAGTATAGCTGTGGGAGATCAAGCAATGCTGCAGTACAATTCCTGTACTGAGTTCAACATGTTGAGTGCTAATGAATAGACAACAGCACATGAGAAAGTCTAGCAGATTAATGGATTTAAAAACTGACTATTTTTTTGTAAACATTTTTTTTATTATTTTTAAATGGAAAAGGGGGATAACTAGATATGAAAAGTTCAATATTAAAAGAGAATAAAGTCCCTGTCCCACTGGCATCCCACACCCCATTTGGAGATGGCTGAAAAAGACGTGCTAGCCCTACACATCACAATTAATAAATGTCTTTTTCTAAAGATGATGTAGTGGATAATATAGTGGATGGAGAAGAGAAATTAATACGAGCTTCTGAAAGTTCTAAAAGAAATAAGTTGTAAAAAATGTTTCTCCAGGAATCTACTAGACATTGGTCTTGCTTTTACAAGTGAGATGAGAGGAGGATCTTAACGGCTAAGGAGGCTAAAACCACTATCAATTGTCTTTTTTATGGAGGAAACAGCCAGATGTCTCAAATTATTGGACAGTAGACATGATGACCAATTTTTTAATAGTAGAATGAGTGAAATAACTGTTGACCAATGTAAACAAGCTGCAGCAGATTCTGGAACATAAGAATATATTTTATAAAAAGATGAAATTTAGCTCATCATGCTAATAGTTATGTTGTCTCTTCTGCAGCCTGGTGGCTCTGTAGTTTGTTCCAAAATCACCTTCTATAAGAAATACTTCCAGGATTCAATCTTCAGCTTGTTTTAAATTTCCACTGGTTTCCTGAGGTATATGGCTAACAAATAAGCTGAATTCTGCTTAATCAGTTTTGTCACTATCTTTCAGAAGTTTTAGAATGTTTTTTAGGTCACCATGTAGCCATTTTTGTTCAAGGTTAAATAGATTTTGTTTCTTTGGGCTGTTGGAGCCTTCCGTCCTAGGATGCATTTTTGGTGCATTTGTAAGGCATAGTATGGCTGGTACATTTTGTAATGAAAATCTGAATAAAAATATTTAATATTTTTATAGAATTAAAAAGTGAATTTATTTGCTTGGTACCTATATACAGTATATAAATTATATATATGCTTAATTATGAAAATGTGCTATATAAATAAATGTTGATTGATTGATTGAATTGCTTATAATATTTTCATGTAATTTTCTTTGCATTTTTTATTTTGTTGGATTTTATTTTATAGGTTTCACCAGGCGTTACTTTGTTTTTTGAAACTGAATGTGTATTTATAAATAGTTGACTCTACTAATCCATACAATATGCTTACAATTAAAAATGTGTTCACTCTTATTTGAGTTAATTTCTTTGGTTTGTGTATCTGCTAAATCCCAGTACTGGTTAAGAAGGCACTGTTAGTAAAAATTAAGAGGCACAGAGTCATCCTTAATAAGCAGTTAATTCATGGCAGGACAAGCTCAGGCATATTTTGCTATTGAAGCTATTGCTTCTGGAAAAACAATACAGTCTTTAAATTAATTATATTCTATTTATTTTAAAAGAAGTATGCTATAAGTACAGTTTAATTTTGAACAGCCAGTATCGGTAAACTGAATGTAGGAAAGAATGAATTTGCATCAGACAGAAGTATCTATCTATATAGAAAGAGCACCACAGATCCAATGTTTGCTCTATGGGTATTGATGGAGAAGTATACAGAAGGCCAAAAGGAGTTGCATTGCATCTTTGTGGACCTGGAGAAAGCATGTGACAGGGTGCCTCAAGAGGAGATGTGGTATTGTATGAAGAAGTCAGGATTGGCAGAGAAGTACTGTATGAGTTAAGAGTTGTACTGGATATGTACGAGGGAAGTGTAACAGTGGTGAGGTCTGCAGTAGGAGTGACGGATGCATTCAAGGTGGAGGTGGGATTACATCAGGGATCAGCTCTGAGCCCTTTCTTATTTGCAATGGTGATGGACAGGTTGACAGACGAGATTAGACAGGGGTCCCCGTGGACTATGGTGTTTGCTGATGATATTGTGATCTGTAGCGATAGTAAGGAGCAGGTTGAGGAGACCCTGGAGAGGTGGAGATATGCTCTAGAGAGGAGAGGAACGAAGGTCAGTAGGAACAAGACAGAATACATGAGTGTAAATGAGAGGGAGGTCAGTGGAATGGTGAGGATGCAAGGAGTAGAGTTGGTGAAGGTGGATGAGTTTAAATACTTGGGATCAACAGTACAGAGTAATGGATGCTAAGGATAGAGCTGCCAGGCAAGAGCAAAAGAGGAAGGCCTAAGAGAAGGTTTATGGATGTGGTGAGAGAGGACATGCAGGTAATGGGTATAACAGAAAAAGATGCAGAGGACAGAAAGGTATGGAAGAAGATGATCTGTTGTGGCGACCCCTAACGGGAGCAGCCGAAAGAAAAAGAAGAAGAAAAGCATCTATCTATAAAAAGTATATAATTATGTTAAAGATTTAACAAAACTAGCACCAGTACTCCTCTGTCGGAATGCGTATAGTAGACTGGCTGGCTGTACTTCTGCTGTAAAACCATCATTTTGATGTTGTTCCAGGAGCTACAGATACACAACAAAATCAGGTTTTCCTACAGAGCAGTAGGACAAAGAAGGGAACATCCCCCCAATACCCCCCCACCACACACACACACACATTCATAGTGACAATTCATCATCAGCAGACAGACTGGGAACATATTGTAAAAGGAAATCATGTGAATACTGAGAGAAACTGAAAACATGCTCCAGAGGTGACAAATACAAACCTCAGCCCCTAGGCCTGTGATAATATTACTTGTCATTGTACCTTCATTTTTAAAACAATATTTTTCTGTGTTTAGTATTCCTTTTAAATATAGTGATTCCCACAATATCCAGTATAAGCGTGCTGGCTATCATATCACCAAACTGTTTGCTGAATGTTCAAATGCCAGTGACCTTTTTGTACTAGTTACCTGTTGCGACTCAGAGAGACTAATGAAGGTTGCTTTCTTTTCAACATTTTCTGAGCTGCACTGAACCAGTGCCCTTTGCTAAAGTTCTGTTCCTTGCTGATAGTCATCAGCTTGCGGTAACGCTTGTCAACATCTGAACTTGCTGTATCTTCCCATGGATTTACAGACTGACATAATGCTCTGGGATTGCAAATGTAAGTCAGGGTTATTAGTTAATCTCTCTATGCTGTCTCCTACAAAGAAACATGGTGGTGATGATGAATCAGCTAAGAAAGTTACACAGCTTTGCTGAATCCTTTAATGTCCAGAGATCGGTGTGGCTGATTCGATAGGCTCAAATCTCTACTTGAACTAGTGTGGTCTAAAGGGCAGTCAGCCAGTTCACATTTTCTGCACGAGTTGTAGACCAGCACTGCACCACATGAGGGCCTTTAAAACTACAACACAGTAACACATTGCAAGGAAAAGGAAAGGGGCCATCATAAGGAAAAAATAAATGAACGGTGAGGCTACAGATCCCAATAAACAATTTGAATGCCATTCAGAATATGTGTACTAAAATATTCTTTATTTTACCTTTTTGCTCATTATAGTTTCAAGTATTTTCTGTCCTGGAGGCCAACTGGAAAAGCAAAAGCATAGTAATATAGAGAAAGGAACATTCAAAATAAGAAGTACACTTGAGGCAATACTAAAACAAATAATTTGCCTTTGGTGCTCAGGTAGTTTCAAACAGCTGAGGAAGGGTTAACAGTCAGGCTTTGAATCCTGGCCATATTGTCCATTTCTTTCAAGTTGTGTTCATTGGGATGACACCGGTTTTAGTGAGTTTCCAAATTGTTAGGGCTACATTATTCATTGGGAGTTTTTTTAGAGTCTGAATGTGCTATAACAAAATGTACATTGGATGGCTTTGTTGAAGACAGAGAATAGGTGAAGATAAAACAAGAACTTCAGAAATTGGGTAAGCAAACTGACTGCTCAACTGTCACGTGTTTCCACTAAGCATGCTGTTTTGACCAGTTCCATTTTATTGATCTAGGGAGTCAGTACACATAAAAATAGATGATGAAAGTAAATCCTAATGGTTACGTTTGGATTCTCCCCTCAAAAAACAGATTCATTAATGTCTTTAATTGGTTTTTGAAGCCTCCATAAAAGCCACATATATTTTCTTCCAAAGATTTAGCTGCTTCTTGTGGCATGTTTTTCAAATTATTACATGAACTATATTTACTTTATGGTACTTCATGTGGTGAATGTTTAATTCATTATACTGCAAGCTAAGTATTATAATGAACCTTTTGTTAAAGAAACATTTTGTCATGCAATAGATGTATGCAAAGGCTTTTAGAGGAACAAAGAATATTATGCTACTTTAGCTATTTGCATTTTGGAGTCTTGGAATCATGAAAAAGTAACCAAAGAGGCTTTAACATACAAGTATTAATGAGAAATTGACAAACTGTAATAGAGTACATGCAATAGCTAGAGATTAGCTAAGCAAGTATGGTAATTGTATTAATGATTGTTGTATGTGTGAAATGGACATGAACACATGATGCAATCCTTATAACTGTAACATGAAATGGTTAATACTGTTGTTAATGAGGGCTTTGTAAGGTTAATGAATTTTAATTTGTATACAATAAAGAGGTAATACAGACATTGTAGGAACAAGTAAAGGTTAATTGGAAAGGTTATCTGTTGGACAGGGACCTCATGGGTCAAAGACCAATGCAAATGAATATGACATAACATTGAGATAATTTAATTACAGACATGTAGAGTGAAAGTATCTCGATAATGAATATTTATAAGGAGATGTGATGTGCCAAAATGTGATGTCCATTAATTTTCAAAACTATTCTTTTTGGTTTTTTTGGTTCATAAGGATTTAGAGTTTATCCTGTGTACTACTGCTAAAAGGCAATGACTGCTAAACTGAAAGCCAATCAGTCGCAGGTCTCTTATAAACCTGCCTAGAGCAAATTTAGAGCAGTCAAAAACCTAACATGCCCATCTTTGCGTGACTAAACCCATGTTGATATTGTGACAGTATGTGAATACTCCACATAAACAGTTGACTGGGTCAGTATTTGTAAGCAGGTCCCTATAACTGTATTCCATCTAATTAATGTACAGTGACTGGGTCAGTATTTGTAAGCAGGTCCCTATAACTGTATTCCATCTAATTAATGTATTTTCTGAATTTATATCTTTAAGAAAGCAAACTATTTAATATTGAGGTATCTGACAAGGTAAAATGAAAGCATTAACAAGACATTTGGTTAAATAACAAGTTTCATTAAACGTAGGAAGTGGCTGCTAATTTGCCACTTCTAAATGGCTGCCTTGATCATTACAGGGTGCGCACACACACACACACATACTTTGGTATATTGAAATGGTGTAGATGTGTCAATCAATCTGATAGCATGTCTTTGGACTTTGGAGAAAAAAAAACAATAAAAACTATTGCAGAATGTGTTTTCTCCACAAGAGAGGTATCTAGTGCCATGAGAACCCAAATCATTCTCCTTAGATTGTCCTTTTCACTCATTCTTGATCATCTGTATAAGCAACTGTGTTGTAACTTCTGGCCATCTTCTACCCCAGCGGTCCCTTGGCTGTTCTTAATAATGTCATAATAGTGGGTTAGAGGTCAGAGTCTGAAACTTTGTATATCTGCTGCCAATGAGCAGCTGACTGACATTTGAGCCTTTTCTACTTTGTACTCTTGCCTATCTGTGTTTTCATGTAGAATTGGTAAGAATTCACCTACTTTATGAAGTATTCCACTATATGCCAGAAGTGTCCCTTATTAAACCAAGCCTAAAAGTGCCACAGCGCTTGACAACTCACAGTTCTTCTTCCATGAACTCTTATTTTGAAAACAGTATTTCCTCAGTAGCTCAGAGATGTATTTCTACATACTGTGTTTTTACACTTTTCCAAAATACTGATTAAAGTCATCAGGGTCCATCATGTTTAACTCATTATAATGTACAGCACTGAACTCAGTATTATTATTATCTGACCCTTCACACTTCCCTTAGGACTTCTTCTTTCCCTCATACACTCAAGAATCATTAGTTGCAAGATATGCAGGGACATAATTATAGGGTTAGATTTTCAGAAAGTTTTTTTTTTAACTTTGTTTTGTTTCTTCCTCCCTCAGGCCCTGTGGCTCATAATGACTGCATACTCTCCCCCATCAGTGATGAGCACCCAGTCCGTCCTTTCCTGGAGAGCTTTACTGTTCTGTCAGGGTGTGCAAGCCGAGGCACGACCAGCCTACCCCAGGAGGTTCACATCATCAATCTGCGGAACTCGGAAGAGGAATCTAGCCAGCATGGAAGAGAGGTAATCAGATAAGTATAAGGATTAGAGCTGGTAGCACAATAACATCAATGCCAAGCCACCTTTTTGGCCCCTAAAAGTAAATGGAAGTGCATGATAAACATAAAAGTTTCAGAGAGCCTTTCTGTGAAAAAAGCAGATCAAAAAGGCTCCCTGTTTATTATATACTGCAAATATAATTTGCTAAAATTAATTTTGTATGCTAAAAAAACATGTCACATAATGTGGCTTTTCATAAGTTCTGTCTTGGACTATGAATATAGCTGTTGACTGCTGATTAGGTCTTGTACTGATAGAGCTGTCATTGCTAATTATATTATCTGGCTGTCCACAAAATAAATCCATTGTTTTGATTGGCAAAGTTAAGTGTACTTTGTAGAGCTTACAAATATGTTGACACTGAAGGAAATAACAGACTGCAGGCCCTGTGTTTGGGTGAGTGTAGACATGTACAGCCTTCACATGTCCTACCTAGTGTTCAGTTTGCCAGGGGCAGAGGGAGCACTAAAGAAATACAGGACAGGTGAGAGTCTGACATGAGCCATATTGAGAGACATTAAGTCATTCTGGCATCTAAAGGGCTTTTCCAAGTGTGAGTATGGGTATATGGGTGCATTTACCAAGCCTATAACTGCTAAAGCACCCAAGAGGTTGCCATTCCAGCCCAAGGGCACTTGAATGAGGGGAAGGTGTTGGGATATATGACTAGATGAACTTCATGCTGGCAGTTTCAGTGAAGATTTCCCACATATAACAGGAGAAGTACCACTGCTTGTTATGCAGGTAAGGATCACCAAAAGACTACCACAGGTGCTTGCTTAGTAAAATGAATAACCTGAAGTGTGTTGTACCTTCTTATGCTATTAGTGGGCACATCAGAAGATTTTCTGTGGACATCCATGACTCTGAGTTAGACTTTAGGATTTTTTTTGGAAGCAACCCCAGAGAGGAGTTGAAAATATGCTTTTTGCCAGAGAATCACTAAGCCTTATGTCTGAATTTTTGGGAACGATGATGACTTGAAAGGAAGGCAGAGAATGCAGACTGGAAATGTAGGAGAGGGAGCATTGTGGTCATTTTTGTGTTTTTTTCAAGAAAGTAAATCGGTAAGCTAGCTCTCTTGGTCAGATATGAATTGAATCATTGCATATTCAGGCCCAGCTAACAAGGCTTAATTTGATATTCTTCATTACCACCACGTTCTTGAGTATTTCCAAAAGTAATTTGATATTCTTTTTGAGCAATCTTGCAATTTATTATTCATGCCTACTCGAATAGGGGTTCTGTTAACTATATAGAACAGTACAGTTTATATATATATATATATATATATATATATATATATATAT
>JANRMT010062856.1:91243151-91319815 GCA_026402145.1 Polypterus bichir lapradei
ATATAAATAAATGTTTAAAATAAGACTTTAAATGTTTCAAAAATGAACAAAATAATTACTTGTGTGTTTGCTAGGCTGATTTTTCTGGCTCTGATTTCTGCTGACTGTGGCGTTTCTTGAGTATCACTTATTTCCTTGTGTACTTTATTGTTGCTCTCTTCAAGGCAGCTAAAATAGGTGGGAAGCTAAAATCTTTTCCGGAGATTTGTTGGAATGCAAAACTTCTAATCAGGGAGTCAAATACTTGTTAGAAAAATAGAGCCAAAAGTTGTATGCATTCTTTTTGGTTATGTATACATGTTGGAATTATATTGCCTACTAATTTCATAGTGATTCTTTGAGGACTTAAATGTACCATAAAGTGGCTTTTAATTATATGCTGCATTCTGTTTACTAGACTGGTTTAATAGTTTAAAATTAGATAATAAAGAGAAATCCTAATGTATTCCCATTACGAAGGGTAGATGACTGACAAAAGGGTTTTAAAAAACCCTAAACTTAAGGGTCTCCCTTATTGTGCCCTTTTGATTGTTTAAGTTCTGAAAATATATTGAAATCCATGCTACCTTTCTTGATTAGTGTGGGCCTTTATTAGAGTGCAGAAGAGAGCTTTATCCCTTTAACATTGAGAGATAGAAAATAAATGATGCTTGGACATTCAGCTAGGTAATATTTATAGACCTTCTACTTTCTTACAAAGCTGATCATCCAGACTCAGAAAATAATCTAATACATTGTTAGAAGACTGATATCCAGGATATATGTTTTTTTTTTTAATTTGAACTCTGTTTAAACCACTGCATGGACTTCTCAAAGGTGTCCACAACTACACTACAAACTAAACCCCACCTTTTGTGGGAGATATGGATAAATTTGGAAAGTTAAATACGCACAGTCAGAATGTAAGTTGTAAACAGGAAAGCTAAACAAAGAGAAAAGGAAAATACAAAGTGCAGAAACCAAAATAACAGTTTAAATCAAGGAAAACTCCATTAATTGAAAGGGAATACCAAACTCTAGTAAAAGTGTTGCCTTTTAGTGACGCGCTTCCTTTTGCCTTGGAGATGATTTTATTAAAGTGGTGTGACTTTGGCAAGAGAGGTACAGATGCCTCCGCAGGACAGCTTAAAATTAATGTGGGTTGTAGACAAGGGCAGAGTAACTATAGCAACATGGCCATTTCTAGGTTAGAAATCTACTTCGGGAAGATAGATAATTTTTTGGTCTCCTCTATTTTGATGTTGCTATGTGGCTGACAATCATAAGACAAGTTATATGTTAGTTTCCATGGTGTATTGGTGTGATCAATAAGATAGAAGACTCAAGTAGTCTATTGTTGTCTCCAGCTCTACCTTTGATTTTGAGAATCCTTCTCATTTCTTCATAATACAAGTCCTAAATGTTTGTTGTTCTTTATTGCTGTTTTTCTTTTACATTCTTAAGGGCAGATTCTTACTTTATACTTGCATAACTATGCACTTATGTGTACAGTCAAACAGCGGAGTACTGCATTCATTCAGAGTGCTGATTACGCACGTCAGTGTTTTTGTGTATGCTCGCACTTGTCCTCATTGACTGGTCACATGGACAAACAAACACAGTTATGGATGCCTTTGAACAACAACAGACACATATATGTACAAAATTTCTGGCCACCAATTTAGCATTAAAGAACATCTTTCCGTGCTTTATAAAAGGTGTTTTATTTTTGTTCAGCATTTTTAACCAATTAAATATGTTGCATCTGTAGATGAAAAGATTGGCCAAATACTTTGACAAATTGTGTTGTACCGAGTATTAAACATTACCGTCTGGACGGTATTTTAAGTACATTTGTGATAAGCTGATAAAACGTTGGTACTTAGAAACAGTTAAACTAATTTGTGTGCATTATACATATCTGCTTTCTAGATGGAAGAAGAAACCCTTCACATGTGTTTTTTAAACAGCAACTGATTGTGGGACAATATATGAAATGCCAGCAGATACCAGGGCAATAAATTGTAGTAAATTTCAGTAAAGTCCTTCCTTTTGTGGGCACAACAAGCTGGATTTGCTGTTTATAAATGTAAATGCCTTTAAGTGTACGTCTGGACAGGACTGACCAGCATACAGCTACTGACAAGTGTGTTATTGACAGCAGCAGCTCTCCATTGTGTACATATAAATATGTATATTTTTCTCCTTGGAGGCAAAAAAAAAGTAATCTGGTAAAAGACTCTGATACCATTACCATTTTACTAAGACAGTGCTATAGATAGAATTTAGCATGGCCTAGTCCTCTTTTCTGTGGCTGTCATCAGAGCATTACTACTACAGTACTTTGCCAAAGTAGCCCTGTTTTTAAATATTATTTGTGCCAACATAAACAACCCATCTTAATAGCAAAATGTTCATGTACTGATCTTGATGACCTGTGGTGACTTATTTTTTGCTTTTCATTATTGTTTTTCTGTTTTATTTGAATTGTAATGCTGAGCTTAACAGAAGCTAAAGCCAATTCCCATTTTTTTCTATATTCTGAGCCTGAAAAACAAACAAGCAACAGTTATATGTCTGTCCACAGATTGTTGTAACCCACATGGAGAAGTCTTTGGATGTTTCAGATGGTGGTGTTATAGAAATATGCTCAATTTTCTCACTAATCCAATTCCATATTTTTCTTTCACCCCCCCTCCACTGAAAATTTGTTCTTTTGAATTGTATCCTTGTTCGTAACATTCAGTGAAAAATCTGCCAGCTAGCTCTCTAGTGATTTCTAAATTCTTTGGTGCCTCATTTGAATTCCTGTGTTCAGACGGTTCTTAATCATTAACTGCATAATTTTTATAATAACCATCTGTGCGCTTCAATTAAAAATATACGCAAAGTGCAGTTGTGTATTGTTCCTTGACCTGTGCAAGGATTGATAGTTTTCCAGTGTAATGAGACAAGCCCTGAGCCTTTTATACCATATCTTGGCGTCAAGTGTCTGCTCTTTCTGCCCCTTATTGTAATCAAAGAGCTGGCAAATGACTGTTGTTCCTTCCTTAAAAATGCACAGGAAAGTAAAGAAAGGTCTGCTGGTAACAGCAAAGAGAGCAGAAGATTGTAAACATCCTATGGTGATCAGATCATAGTAGGAGACACTGAGATTTTAAAACAAAGCAGAGAAAATGTTATCTCATCTATTCGTGTGCAAAAACAACTCTGTGGGACCTCTTGGTCTTTAAAAAATAGAATAACTTTGACTGCATGATTTAAGTTGCAGTGTCTTTCAGAGTAAACGGTTCCAGACATGCACAAAGGAAAAAAAGATAATGCGAAAAATGAAAACACTATTAACAATGTTTAGATCAGTGAGACAATCAGAAACAAAATAGGTGAAAAAATTAAATTGTATATTGGATTTAACCCTTCTAGAAGCAGGCTTAAAACAGATATGCCTCGAGGGAGTGTAAGATTTTTTGATTATTGTAGTTAAATTAAAATAAAGTTAATGCTCATGAAGATTATTGCAGACGTAACATGCTTTCTGTCTTTCTGATGGTTTGTTTTGAAGTTGCGGTCGTAAAGAAAAATGAAGTTGTGATTATAAAGCGGTTGCGGGAAACTGAAAATTAGCATTTATTTTTTACTTTTATGCAATGGCTGTCTAAAAAATTTAAGATGTTCGTTTTTATAACATTTTTAGTAAAAACTTTGCAGTCAAAAGTATGTTCTGAAGCACCCAGTAAAATGATCAAAGCAAAGAAAGTTTTAGAAAATTGCTTTAACATTCATCACTAGTGTAATTGTAAAGCCCCACAAAATGGTAGATTCTTTAAGGGGCAGAACAAGCTTTTGAAAAAAATAGGTTAGTCGAACAGAACAAAAAAGTAACATGCAAATATTCCCAGACACAACTGAGATGAAGTCAGGCTGTAAATGTGAATTGTGCTGTTATAGCATTCCAATGCCACCAGATCTTTCACACTCAGAATTACCCACATCCTTGCAACCAAGCAGTACATCTCAAACATTAGAATGCAAGTGGTAGCAGTTTTATTTAGATTATTTTAATGTTATTAAGGTTATGCACAAGCTGCAAGCCTTTGTAAAGCATTGCTTTCTTTTTATAACATTTTCATTTCATAGTCATACTCATTTCATACTCATTTCACTTCATATTGCGCCTGTGCCCCCATTCTAAGGAGCATGCTGTCTCAACTCCTGTCTGTCCACTCATATATTAATATTTGAAACACACAAATGTAAGTTCTTTTTTAATTATTTAGGAGAGGAATTCAAATAGCAAATTTTGGCTTGTAATAGATTAGTTTGAGTACTGGCTCAGTCACTGGACTTTTAACCAAATGTTTACCAGTTCAGTAACTGCCTCATTTACTACAGTATGTGAATGGAGCAGGTCAGCAGTCCTGCCTGTAATTCATCTGTAAAAACTACATACAATATGTCCATCCATTGTCCAGTCCGCTATATCCTAACCACAGGGTCACGGGGGTCTGACATACACTATGTAAATACTGTAATTTAGCCCGATATTTTTAAT
The DNA here is from genome assembly GCA_026402145.1 of Polypterus bichir lapradei. NCBI lineage: Eukaryota > Metazoa > Chordata > Cladistia > Polypteriformes > Polypteridae > Polypterus > Polypterus bichir. The sequence continues at coordinate 91,247,683 of JANRMT010062856.1, forward strand.
ACATTGAACACAGCCCTAGAAATAAAATACATGAAGCATAGTGACTTCTGTCTACTTGGGAGGCTTTGGAAAACCTTTGTCAGTATCATTTTCTAAATACTTTATTCTGACATTATTTGCTTAGTTTGCTTATGCTATCAAGAATGTCTCTTTTAACAGTGTTGTTTGCCGTTCCTCCTACACATGTAGTTGTTGGAATATGAAGAATGTTACCAGAGCTCAACTAGAGAAAAATCAAGACTTGAGATGGTGCAGTAAAAGAATTCAGCCACTGGCTAAGAGTGCAAATGTCATGGACACGTCTTGATTGTTGAAGACAACTGATAAAGACTGTGTGAGATTTTGGAAATATGGAAGGTTTTTATCTTAAATATGCAGCTGGAAGGCTGGCACATGATATTCTGTCTAAAAGATAGCTGCCGTTATCTCTGAGCTAGGAAGGAATTCGTTTTGCTTGCAGGAGATCAAGCATCGTTTGTCACAAATCCAAGTTACTCCTATGTAGGGTGGCCACATGACTAGAATGGCACACATCAGGTCGGCTGGCCCTTGATTTTTTAAACTTGCTGATTGGCATTTTGGCTCTATAATATTCTTCTCTACAATGTGTTAACAAACCGAAGAGATATGCACATTTAAACAGAGCCGAGCTGTCTGCAGACGTTGTAACATTGGAGTCTTGGCCATTGTGCAAGTCATCCCTGTTTTCTATCAGTTTTGCTTTTAATTTTTTTGCCTGTGTATGTTTTTTGAATTCAGGTATGAATCAAGAGGGATGCTGCAGTAATGCCACCTCTCCTTCTTTTTAATTTGCTGACATTTTTTTTTATACTATGATCATAGGCATTTGCTGCATATCAAGAACAATAGGTAAGACGTCCATCAGAGGGCACATTCCTGCACTCTTTGCCATTTTGTGAAATATCACAAAATAAAAGCCTCAGCCTGCAAAAGCAAGCCAGGTAAATATGGACTGGCTGAAAGCTTGAAATAACTAAGGTGCTGTTTATACCAGTTTGATCTTGTAATTCTCACTGCCAATCTTATGTTGTTTTATTTTTCCTTCTCATGGTGCTATACCATTCTGCCATTAACTGTTGCCATGTAGAAAACGGATAGGGTGTCCAGTGTGAAAGCAGCTTTCATTTCTTACTCTTAATAATGTATTGTTTGCATTGTTTCCAAGCTGACTTCATATTGGGTTGTTTTAGCAACGACTTGGTTGCCTGAAAGCAGAATGAGTGCCCTAGTGAAGATGAGGAATTCCTCAACCATGTCTTTCTTCTGTCTTTTCTTTTAAAGTTCATTAGACGCATTGCTTCATTTCTAGCCACCCCCACAGGCTGTTGATGTTCTACATGTCTCCAGGCACTGAATCCACTTGTGCGTTATAATTACTTTTATTTAACTTTTAAATTAAAATAAATTAAACAAATCAGAATAACTTAGCTTTACATGAAAAGCCTGCTTCCTGTCAGCTGATCAAAGGAGACACTTTCAATAATCCATCGTCTATTATGGCTCCTGAAATAAGCTGTTAAATCCTAAATTACATGGTAGTTTGCCTTTTTTCTCTTTTGAGAGCTAACAGAGCAATAATTACATTTCCTGGAAGGTATTCAGTGTGAAATATTTTTAATACCAGCTTTTGCCTGTGTGGTTCATCTGCACATCAGGTAAATAGCTGTGTAAATGAATAATTAACATCAGTTTAAAAGAGAAGCTTAGATGTCTTTCTGTGCATGTATAGTCATGAAAAATTAAATAAGCAACCAAAGAAATGTAAATATCTGTACAACTAACACAATGCTTACTTGACAAGAGCAAATGTATGCCCAGTGACTGGCACTTGTTCAGTTTCTTGTGCTTTTCATTTATTTAGAAGTTTTCCTTACATTACCGTAGATTTAGAAGTACAGTATTTATTTTTCGGTGCTGCAGTTTTTATCTATCATCGAGAGCTGTTTATTTACCAACCCGTCTATCACTGTCAAAAAGACATTAGTGGCATTAGTGGCATTTTAAAGACTAAAGCACTTTCATGATTTTCTTTGTACTCCTGAAACACTGGTATAGCACATGAGATAAAAGCTTGTCTGTATTGTGAGTATTTGTGAATGTGGCATAGGACAATACATACTTACAAGGGCCTCTGAGGATATGGTTCATGTTTGTCTGTTTGTTGATATTCCATTCTCAAAATGGATCTTACTTACAGTCACTCAAACCAATTTAAATTCTGTCTATTTAATCAATTAACACCAAACTGACTCAGGGGCCAGATGTTATCCAACAGTGCTTTTGCTTGCTTCCTCATACTAATTCCAAAAGTTGCTGCATGCCTGACAAGGGAATGCCGTTATTCAGTATCAACTACCTAGTGGCCTACAGACCCTCACTACTTTCTGTCTTGCTTCACCCTAATGGAAGCAAGGCAGAGATAGTAAAATGACGTTGGGGGTCCTTACAAGCTTTCTAATTTTCCAACCAGCCATTCATCCATTGAAATGAAGGCCAAGGGGATGATAGAGTCATTCAGGATGTCATCATTATCAAGGTGCTGCATAAATACATATTGTATACATCCGTAGTTTGTATAGCACTTTTAACATTGATAACTACGACAAAAGTACTTTACAATTCAGTAGAGATTATTAACTTCAAAGAGTGTTAAGCTTCAGACAGGGCCACAGCTAAGGGTGTCTACTATTCTTCCTAAATGGGGAGTGTTAGGGGAGGCATAACTACCTGAAGGGTTTTTGGTGTAAATACCCCCCCACCAGTTCATCATGACTGCATCTGTGAATGCCAGTGTCTGTGCTTCATTTATCTCTAATGGTTTAAAGGACCATCTGTCATGATTTCTTAAGAGAGCATAAATGGCCACTTGTAAAAATTAACACCGAAGACCCAGTTTTCATTTCTTTTCTTCAGAATTTTTCTCCCTGCTTAACATTAAGTCTCTCGTATACTGTAATTCAGCTTGGCATGGCTGTCTAGGTTCAATTGATCCTTTCATTTTCTACAGTGCAAAATTCCTTGTTCTTGACATGATGTCCCTTTTTAAGCTTCTTATTTTGCACTTTAGTGTATGTGTGGGATTTTTCAATTTGACACTTATACTGTAATGTTGTGATCAGGTCTTCAAAGGTAGCATAATTCATCCATTGCTGCATAATCCAGCTCAGTGTTGTGCAAGTCAGATCCAATTCCTAGCAGTATCAGGGCCAAGGCAGGAAGCCAACCCTGGATGGTACTTAGTGTTAAAATCAACATAGAAATTACCTGATTCATTCGTTCAGACGCTACATCTTCTTGTGTAATCCAGTCCAAACCCAGCACATACACACCATTGTGACTTCCTGTATTCACTGGCTAGCTAACACCACTGAGCCTCTAAGGTAAAATCATTTCTAAAACTTATCTTGGCACACCAGAAAAACAAAGAAAAAAAAGAGGTTGAGACAAAGAATGGCGACAGAATGTCATCAGTTCCTCTCCATTGCGTTTGGGTTTTAAATCAAAATGCAGGTGATCACTCAGTAGACAGCACTTCATAATGCTGAGTATTTATTGCAGTGCAAATGCAAACTGCAGTAGGGAAACAAAAATAAAGAATGATTTCATTTTCAGTCTGGGCATCGAAAACCTGTCTTGGAATGAACCTCGTATATTCTGAAGTGAGGATTGTGTCATCTGTTTTTTTCTTTCTTTTTTTTTGGTGAGGGGGAACAAGTCGTTATTATTAACAGATAATGTGGATTGCAACACCTTATATGGTTAAATGGCTGTAAAGACCCTTTTAAGCGTATGTGTATGTATGTGCTTGTGGGGATGCCTATTATTAAACAGGAAGCATTTCTACCACATTTTTCATTGGATCCCAATTGCAATGCAGGCTGTTTTGCTTTCTGTGTTGGATTTGCATGTTCTACTCTGTGTTTACATGAGTTTTTACCAGTAAGTATCTTAAGGCATTCTGCCAGACTAAATTGATATGATGTTTCCACTGTCCAGATAATGTGGAAAAATATATCCTGTGTCGGAGATGGCTGGGGGGGGCGACCCGGCCAGGACGCCCAGTAGGACCGGAGGAGGGCTTATGCCTCCCCCAGACCATGTGGGGGCGACCACCCTGGTACCTTTGGGGGCCATGGGTACAGAGCTTTGAAGCTCAACCCTACGCACCCAGATGGTCTGGGGGAGGCATAAGCCCTCCTCTGGTCCTCCTGGGCATCCCAGCCGGGTCGCCCCCCCCAGCCATCTCTGACACCTGATACATGCTAACATCCCTTGAACAATTTGTTCTTACTTTGCATCCCATTGTATAGGGTGCAGCAGAAATAACTCCCACATTTCGAAAAATCACTGTGGGGTCCCCAAAGCAGGTAGAGGGGTGCGGTCCGTTCTATTAGGTATGGTACATAATAAAGATTTCAGTCGTCATGCCGTGGTCAGGTGAGCATCGAGGCTTTGTAGTGGAGGCTTTTTTCAAAAATGGCGAATCTGTAGCTGTGACGCAGAGGGTGTTTCGCACGCGGTTTGGTTTACGTGCTAATGAAAGTGTTCCAGACCAGAAAACGATTTTGCTGTGGGTTCAAAGAGTAAGGGCAACAAGAGGTTTTCAAACATTGTCCTTGGTCCTTGGGCCAACTAAAGGAGGCTATTCAAGAAGAAATTGAAGGAATTTCGTCCGACATGCTAGTGAGAGTGATGGAAAACTTTCAAGAACGGCTCCAAATGTGTATCAGCCATCAAGGCCACCATTTGGATGATATCATTTTTAAAACTTAAAGTAAAAAAACTTTTTTACATTTACATTTGGGAAATAAAAAGATTTTGGTGATACCTCGTAGCATTTTTTTTCAATCTCCCTTTGAAATGTGGGAGTTATTTCTGCCGCACCCTGTACAAGGTTTCCCATGTTCGTGACTGAAGAAATACTTGTAGGTTTTTAAAAAGATAGCATTAGGTCTTTAGTTGTTTTGCTTTTTTTCCTGTAGTCCTCCATGGATAGGCGTATATTCAGGTCAGAATGGCCCTATTGTGAAGGAGGAAGTATTGTAATATTATACTGATTGCCTTTTAATATCAAAACTGACAGGACATTACCAAATGACTGTGTACGGCTTTTGATGAGCGATTACAGGACTTAAGTGAGTGGTAATTTTAGAAATATTTGCAGTATTTATTACAGATAAACTGCTGCTTGTTTGTGTTACCCAAGGCAAGAATCTTCTGCAACTCAAATCCTTGACATTTAGCGATTTGCCCAGTACACAAAAGCCCACTGTAAATTGAGACTACAAGATCAAGCAGATGCCTTTTGGCATTTTTCTTTTGATTAGTATGTATGGGTCTAGCTATTAAAAGTATGCATTTAAACCTTGAACTGAAACAATGATACAGAAATTACTGTTATTATGCTTTTTGAAATGAAATATAGCAGTTTAAAAACTCTTTTGTGGTACCAAAGATGTGATGAGCAATCAAGTAAGACACAAGGAAAGTAAACATGTTCATTAAGCAGATGATTTATCTGGGAATTAACAAACAGCTGAAATAAACAAATAGCTGAATACATTTTTTGAAACTCATGAATTAGTTTGTCATATATGGAGGACTCTTGATCTTTAACATTATTACAGTCCTTATTCTACTCATGGGACCACCTGGCATCTTTTCCGTGTAATGATAATAATGATGGTCAATATGGCTTTGTCAACAAAGTTCATATGCACTGCTAGTCAGACAGAAGAGGACATGTCTGCAAGCCAGTATTAAAATTAAGAATCTACATACAGAGAACTTTGAATTGTATGAATTAAATCTGAAGGAACCGAATTATCGATGGCCAGATTTTTGAATGTCAACCTGTACTATTAAATGGTAATTCAAAACAGTGGCAGAAAATGTAGGCTATGCTAGTTGCTCAGACGATATTGCCATTTGATGCATGTTTAAGAGCTCTATCAATATTTTTTAAAGCATTTTCCTGTTTTCATTTTTTCAAATCTCTGATATCTGCTGTAATTGTATTCTCACTCATGCTATGAAGAAATTTCATGGGGAATTTGGTTATAGTAATGTTTTGGTAGCACAGTGGGCCATCTGCTTTTTTGTATAGTCCGTAGATGACTTTATATGCAGCCACCATTCTATGTATATTAGTCACTCAGGACACACATTATTAATAGACAAAACTTTGATGAGCCATGAGAGTACAGCAGTGGTAATAGAAGGGTAAAGCATGCCACATAAATCTAAACTTCCACAACTTTTTCATAGTTTTGGTGGCAAATACAGCATGTGTTTATGCAGCTTATTTTAAAATAGCAAGTGAATGATATGCTCATCTTCTACGAAGGAGGATGTGTAAGGTGGAAAATATGTCCATAAGTACATGTAAAGTTACACCTCACCTATCCACAGTGGAACTAAAGCAACAAGTTAAAACATAAAAATGACTTAATAACTGTGAGTTGTTTAAAAAGGTTAAAATTCAAATTTCACCTTATCCCTTGTGACAGATAGAGGGTGCTATCGTCCTCTTGAACCCTCGGACAATACGTCAGACACAGATAAAAGGTAAAAGTCCAAATATTTGTTTTTTTAACAAAATAATGTGCACAAAGCACCCTATACTCCACAATACTCATATAAATCACAATTATTAAACAATACATAATCCTCCTACTCCTAGACGCGTTGCCACCCTTCCACCCTGCTCAGCTCGCCGTATGGGTATTTTCGCACAGTCCTTTATATTCCCTGACCCAGAAGTGTTTCGATCCTTCAGTCCATGTGACTTCCTATCACTTCTGGGTCAGATAAAAAGTCCTCTTCTTCATCTCGGAAGTACCTCATTCACTCTGTCGCCCTGACTAAGACATACTTCCGGGTTATAGATGAATTCACAGTCTCTGTGTCTTCCTGCAGCGTCCCCTGGAGGTCCCCATGGTATCCAGCTGGGCTGTGATGAAAAACTCCATTGTCCATGATGCCCTGCTGCAACTCGGGGCATGTCTATGTTGCCTGCAGGGCTCCACCTGGCGGCCTGGGGGTACTGGCTGGGATGAAAGGCCGGCCATATCCCACACCCTATAAAGTGACATTAAGCAAAAACACAAATCATAATGTTACAACAAAATATCATGCAATCATATAATAAGTACAAAGAAATGTGTTTACAATCGATATATCTTCTTCTAATTCTTTTGGCTGCTCCTGTTATATTCATATAAATATGTACATACATACTGTACATATCTGCAATATACATATGCATAGTAATTAAATAATACAAGTTTTTAGTTTGCATGGTGTTGCAGCCATTAGTGCTGCTGTTTTACAGCTTCGCAGTCCTGGGTTTGATTTTTAGCCCACACACTGACTGCATGGAGTATGCAAGTTCTGACTAGTTCTTGCACATGGGATTTTCTTACGATTCTTCATTTTTTTACTCACATTAAGATGTATGTTTTAAATTAGTTGTCTAGTCTACATTGGCCCAGTTTGAGTGACTCAGTGTGTGTATGTGTGTATGAGTATGTGCTTTGATGGAGTAGTATCCAAACCTTGGGTCTTTTCTACCTTGCAGCCACTTCTTCTGCAGTTAAGATTCTGATTCCTAGCTCAACTTCCTAGGTCAGCCATATGACTAGTTGCAATACTGTGAGAGCAAGCAGGTGCCAATCAAATATATTTTTCATGTCTAATTTGGTCTAAGGAAACATAGATACTTTAAAGTGTAGAAGATCAGAACGGCTAAAACTTATTGCAATTATTTAGCACATGAGAGCTGTGACTAGATCATAGTTCAGAAATTAGAAGTTGCTGTTAAAACCCCATAAATTAGTATGTTAGTTTAATTAGAGTGAAATTGACATCTCTACTTTGAAGTCAACATTCATACAGGCACTGCATTATCGAATCCTATCATGAAAAGGTTGTAGTATGAAAAATATTCACCAATTGCTGATTTAGTTAATGGATGGCACAGGAATGGAGTGGTTAACACTGCTCCTTGATGGATTCAGAGTTCTGGATTTGAATCTAATGCATGGTTGTTGTTGGTACAAATTATGCATGTTCTCCCAGTAACTACAATAGTTTTCTTACAAATACATCGATTTTCCTTCTAGCTTCCCAAAGGTAAGGTTAATTGTCAACTTTAAATTTGCACTGTGTGAATTTAGATGTATGTATGTGTGGGCCTTTTATTGGACTGGCATCCTGTCAAAGGCTGTTTCTCCTCTCTGTCTTGCACCAAATTTGCCAGGATGTGTTCCTGCCTTCATGTTTCTAAATTGGATTAAGTATGAGTGGATGCTCTGATTTAGTTACAACTACACTTTCCAGGTTCAGGAGGAAGTATGAAAATAATTAGTGAATATTAGCCAAAATTCTGATCCTGCAAGTAGCAGATGTTCAGTTAAATGCTTAACAAAACATAATAGGCCAAAATGATCTATACTAATAAAAGGCAAAGCCCTCGCTGACTGACTGACTGACTGACTCACTCACTCACTCACTGACTGACTCATCACTAATTCTCCAACTTCCCACGTAGGTGGAAGGCTGAAATTTGGCAGGCTCATTCCTTACAGCTTACTTACAAAATTTAGGCAGGTTTCATTTCGAAATTCTACGCGTAACGGTCATAACTGGATCCTACTTTCGACCATATATACGGCCATAGCCTGCAGCTCGGTCGCCGTGTGAGACGGAGTTGCGTCCGGCATCATCACGCCTCCCACGTAATTGAGTGCCTGCCCATATAAGGTAAATATTCGCAAGATCACACAAGAGAGCGGCTCACATGAACTGACTGTGAACGCAGTACTTAGAGAACAAGGAAGAGCGCCAAAGAGCGCTGAACAAAAAACGCATTACACAATTGAGAAGGCAGCAAAAGAATATGAAGCGAGTGACGCATACAAGCATATTCATAAGTGCAGCTACTGCAGAAACAAAGCACGGTGTAAACCGTAAGTTTAAATTAAGTTTATAGACACGCTGCCGCTGGCGTTTGTCATGCCTACGATGAATATGATATTCGCGAGATACAAGTTTAATTAGAAGACACGAGGTATAAACGAGACTTTGGATCACTTTGTAACGGAGTTAAAATTGCTGAAGCGAGAAACTTTTAAGTGCCGGGTCTTAGCTAACATTAAATAAAGCCGTGGACATCGCAACATCACACAAGAGAGCGGCTCACGTGAACTGACTGTGAACACAGTACGTAGAGAACAAGGAAGAGCTCCAAAGAGCGCTGAACAAAAAACGCATTACACAATTGAGAAGGCAGCAAAAGAATATGAAGTGGGAGACGCATACAAGCATATTCATAAGTGCAGCTACTGCGGAAACAAAGCACGGTGTAAACCGTAAGTTTAAATTAAGTTTATAGACACGCTGCCGCTGACGTTTGTCATGCCTACGACGAATACGATATTCGCGAGATACAAGTTTAATGAGAAGACACAAGGTATAAATGAGACTTTGGATCACTTTGTAACGGAGTTAAAATTGCTGTAGCAAGAAACTTTTAAGTGCCGGGTCTTAGCTAACATTAAATAAAGCCGTGGACATCGCAAGATCACACAAGAGAGCGGCTCATGTGAACTGACTGTGAATACAGTACATAGAGAACAAGGAAGATCTCCAAAGAGCGCTGAACAAAAAACACATTACACAATTGAGAAGGCAGCACAAGAATATGAAACGAGTGACGCATACAAGCATATTTATAAGTACACCTACTGTGGAAACAAAGCACGATGTAAACCGTAAGTTTAAGTTAAGTTTATAGACACGCTGCCGCTGGTGTTTTTAAAATTGCTGGTGAAGGACTGTGCTTATGCCAACGAAAATGAGATGATCAGGGATAGAATAGTGTTTGGCACAAACTCAGCAAAAGTGCGACAGAAACTTTTAAGTGACGGGTCTGAGCTAACATTAAATAATTGCTGGTGAAGGACTGTGCTTATACAAACGAATAGAAAGCAAATGTTACATTATTTTTAAAATGTTTACTTTTCTTTTTCATAACTTCTTTAACACACTTCTTCTCCGCTGCGAAGCACGGGTATTTTGCTAGTATACAATAAAAGGTAAAGTTGGCAATTTTTTTATTCAGTAATTTTACTGATGTGGATAGTTTAATGGTTTTTGCCACCTTTTCTGAGCAGTTAGTACTTTGGGTGTCCAAATGGCACACTGTGACCAGTGAAATGCCCTTATTCTCTGTGCATTTTAAAGTCAACGCTGTCCTTCTTTTTTCCTGTTTCATTTGTTTGTCTTAGATTGCTCATTGCTTTCATTATCTAAGCTTTGGATTTCAAAGATGATGGTCTGGGACCTCCACCCATAGTGTTTTTGATTGACTGTCATCCTCAAGTACAATGTGGTATTTGAAGCTTTCCTGTTCTAATCTTTATGAAAATCATTTAATTTTCAGTGACAACTTCCATATAAAATAAGAAATACAGTTAAGACACAGATGTAGCCATGCAGATCTAACGAAGCAAATAATTTTTGTTAGTGTTTGAGTCACAACTACCCGTTTGAAGAAAGTCAGTACCGCCACACAAACTTTCCATGTTGTCTAAAAGCTCTATGTATTTTCATAGTTGTGAAATGTGAAGTGAGGAAGAAGGCGAGACAGAGAGAAATGGCGACATCTTCATTAAAGTCTTAGGCAGGTTGACAAAAGTGCCTCAGTTTGTGAAACAGCTAGCCCTTTAAGGGAGTATTTTTCATATTGATCCAGCTTTGCTTAATGTGGCTTTTCCCATGTTGATCTTGGATACGAATCTTAGTGAGCCTGTTTTCTGAGTCAACTAAGACGTTGCTGGACAGTGATTTTGGCAATTTATCAATATCATACCCAGCAGGACCTCAGAGGAAACAGTATGTCAGCCAGAAAAATGTCCGCTTTTTTCTTGTTTAGAGTGTGGCCTCCAGCATAATTTGGGATCTGTGGTCAGAGATGCATAGAGTTAAATGCTCTCTGCTGACCTGAAATAGGAAAGGTTTGAAATGTAATGTTAAATTTTTTTTCATCCAAATTATTAAGCTGGCACATTTTTCAGGATATCACTGAGATCATTTTTAAGAGAATGGAATGAAATGCAGCAAAATGCACAATTAAACTGTACAAATGATTTTAATTTGTTTTATCAATCAATGTTTATCTCTGTTCTTCATAAACCTAATATGAATATGCTATGTTTTCAAATCACAAGGTTACTAGTTCACTAAGGGCTTTTTAGCAAGTCACTTAAGTTGCCTGTGCTCAGCAACTAACAAATATACAACATGTAAACAAAAGTAATATTTGCTATAGAAAGATTTAATTTAAATTAGAAGTGGTAATGAACAGCATCCAAGTTTATGCAGTATGGATGGTTTAAGTGACTTACTCCACTATGTTGCACTTTATTACATTTCTAACTTGGTCTTACAGTATCTAGGGATAGAATCTGAAGCTGTGCCATATGAATGCAAACCCTACCTACTTATCCCATTCATTTTTATACATACTGTTTCTTAAAGTATGTTTTCCAGTACAGTTTTCACTACTGACTTTTACTGTCATGAAAAAATCAAGCTTGTCTTAATAGTGGAAATAATTCACCCAGTTTCAGAACTCACTTTATCCATTACAGGAACTCATAGCATATAAAAGAAGCAAGAAGCAGCCCATCACAGACACACGTTTAGTCAGTGTAGTCAGACTTGTTGTATGACATAACATATAGTAGATGTCTTTGAGATGTTGGGGGGAAAAAAGGGCAAATCGACATTCGATACACACAGTGATTGGGCGAGATATTCAGCACAGGCTCCCAGAGCTGTAAAGCTGTATAACTAGCCACTGTGCCTCCCAGCATTAGTCATAGTAGTGTTACTAAATCTTGTATGCCATTTGTATATAATTACCATGTATATTAAAAACAAAATGGTATATCTATAATGTGATAAAAATGATCTTTTTTAAAGGATAACTAACCTTTAATGACTATAATCATGCTACACTAATGCTATTGAAATAATCATTAATTTGTAAAATACGTCATTTATTATTTCTGCCTGGTTTTGCAGTCTTCATTGCAAAATCTTTCATTACAATAAGTGCACTCTCAATGTAGTAATGATCTGTCTCCTGGATAAAGATAAAAGTGTGCAGTTCATAAAGTGCACACGAGTTTTAAATGCTGCAGGTTCAGACAAGCCCCAGATTTAGAAAAGGATTAAGGTATTTGATCCACAGTATTCTTATTTTATCTCTACATTTATGCTCACTTTTTATTTGACTATAATTATGTTTTTGCATTGCGGTTGTGTTTTTAAGTAGAGATCTCCGGATATTGATCTAATAATTCTTGTGTTTACTTTTCTTAGTGTGTCCTTGTTTAAGTCATTAAAAATTTACCACAGATTCACACCACCTCTGCGGTTCTTAAACCATGACAAGCAAAAAGAGTGCCAGAACGGACATAGAAGAAACAAATCTATAGCAGTGAATGTAGGAGAAACAAATAAATAAACCTTTTATACTGCACACAGATCATTTATGTTCTGTAAAAATTCATTATTGTTTAATAAGATGCTGTGAAAAAAGTAATATCTTCTTAATTTAGTTATGATGTATGTTGTTATGATGTGATTTCTGTATAGGTTCTGTTGGCATTGTATGTGACATTTTTTTATTACTCATATAAAAGAGTGTTTAAAAGGATCACTGTTTTTTATTTGACATCTCATTTCAAACAAACTCATTTTGTGATATTTTATTTTCTTTTTGTCAGACCTTCATTTTCTTAGATCACACTTACAGATCCTACTTATCTGATAGTCTATCAAAGAATACTAGTTCAGTTGTGATTTTCACTTTGCTTCTTATACACCATCTTCCAAATTTAATCCATAATGGCCTAAGGGGTAAAGACACATTTGAATTAAAACTCTTATTTAAAATTGCATGGAGGATAGTGGTACAGTGGTTAGAGCTACTGCCTCCTAGTTTCAGGAAACCAGGACTGAATGCTGGCCTGCTCACTGTTTAAAGAAATTTGCACATTTACTCTGTGTTGTGATAGGTTTTCAGCCAAGTTTTCCACTTGCATCCCCAAAGTGTGCACATTTGAGTAATGACCAACTTTTAATTAAACTGGTGTATGTGTGAGTGTACCCTGCGATAAACTGGTTTCTCAGTTAGAGTTGGTTTCTGAGTTGTACTTAATGCTGCCAAGATGGTTGTGATGTAGTGTCTTAGTGCTACACCAAAATAAAAGCAGTCAAGAAAGGTTGAACTATTTATAGCCAGTCTCCCACAGTCCAAAGACATTCCGGTTAGGTGCATTGGCGATTCTAAATTGTCCGTAGTGTGTGCTTGGTGTGTGGTTGTGTGTGTGTGCGCCCTGCCCAGGTTTTGTTTCCTGCCTTGCGCCCTGTGTGGGCTAGGATTGGCTCCAGCAGACTCCCGTGACCCTTTAATTAGGATATAGCGTGTTATAAAATGGATGGATGGATGGATGTTCTCATGTAATTCGTTAAAACAGTGCACTTATCTTTGTTTATTTTTTCTTTTGTTGTAGGCGCACTGTAAGCGTCACCTGCATCGGGGGCGACGGTAAAAGCATTGCCGACTACTGGTCCTGGAAGAAAGTGTTTTGGGGTTGGCAACCTAAACACAACACGCCAGGTTCCCGACAGTTGCTTCGGCACAATAGCCGCCATGTGGCAGGCTTACGTGCAGGGAAGAGTAGGGGCAAGCTGGAACAAAAAAAGCCTCTGCTGGTATCACAGGAGCGCATGTGCAAAAATAACACTAAACTATATAGGAGTTTTTGGAGAGGCTAATAACATATAGATGCAGCTAGCGTGCTATATAATTCAGGATTAGGTAATAACCTGTAGCGTCAGTTAAAATTGGCCACTAAGGAACCTACAGCCATATAAAAGAGGTGGAGTGGACACCAGAGGTTGTCTGTCTTTGGGCTGAATCTGCATTGTAGAGTTTAGTTGGTAGCAATCCACATTTGGATAGTTTTTGCTTTTTCATTGTATTTTTCAAAACTTTAAGTTGCCTTTTTTCTCACATCCCTCTGGTTTCAGTTTGGCTATGAACTGCTAGGAACTCCATTATTAGAGTTGTGCTGCTGGTTCAAGGGCATGGGGTTCCACAACAGCTCTTCGAGACTTTGAACTGGATGAAGTGGGTTATTTTCAAGAAATAAAACTTTCTTGAAAATAACACTCCTAAACAGTATTTATTTTGTTTAACACATCCCACTGAACTCGTATATAAAGTGAAGTTTTGTTGAGGTTTTCAGCAAATCCTTGTTATATGTAGTCACTAAGTTGTTCCATACTGTAGGCTGTCTACTAGAAAAACTGCCTGCCCACTAGACTGTGTATACACATTAGAATGTGTTTTTTGGTAAACTCATTTTTGCAAGTTCCCACATCTAGAAGTGGCGTAATTTCTGGGAATCTACCACTTAGGTGTAGATATGAAGAAAGCATTAAAGTTTCTGACAGCAACAGGCTATTATTTAATTTTTGGCATTTGCTTTTGCTTGACACATTATTCATTTCTTTTCATTTATATCTTTGTATCTGTGTTTTTACTACTGTTTTGTGTGGTTGCTTTTTTGGGCAATAGCAGTTTATGTCAATATCAATTGTTCTGCTTGTCTCATTTAGAAATGGATTATAAGAATTTGATTAAAAGAATTTAGATTTCTGCCACTCTTGGTTAAAAGTTAACCAATAGGAGACCGATACTGTACGTCTCATTGTTCTTGACAGTTGCCAGGTATAATACTGCTAATGCAAGTTAAGTAATCAAAAGGTGCTTGGATGACAAGCATGACAGTTTTCACACAAGCATGGAAGCTAGTTTGTTTGTAAAAATAGAGGTTTAAATATTCCATCAAATCAGATCTGTGCTATGTATTTTCCTCAAGAGTAATGGTAGTGATGCAGGAGTTTATTAAAAAAATAAACATCGTTAATGTATAAGAATGATAGAGCCTCTGATTATTTGAAAAGTTCAGATGCTTTGAATTTTGGAGAAATGTCACCCTTGTGTTTTTTGTTAAGGTGAATTTCTTTTTTCATTTTTCTTATGCTTAATCAGATACCCAAATGTTAAACTGGTGATATATGTAACTTATGTTTACCTGGAGCTAATGGAGGAAATGAAATGAAGATTCACTACTGCTCCAGCGTAAACTGTGTATAAAAAGACAACAATCAGCTTATGGTGTTGCAAAAACAACAGGAGAAATTGCTTAAATGGCTGTTCATCACTTACACTCGTGAGAGGTGTGTTATTAATATGCCAGAAGGAGGGTATGAAGCAAAGATATACAGTATATAACAATTTAAAAAGTATACATTACTATACCAAGAGACATGTGATACAAAGTAGCATGTATCTGCAGAAAAGTTGACTACAGAAAAAAGCAAGGAAAAAAAAGTTTTGTAAGAATGCTGTGTTGGAGGGGTTGTCATCATTGTAACTCTGGCTTTTTTCAGCACAGATGGATGTGAGGAGGACAGATTACAGCTGCTGTTTAAATGCACTTCCTTGAGAAGTGCTGACTCTTTCCATGTTTTCCAAAGCTGCCAGCTTTGCGTTCATCAGACTTCTTTTCAAACTCACAAATGAGCTGTTGTCCATTTAGTTTGATGCCAGCCATTTCTGTTGCATGTTTATGTACATTAGCTGCAGAAAAACTGTTTTTTCCATTGGTTATTCCAATATTTGTTTTTATTTCCTTAGGAAAAAGAGAAGGTTATTTTAAAATGACTTAGGAAGGAAAATTTGCATACGTTCAATAAAACTGACGCAAAAATTAAAGTATAGATTGCCAAAGGAAAGTAGGTACAAATGTGAAAATGTGTTGCTTACATTACATAAAATTACATTCAATTGTGAGTTTTTATTTGAAGCCTCAGTAGATTGAGAATATTTCTTCTGTAAATGACTGTCTTATAACATTTGATACTGCAGGAAGGTTGTAATAAGCATAATTGTAATATTTCACTGTACTCTGTGCAAATATAACTGATAAATCTTCCTTTTTCTACTCACATGCATAGTTGACACAGAGCCAGATTTAGCACAGGGGTTCACCATATAGAACTGCTAGGCAAGCATTATAAGACAATATATATATATAAGAATTTGCCTGAAGAAGGGGCCTGAGTTGCCTCGAAAGCTTGCATATTGTAATCTTTTTAGTTAGCCAATAAAATGTGTCATTTTGCTTGGCTTTTCTCTAAGACAAGACAGATAGAGACAACTGAGAAATGGGCAGTCAGACTGAGGACTGTTGTATGCTATTTTTTTGTCTGTCAAAGTCAGCATGAAACTGTATCCTCTTTTGCCTTGTTTGGAATGGCATGATTCACCTAACTGGGGGCCTGCACATGACGAAAGAGTATAAAGCCTTGGAACATTGCCCAGCACACCTTTGGCCCCGATGGACAGATGGGAGATAATGTCATCCAATCCTGAAAATCCTTCTACTACAATGGCGAAAATGGCACAGTCTACACATTGGGCCCCCACTCCCAAACTGGGTTCTTGCCATTGGCTTCCTTCATCTGTTATACAGTGTAAGCCGCCATTAAACAAAGCTAAGTTATTTCTCCTATGTGATTTCTTACCGATGTATCACTAAGGGAGGGGTATCACCTTTTTATATTATATCTATATAGATTCGGGTTATGTAACATGCCGTAATCACGAAAGAACTCATTCCCAGGGAGCTGGCGCTCTCTGCTGGATACAAAGGTGTTTTGTTATTTTGCATGGGAATTTCTCTCAAGAACAGAGAATCTCAACCTTGTTGATAGCATATATTGACCTCAGGCAAAAGGGTGATATCTGAGATTAATTTAAATGGCGTCTGGCTTTTATGACAGGATTCTAATGTATTGTATTTTTAATGATTTTCTACTGTTCAGAACGTGTAGAGGAAAAAGAGATACCATGGAAATACTTTCCACTTCCAGGGACAGTAGCCTGTTTGAAAACTAAAGGGTGCAAAGCAAGATCTCAACCCTAATGGGACATCAGGCCCAAGTAATAGTCTACTGTTCCATTCTGCAGTACATCAGAGCTCTAAAGACATGTCTTTTCAACATTAGGATCCTGCTACAGTGGGAAGCATCTGTTTGAATTGTTGCAGAGCATCAATGTCAGTGCTGCTTTACAACAGCAACAGGATGGACGCTTGTATACACAAGGCTAAACTCTTTTACATGTGGATGGAAAAGCAAACATAGAATAGTGATTGCAGAGGGTTATGTGAGCAGTTTAAAGACAAAATACAATAGTTAAACTGTTAGCTACAGTCGGTACATGTTGAACTGAACATCTTATTTTGAGTGTAAAGTTTATATCATGAACAATGTGGATACCATTTAAACTAAATGCTAGCCATACTAACCCCTAACCTTAATATCTATTCTAAAACTACTGTCCTAAAACCGTATTGATGTTTTGTCCTGAAACTGTACTGACGTCATAGTATTGTAGCTCTGCGAATATATGACATTGGTCACATCAGGTCCCCTTATCACCTCCTAACTCTCCACAAATTATGCTCTCCTGTAACTTTTAGTGCGTTCTTATCTTTAGTGATAAAGATAGCTAGAGCTTGCTTGCTATCTTCGAAAATCAGGCTTGTTTTTGACAACGGGATAGGAGCATTCTGCAAAACATGTGTGCTGTTTCATGTGGAGTGGAGAAACTTGGCAGTGGAAGAGACTTATGTACAGGGTGAAAGGGCCATGATCTGCATTTCATCTTGCCTTCTTTGGACGGCGGGTGATGTAGGAGAAGCCGAGGCAGTGACTGCAATCTCTGGAGGAGAACGTTTGGCACACAGATGCAGGAAATGACATCAGCAGTTTAATTAGATGCAAAATTGTTTCATTAAATCTGGGATGGAAAATAGCCATTTTAGTTTAGATGTTGAATTTTTCATTGTAAGCTTTATAGCTCCTATGGGCCTAGCCAGCTCAGAAGAGTATGGGGTGCAGAGCAGTGACGCACATGCTTTGTAAGTTAACACATCTGCTAAAAATAAAGGACCGCTGATTTTGAAACACATCTTTTTTCCCACCTTTTTCATGTTTAGCTGTTGTAAAGAACTAACAGCCCCGCACATTGAAGAGACATTTAGGAAAGGAGTCCTTAAGAGGCAAATAAAGCTGTTTATTTTTCAAATATACTTTAAATTTCTTTGAAAAGTGTTTTGCATTCATACATACTTTAAAAGAAACATCTATCTATCTATCTATCTGCAGTGTATCTGGACAGTATTCACAGCGCATCACTTTTTTCACATTTTGTTATGTTACAGCCTTATTCCAAAATGGATTAAATTCATTTTTTTCCTCAGAATTCTACACACATCACCCCATAATGACAACATGAAAAAAGTTTACTTGAGGTTTTTGTAGTACTAGGGTGTTGTACCGTGTTAGCCATTATGAATGTAGAGAAGAGCCAAGCAAAATGACACCTTTTATTGGCTAACTAAAAAGATTACAATATGCAAGCTTTCGAGGCAACTCAGGCCCCTTCTTCAGTTGAGGTTTTTGCAAATTTATTAAAAATAAAAAAACTGAGAAATCACATGTAAAGTATTCACAGCCTTTGCTCAATACTTTGTCGATGCACCTTTGGTAGCAATTATAGCCTCAAGTCTTTTTGAATATGATGCCACAAGCTTGGCACACCTATCCTTGTCCAGTTTCACCCATTCCTCTTTGCAGCACCTCTCAAGCTCCATCAGGTTGGATGGGAAGTGTCGGTGCACAGCCATTTTAAGATCTCTCCAGAGATGTTCAATCGGATTCAAGTCTGGGCTCTGGCTGGGCCACTCAAGGACATTCACAGAGTTTTCCTGAAGCCACTCCTTTGATATCTTGGCTGTGTGCTTAGGGTCGTTGTCCTGCTGAAAGATGAACCGTCACCCCAATATGAGGTCAAGAGTGCTCTGGAGCAGGTTTTCATCCAGGATGTCTCTGTACATTGCTGCAGTCATCATTCCCTTTATCCTGACTAGTCTCCCAGTTTCTGCCGCTGAAAAACATCCCCACAGCATGATGCTGCCACCACCATGCTTCATTGTAGGTATAGTATTGGCCTGGTGATGAGCGGTGCCTGGTTTCCTCCAAACGTGACGCCTGGCATTCACACCAAAGAGTTCAATCTTTGTCTCATCAGACCAGAGAATTTTGTTTCTCATGATCTGAGTGCCTTTTGGCAAACTCCAGGCGGGCTGCCATGTGCCTTTTACTAAGGAGTGACTTCCGTCTGGCCACTCTACCATACAGGCCTGATTGGTGGATTGCTGCAGAGATGGTTGTCCTTCTGGAAGGTTCTCCTCTCTTCACAGAGGACTTTTGGAGCTCTGACAGAGTGACCATGTGGTTCTTAGTCACCTCCCTGACTAAGGTCCTTCTCCCTTGATCGCTCAGTTTAGATGGGCGGCCAGCTCTAGGAAGAGTCCTGGTGGTTTTAAACTTCTTACACTTACGGATGGTGGAGGCCACTGTGCTCATTGGGACCTTTAAAAGCAACAGAAATTTTTCTGTAACCTTCCCCAGATTTGTGCCTCGAGACAATCCTGTCTCGGAGGTCTACAGACAATTCCTTTGGCTTCATGCTTGGTTTGTGCTCTGACATGAACTGTCACCTGTGGGACCTTATATAGACAGGAGTGTACCTTTCCAAATCATGTCCAATCAACTGAATTTACTACAGGTGGACTCCAATTAAGCTGCAGAAACATCTCAAGGATGATCAGGAGAAACAGGATGCACCTGAGCTCAATTTTGAGCTTCATGGCAAAGGCTGTGACTACTTATGTACATGTGCTTTCTCAATTTTTTTATTTTTAATAAATTTGCAAAAACCTCAAGTAAACTTTGTTTTACGTTGTCATTATGGTGTGTTGTGTGTAGAATTTTGAGGAAAAAAATAAATTTAATCCATTTTGGAATAAGGCTGTAACATAACAAAATGTGGAAAAATTGATGCGCTGTGAATACTTTCCGGATGCACTGTATCTATCTATACTGTACATAAAGTAAAATGTGATTTATGTGTACTTATATTTTGAAATATCACAAGAAGTTGATTATCCAATCAAATACATTATAGTGTGACAGGTACCAACCAGCAATGATTTTAAACTGTATATAATGTTTGCATGCCTTTTAACTGAAAAAAAATTTAACTGAAAAAAAAATTTACATGCCTTTTAACTGAAATTTTTTTTGCTGTTTTATTAAAATCTAAAAATAAAGCTTTTGTAACAAAATGCAATAAAGCCCAACATCAAGGGCATTTTAACAGTTAGTGCTGCTACTGCACACATCCTGGAGTCTGGTTTGAATTCACAGTGTAACCTGTGATGGACTTTTACCCAGTACTACCAGAGCTTCGGCTCTCTGAGTTTATGTAATTCACAATGATGGTTGATAAAATGGAAAATGGATGGACTAGTGTGAATGACCCCTGCTTGCTGCTTTTACCAAGTGTACTCAAGTGTACTGTACTAAATGTGTTATTTATTTGGAATCTTGCTTATACCTATGTTGTTACTTTTTGGAGTTCAAGCTCTCCTCATATCCATATGTTTTTTTTTTTTTTTTTGGAGTTCCTCTTTCTTTGCCCATTTGAAAGACTTCCAGGCAGATTTATTAACAGCTCTAAATTACCCTGATTGAATTGAGCTGGTATGAAAGAGGTATGTTAAGATCCTGCATACTGTATAAATGCTTTGATGAATCTGTCCTTGGTTCTTATCTGCTGCTGGGGTGGGCTTTGGCTGCCTATGACACTAAAATAAGATGAAATAGATTCAGTAAATAAACACATATCAACAACAAAAACAACATTTATTTATATAGCACGTTTTCATACAAATTATGTAGCTCAAAGTTCTTTACAAGATTAAGAAAGAAAAAAAAAATAAGATTAGGCAATATTACGTAACAAAGAATAAAGTAAGG
The DNA here is from genome assembly GCA_026402145.1 of Polypterus bichir lapradei. Classification (NCBI taxonomy): domain Eukaryota; kingdom Metazoa; phylum Chordata; class Cladistia; order Polypteriformes; family Polypteridae; genus Polypterus; species Polypterus bichir. Next base: position 91,268,740 of record JANRMT010062856.1, read on the forward strand.
TTCAATGGCCAGGAGGACAGGAAAAACAAAATAAAAATCCAGAGGGCTGGAGAAAAAAACAAAATCTGCAGGGGTTCCAATGTAGGGAATATTTGTAATGTGCAATTTGTGAAAGGAAGACTCCGGATGCTTCAGTATTTTTTGACTAGTAATACTGGCTGCTCTTGGTGCCAGATTCTAGTGGCATAATACATTTTATTTAGACATGCAAATAAGGAATTTCACTGTATTCTGTACATTTGACAATGTCTTTGAAATTGCAGAAATTCTTCATATATTCCACAACACTGTGATATTTGAAATTGCAGAAATTCTTCATACTAGCCAACCCATGGCGTAGTATATGCCACATAATTATTTATTGATGGGTGAACACTTCCTGAAAGACACAGCTGTCCAAATGGGGTGGGTTTGAGGATACGACTGTGAGTGAATGAAAAGATGGAACTCTGGAGAGAGCAATATACAATTGTCTGTGACTGAAAACTAGTTTTGGCAGATACAGGCATATCTTTTTGAAAGTTTGGCCCTGTGCCTTATTAATTGTCATTGCAAAGGCCAATCTAACAGGAAATTGTCTGCGTAAAAAAGTAAAAGGCAAATTTGAATCTGATGGGGTCAAGGAAATCCGGGGAATAAGGACAGTTTGTGAGGTAGCAGCTGCGATAGTTTTACACTCCAGGACATTGCGGTGAATGCTGGTAACAGAAAATCTAGTGCCATTACAGAGACCTTTTGCTGGCTTGAGGTTTCTGAGAAGCATGACGACTGAACCAATTTTAATTTTGAGTTTATGCGGAGACATGCCAGTGGGAATAAGACTGTTAAGAAATTCTTCAGGGAATGAAAGTTGATCTGCAGGATTGTCTGTGATGATGGAGTCAATGCTGGTGAAAGTTACTTCGTCGGTAGGGATAAGTCCTCGAGAGCGAGGGTGGACGTGGGAGGAGGGTTAGACTTGGCGGGCAGGGCTCTGTCGTGTGTTGCTCATGACGCGAGAGAAGGGTTAGAGTGGGCAGGTGGGGCTCTGTCGTGCATACCCCATGGTTGTGCGACTTGGTCGATTATATTTATAGAAAAGCAGCTGGAACCAAAAAGAACAATGAAAAGTCAATGTGACTCAGAGGTGCATGTGGACTGTAGCAGAGACAAAAGTGATTGAGGCTGTGTTTGGTGAGGTATTGCGTGCGGGCACATGAGGGCAGTGCACATGCCTCTAGAGCAAGGGTGGACGTGGGAGGAGGGTTAGAGTTGGCAGGCGGGGCTCTGTCGTGTGTATCCCATGACGTGGGAGGAGGGTTAGAGTTGGCGGGCGGGGCTCTGTCTTGTGTATCCCATGGTCTAAGAGTTGGTGGGCGGGGCTCTGTGAGTCGTGCGTACCCCATGGTCGGGCGACTTAAGTCAATTATATATATAGATAGTCTACAACACTGTGATCACCAGTCAAGAAAGACACACAGAATGAACAAGCTAATAAAAACGGCAGATTCAATTATGGGACATACGCTGGAACCTCTGGAGGTAGTAGCAAAGGGAGGAATTAAAACAAAACCTAGCGCTATTATGAACAATGGCAGCACATTCTCTCTTTACTTTCAGTCAATGAATTGTTCAACAGAAGTGAGTCGAGAAACTCTACTGGGGCTTCTTTATACCAACTTCAGTCTGCCCGTCTAATACATTACCCTGACAGTGAGTGTGTGTTCAGACTGTAGTCTCTGTGTGTGTGTATATACTGAGCTTCTGGGAAAAGCTACATTTTCCCTGGGGATAGATAAAGTTTCTATCTATCTATCTATCTATCTATCTATCTATCTATCTATCTATCTATCCAATAAAGTAATACAATCAGTGGCCACAGCACTGATCCCTAAGGCACCCAGTGTGTCATAACCTTTGATACAGGAGAACATTTTTGAATCATAACCCATTGTTTTCTGTGTTTTTTTTAATGCAGAATTCTACACATCAAACCCTGATTTCCTGCTACTTAGTACTTATAGATTATCTTCTAATTAGGTACTGCATTTTAAACTAATAGTAAGTCAAGGTACTATAAGAAATATTGTTTGCTTTCTACCTTTTGGGTATTTTTGACTTGTAAAACTTGTAATACTCCAGCATAATATTAGCAGGATTTTCCCTGTCTAAGCACATACTCTTTACACACCTGTACTACAAAACTGTTTTCATTTATTTTTAATAAACAAACTCATTTAATATTACCAGGGTCAGCACAATCACCTTTTCAAAATAACTGCACAATGTTGGCTAACTTCCAGTACTTAAGAATTTCCCCTAGTTTGTTGTGACATCTGAAAATAGATGTTAAAAGTTCATATATATAATTGCTAGCTTCCTTGAAGGCTCTAGAGTAAATGTTATCGGCTCCTTATACGGTAACATTTGGTTTCTCATTGTTAGTGTGTGTAAATTCGGCTCAGTGCTTCCATGAATACTACATTCTGCAAGTGCATGTAACCTCTTCCTTTTATATCCCTAGCAGTGCAGCAGGATCTTGCTTTTTAGTGTTCTGGTTGTGATCCTGCATCTCCACCTCACTGTCACTCTTTGTGGAAATTGTACTGCCTCTTTCTACCCCTTTTATTTACTACCCTTATATTTCTTACAGTACCTTCAGACACACGTGCACATGTTTTACATTTCTTCCTCCTGGATAAATTAAGACTGTCAAAAGTAAAAAAGAAATTAAATTACATAAGTGAGCTCACCAGAAATGCACTAGAAACTTAGCTGCTACAACATGTAAGCATCTGCCATAATAACAGATTTAGGGAACAGTGGTAAAACCTGAGGAGCGACAGTGCCCATCAAGCTCTGTGAAAAGCAGATGTGGTAAAATGAATTCAGCTCTTTCGTGTTATCTACTTAGGACCATTTCATTTTGTTATTACAATAGATTCTTTGTTTAGTTTCTGTGTCTTTAAAAAATGTATTAATAATGCAAGTCTACACCATCACTGTGGTTTACAAAGTTCACACAGGTTACTTCATTTGCTTTATAAAAGCTGAGCAACCTTTGCCATTGAAAACTGGTATTAGGTGGTATTATTTATAAATAGCTAATGGCAATTTCTGTGATAAAGAAGTAAATATTTAAGATAAATTTACTTTAAAATAAGCACACAGTTGAGAAATTTGTCTTCCTGCTGGTACTGTGAAATAACTCAAGGCATTTCTCAGAACAGTAACAAACATAACCAGCATGTCTAAGCTGCTAAAGCAAAGGCTCAGCTAGCTTCTGAAAAGTAGTTTTCTTTTGGCAAGTGCTTCTGAATTTGTCTTTCAAGAATATTCATGGGCTGCACGGTGGTTAGCACTGCTGTTTCATTGATCCAGTGTTCTTGGCTTGAAACAGCACCAGGCCATATTATCCTGTGAAGTTTATAAGTTCTCTTTCTCCAGATACTCCAGTTTTCTTTGCATATTTCCAAAAACAGGCAGGTGACTGAATCGCCTTGTGTGCATTAATGGGCCCCAAGATGGACTGGAGCTCAGCTTAATGAATGGCTCCTACCTTGCACCAAGTGCTGCCAAGATAGGCTGCTACTGTCCATGACTCTGAATTGGATTAAGAGATTCTGAAAATGTTATGTTTTTTATGGCAATTCAAATGACTAGCTGTTTGCTTTATTCCTTTGGCAGACATTCAAAATAAAAAAATGGATTGTCCAAAAGATAAAAGACATCTTTAAATAGAATAGCTTTGTAAAGAGCAGTGTGGTCATTTTAAACCAGGGTTGCCAAGTTTACCATCTTATCTGGTGCAGTAATAGTAAAATTCCAGTGGCCTGATCCAGGATTTGTTTTTCAGCTCATTAGGGACCTGAACAGATATCAGTGCAAATGAAGGAGAACATTGAACCATTCAAAAAGTTAACCACTTTATGTTTTTAATGTAGCACCTTTCACAGCAAACACAATCATAAAAAGCTTTTCCAGTTAAGAGCCTTTCTTTCTGCCTTATGGATCTGGTATCTTTAGTCTGAATCCCAGGCCCAGTTCTCACTGTATCTGTGCGAGGCTTAATCTAGGTACTATAGGTGTTCTCCTACATCTCCAAATACATACAAGTTAGAATAACTGATAACTTTAAATTGAGCCTGTGTAAGTGTGGATATGTGTGTGTATGTGTGAGTAGACTGTATATGGACTGGTGCCCTGTCCATTTTGAGATTATTATGTGTACAGTAAGCAGTACACTGTCAACCGAGCAAGTGATCATTCTTCAATGAATTTCCAGAACCTTTAACCTTTTTTTTTCTTTAAGTAAAAAGGATGGAGGGCTCCAGGTTTCATCACAGTGTTGGGGACAAGACAGAAACCAGTCTTGAAAGTGATGCCCATAAATAGAATGGTACACTCACACTCACTCATGCATCTAGAGTGGCATATTAACTTAACAAGCAGATTTCTGGCAGGTGGATGGAAAATAGCTTCTATCTGTGACCCCATGTCCGTGTCAAAGAGGGTGTACTGTATATAGTATAAAATGACAAAAGCCAGCATGCTTACTTATTGCTTTTACAATTTAAAATAATTGTGTAATATCTATTTAATCTATGATTTTTTTAAAGATAAAAGTATTCATTTTTTCACAGTTCATGAATAGGCCTATATGTACAAAACTAGAACTAGGAATTGGGCCTATGCACTGTGCATTCTGTAATTAACAGAGTGATCACCTGTGTGTAAATGTTTTGCTTTTATGTCTTTTTGTCACATATAATCCAATGTGTATCAAAACTATTTAAAAATTATGTTCTGTAAATGACAAATGTACATGGCAGATCCTTGGTCTTAACTATACAAGCAGGCACCTGTGACTGTCTGAGGCAGACTTCTACCTACTCCACATCTAGCACCTCCAATGAGCTCCATTTTACTTCTTTCTCTCCTCTCACTGGGTCACATGTACGAAAGTGCAGCACTCCTCTTGTGATTAAAGTACGCCATTCTGACATTTCAGCCCCATTAGCCATAATTACCAACTTTTTATGTAGATGATGACTGCCCAAGCCATTTCTGTCCTGCATATCTTTTTGCATGCACATGTATAGCTAACCTTACTTAAGTTTAAAGCTTGTACCCTGGCCAGTTGTCTGTGGACTGATGGATGGACTCACTTTGATCGTTTTGGGAGGAATGAAAAAGTTTAAGGAAGTCCAATTTCAGTTTAACTTTTTTGTTTGTGATTTTTTTTGTCTTTTTTGTTTGTGTTTTTATATTACAGAATATGTATATGTCTTTTGTGTTTCATTTAAGAGCTGCTGTATTGCAAGAAGAGTAAAGATGGAAATCATTACCCACTTACATGCATGACCCAGCTAAACTTCAGCTTCAACCAATGAACAAATATTTTTTTTTTAGGATTTTCTGAGACAAAGCAGAATTCATGGTTATTTCAATTATGGCTACTTTCTGAGGCAGCAAAGCATCCTTACACCGTAACTACAACCATGCTAGCTGGGATAGGCTCCAGTACCCCCCTGTGACCCTGTTTCAGAACTAAACAGATTAGAAAAGGACTGGCTGTATTGAACATGGTGGGCTTTATTCACCCCTGGCTTTGTTCAATCATTCGATTCTAATCATCTAATCAGTTTAACTAGAAGGCAGCATGTTTTTCACTTAGTGGTGGATAACTTTGTTCATTAAATAAATCAATAACAAAAAATCATTAGTTATTTAGGCAGGTGTCCTTTATCTAATGCTACATTATGGATGAAGCCCTCACAACATTCAGTGTCATAAATTTGCAATAATAGAGGAAATTAGTAAGGACCAAATAGTTTTTCAAAGAACTGTATATTGAAATGTTTTGAGAAACTTTTTCCATGTTTAAGAATCAGAGAGATGAGAACATTTCTCATTTGGACAAGTGTATTGGTACAGAGTGATTTGGAAAGCAGAGAGGGGCTACAGTAATCTAAGAGATTTAAAGTATGTGCTGAAACTGCATTTGGAAGAACATTGGAAACTCCCTCTTAGTTGCTTTCACAAGATGCTACTATGGTGGTAAATAATGAGATCGAAATGCAGGTGATTGAGAGCTTGTTTTTTTTTTCAAAAAGATATTGTCAATTCCTATATGCGTATGACTGTAAAGACACAGTAGAGACACTGTCTTTGTTTTTTTTTGAGAACTTGCTGTTTTCCTTTTTTGGTTTATAATCATTTTTCTATCTTTATACATGTGCACTGTCTGTGAAAGGTTTTTCCAGCTCTCCTATCAGCTGGAACGTTTTATCTCAAAATTCTTTTATTCTACCCTGACATTGGCTGGAGACAGACTGATTGCCATCAGGCTGCAGCAAAGTGGCTCCAGGTACTGTATTAAAGGCAAATCATCTGGCATCAGCTAAGCTCGATGATAAAGCTGGTTTTATTCAAGTTCTATACTGTTTTTTCATGAGTACCAGTGTTCCAGTTCAAGTTTATTGTCATTTGTATGTGTATGTACATAGTACAGTGAAATTCTTCCTTCCTTTATATGTCACCCTCTACTAACGGAACCTGATACATATATATTCAACATACCCAAGACATTATTAGAAAGCCAGTGCTGGCCAATTAAGAGGATAACCAGAGCAAACTGTTATTTTAGTTTGTTATTCACTGTTGAAGACGTAAGTTGCAATGGATTCTAACAGACACAGCAGGTACAAATGAAGAGGAATGATGTGGTAATAGCAACAGTCTCGTTAGACTAGATGGATCTGCCAAGAAAGCATATGTAGTGCATGAGCACAAAATATCGGGCTGTGCTGTGTCCTAGGCTTTTATGTTAAGTGAATTCATACCAAAAGCAGTACTTTCCATGAGCCAAAAATAAAATACTTTTTCTTAAAAAGGAAAGGGAAGCTTCCTTGAACAGAAACAAATGTATACGGGATTTCCAACAGGAAAATGTGTTTCTATTATAAAGCCAAAAAAAAAGTTGCTCTTATTCATGCCAGGAAGCAACAATACAGTGCCATTTTGCAAGGCATACGCATAGTTCTTATTGTTCTTTTCAGTTATAAGATCTGTGACCAAGCAGTTTCTACCTTGGAAAGGAAGCCTTCCTTCAGAGTATTGTTTAACTTAAAGAAGCTCATCTGCTTGCATTCTTAAGTCATCTCGTGTTCATTTACTTCAGTCTTTTTTGTGTGATTTGTCATCACATTAGCCTTTACAAAAATGAAAATCTGGTGTGTTCAAAATTCATGTGGTGTCATAACTGTTTTATATAGCTGTTCTCAATTCTGATTGGAAGCTGCAGATTTTGTTTTTAAAACAAATCTGCCTCTCTTTTGTGGTATTCTTTTTTCAGGTTTCTAACACCTATAGGCTACTTACATTTTTCTTTTTAATGTCTGATATAATAAATTTCATGTTACTAATAATTCCAGGTCTTTCAGACTTTGCTTGCTTTTCACATAACGGGCCACACTGCTTCTTAGATGAATGTGTCAGCACACTTCTTACTGCACAACAGCCTTAAACTTGTCCCTGTTACGTGGCTGAGATTAAACTAGCAAGCTTGGAGTTTAGAGTTCAGTGTCTTGGGTCTATACCACACTACATTCCAAAAATTATTATGGTGTAATTAATACTAAATAAGATTGAGCTTAAATATCAGAACTAAATGAATCAGGGTGCCAGAGTTTCATTTGAAAGCTGAATGTATGCTAGAAAAAAATGCACAAACTGACTGCATTAAAATAGTAGGTGCCACAAACCAGAAGCTTTGGAACAGTTAGTTGGTGGGTTTCAAAAGACCTTAGCTATTTCTGAACCTGACCAAAAATAAAAATAAATGAAAGAAAACACACACCTATATGAGAAATGGTGCAGCAAGAGTTAAATATTATGTTGAACCTCTTCACAAGCATTAACACTAAGTCTAAATGTAAAAGATTAAAGCTTCATCTTATGTTTTCTTTTTATTTTGTTTCCTGCAGCGGCCTCTCTCTCTCTTTCTCATATTGCTTCCCTGCTCCCAACCCCATGTTATAGAGCATCTGGTGTATGAGTGTGAACCCCCCACCCTACCACTTAATGCTTTGCTTTGCTTTTTTTTGATAACTTTTTAATCCCTTCCAAGATTGACTAGCTAAACAGAATCCTTGTGTAGTCTTTTCTTTTTGGCTCCTTCTGCCCTTGTACAGTATATATGGTCACCAGCAGACATTTAAGGGAGCCGGGCCTCTTTAATGCCTTAGCAACGAGTGCTATTTTAGTAACAGAATCCTGGATTTGCACTTGGAATTAGACTTAATGACATATAAAAATAATAGAAACTTGTTGACAAAACAAAAAAAAAAAAAGAAAAAAGAAAGTCAGTTGTGCAAATGTCAGATTTTTGTCCCCAAATTGTTCTAACTTCCATATCAATTTCCATCCAGTAGGACATAGCTATTAAGTCATTTAACTAAGTTTCTGCTCTTTGTTTTTACTTGTTGCACAAGGCTGGATAGGTCAGCAAGCCATTGCAGGCCATGTTCATATAGAGTTAATAATTAACCTAACCTTCGTGCTTCTGGTGATGTTGGAGAAAATGATTTTCTAGAAAAAACACACAGACACTCTGTGAGTGAGCACTGGAGTCGAAAATGGTTACTTGTCCTATGACATGCCATGTGTGATGCATCTATCTATCTATCTATCTATCTATCTATCTATCTATCTATCTATCTATCTATCTATCTATCTATCTACCGACTGACTGACCGTTAGGTATTCACATATTTGTGCATATGCTCATTACTTCATTTAATGTTACATTCTCAAAACTGTGTACATGTAGTAAAATTTGGTGTCACGAGAGTCTAGAATTTATTCTGACAACATTGGGTGTGAGGTTGGAATTTACTGTGGAACTATGGTTGAGGTGTCAGTACATTCCAGAGACCAGTCACACTACAACACCCAGCCAATTTAGAATTGCCAGTTAAACTAAGTCTTTGAGATAAGTGAAGAAAATTGTATTAATTGGAGATAAACCCGCATAAACATGTGGAGAACATGTAAACTTTACACAGACAGGGCAAGTGTGGGATTTGCACCTAGGGTATGTGAAGCAGTTGCACTGCCTTCGCGCTATCCTTAACTCATTTAATTGTATGTTAATTTCATTTTCAATAATTACCCAGCGATTGGCTCCAGCAGACCCCCGTGACCCTGTGGTTGGATAATGGATAGATGGATGGATGGATAATTACCCAGCATTACACCTAGTGCAAGCACAATAGGCTTCAGCTCCATCCACAACCCTGAACTGGGTTAAGTAGACTTGAGAATGCTATGTTATTTACATAGTTTATGTACATTTTCTGTTCATTAGATGACCTTTAGGAAGTAGAATTTCATAAGATGGTCTCTACAAAAGAGTATTTTAAAAGAGCACTTTTCTTTTGAAAATCCAAGCAGTACATAATAAGGCTTAGTCCCTGTAACTTTTGAAGTTTGTTAGCAGCTCCACTTCATGGAAATCAAACAGCGCTCACCCTTCCTTGCCCTTCATCATTTGTGTTGGAAGAAGTGTTGCCTAAGTGGCCGGTGCAGTTGTACTTAACAGCTGTTTGGATGCAGCTATCTTTTATTACGCTGTAACTTGATGCCTATCAGCCTTCATCTGTTAACTCTGATTTGTCTCGCTTGTTATGAATGACACACTGCAAATGCATTTTTTTTAAATGTATTTATTTTTTTACTTTTCACCTTCGCTGAAGATCATTTTTCCTTAATACTTTGGTTTCATTGACTTTTCACTTTGTTCTACTGACCTCCATGCTTTGAAGTTAACTTGCAGAATTTCGATAACCCTTTGATAGTTTTGCAGCTTAACACTGTGACGCAACCTCAATCGGATTACCAGAAACCCTGGGGTCTGTTTTGTTTTGTGTTGGTTTTTTTTTTTTTGGTCTGGTTGCTGTAGTGATCCTCGGCCTTGCATGAAGATCTCATCCTCTGGGAAAGAAACGTCTGCAGCTGTCTGATGCCTGTTGACATTAGTTGTGTCATAGAAGGGGCAGGATGGTGAAAGTATGGTATCATTGCTTTGATGTATAAATTGTTTTCTTTTGGTTACTGCCATTGATTTTCTTTGCAAAACGTAGTGTAGGGTATGAACTTATTTAATTGTCATTTGCTCCCGCTCACTTTTTTTGTAGGTTTTCTCCCTAGACCTACTTATGTCAGTTATTTTGGACCACTGCAGATGTTAGATTGCCAAGCAAACATTACCAGGTATATTTTTCAATGAGCTGTTATTATATTGTATTCTCATATGGCACTCAAATAGAATTATGTTGGAACTTACTTGAATTGCGTTATGTTTTCCACAGACATAACCACAAAAACAAAAACAGCCAAAAAAGGCAATGAAACTGTTCATATGCCAGCTCCTTGTCTCCCCTTTCTCCCACCTGATCTGCCTGTTCATAACTCAATGAGAAAAAAAGTGCAGTAATTTCTTCCACTGTTCTCTCTAGTGAAACACATTCACATTTTATCAGGACTGAGTTTTCTTTTCCTGTCACTCTGCATGTTTTGAGGATTATAGCTTAATTTATTTTAAAAAAGTAAATGCCAAATATCAAATGTCTGGGTATTATGATATAGAACTCCAAGGGGCTTTTCTTAATTTATTTTGATGACGCCACACTTATGGGGGATTTATGGAATTGGGCAAGCTATTGTACTTAAGAAGACATTGACCGGTGTTTTATATATCACAGTGTGTACCTTTGAAACCACTATCTAAGGCAGCAATTGCTTCGATTCTTTTTTCTGAAAGTTAATCTCTTTCTTGTTAAAATGTTCTTGGCTATCATCCCATTGTTGAAAAAGTTCAGGCTAGTGTAGCCAACTGGAAACTAAGAAGTTTGCTAAAGAAAGTACAATAAATGTGCTTAGAAAAACCTTTCTGCAGATCAGTCTGCAGTCATGAAGTATGAATGAGTAAGTCAACAGCTCCCGCTTTGTCTTATATGCCTCCAGCATTAGAGAGGAAGGGTCACAGAGAGGAGGACTTGTCAAAACACTGGAGTTTGCACTTAGCCTTCATCACAGTCATTCACAGATTTTGGACCTCTTTTTGTGTCACCTTTTCTCCAGACTCTGTACTCTGTTATTAGCTTGTGGCACATAGTAGAGGTTTCATGTCCCCATACATTTATCTTTTACCTGAAATTCCATATTGCAAACATATTAATCATGTCATATATTTTGTAAAATTGCTCAGTTCTGTTTTTAGGGATTCAAAAAAGCAGTTTTGGGGAGGATTCCCACTTACAGAGTTAATGTGATAAATAATTCAATAGTCAAAACCAAAAAGATACATGCAAAATTTTAGTTAAATTACAATAAAAGCAAACCCACAAGAAACACATACATACAAATTTTAAAAAACTCAGTCACAAACAGCATGTCCATGAAAAAAGTGTGCAAAGTTTAAACTGATTCACATTTTCTTACTTGTTATAATAAAAAGGAGGTAATAGCACTGTTGCTGGGGGTCAGAATTGCAGAAATTCATTTGCTTTGGAGGCTAGAAGGGATCTCCATTGCTTAAAGGCAGTGTCAGATGTACTTCTTGAAGCAACTCACAGTGGGTTTTACGAGAAAGTCACACTGCAACTGCTAAAATCTTGCCACTCATCAGTTACTGGAACTGTCATGATGTAAACCACAGCAGAATTAGAAGACGAGTAACGTGTGAAAGTAACCAAACAAACACCATGAAAAACTTAGTGTCAATTTGCCCTCTTACAAAAATACAGCGACTTGATGAAATAACCCTGTTCACTTTTAGATTAGATACTGCAGTTCTTTTATCCACCTCCTTTTCCCAAATCTAGGGGATAGCGATTGCTAGGTGGTTTATATTAATCAGTTGATCTCACCAGTCTTTGAGGTGGATGAGGAAAATTGCAGCAAATATAAGAAAACACACATGTACGCAAAGTGAATATTTTACAGTAACTGTACACATGTGCCAGGATTGAAACCCAGTCCTAACCATGACGCCACTGTGCCGCTAAAACCAGTAATATTGATTGGTTACGCTCTAGGATTAATTTCTGTAAAACCAGCAGAGGAGTATAGTAGGTGGACAAGAATGCAGTAGACAGGGATAATGCAAAGGAAGAAAGTAAATGTAAACTCCATTTTGAACTGTGTCATTTGTGTAATAATTTAATGATTAACATCTTTTTGTTTCAAATTCTTTAGAAATTCCCTATTTAACAACTCCTTCTCCGTGGTAGTGGGATACCTGTTTCCTTTCATATTTATCTGTCATCAATTACCCTCAGTCAGTCTGTCATAAATAGTTTCTTAAACAGCAAACAAACCACTTTACAAAACAGACTGTACTTTTTGCTGTACCTAAATCCAGGACATTGGTTTGCATTGTCTCCAGCTGTTGGTGTATAGCATAGTGGTTAACAATATGCTGTTGCTCCTCTGATTCTTTAGATTATGATACTTGACTTAACAACTACATAACTGATGTATTTCTAAACCATTAATAGTATTTTATTTAATCTGTTTTTGCTGCTGAAAGAGCAAAGTTCCATGAAAGGCTACTGCAATAACATCGTCTTTCATGTAGGAGTTAGAAAGCCTGTCACTTTTACTTTAATTCATTGTTATTCAGACCTCAGGTTTAAAAATTACCCTCTGTGTGGAACTGATTAGGGAAACTCCCATTTCTGTTTAGCAAGTACTCCTTGTGCTAAAGTTCAAATACCACAGATTCTATAAAATTATAAATTGTGTCTTTTTCTTCCAAAATGCAGAGAGGGTTAATAACTTAATGCCATAATTACTCTGTATGAACAAACAGACACATTACGTTCACCCTCTGTGTCTGCTGCTAGTTGCTCTTCAGTACATTCAACCCAAGAACCTGGGGCAAGAAAATAAAATCTGTTCTTAACACTGAGAAACATCTTACAGTTGATATTAGACATGCCTTGTGTGTCTGCTAAATTAGAGTGTCCCAGCAGTAAATTACAGAAGTCAGCAGTTCTCGGCAGATGAGGTTCTGCCACTTCATTGTCCTCAGTTTGCCCTCTTTCTACCCCTCAGACAATTTCAATTTGAAACGGCTTGTGTGACTCCCATATTCTTTAAATGAAATATTTGCTTGGTTTATCTTCTTTTTAATCTGTCGGCAACTGAATTAGATACAGTAGCTCCCATTTTTTTCTTCCCAGAATCATACTCATTCATTTTCTTTAGCAATTCTTCGCAACAAATAAGTTAAGGTCTTGTGCAAATCATGTTTTCCTTTAACATTTTCAGAGACATTAGTGTGAAAAATCACTTTCTGTAGGGTTTCCGAAATTATAGACAAGACTCTGCAACACCTTACTTCACGGTATATCTTGTTGGATTCCATTTGTCTTATCCTTTTGGTGAACAATAATTACATTTGATTATGTGAAAAGTCATGGTAGGTGCACTCGGAGCAATCGAATGCTTAAAATGTTTATTGCTAGCAGTCATCTCTTTCACTTGATCTCTGTAGTCTGAAAACTCATTTGTAACTTTCTTAAAGGATAAGTTCAATAAGTCAAAGATGTTTCTTCACAAACATGGTATGTATGCATTTGCCACATGAAATTGTGTTCTAAAGTTAAGCACTTTCTATAAATTTAAAAAAATATCTTTCCTGCACTGATGTGGTACAATGGAGGGTATGGGGCATGGAGCAAAAGATTACAAACTTACCAAATATGTCTGTTTTTCAAGCCAAGACAGTTGTTGAGAATTGATCGCCGTCTTGCAATTACAGTACATAAACATCAAAAAATGTCAAACTTTTCCAAGCTACAGACGAGCTTTTAGACTACAAAGATCAAGTAAAAGAGATGAGTTTACTGACAAAAAACAGAAGTCCATCCCATTTAAATATTTCCTGTATGTGTTCATGCAGTATTCTGATTTTTCTGGACAAATTTGTTTAACAGCATTTTAGTGAAAAATGCATATGCGTTGGTTGTTGTGAGTATCTGACTGGATAACTAACATGAGGATTATGCAACATGATTAACTTCAGATTTTTTCATGGCCATAGTTTCACATTGTTTGCTGCTATTCAGTGTTGGCCTCCTGTGGGTCCCCATTGAAGCCCGTTTTATCATAACCTTTATGATCGCTGTTCTCCATAAGAACTCCATAAGTTTCAAAAAATTTCTCTCTGGTGTCACTACACGCAACATGGGGTAAATAGCATATAAAAATATAATTTTTAGGTAGAGTACTCCTTTAAGGATACATTTAGGTAACCAATATCATCTAACCTAGTTTTGTTTGTTTTTTTAGATAGATAGATAGATACTTTATTAATCCCAAGGGGAAATTCACATAATCCAGCAGCAGTATACTGATACAAAGAAACAATATTAAATTAAATAGTAATAAAAATGAAAAAAGTTAGCATTTACTCCTCCGGGTGGAATTGAAGAGTCGCATAGTGTGGGGGAGGAACGATCTCCTCAGTCTGTCAGTGGAGCAGGACAATGACAAAAGTCTGTCACTGAAGCTACTCCTCTGCCTGGAGATGACACTGTTCAGTGGATGCAGTGGATTATTCATGATTGACAGGAGTTTGCTTAGTGCCCGTTGCTCTGCCACAGATGTTAAACTGTCCAACTTTACTCCTACAATAGAGCCTGCCTTCTTAACAAGTTTGTCCAGGCGTGAGGCGTCTTTCATCTTTATGCTGCCACCCCAGCACACCACCGCGTAGAAGAGGGCACTCGCCACAACCGTCTGGTAGAACATCTGCAGCATCTTACTGCAGATGTTGAACGATGCCAACCTTCTCAGAAAGTATAGTCGGCTCTGACCTTTCTTACATAGAGCATCAGTATTGGCAGTCCAGTCCAATTTGTCATCCAGCTGCACTCCAAGGTATTTATAGGTCTGCACCCTCTGCACACAGTCACCTCTGATGATCACAGGGTCCATGAGGGGCCTGGGCCTCCTAAAATCCACCACCAGTTCCTTGGTTTTGCTGGTGTTAAGATGTAAGTGGTTTGAGTCGCACCATTTAACAAAGTCTTTGATTAGCTTCCTGTACTCCTCCTCCTGCCCACTCCTGATGCAGCCCACA
Source organism: Polypterus bichir lapradei (assembly GCA_026402145.1). Classification (NCBI taxonomy): domain Eukaryota; kingdom Metazoa; phylum Chordata; class Cladistia; order Polypteriformes; family Polypteridae; genus Polypterus; species Polypterus bichir. The sequence goes on from JANRMT010062856.1 coordinate 91,283,873, forward strand.
ATAGCAGTGTCATCAGCGAACTTTTGCACGTGACAGGACTCTGAGTCATATGTCATAAGTCTGATGTATATAGATTGAACAGGACCGGAGAAAGTACAGTCCCCTGCGGTGCCCCTGTATTGCTGAACACAATGTCAGACCTGCAGTTCCCAAGACGCACATATTGAGGTCTGTCTGTAAGATAGTCCACAATCCATGCCACCAGGTGTGAGTCTACTCCCATCTCAGTCAGCTTGTCTCTAAGGAGCAGAGGTTGGATGGTGTTGAAGGCGCTAGAGAAGTCCAAAAACATAATTCTTACAGCACCACTGCCTCTGTCCAGGTGGGAGAGGGATCGGTGTAGCATATAGATGATGGCATCCTCCGCTCCCACCTTCTCCTGGTATGCGAACTGCAGAGGGTCGAGGGCGTGGCGGACCTGTGGCCTCAGGTGGTGAAGCAGCAGCCGCTCCATGGTCTTCATCAGATGTGACGTCAGAGCAACAGGCCGGAAGTCATTCAGCTCACTAGGTCGTGATACCTTTGGGACAGGGGTGATACAAGATGTTTTCCAAAGCCTTGGGACTCTCCCCTGTTCCAGGCTCAGGTTGAAGATGCGCTGTAGAGGACTCCCCAGTTCCAACGCACAGGCCTTCAGCAGTCGTGGCGATACACCATCTGGACCCGCTGCTTTGCTGGCACGAAGTCTTTTCAACTCTCTGCTCACATGGGCTGCTGTAATTGTGGGTGGGGATGTCTCACCTATGCTGGTACCAGCAGAAGGATGGTTGGAGGATGCAGTACTTCGAGGTGATAGTGGGTTAGGGTGATCAAACCTATTAAAGAAGTTGTTCATTTGGTGTGCTCTCTCCACGTCTGTCTCGATGGCGGCACCCCGCTTCGAGCTGCAGCCAGTGATAATCTTCATCCCATCCCACACTTCCTTCATGCTGTTGTTTTTGCCATATCTGACCCCTTAATTATTTATATATGGAGTTCAATATCAGTATAATTCAGTTTGACAGAATGCTATCCAATTGTGATGTGTAAAACTGATCTTATAGAGTGTAAAAAATGCATAATGTTCAAAGTAGTGAACAACAGCATATCTTTTTGGCCATTACTGTCAGTAAATCCACTTGTTGAACTGGCAATTCAATGTGATGTTGGAGGGTGAAGAATGAAAAAGGTCAGTGGCAGCAAGGCTAACTTCAGCCTTTTGCAGAGAATTATACTTGGGTATCTTATATAAATTAAACCCACTTCAAACACATTCTTAACTGGTTTTCCTGATTCATTAGTAAAATATGTAATTGTTTGTCATTTTACAGGATTCATGCAAATTATTTTTGTCAGACGACAGTCTTTAACAGGTTTTTTATTTATATTTTCACATTGCAGACTCTGCCAACCATGATTTTTGTCGTTACTAAATTTAGCTAAAAGAGAGGCTAGCAGGCCTCCCTCCAGATGTCATGGCAGTTCACTGTCAGCACCTCAAAGTGTTGAAAGACTAGATAGCATTCTTCTTATCAGCTTACACCACATTGCAAACCTCCCCTTACTCTAACACCCCTCCTGAGAAATTAACGAAAAGTGACATAAATTTATAAGACAGGAGGCTGGCATGGTCATCAATGGATCTTCTCTGTTGAATCCAGTGTTCTGAGAGATTGTCATCCATAAGACAAGGGTTTCATTTTATATTTGATTATGGAGAGTGCATTCTACAAAAGAAACAGTGTGTGTGTTTAGCCAAAGACTTGTTGCCCATTTGTTGAATTCTGCTGACTGAGTGTCAATGTCATCTGGGCACTGTCCCATCATTTACATCCTCTATGCTGATAATACTTTTAAGAATTGCAGCTGCTTAAGGGGTAGATCTGCTGCCAGTCGCCAGTATTGGGAGATGCTTGAGACAAATTTATCTTCAAGAGAAAAAGAAAAATATAGCAATTTATTGAAAGAGCTTCGGTCAACAAAAGCTGCAATATTTTGTTGTTATTAATTTAACATCTTTATGCTGATGTGAAACTCAGTCAATGATTGGGTCTTTTGTTCCGATCAGGGTTACTGAATTTATTGAGAAGGCAGCAGAGTGTGTGGTGTATAATTGTTGCTTGCTATGGAGTGATGTCCCCACCATTGCTTGCCAACTAGAACATTCTGCCTTCTCTGTAATCCTCTGATGGAAAAGAAAAGGTTAGATAGTGGATGAATAAATGGTTTTCTCCTAAAAATTGCCCAAATCAAATCCTCAATCCCTTCAAATGCCAGAGAGCAGTGCAAACCACAGATAAGCAAGAAAGTTATTTGATGTGTACATGCAGGAATTTAAAAATTGGCCCATTTCACAAAGTTTCTTGTATAAATCTGGACCTTGACACAAGAGCTCTTGCCTGGATCTCAGGCATACAGTAGCTGAGTGCTTTTACTTGAAATGCTGTCTCATGCAGTAAAGAAAAATGAGTTAATCAATCACATGTAGCATATTCCAAAAGACCTCTGTCCGACCACTTGAAGTATCCTGGCATTCACAGTACCACAAAATGTTCTACAAACTAAAGGCAAATAAAAGTGGAGGTATACGTCATTGACCAAGATGCAGACAAAATCAAGATGTATAAGGGAGTATGTTACTTAAACATTATTTCTCCAAAACTGTTCACAGCAATTTTTATGGCTCTTTTTTCAGAGGTTAACCTGACACAGGAAAAAGAATTAAGATTAATGATGTGCACTTAAAAAAAGTTCCCATTCACTGAAGCCATTATTATTTTTGATAAGAGCTTAGAAAGTCTAGTTTCTTTAGATTCATGCCTAAAACAAAAATTCATGATGGAAAGAGGTGAAATAAATCCGGTACTTCGTGGAAAGGTAAAGAAAGCACCAGCAAGTAGTCTGCAAATGATTAGAAGTCTGATGGCACACTGATGAAAGTAATCTTTCAGTATCTAGATGGAAAAACAATTAAAAAGTAGAAGTGTCTGTTGGAAATACTATGTGCATAACGTTCCAGAGAATGTTTACTTTGACTTTAGAAATGGGATTTTAGATCTTTAACTTTAGGATAGCAAGATGATGCAGTAATTAGGACTGCTGTCTCACAGTGCCAGACTCTTAGGTACACATTGCAGCCCCTTACTGTCTATGTGGAGTGCAAAACCTCAATGTGTCCAAAATGGCGTCAGACAAATGTGAGTTGCGTTGATTGGTGCTTGTTCCAATTGAGCATGCAAGGCATTAACAAACTTGGAGCAGAATGCCAGTCCATCCAAGGGCACACACCTCTAGATTCACTCATGTCAAGTCAATTATTAACAAAATTACACTTTTTTAGGACATGGGTAGAAACTGAAATTGGCATCGAAAACACATGTAAACACAGTAAGACAGTAAAAACTGACCAGTCTGCAGTATTTGTAGTATAGAGCATCCATGGTTTCTGAGTGAATAACAGCAACAAAGTGCAGTTTATAATATTTAAGTGGATATTATCAGAAAATAAGGCTTCATCTTCCTGATAACCTAAACTTGGAAGTATGGATAGATTATAGAATATAATGAGGGCCGTGGACCTCCTGTGCTGTCCAGTAGTAAAGGTACATGTAGAATATTTAATGATTGAGTTATGTTACTTCAATTTTGTATAATTATTGAAGTTATTAGGGGTTGGACTTTTGCATATTTTGCAGAACTAATAAGTGTTCATTAGGTTTTGATATCCACCGCTGTTGGTAAAGATAATGAAAACGTGGAAGTGTTCCAAAATTTGGGCTTTTCACCAAAAATTCTTGTTAGCCACAGAATTATTTGGGCCAACTGTGCTGCTATGCAAAAGTTAGTGATGAGCCTAGAGGAGGGATTGCTTGAAATGTGAACATATCTGAAAAGGGTTTGGATTATAATGCCATCTGTAATGCACACAATATTTGTGGAAAGTCTAATGGTGGTCACAAAGCATTGTGGGATTTTGGAGATACTGTATTTAATAATTATCTGTCCTACTTGATATGATTTATTAAAGTTAACAATAAATATAATAAAGGATGACAAAGGATTTTGCTGCTGTCTTCGGGAAAGCGGGTCTCTATTTAGATCAGCATTTTCTAAGAAGGATGCAGAAAAGTGCAAGTTAAAAAGTGTATTATGAGTTGGCAACTCAAAGGAGTAGTGGTAGAGAGTAGCTTTAAGTGAAGATGAATCATTAAAAAACTTATCAGTGTAGTGCTGTAGTCTTTTTCATCACATATATTAACCATTTTACATTTCACTCTATGCAGGTGACTCTTCATTTAAGGCCAATCAGCTCAATCTTGATTCACCAAAAACCTCTGGCATTTGTCCTAAACTCACCTCACCCAGTGCAATGGAAAGTGAAGACTGAGAAGCTAGCGCCTGGAATCGAGCGTACATTTTATGTGAGTATGCTGGAACTGTAAGAAGTAATGTCACTCCGTTGATCCTACTCTTTCATTGCTGTTCATAAACATGCCTGTACATTCATTTCAATGAAAAGTAGGCAGGTAAAGTCACTATCCAGGTATGGAATGTGATTTATTAAAGTAAATGTGCAGCAGATGATTGAGTTTCCACAAAAAGTAGCATTGCTGCCTCAAAATGCTTGAACCATTGCTGAATATATGAATAGGATACTTTCTGTGTTAAATCTGCATATCTTGTCAGTGTTCATCAGATCTGACTATCACAGAGCAAAGACATCACTCTAAAATGGCTCATTGACAGCTTCCTCTTGATTTTTCCCAGTTGTTGACTGAAGTTTTATCCATGGTTGGTTTCTGGCTTGACCTGGTTGCTGCTGGGATGGACTGTGGTTTCTTATCTCCCTGTACCCATGAAAGTAGTTTTAAAACAAGAGTGGACAGGCAATTCATATTTATCAAAGTACAGATTATTAGTACCAGTGGCAGTCACAAACAGGGACAAATTAATCCAAAAATTACCATCTGGTTAAAGCTAGACCTGAGAAGAAAATATCTGTGTACTTTGTCTAAGTTTTGAAGAAATGCATTGCCTAAAGAATATTGTGCCGTCATAAAGTAAAACTTTTATAAGGTAACAGTAAAGTAAAGCAACATCTGCAAATGGACCAATACAGAACCGTATGGAAGGATGTCTTGCACTCAAGGATCACTGTTACCAACCTACAGTTGACATATGAAAGTTTATTTAAAGGGCAGAATTTGGCCTCTGATTAACGAACCAATTAGGATGATAAACAGAGGCCACATGAGGGTATACTATACTGATTTTGACATCTTCCTAATTGCCTTGGTTCAATGATGATGTTTTATTTGCAGTACAAGCCTTCAGAGATGTGTTGTTGGTTAATAATTCATTCATGATAAACAAACAGCAACAGTGTCAGTAAAATGGCACAGTGACTGACCATGTAATAGGCCCTAATAGTCATCCTTAACTGGAGTCCTATCACACAACTTTTTCTTTCAAATTACTAACCATTTTTTTTCTCCTATCATTTTTGAAAGACCTAGGCACAAATTTCACTTTATATTCATAATATTTCTGCCACACAAAACTTTAGTCCTGTTCATTTTTAAAGGTTTTATAAAATGAAAAAGCCAGCCAGGGGCCTTTACTTTAATAATATTCATCATTCCCAGGGGACCCATTTAGGTGCCAATGAAAATGTACAGAAATGTTGCCAGTTATTTGAAGTGTAAGGAAGGTTGAATGCCCAAGTGTAAAGCCCGGGCTTTTCATGCTTTAGCTTATTAAATTCACAAGTGGCATAACATAGCTGTGGTTCAGTAAAACAACGTAAGAGAGAAACATTTGATCTTTATTTAAGCACTGTAAATTCTGACTGTTCCATTGGAAGGAAACTGCAGGTGTTGTTACATGCTGTGGCTTCCAAGGTGAGTTAGGTGGTTTCCACCTGTCTTATTTTTGCTTATTTATGTCAATTTTTGGCTTTATATATTGTCAAATGTCAGTGAAGTCTTATTATAGTTTGGAAACATAGAATTCATGAAATATTGCATTCATCCATTCTATGTGCATTCGTCCCTATCCTGGAAGTAGCTGTTGCAAAAAATCTTTTTGGAATGAGTTATCATTTAACAGCTAGGCACCTAACAGCAAGTGACACTCCATCATACTGAGGCAGCTTATTGCATGTGTTTAGACTATAGTTGGAAAGTGGAGCCCCAAGAGATATGAAAATTCTTTACAGTGTTATTGAAGCTTCAGGATTTTTGACGCAAATGCTGAAATCAAGACTGCTTGTGTCAGATCTTTTTTTACCTTTAATAAGATTTTTTGCAATCAATACCATTTACCTGAAAACAAATGGATACTTTTCATGGAAGCACTTTTTGCTTTGATTGCATGAGTATGTCTGTTTGTATTGCTCCCTATGGACACTGCAATTTTGTCCAACGCTTATTGACAGAGTAGTTCAAGTCTTTGGGACGTGTCCACAAACTGTTGTGTAGGATTGAGGTTTGGACTCCGTCCAGGCCATAATAGAACATTAGTGTTTTTTTATGCCATTCTCTGGCTCTACTGGTTGGCAGAAGGCAGAAGATTTCAACTCTGAAATATCTTGATATTTAGAGCTATTTGTTTTTGCAACTTTTCTGACCAGAGCTGCAGGTTCCACTGAAGACAAGCAGCCCGTAGTAAGATGTTGCAACCACCATGCTTGACACGATAAACTTGATTTTTTGGATGGTTAACTGTGTTGGTTTTGTGCAAAACAAGTTGCCTGGCTTTATGGCTGAAAAAAAATTCTCCTTTTAGTCATTTCTTACTATTTTCCTACATGGCTTTGAGAAGTTTTCTCAAAATGTATACTGGCCTAGATGTACTTTTTAAGACTCATTTCTATTCACTTGCATTCCGTGACCTTCGGTAATATTGATGGTTTCCTCATTGTGATTATGTAACCTTACTTCTATTTATTATTTATTTATTTTCATTTATTTCTATTTATGTTAATTGTATGTTTTTTCTTCTTTTATTGTAAAGCACTTTGGCTACAGCATTCCTATGTTGTTTTAAATGTTCTATATAAATAAATTGACATTGACTTTTTGTGGGAATTGGCCACCATCCTGCCACTCAACCCCGAAGTTCAGAATTGTTAAGAATATTCAAGAATTGCTGTCCGTAAATTCCTACATCTCCTTTGTGGTTGTTTTTGGCTTTCTTGACCAATCATCATTTTTGGATGGATGTCCTAAGCTTTATAATCTCTTGATAGTGGCACCTTGTAATGATGGTCGCCACAGTGTTTTGTAATATATGTAACACCCTTTATATGAATCCCTTTTCACCAGTAAGAGCCCATTGATCTTTTCTGAGGTACTTTTTCACCATGGTCATCCCTACTCTATGCAAACTAAAAACCTCTGAAAAATTCTTCAAGAAGCTGGTAATGATAATAAAGGCTAAGTGGAATGACTTCAGTTGATGGCAGGTGAAGGCAAATGACCTTTATACATGACCTGGATGGTGACTGGATAAATATAAACCTAGTCACAATATGCACACTTTTTCAACCTTACACGCTTCATGTTATTTAATTTTTAATTATTCTACCTAATATATTGTTGGTTACAAACTCTTATTAAACTGGCAAAAGATCTAGAATAAATTGCGTTGATTTTAGCATATATGTTAAAGAAAGTCTAAACTTCATTTAGAGTGTATAGACTCCTGATATCAAGCTTTGTTATCTTCAGGTAGGTAGCAGATTTATAGTAAAAATATGAAAGACATTTTAAAGCAATATAAAAATGTTATTGCTCTTTTGTACATGTAAGAAATTCAAAAAACTCCCTAAATGATGAAAGGCAGAATAAACAGATGTTTGCACTTTCAGTTTTTAAAAAGACTGCACAATTAGTATTTAAGGAAAAAAGTGTTTTGTAACACTGAAGTGGAGGAAGGTCACTGGAGTGTAACTTTTCCAGGACTTGTTATCTTTGTGAGTGCACTTTCTTTCAAGTTTCCCTCATATTGACATTAGCACAAGCCCACACACACTTAGGCGCCTGCACTCACACTCTTTTGCGCCTGAATGCTAAGGCTAACTCATTCCCTAAAGGTTCTCTGCTCAAGGATCCAAATCAGTGGAGCCTCAGGCAGAGAGCAAACGAGAGGCAGTCTGTGCTTTGTTCTCTGGATTACTGTTGAGACGCTTGAACGATTAAGCCAAACATTTACAGCCATGAATGGAAGCCTGTATTTTGAAAGCAGTGTGAATTTCCAAAACCAAATCATCATTTACAACTGACATTTATTTATTCAGCTATTTCCTGCTCAGGTCTTCCCTTTGTCAACTAAAATGGTTCTTTTCCAAGGCCATTCTTTAATAGTCTATTTAAAAAGCCTGTATAAGTAGCATAACATACGTTTTTTCAGACCCACTTATTCGAATTCAGTGTCACAAGTGCCTGGGGTCCAAAGCCTGTTCTCATAGCACTGGATAAAAGGTGGGAACCAGCCATATGAGTCAAAACTAGGCTCCACACGCACCAATTTGGAATCACCAAGTAACCTAACTTGAAGATCTTTGGGAATGTGCAATGACAAGCAGAGTACATGAAAAACCCACACAGACACAGGGAGAACATTCAAACTCCAGACAGATGAGTGTAGGAATTGAACCTGTGAGGCAGTGCCACATACCACCACCTGTATTAGCTTCAGATTTATACTTGGCTCTTTACACACAAGACATGTGCCACTGTGTAGGATTAAATAATTTAAAGGAAAACATGTTGATACTTACAGCAGGAAAAACTGGACTAGCTAGAAAAACACAAGCCTTCAAAGAAAGGGCATCTCTTATAAAGGCTAAAAATAGGGACCTACTGCCAGGTCCATACCTTTATGGACAGTGACACAGTTTTCATAATTTTTTACACCACCACAATGGTTTTGAAATTAAGCAATCATTATGTAATTGAAGAGTAAACTTTCAGTTCTAATTTAAGGGGTTTACCAAAAATAGTGTATGTGCCATCTTGGAATGACAGCCATTTTTCTGCATCCATTTCCAGGGGCTCAAAAGTACAGTACTTGCATTGTATTTTGAATAGATTCAAATAATAATATTAATACATTTTGTTTGTAAGAAATCTTTTACATGTTGAAACCACTTCACAAGCTTTCAGAAGAGTACAATAAGAATAGAATAATAAAATAATTCAAATAAACAACACAAGAACACCAAATATGAAGATAAATACATGAAGCACAACATTCAGAGAGCTCTAGGAGTGGATCCCAGTGTTCCTTTTCTGGGCAGGCACATGACAACCTGGTGGGACATTGTTTCTCAACTGACCTTTATACACCTGAGAATTCTGGAACAAGCTGCTGATGATTGGCTGGCCTGATTGGTCCTGCATGCCATGTTGTTTCTACAGCCCTCACTGAATAGACATTGAATGGAAGTGGATATATTCAAAGAGTGCCAGTTAGCTGCAGATCATTACTGGAAATATCCATGTGTCCATTTTCTAAGCTTCTTTAGTCCTATTTTGAGTTCTGGGTGTCAAAACCTATCCTGATAACTAAATGCCTAAAAGAGAAAATGCAGAGATATGTCTTTAATATAGATCACTAGATAAAACGTAAGTTACAAAATGAGTAACAGTCATAACCTTGAATCTTTCCTATCTGTTGTCGCAGCTAGATCATTAAAGAAGAAGAAGAAGACTTTGCATTATTATAGCACTTTTCAAGGCACTCAAAGTGTTTTACATAGAGAGGGGTGGCCTAATTCAGTCACCACCAATGTGTAGCATCCATCTGGATGATACAACTACACCCATCATTGCACCAGTACACTCACCACACATTAGTTATTAGGGGATAAAAGGTGAGAGAGATAATTAGCCAATTAAAGAAGGGGAATTATTAGGAGGCCAGAATGACCATGCTGTGATGGGCAATTTAGCTGGGACTTCAGGAAACACGCTAATCTTTATGAAAGATGCCCATACATTATATAATATAGGAGTAGAAAATATTAGGAAGGCTTAATTGACTTTAGCATTGCTAGCTTTTCTGGTTACTCAAACAATAGTTTTCTAGAAATACTTTGACGATTCATCTGGTGGACTGTGCATTGCATTTTTGATTTGATTCAAGTCTTTAGACTCTGCTTCATTTTAAAGGTACTGTTTTTAGATTGAGGTTTATTGAACTTGTTTGCCTTTATTGTGCTCTTTTTTGAATCTTTTGAATACATTGTTTGTTTTGTTCTTTGAAAGTCTTTGCCACATTTTTTGGACCAATGCAGACCGAAAATTTGCCTGTTGAGGGGCTAGGCTGCAAGGATTGAGGCCTACTCAGACCTGTATAGAGAGCAGGTCTGGCTGTTGGTTGTTTCTTAAGCCTGCTCGCTGTATATGATATTTTTGAAGTGGCAGAAAACACTGCTGAAGTCCTGTCAAATGAATGTCTTGATGGCTATGAGTATTTATGACACCAAAGAAAAAAGCATAATTAGCACAGGAGGTCTTCCAAATTTGCCAGTGATTATGAGTTGAGGTTAAAACAAAATGATTGAGAAATATTCATGTTCCCTCACTTCATACACGAACTGATGATTAATTTAAAAAATATATTTTTAGAAGTAAAAAAATAGGAATTTCTCCAAAGTTCATGTTGCTGACACAAGTGTCATGGTGTGCTTAATTCAGAGTCAAAATTCATTGACTGCCTCATAAGCCTTTCTCCACTTCCAGATTACCATAGAGTTTGCTCGGCTTTAGTTTCCATATACATCACACTGACCAGAGTGGCACACATGTTGAGATGCCTTCTCTGTATTAGAAATGTTTCTCTTTTTCTAATTTTTGTGCCGTGAGCCAGGGATAGTGTTGACCTCCTCCACAGAAGGAACCTTCTACCAGTTAGCTGCTTCCTCTTAAAACAAAGTCGTTCCTGGAGGGCTGCAGTGGGTGCAGGTTTTTGTTCCAACCCAATTGCTTGATATGTAGCATTTATTGGTCAAGTAACATTTATGCTTTATTTTATTTGTCTTGCTTATTAGGATTTTTAACTCTTATTGGTTAATTTCGTCTTAAACAGTTGTATTCTCTGTATTTAATAGCTTCTTATTAGCAAAAAGAAAGAAACCAGCATTTCTCCATTGGTGTGTTTCTATTTACGTCTGTGTGTATTTATCGTGCACTATTTGGTTTAATTAAGTACTTGTAAGGAAAGTGAAGAGAAAAAAGTGAAGGATTGAGAATTACTCGTCCGTTTTAGACTTCACATCATTTGGATGATATCCTTAGAAAGAAAAAAAAATCTAGGATATTGGTCGCCCCAGCCCACTTCCATGTTCAACAGGGAGCAACACTACTTGCCAGATCATCATTGCTCTGCACAGAGCCTCTCCCTGCCATGATCCTCACTTCATTTTACCCCTCATTATAGGCATCTTCCCCTTCCATCTTCTTAGGCAGATTTAAAGCACAGACAAGCCATGGAATTAAATTATTGGCAAGAATTGTTTTCTAATTAAGCAAGTGGGTTTGAACAAAAACCTGCAGCCACTGCGGCCCTCCAGGATTTACTTTGTCCACCCCTGTCTTAAAAGGTTGAGAAAGGATAAAAAAATATATATTTTTTTGAAAATAAGATGGTTGGCTAAGTGATGAGATGAGCAATAATATGAAACAGGCATGCCAATATATTTAAACATCTTGAAATCTGTAAATTTAAACCAAAAAGACATAAACAAGTACAAAACAAATTGACCCACACTTACTCAAGTACAGATAGTAGCAAAAACACTAACAAAAGGTGAAGCAAAAAGTAAGCTCAGGTGGATTGCAAAAAGGCTAAAACCCCAGAAGAAACTACAAAGGCTTAGTAGTAAGAAACTAAGGGCTAACTCAGTGAAAGAGTGAAGACAGGTTATAAGGGGTCTGCTTATAAAATGAGCTTTGGGTGATGACAGAGAAGTTGCAGTTGCCGCACAGTGGAAAGGTACATGTGTGGTGAGGGTGTGGTTGGGCACATTGCAGATAATTACCTAGAAGTGTACTGTAGCTCCATTAAAGTTCTCCATAAAGGGCCAGACTAATGTTTGAATTGTTTTGTAATATAGGCTTTCCTTCCTTTACATTATCTGGCAAATTTAACTATACTGAATGCACAGTAATGTGTATATGATTAATGTTTATAAACAAAGCAGGAAGTAATCTTGCATGTGAGTATTCTTTTCTTTTAGAAAGCAGCAATTTCTGGAAAGGCATTTGTTGAGTTTACAATCTGTGAAGGTGTGCTGACAACAGAATTTAATGTTATTGTTGGGTGAGATAGCAGACTGCACTCCTAGCCAAAGTATAAATGTGATTTAATGGAAAGATTAGCCAGACCAGCACACTAAGCCACTTTTTAATTAGGTATGCATCTCGTGAAATGTGATAAAATGATGAATTATCAAAGCCTTCTAGGGGATGCAATATTCCATTTCCCAAAGATTTGAGATTTCAAGTTAAAAGCAACAGGCGTTTTCAAAATGAATTGACTTCAATATACACACAAAGGAAATGGTTGCATAGTTAGCGGATGAAAATAACATGAGCTTGATAATTGATATAAAGCATTTGCCATTTTTTTTCCTCAGCTTTCTGAACATGTGGCCTTAATATGTGAATGGTGATAGGTGGAAACACCAGGAAACCACATTAAATTGTGCTTTTAAAAACCTGTGGGCTGTGGAGAAAAGCTGGCAGCAAGCAGCTGTTGTTTTTGAAAGAGAACTAAAGAGCCTCAATACTGGTTAAGTGAAAGTTTAACCTTTTCGGGTTTGCCCTGTAGGCACTGGCTTTTGGTTTAGTTGGATGGAGGATATGTTATGAATCTCAGGAATAGCATTCATAAAGTTAACACATATTGAACATGCCAGATAGCATATGATGGGATCAGTAAATGCATTGAAGTCATAATGTGCAAATATGTAGGCTTTCTTCTAGAGATATGTACTGTGGTCAGTAGACGGAGCACAAGCTCCCAAAACACCCAACACAAGCAGGCTCAGAACACAAGTTCAAACACAGACTCTTTTGAAACAAGCATTTTCCGCCACAGCCACAAGTGTGCATAAGCACAGTAAAGCCACAATACTTTGTCTTTCTCTTGGTAGCTGCCTCCTCCACAGCTCCATGCAAGCTTTATCCACCACCTCTGGCTCGTCAATGTGAGGCAGATAGCTCCTTTTATCTTATGCACTGCGAGTGCTTCTGGTGATATTATGCTGCAGCTTCAAAGCATGTTCAGGTGAGCCCCACGCAATAGGGACTCCCAAATTCCACAGCTCCTCCTGGTAGCCCACAGGAAGGCTGTTTCCCGGGACTACAATACCCGGCATGCCTTGTGGGTACCCATGCGGGATTCTGAGCCTGGGATCGCTGCCATCTAGTGTTCCAGAGAAGATAATGCTCCATGCAAGTTCTCTCCCCCAGGTAAGGCTGAATTCCACCCCTGACAATACATATAGGGCATTCTAACTTCACACTGGGTATGTTTAAATGTTCTAGTTCTTTCTATATCTTGTCTGGACTAGGGCAATTGAAGACACATAACAACAAGAAAGGGCTTTTTATAACATCCCTGTCCAAACAATAAATAAAGTGCAGTGCAAAATCTTTAAATAAATAATCCATCCTGTAATGTTCACCATCTCTCAGTGTCATCCTGGATGCGCTGAGCCCAGCTCCGTCTTTCCTACTCCTCGGCATCCACTGGATCCCTAGGACCCCCTCCCCTCTTCCCATCCTGATCTCCATCCCTAGGAATCCACCGGGACAAGCAAAGCCCAGCTTCGTCTTCCCTTTGCCTCCATTGGTATCTGCAGGATTCTTTGGAGCCCCAATCACTCTTGCTCTCCACAGAACAGCAGGAGTGATCCGGTCCACTTCTGGAGTGCCTCTCAGGCAGTTCCACAACTGGGTTGCCCCTGACCGCTTTGCAATCTTCTTTCCACACTGGCACCAACCAGTTTTGCTCTTTCTCTTCACCCAACTTCCTTGTTTTTTTTCCTGATCTTCTGAGAACCCTACTCAGGCTCCTTTTATACTCCTTTGGGGGCATGTCGGTGTGGAACAGCTGAGCTGACTGCTCCTGCATGTTAACCAGCATTCAGCTGGCCTCCATAAAGAATATCCTGATGATGCACAGTGCCACAGCCATGCACACTCAAAGAGCCCAAGATGCACTGCTTTTATTTCTACAAACTGTACATTGCCATGACCCCCTGACATGCAGCACCACAGGTGCTAGAACTACCATAGCAGCACCAAAAGCAAGTCACGAGGGCATATGCATGCAAACACACACCAGAAAAATTTTGATTGGCCAGTTAAATTATCATGCATGTCTTTAGAATGTGGGAAGAAATTTGTTCCGCTGAAGACACAGGAAGGACATACCAACCTAATGCAATGGCTAGGCTACAGTTCAAATTGAGATTCTCGGATCTGCAAAATAATTAACTAGCACATTGCCAAATTCCCCTAAAAATATCAGTTAAATATATTAAGATCCCATATTGTAATAATTGAAGGACTTTTGGGAGGTTGCCATACCAGTTATTACCAAAAAAGCAAGAGCATTTTGTCCCTTTTACTAGCATCTGATTTAAAGCCATGTCTTAATATTCCATTCCTTAATATTTTCTTTCATTACTGTACTATTGAATGCAAAATAGATTTTATTCCTCCTAACTGAAAGGCAGACACTGCAAAAGGAAAGAAAGAGCATTACATTTTAAGGAATCTTCAGTCCTGTACTCGCTCAAAGTTAAAAAATATCATCCACTTTCCTTAGTAACGTTCAGGCTCCTTTTATACCTTAGTGGGCGCAGATGCCAAATTGCACACATCCGCAAGTGAAAGTATGCTGTGCCAATCCCCCCATCCGCACCCCAGGGCTGCTCATCCACATTACCGCATATATGCATGCCCGGCTGGAGCCTGAGCACTTGTTAAAACAGCACACGGCCATGGACCCCTTACACGCCTCATCATAGGTATATCTCGGTAATTGTAATGCACCCTTTGATGGCCTTCACTGTGGAAAGGGTCTGTTCAAAACAGGCTGATTGAGAACTTTTCAGTATCTAAAATGCATAGGACTATGTGAAAAACTCAGCAGAGACTATTCGCAGCATTCAGTAACACAAGGCAGATGTTCCTTTTCTAATTGGTTTCTTATTAATACTGTGAAGAAATTCTTTCTAACTTAGCCATTCCAAACATGAGAGTGTGACCTGAAGACATCACAAACAAATGGTTCTGAGCATGGCCCCGGACTGCTCATCTGGTCTCCTCCTAATGTTATAACTGGTTTACAGAAGAACCAGCTAAAAGCATGATGATTGGCTTTTTATGACTCTTCTTTAGTGCAGTACCGTCAAGTTTTAGTTTGAGGCCCAGACTGTGTCTAGACCAGCTGCTGGGGTATTGCAGGGTAGAGTGCATAACACATGTGAATGTTTTTTTCTGTCTGAAATGAGGCGTATGAACCTAGCTCCATTAGAACCAATGAGGTGGTCTTTTCGGTGGGCTACTGTGCCAAAGTGAGATTCAGCACTTCGTGGCACAGCCACACACAGCTTAGTCTTCCTTTCTATTTACCTCTGCACATCTGGTTTGTAATTTTATTCTTCTCTTTTTTTTCTCCTTCAAATGTTTGGATTTTTCTGGCTTTTAATGGAAGCATGTATATAAATCTGAGAAGTGGCTTGGAATTGTTTCTGTATTATTATTTTTACACTCAATCTGTTAAAAAAGCACAGACAAATTTAAAGCCTTGTAATGCAGTTATTCAATTTCAATCATTATTTTGTAATCCTGTCTGCTTTGGTTTGGTGTAACTTAGCAGGGATTGGCACAGGATAAAGTTCCAATTATGTTATAAACTCAAAGTAATGATATATACAGAATGAACATATAATTCGGGCATTGTTGTTATAGAGTCCATGTGTGTGTCCAGCAGGAAGCAATGACCTCATCTGTGCAGACACTCTAGAAATGTTTTATCATTTAAACCAGATGAATAGCAGAAACTCTGTGGGTGTACAGTCTCTGAGGCAGCCCAGTCCACATGGATCAGATGGGACATTGTTCCTGTTGAAAGACAATATTCATTGTGTGTAAACACTGACCGAATGATATTGTCTAAACATACCACTAACAACAGACCAGTGCATATGTCTAACAACACCTTCGAAACCAAATGGGCATTATTTGGCACAACTTCGGTCTCTTGCTGTCTTTGTCATATGCAATAGAAAATCTAAAATTTGCTTTGGTAAGTGTGTTATTACTTACTGTTCTGTGTGTATCTCCTTCCTATGTGTAAAGATGAGAGATGTCTTTAAATGTACAGTAATGCATAACTGTAAATAAACTAGTATACTATTTTCTGCAGACATATCTGCTCATTAAGAAAGTTTGTGTTTTGTTCTGTTTAAATGGGGAAGCTTCATCTTCTCCATTTGCATTAAGAAGGTAAACATTTTGGTTTAGTGTGTTCCACGTTACTTTAGTGATTACTCATATGCTGTATGTGGCCCTGTATCTTTCCATTTTCTGAATCTGTTATTTCTGTTTCTTCTTTTTGCCAACCAGAGCTTGTCACATTGGCACTGGGTTCAAGCCAAGAACCAACCAGTCCAGAACATAGCACACTTGCAGTCATAGACCACTTATGTTTGTAGGTGGAAAGAATCATGAGTGCACATTTCACATGGACAGTGTCTAGGTGGGTAATTGAAAGCAGGTCTCTAGTGCCATAGTGACCTACCTACAGTATATATAATGTCAATGACTTTTATAGTGGGTGCCATTTATCGGTGTAACCTCAGAGAGCTTGAATCTTAGTTAAGTGTGCGACTTGATTGAATTGTTCTCCCCGTGTTTTTAGGTTGGCAGGATGCATATGCGTCTCAAATTGCCAGGCTGTACCTTAGAGAAATCCCCCCAAAGTAATAACAGTGTTAACCAGTAAACCCCACAAGGAATAGGTGGACGGTTATTGCATTTATTCAAAGAACTGTGAAGGTTCACAACTCGCATCAGGAGAGAATGAGCTCAAAGGTGTAATTTCTTCACTGGATGCTGGGCCCCAAATTAAACTGACTGCCTTAGAGATGTACAAACCATTACTGACACAAAAGTAACAAATAGGCTCAAGTTTAAATTCCATTTTGAATGTAGGGTCAATAAGTGAGTTGAGCAAAGGCTGGGAAAAGAAATCCAGACAAAATAATTAAGGAAGGGGAAATACAAGAAAGCCTTTTCTGTTAGGGTTTTGGTAGAGGAACAAGTGGCTACTCCACACTTGCAAAAAGCAGCACCAGTGAGACTCTTTAGTTTTTGCTTGTCAGTTCCTTTATTCCTTTATGGTTCTCACTCGTTCTTGGTATTTCATTTGATGCATCTAGAAGCTCCATGTTACTTTATACTGGGATACAATAATTGGTTGCTTCTCCTTTTACTGGAGGCAATATTTTATTATTGTTTTGTTATTACATTCAGATGTTTTTTTACATGGTTTTATAAGGTACTTTACATTATTAGGTTAACATGAGTGATGAATTATTTGATTTCCATCTAACTAGGTTCAGTAAACTCACTGAGTAATCCAGTGTGTTGTAGACTCTTAAAATGTTCACTGTCTTCTGAAAAATATAACATGTGATTGACTATTTATGCTGTATAATGGTAATATAAATATAAAAATGAGACACAATGAAACTGTGAATCTTTTCACCTGTTTAATACCAGTTCATATGAAGGGTAAGGATTCCTAGTGACAATATGGTTATGCAGACAAAGCTTTAAACCAGGACTACACTAATACATGCAATACAGAAAATTAATGAATGTCTTTAGTAGAGTTTAGTATTTTTTGCTTTGTTTCTTGGTGTAAAGTTCACTGTATAAAGTAAAGTTTGATTTATGGAAAGATACTACAGAGAACCAAGTACAGCTAAGCATACCTGTCTAAAGCCATTTTTATAGCTGTCTGATTATACATTTAATAACTTAAATGCAAGGTCCCATTTGGAGGGTTTTAATAGGCACAAGACCTTGACCCAAGGAAATCTTTTGAAGCAAGTCCGAGAAGCAAAAATCCGTTTGAATTTGTATAGACTATAAAAATCCTTATATTTTAAGTCTAAGGAACTTCAAAAGTGATTTGGGTTCCAACAACCACTGTCAAAACCAGATGTGACTCACTAGCATAAAATATTACATGCTTCTGCAAATTTTAGAGCTTTCTTTGCAAATGTTTCTGAAGCAGAGAGCCCACTCTTTGGCATCTGTTAAATTTACAATGGCAAACTTTAGTCTGCCTTTACACCTATCTAAACAAGCAGAACGTTCATATTTTGCTTATGTCAGTTTTAAATACTGAAATTTAAAGGTATATTCAGCTGTAGACCACTGTAAAATATTTTGAACATTTTAACACATCCTGAATTATTCTGGTGTACATTTTGCATTTTGTAAATACTTCATGTGAACCATCCCAAAGGAGCTCATTAAGACAGGTTTAAAAAAGACCAATAATCCAGGTGGGACACCTTGGTGAAACTGAAGAACGTGCCACACACTCTGCTGTATTTTTATTGCATTTGTTGGAGGGTGAAGCAGGAATTAACATGACCTACTCGAACTGCAGTTCTAAATATAAAATATTTTACAACTCTGATGACTATGCTGTTTCAGTTGCTAAACTGCCTACAGACATTGTAAATAACAATATGGGAATCAGCAATTGTAACAAGCCGACACTTGCAATTTTTAAACTCAGCTGTCTCATTGCATGTATTCTTCCAATGAGATTCTCAGCAGGGATTTCTTCTGTGTGTAACCTACAAGTTCTCCGCATGTCCACTTACTGTAGATATTCTCCAGGAACTGCATTGCAAAGCTGTTGTCAAGTTCATTGACGTGGTGCAAGTGAGTATCAATATTTAAGTCCGGAATTGTGTTTTTCATTGTCAGGATAGGCTTCAATTCCGTTTGACACTCAGTTGATAAACTGGGTTTGAGAATGTTATGAGAATTTTCTTGTCTCTGACATTCCAATCAGAGCAGTTCCATCCTGACTTCAGCTGCTGCCTGAAATGTTTTTTACTCCTTGTTACTAGGAAAAAGCGGTTATGGAGGTTTGAATGACCGTGCAGTTTTTGATATAAGATTAAATTCTTTTTATAATTAGCTTTTTTGGTGAATTTAGTTTTGAATGTTTCTTTTCTCCCAGGTGTCTCAGGGATCAACAGTGCATTTCGACACCAGAAACAACTCCCTCCCATTCAAGAACATTACAGAGAATCTTCCTCATATTAATGAAGATCTTTTAGCCTGGGCAGAGAAGAAATTCACAGCTGTAACTTCCTTCACTGAACTAAAGATTGCTGAGAATGTCTACATCAAAGTTGGTGAAGGTAGGTATTGATACTACTTAGTGATTTAGCACTGGGTGTTCAAAAGGAAAAGCCATATTTTCAAACCAAGCTATATTGTTACAGTTTTAGTGAATTACAAAATTAGTCTTGGTATCATTTAACATTCAGGTCAAACACCAAATCATACTGTCATACTTTTAGGAGCCTTTGTCTTCTTCCCTTCTCAAAATTCTCTCTTGCTTAGAGATTGCATTGCCTAGTTCTCAAGATAACTCAAGAAAAGTGACAATGAGTAGTTTTTTTAGTATGTTTACTTTTGAATGGCCATCACCATTTGCTTTGTAGTCTTGGTTTTAGTCTTAGCTTCTTAGTCTTTTAAAGATGTAGGGTAGTGGTGAGATGGATGAGGAGGAGGCTTGTATCACAGAGTGCCTGGCATATTTAAAAACACAAGAAAATGAGCACAACCAAACATACACCTAATAATACACAAGCAGCCATGCCACATGCATTTCAGAGCAGGTAATCCTCCTAAAGCTAAGCATGTTCAGGCCTGGCCAATAATGGAATGGAAAACCATCTAGGAAAAGCTTGGGTTGATGCTGGAAGAGGTGTTGGAGAGGCCAACAATTTTGCAGGAAAGCATCAACAATCTTATCTCTGTCCTCTGATGGTTTCATTAACACGGGGTTAGATGATGGCATTGGTGGTGAATCAAGCATAATCTGATGGCTGTTGATTGGGTAGGTTGGTATCTCTTTCAGGGTTGCACTGTCTTACTTAGGAGTCACTATTGGGTGGCATCCAGTGCTTTGACCAGGGCCTGAGTAGGGCAACTTTTATACTTCATCTATTTCAGAAAGCAGTAGTCTGAAGAGGGTGTTTTTGGATATTATATGCCTTGCTGGAGCTGCTAGAGTATTTTCAGTGAATCTATGGATTTTAGGTTTGTTTGGAGTATTCAAAGCAGTATCTCCTTTACAAAGTGTGTGAAGGTTGGCATCTCTTATTTGGGAAGAGGATTGGCTGTTATTATAGTGTTCAGCTAAGTATACTGCCTGGTTTTAATGGCTTTCAGCGATAGCCATACTCTGGCCGTGCTCACTGGTAATAGTATTCCCAGAGGGAGACTGTAGCATATTTTACGAATGAGAAGTTTCTTTCTTTATTACACTTCTAAAGAGGTACGGTGGCGTTCTGTCACTAAGCCCGTACCCACATTTTATGGTGGGCCCCTGAGGATTATTATTATTATTATTATTATTATTATTATTATTATTATTATTCAAGAATACTACTGTCCCCCTATGTAATTGATTAACTTTTTTTTTGCAAATCATTATTACTGTACAATTATTTGCATTTGTGCTCATTACACATAAAACACATATTCACAATGAATTAAAGTTAATTACACTTTACTCAGGAAACTGAGTCTATTAAAACATGTAAATCAGGAAAAGACTGTCTACTTCATCCTCTAGCTCATCATTAAACCACACTTCTCAGTACACCATTTGATCTTTTTTTTCAATTCAAAAGATCAAAATGGAGAGTCAAAAATGCTCTTTTGAAAGTCTCTTCTTAATTTGTGTTCTCAGCAGGGTTTCTCACATGTGTGGATTCTTCATGCTTTGGTTTACTAACAGCAGCTGAGAATTTTAAGCTACAGGTACAGCAGTCAAATGTTGGTGTCTGTCTGCCCAGTTTCCATCAAGTCAAGAGTTCACACATACATGTTGAACCTTAGTGTGTCTCTGTCTTCCTTTTTCCTCCCTGTCTGTTTAAAAGAAATGCAATCGGGTCAATGTATGTATTGTCTGTTTATTTCATGGAGAGGGTGTCTGCCACAAGAAATTAGTCTGGCAGCTCCAGAACATGCAATTGAACCAAAAGAAAATATACAATTCTATAGAAACTACTAAATGTTATAATCTGAAGAAAGAAAAGACTAGGAAAATATGTAAAAAATTGATTTATCAGCCCTGCTGTAACAATGGTAACCAGCGACACAGGTCCACATTCTGTGCAATGTTTTCTGTGGCAGTGTGCTATGAACCTCTGTACTGCAGCACTGGACAAATACAACAACAAATAAGAAATATGAACCAAATATAAAAAACAGCTTTACAGAGTCTCGATTTTCACATATTCTGTTAAAATGTGCCAGCTCATATGGTGTGTACTCTTGATTGTAGGCTAAAAATCAATTTGCGATATGCAAGACTGTAAAATGTTGAGTGGGAGTGTAAGCATAGAACAGTGAGTCATGCAGAGTAATATGATAGCATTTTTTCTCCATTATAAAAATAATTTCTTTGCCAGCAGTTGGGGTGCTGTGTTATTCATATTATATGTTTCTTAACATGTGTTTCTTTTTACAACCACTTTTCAGATTAGCTACTGTTTTGTAGGTAAACATAACTAGAGGTAGAAGGCTGGTAGATACCCAGATTTAAATGAGCTTTCCAAAAGGTTTGTGTTTTACAGGTAAATGGAAAATATGTGCCACATTTTGTATGCTTATAACCTAAAAGCACTTCTTTTTGCTCTAGAGACTAATAAAGTTCATAATTAATGTATTTTATTAGTAATGCTCAGCAATTATTACTGCTCTGCAATTAATATTTGAGATCACTGCTGACCCCAGCTGATGATGAGCTGAGCCCTTTTGGCATTCAGGCATGGTTACTCACTCGGAGAACTGAGGCACATTGGGTGTGTGATTAAATGACTGACGACAAATGCATGACATTCCCGTAGCATCAAACTCCTGTTCACAATCTGTTCTGTAAGCCTTTCAAGGTCCCTGCTCTGCTGTCGAGTCTTTTAAACATATGTTTACAGTTGTAGACCCAGCCAAGGTGAGAAACAATGTTCTTCAAGCTTTCAAGAGAAAGATTGTCTGTGTTCACTTTTAAAATAGGCCTGACTTTAGCCAGCACAATAAAATGAAAGACAGGTGTTCTGTCAATGAGTGCATATGTCCAAGGATGTGAAAGCTCCACCATCTAGGAGTGTTACCAGACACATCAGATTGAGTTTGGTACATAAACATCTTGCAGTGGGCACAGCTTGCAGCAATATTCAGTGGGGGCATGGGCCAAAAAAGAAATGGCGCTGTACAGTCTGAGACCTGTTTGTGCCAGCAGTTCACTTTCTTCTATAGAAGCCTTCAAACAAACACACATGCACAGCTTTAGGCTTCATGACTAATGGCAGAATCTGCTTGCAATGATCAAGTATTGCATCTCCCTTTAATGACATCTTGACAGAGAGCACTGGCATATTTTCTAGGCCTGTTGTTTTTTTGTTTTTTTTTTTGCTTTTAATTAGATGTCAGAGTAAAAGTAAGATTTCAGTGAACATTGTGGCTCAAGTGTTGCACAGTTCTAGCCTTCTGTGGGGTTCTGAACATATTTACAAGATTTAAATAAATAAAAACTGAATTAGCATAAGCCATCCTAATTCAAGTTGTTTATACACCATAAGGTTGTAACTCCATGTAAAATATGTGGTCCAGAAAGTGCCAAAAATGAAGGATTTTCAGGTCTAAATTGGGCAAAAATAGAGGGGAACTCCAAAAAGCTTGATGTCTTGCATAACTAGAAATAAAGACAAATCGAATGATTTATGGGGGTTTTCTCATACTGATGAGGTAGGAGCAAAAAAACTGAAGTGATTTTAAAGCATTACTAAGTAATTCCTATGAAAAAAATAAATACTGTATATTGTAAAAAGGGGCAAGTGAAAGGAAAAAGGGTTGGGGTTCTCTGTGTGCACCCTATTTAATGCCCTAGATTGAAAAAAGAGAAAAAAAAGATCAATAACAAATGAATCACAAATTATTTCCCCAGATAGTGTGTAAGGCATATATTTTAGGATCAGAGTTCTGTCCTTTTCTAAAGTAGGTCCAGGGGTAAACGACAACTTCCAGTGGAGCAGTCTTTAAGTACTTGGCCTCCTAGAAGGGATGGGGCTTAGGCCACTTTGGCCAAAAGTGTTGACACTCATCTTCAGGGTTCTTCTCATCCATTCTAGGGACAACCATGTTAATGATGGTGTTTCAGTCTTTTCCTTCCTACTGTGAGAACATAGACTCAAATAAAAGCTGCATAGCTGTTTTTTTTTCTGTTATTGATATAATAACTTTTGAATGCCGTCTTTCTTGAGGACCAGAACAGAGACTGTGAGATATTCTTTGCTTAAAAACCTTCAAAAGATTGTGAACAGAAAAAGAAGGAATGAACTGAAAGAGAGACATCTATTCAACACCAAACAGCCACAATTCAGTAAAACAGCAGCAAGCTTTGAGGATGCCAGAGATAGAGGGACAAACAGATGACCAGAGGACTTCAATGACACACCAGAAAGCTCTGAGGAGACCGGGGCAGAAGCACTAACAAATGACTAAAGGACCTCAGTAAAACACCGGCAAGCTTTGAGACCAAAGGCAGTGCATTAATAGATTACCAAAAGACTCCTTATACAGGCCTGCTACCAGAAGATATAAACAAAAACTGGGAATAATTAAGAAAGTGGTCATTTATGGTTTGGTGGAAAAGTTACCACACCAAACACAGTGGCCAGACACTATATGATCAGATCTAAACAGACCACACTACCACTGTTAGGTAAAATGCAACCATGTATTGCCACACATTATCCTTTCCAAGATGTGCTTCAGATTTCTTGTTGATATTGTCTTTCCTATGAAAACTACAGATCAGAAAAATCTGCTTAGAGGACATTATTGCAGTTGCATTAGGATATTAAAATGTGGTCTAAAATCTTCCTATATATATCCTGGAGGAAATCCGCACTCTCTGAAATAGCTTTGTAAATCACTGAGTTAAAAAGGCTCTCCCTGTTAAACTGATGCCAATTTTGCTATATTTATACAGTTGCTATAAAGCTATTATACTAGACGCCTTGTTTGAGACCAAATGATTAATCAGTGTCAGTGGGGGTGTTTGTTTTGGGCTATAAAGATATTTACCCAATTATTTGAACTGGCTCTTGTCCTAGAAGAAGTCCTTTGTTGCACGCGTGGTCCTCCCCATTCCTTTTCTACCTACTTTATATGTTGCACAATTTTTCTGATCAGTTTGATTGCTAGGGCTGTGTTTTTTCTCTCATTTGGTCTTTACAGTGCTTCACTCAAGCAGAGCTGGTTCTAGCTTTTTTGCTGCTCTAGGTGAAGGTGAAAATGTCACGCCCAAACCTTGGATGTTTACATCAATTACATGGAGGAGCTGGCCCAAAAAAATGTGGGGATTTGTTAACCAGATATGAGACTGAAGAATGTTAAGACCCTCGTGGAATTGACAAAATGCAAGCACCCATAGACTTAGCTGCTTTAGGCGGCTGCCTAGTTTGCCTGTATGGTAGAGCCAGGCCTGCACTCAAGTCATATGATATTAATATCTTTACAAAGTTAGTAAGTGGAGCAGGTCACTTTAGAGGAGGCTTCCTGTTGATCAGTACACAAAGTGTGAAACTGTGGAGGTGCAGCAGTTGACTAAAGGGTGCTGACCACCATCCACATCGTTTACTAAATAGTGCAAGAATATAAAACATCCAACTGTGAGTTTACTTTGCTGCTGTTGCTTTTCATAATGAGTGCTCAAATTTAAGACTTAAGTAGTATGAAGATGAATTGTCCAAAAGGGCTACCATAAAGTAACGCAACAGGTCAGTTTTCCTTCTAGCTTGCAGATATGTTTTGTTGTGTGTTCCTGGATAGATAGTGACAACTCTGCTGATATCACTCTTTTCGCCATCCAGCCCACTTTCTTACCCTGAGCACTTGATTTCTACACCAGTAGCAGTTGAGGTACAGTATTTGAATATCTGCCATAATTAAGTAGAAGCTGGTTAATGTTAGTACTGTGTTGTTCTGCTCATTCTCAGTTCACTATTGTTCAGTTAGAAAACTGAAAACATGCCTACCTTTTTGTACAGCAAAACAACTGTAATATTATGATGTTCTATGAATTTAATGGGCAGTTGAAAGCCATGATAAATGTCTTTCTGTTCAAAGGATTCTTGAAAGAAACTCATGGGAAAGTGTGAACGTTGATAGGTATTTTGGAATTTATTGTAACTTCTGAGCTCAACTAAGCAATATGTATCCTTGAGATGTCCTGACATGTGCTCTCCTGTTCACTATCTTTCCAGGCCCAGTATTTCCCATGACTTGTATTATTGAGAAGAACTTCCTATCCCTAAATTATCTGGCAGAGTACCTGGTGCCTAAGGCTGCAGAAGGCTGTCTGCTGTCCTCCTCAAAAGGGTCCAGAGATGTTCACATCATAGAGCTACAAGCTCCAGACTCCAGTACTTACAGGTAAGACATTTTTAAAGTAAGCTGTGTAAACAAGAAGTTTTAGCACTTTGAATACAGAGAATGTTCAGAAAGATCCCACAAATATTATAGATTGCATTTCAATTAAAAAAAAACAGTATTTAGAAAAATGTTTGAAAAAATTAAATCTAGAATGCTATGGTAATATATCTGTGCAAAACACTAAAAAACATTTAAAGCAGAGGGAACCCTTCCCTGTCAAAGCTGGTATGAAGTCCTGTTAAAAATACAACCATAAATGTGTCTGTGTGTTTGCAGCCTAAATATGTACTTGAGGGACATTTTAAAGGTATTCTTATAAACTGCTGGACACCTTTACTGTCACACACTTAAAACAAACAGAAAATGAATCTCTTTGCACCATCTACAGAATGGTGGGCAGTTTAGTTTTGTTAGGTAACTGCTTAAATCTGTAAATTTCATCAGAATGGATCAATTCATTTAGTGACACACAAAAGTGGCTGAGCCCAAATGACATTCCAATCTAACGATCTCTACTTGTACTTTTTAGTAGCAATTGTAATTTGAGAATTGGTTAGAGAGGTTCAAAATCTGGCAATATTATAACTATAAAGATATCAACAGATATGACTGAAGGAACATATATATGCACCAGACAACCATTTTAATACCAACTGTCTCCTCAGGCCCTGGCCATTCCCAAAGGTCTGAAGAAAAAAAAATGGTTGAGACAAAAGGAAGACCATGTAAGGCCTCTTAAAGGTCATTAGTAATGTTAAACTAGGCAATTCTAACTGTAAAACTAATAAGCTGGTTTATGTCAGTGGAAAAGATGGCAGCCCTGTAATTGGTTAAGTATGTAGCTGAAAATAAGACGAATAAGAATATATGAAATTTTTTCAACACTTTGAACAAGAGGCAATACAGTCCAGTAGTTCCTAGAACCCTAATTGACCCTAACTTACATGAAGTGCTAAGTGGAGATTTCATGTTTTCCAAACTTACTTTTAAATTCACTTCTTGGCAACTCATTTCATACCTCTATAGTTCTTAGTATGAAAAAATACTTACTTTATACAATGTACACAAAATCTAGTCTTCGTTAGCCTTCACCTGCACCGCAGTGTTCTTGTTGCAATTCTCCTTTTAAGTTCAATGGCTTACTTCTTTCATTCATGTCTTCATTTTTGATTTGCTTAGACAGAGAGATTTTAATCTTTTTTTTACTTGCAGAATATACAGTTGTGTCTGAAAGTTTGTGAACCCTTTAGAATTTTCTATATTTCTGCATAAATATGACCTAAAACATCATTAGATTTTCACTCAAGTCCCTATAATAGATAAAGAGAAACCATTTAAACAAATTAGACAAAAATATTATACTTGGGCATTTATTTATTGAGGAAAATGATCGAATATTACACATTTGTGAGTGGCAAAAGTATGTGAACCTCTAGGATTAGCAGTTAGTTTGAAGGTGAAATTAGAGTCAGGTGTTTTCAATCAATGGGATGACAATCAGGTGTGAGTGGGCACCCTGTGTTATTTAAAGAACAGGGATATATCAAAGTCTGCTCTTAACAGCACGTTTGTGGAAGTGTATCATGGCACGAACAAAGGAGATTTCTGAGGACCTCAGAAAAAGAGTTGATGCTCATCAGGTTGGAAAAGGTTACAAAACCATCTCTAAAGAGTTTGGACTCCACCAATCCACAGTCAGACAGATTGTGTACAAATGGAGGAAATTCAAGACCATTGTTACTCTCCCCAGGAGTGGTCGACCAACAAAGATCACTCCAAGAGCAAGGCGTGTAATAGTCGGCGAGGTCACAAAGGACCCCAGGGTAACTTCTAAGAAACTGAAGGCCTCTCTCACATTGGCTAATGTTCATGTTCATGAGTCCACCATCAGGAGAACACTGAACAACAATGGTGTGCATGGCAGGGTTGGAAGGAGAAAGCCACTGCTCTCCAAAAAAAACATTGCTGTTTGTCTGCAGTTTGCTAAAGATCACGTGGACAAGCCAGAAAGTTATTGGAAGAATGTTTTCTGGACGGATGAGACCAAAATAGAACTTTTTGGTTTAAATGAAAAGCGTTATGTTTGGAGAAAGGAAAACACTGCATTCCAGCAAAAGAACCTTATCCCATCTGTGAAACATGGTGGTGGTAGTATCTTGGTTTGGGCCTGTTTTGCTGCATCTGGGCCAGGACGGCTTGCCTTCATTGATGGAACAATGAATTCTGAATTATATCAGCAAATTCTAAAGGAAAATGTCAGGAAATTTGACCATGAACTGAATCTCAAGAAAAGGTGGGTCATGCAGCAAGACAACGACCCTAAGCACACAAGTCATTCTACCAAAGAATGGTTAAAGAAGAATAAAGTTAATGTTTTGGAATGGCCAAGTCAAAGTCCTGACCTTAATCCAATCGAAATGTTGTGGAAGGACCTGAAGCGAGCAGTTAATGTGAGGAAACCCACCAACATCCCAGAGATGAAGCTGTTCTGTACGGAGGAATGGGCTACAATTCCTCCAAGCCGGTGTCCAGGAATGATCAAAAGTTACCGGAAACGTTTAGTTGCAGTTATTGCTGCAAAGGTGGCGTAACACCAGATACTGAAAGCAAAGGTTCACATACTTTTGCCACTTTATCTACTTTTAGGACTTGAGTGAAAATCTGATGATGTTTTAAGTCATATTTATGCAGAAATATAGAAAATTCTAAAGGGTTCACAAACTTTCAAGCACAACTGTATACCATGGCTCTAAAATATGTATAGTAGCTCTTGTCTAGACTTCTTTCGGTTTAGTTGTGTTCACTCAGTGGTGACCTCACAGGTGTATTGTATAGCTTAAAGGTATATTCCAGTCAAAAATGATGTTCTTTTTATAGTTTACTTACTCAATTTGCTTTTTAGTGATGATTGAGAAAAAACTTTAATGTCATGTTTTCATAGAAAATGGAGACAAAAAAACGATGATATAATATAAGCCAATGGTGACCGATACTATACAATGGCAAACAATGCAAAAAACGTCCATTGATAAAAAAAAAACCTCCTGTTAGTCATTTTGCAGGATCCACATGCCAGTTATCCTTTTGTTTGCCCAGAACATGCCAAACACATGCATTTTTTTCTAAAATATTCTGAAAGTGTTACTACCAGAAAGACAAGTGCACATCATAGACAGTAAATGCAGTTCACATGAGTTTTTAAATTGAAAACAGAACTCTTTACCAGTGAATGAGGAGAAAGCTCAAAAACACCAGTAATGTGAGACTTCAATTTTTTTCCATGAACGTTTTTCATATAATTTGTTCATACACCTGTTGTTCAGCATGGGTCTCCTTTGCCTTGCAGTGTACAATAAATTGTTTTTATCTCTAGTCTCCATGAAAACGTAGGATTAAAGATTTTTCTGTGTTATCACTATAAAACACATGGCTTAGGTAATGTGATAAAAAATGTAAGTTTTGAGTATTTCTTTAAACATAACCTTGATTGATACAGTATTATATAACCCAACTCTCTATTATCTTTCTTAATTACTGCTGTATACAGTTCAGAATCGGAAAGTAATAGGGTCTGTAGGATTCCCAGGTATTTTTCTGGATCAGTGTCTCCCAATGTCTAATTATATTTACATTTTTACTTCCCTTCTCCAAATCTTTACATTTATTTCCATTACTAGGTCTGAGTTTTCTCCAGGTTTGTCCTTTGATTTAATTTATTTCAAGACATCAACTATTCTTTCTTCTTCTTCTTTCGGCTGCTCCCGTTAGGGGTTGCCACAGCGGATCATCTATTTCCATATCTTCCTGTTCTCTGCATCTTGTTCTGTTACACCCACCACCTGCATGTCCTCTCTCACCACATCCATAAAGCTTCTCTTAGGCTTTCTCTTTTTCTCTTGCCTGGCAGCTCTATCCTTAGCATCCTTTTCCCAATATACCAGCATCTCTCTTTTGCACATGTCCAAACCAGTGCAATCTCGCCTCTCTGACTTTGTCTCCCAACCATCCCACCTGAGCTGACCTTCTAATGTACTCATTCCTAATCCTCTCCATCCTCATCACACCCAGTCCAAGTCTTAATATCTTTAAACTCTGCCACTTTCAGCTGTGTCTCCTGTTTTTTAGTCAGTGCAACTGTTTCCAAGCAAATATAACATAGCTGGTCTCACTACTGTCTTGTAGACCCTACCTTTCACTCTTGCTGGTACCCGTCTATCACAAATCACTCCTGACACTCTTCTCCACTCACTCCACCCTGCCTGCACTCTCTTCTTCACCTCTCTTCCACAATCCCCGTTACTCTGTACTGTTGATCCCAAGTATTTAAACTCATCCACCTTCGCCAATTCTACTCTCTGCATCCTCACCATTCCTCTGACCTGCCTCTTATTCACACACATGTATTCTGTCTTGTTCCAACTGACCTTCATTCCTCTTCTCTGTAGTAGAGAACATCTCCACCTCTCCAGGGTGTCTTAAACCTGCTCCCGACTTTCATTACAGATCACAATGTCATCCATAAACATCACAGTCCACGTGGACTCCTGTTTAATCTCCTCTGTCAACCTGTCCATCACCATTGCAAATAAGAAAGGGCTCACAGCTGATCCCTGATGTAATCTCACCGTGTTTCATTTACTACAGGATGCATAAACCAGTTTTGTACCAATATGTTGTCTGCCCTCTGAAACATTGCCACTTCTCCTTTGTAGGTAGTCTTAATGGGGCTTTAGTTTGAAAGTCATTGTAGATTATAATCACATGCTTTTCGTCTGTCATGTGTGTTTAACATATCTTCATAAAGTCCAGTATATTAGTAAAACAAACTCTCCTCTGTTTAGACCTACACTGGCTGCATTGTCTTATCTTTTATTATCATTTCCCATTCTTTTAACTTTGATGCAAGTTGATTCATTAGCCATCTATTACCAGGGTCAGCATAATATACTTTTTATATAATGTTTCAGCATTGGCTAGGTTCCATTTCGTAGGAAATTCCTAGGTTTGTAGTGACTTCCTAATAACAGATGTTGCGTGAACTTGAGAGATATCCCTCTCAATGAATTGACATCTTTGATTAAAGAATCAAATGGTTGGGTTAAGTAAACATAATTGTTATACCCATCACTAAAGGAGGAAGAAAACATGTTTATTTCCCCACTGTGGTGAAGGAGATGTACACAGGCATGTTGGCATCCTTGGAATTGTGAAAATGCATACAGACAAGAATTGAACATACAAGGTCCATGTAGAAAGCTCTCCAGCCTGAATTTCAACATGCAAAATGGCACAGATACTTACACTTGAGTTACCTAGATAATGACTGAAAGTTTTAAGTCAGTCTAATGGCTGCAAGTCAGTTTTTATAGTTCAACAGGGAATTGTTGTGAAGGCATTTTAATCCAAACTCCCACAAGTATTAAAGATTTTAGTTTTGTTTTGCTCTTTGAACAAGTTTGCCTATCTCAGACATTTAGTGTTTCAACGCTACCTTTAGACTGACAACTCTATTTGGTTTATCCTTAAATCTCTTCCACTTAGCTGCTCTGTGTTGATCATCCATTTCCAGTACAAATGATCACAGCAATAATAATGCCATTCAGAAAAATGCTACTGTTAGCCTATTGTATAATTCAAACAGTAATCAGAAAAACACTGGAGAACACTTTCAGAATTAAATTGGGTGGCACTTGATGATTAAATACTTCAAGGCAGGTAAGAAACATAATACCTCCAGTGTAGAGTTAGGCCTGTCCTTGGTTGTTTTTCTGGATTTACTGTGTTAGGTAAAGCCTCTGTGGTGGACACCCAAGGAGGCATCCTTAACATCAATCGTTATTTTGTATAGTCTCCAATACCATAAGGCATTAAAATATATCAAATGAGAAGCAAATGAGGGTGTTTTGAAGGCACAAGTTTTAGTACAGTAGAATCAGAATGGTACAGAAGATTTAGTCAAAGAATGAAGAAATTAGTATTGCCAATTGAAAGGGTAAGTGAGGATAGATAGATAATTAGCCTAACCATGAATTTTCTATTAGTCTTGAATTTTCATTGGTTTAGAAAATGTCTTTTTTGCTTAAGTGCCAACAAAAAACTGCTTGTTTTTTAAAGTTAACTTAAATTTTGTACACCTAATTAAGCAGATGTAACTGGCGAGTCAAGGTTTAAAATGAGGTGCTAAGGATTTGCCTCTATGTTACCTATACTACATAGTGCTTACAGTCAACGGTCTGAAATATGTTTTGAATATACAGGAAGACAATGTTTTCCACAGAAACACATTTTCGTGTGTGAGATGCATACATCTTTCCTTCTCACTAAAAATCTCTGTAAAAGGTATTTTTTATTGTGCCCTCTGACTTTCCCAACATATGCCACCCAGAACAGAAAGGTATGGAAAATCTTCTAACAGAAAGACAGAGAACGCAGTACTTTAAAATTATTTTACAAAAACGTATCCCTTCACCAATGGCATTGAAGGAATGCAGCAGTAGAGTTATGTAAAATCAATCCAGGTTGCGCGTGCTAGTAACCCGTCTGTTATGCATTTTGTCCTTGCTATCTGGGAGTCTGCCCAGGCTTTTAATCAACAGGCCAGACACTGGAGACATTATAGTATGGAAGAACCCGGATAAGTTCATGATTCCTGGCATTCAGAATGTCTCCTTTCTTTCCAAAACAGTGCTTTCCAGGTGGATATAACTGTTGACGTCAGGCCCCTCGAAGCAAACACCATGGTTCACAGAAACCTTGTGCTTATCCTGAAGTGTGAGAAGCCAGTCAATTGGGTAGTCAAGTCGCATGGAGTCTCTGGAAACCTGGAAGTGGTGGTATGTAGACGACTTTTGAACTCTGGATGACTTTTTGGCATTGACTTCTAATTTATACTGTACATCAATGAGCTGACACTTGCTAGCCCCACTGTGTACTATGCCGCATACATTATTTATGACCCTCAATTTGCAAAGGTATTAAAAAGGAGAGACGCTTCTGCACAGAATTGCAGCACTAGCACAAGTCATAAAAATGTCCCCAGCTTCCAGCTGCTGTCATGCTTAACGAAACAAGTTGCACATTATATTTGTCACATATCTGACATATGGAATAATACCTTTGTTTTAGTTGTAGGCAGAGGGTAGGTGCTGTGAAATTTCCTTTTAGTCTATGCAGTAGTTTTTCTTTTATTCATCCCGTAAAATGAAGAATGAGATTTTTTTGAAAGCTAGCCTGCCAGATTATTTTTCTTGTGTGCTCGGCCTTGCAAGTTTGCCATCCATCAAAACAAGAATTATGTGGATGGTTGGCACTCAGCATAGTTTACAGTGTTCCACATGTTACACTTGAAACGTTAATCACTTTGGAGTTCATAAAAATATTTTTGCACAATGTTTTCTGAGCTTAGCTCTTCTAGTATGGCACCAGAAAAAGGAATCGTCAAGAGAAGCAGCAAAAAAAAAAGACTTTGTACATTGTTTTTCAAGGAAACAATTATTTTTAATAAGGAGGCATAATAAATAATTCCAAAAGCAATCAAGGATATCCATCCCTTTTATTCGCTAAATATTCCAACATGTGTACTTCAAGTTGACACATCTTAATGGAAAAAGTTATGATTATGGTTAAAGTAAAATATGAAGCTGATTTCCTTTTGTGTGAAATTCCAGCTGCACAGAGCCTTGTGCTGAAAAAGGTCTGAAAAAAATGGATGGATAGATGAGAAAAATAAGGGGTCAGCCTCCTATATTGGCATTTTCATTGCACTAAAAGCATATTACAGATTAATTTACAGTTGCTTTATGGATTATCTGCACTGCACATGCTTTGAAAATAAATAGGATTGCAGGTATTGTGTTCCTTCTTTTTATAGTCTGCTACCACAGGCTTTCATGCTTAGGTTTGAAAAATACAATTTAAATGCAGGAAGTACATTGTTACCTTAGGTGATGGAGCAATTCAGTTATAAAAAGTGTGTGTAACAAAACAAAAGTAGTGACCTGCATGAAATTACTGTATTGGTAACAGATAGGTACTCAACTCTGGTCCTGGATTGGCTACAGGTTTTCCTTCCAACCAATTTTGTAATTAGAAGCCAGGTACAGCAGATCGTGAAACTTGGCATTTAATTGTATGTCTTGTTAGTGCTTCCATTCTTACAAGACATATTTTTATCACATTGTAGATTCTTCATTTTCTGAGAACATTATCCATATGTTCTGTGGTCCTGAACAAAGTTGTACCCCTTGGCCCTTCCCTTCTCTCATTTTTTTTCAAAATATTTTATTAACACAGATACAAAGGTGTACAAAGGTTTAAATGGATAGCTGGAGAGCTGGTGGTTCCTTTGTCATTTGCACTGCATTATTAACTGATGGCTGCTTACGAAGACAGACAACAATGAAAACCTTAGTTCAGCTGTTTAAAACTAAAATAGGATTCTGAATTGTAACAACTAATTTAAAGGATACAGTTTGGTATTTTCAAGTTGAAATTACAGGTTAAATTCCGTTACAACGACTATCTTTACAACAAAATGTTCATTACAATGAAGTATTTTTATGGTCCTGACAGTTTCCCCATATGACACGAGTCTATAGAAATCTCGTTACTATGAAGTACATTCAGCAGATATTTTCATTACAACGACAGTGTTCTCCCCAGAAATGTTTTCCAGCCGGGTGGCAAGAAAAAGTAGCCGGGTGGGGCGGGACAGGAAAATTTGGTGGTGGGGAAAATTAAATGTGCACTATTTTTATTAGTTAATTATTATTTTCCAAAGCTCAATATGACTTCCTTTTTTAAGGTTTGACACTTGTGCCAGAATATTTTTATTAAATTTAAGAAGCATCCAATTCAGGATCCTGCAACCCTAACAAAAATTTTAAATAACAATTGTTATGACATAAACCAAGAGGCACAAGTATTGTCACTGTCGGGAAGAAAAGTGAAAACAATGAAAAAAAGTATAGAAAACCTAATGAAGAAAAATTTAAAATTCAAAGCCAACTTGCATATCCAAAAGGTGTCTTCAGTTAAATATTTATTTTTCTTTTCTTCCTAGAGGCCCAGTTGTCTGAAGCTTTCCCATAATCAAAGTCCCCAGGATCTGGGCCCTCCAAGGAGATCACTCATCATACACTGTCATAGTGACTGTACTGCAAAGTCATCAGACAGCCATCTAGTGTCACTGGCCATTTTCAGCTTAATCTGGGGAATGTTCAGAATATTTTGAATTTCTGTTAAACCAGCCCTCCTAACTGAAGAATTTTGGAAGAAATAGAATAGCTGCCTTAAAATGTTTAGTTTTGTTAAATAAGGTACAGCAGCTGCTGCTTGGGCACTTGCAAGGGCCAATCGGTGGTTTTACACAGTGGCAGTTGACCAAGAGTCCAGATGTTTTATCTCTAAGCAGTTTTGCCACACCTTTCTGTTTCCCAATCATAACGGCCGTTCCATCTGACCCTAGTCCAACCAGATTAGCAGTTTTCAAGCCTAGAGTGTCCATAATCTCACTCAGTGTGTTGCTTATAGTCTCCGCTTTGCTGTCAATCATATTGCGGGTTGATACAAAACTAACTCTGACCTCTTTAGTGACCTGGCAAACATATTTAATGTAAATAATGAATTGTTTTATATCTGAGATATCTGTGGTTTTGTCACACAGAATACTGAAAAACTTTTCAACGTGTATATTTTTCAGTATGTTAGATTTTATTTCTGATGCTAAGACATCCAGCAGCTCTTGCATTATTCTTTCAGAGTTGTACTGTGCATTGAGATGTTGTAAAAAGGAACAACCCATTTCTTTATAGTGTTCCAACAGCTTTTCAAACAACGTTGTATGTTGCAACTCATTTTTTGCCAAACAATGCATGGATCTTAAAACTCCCACAAAGGCATCACTCTGTAAGTTATTTAACACAGATACAGATCTTTCAATTTGTCCAATTCGAGTTTGCTGAAGTACACGCTTTCCTAAAAGGTCAGCAGAAGACTCAATGTGTGTTTTACTTTTTTCATGGTCCAGCAAGCTTTCTTTTCGAATTCTTGTATATGGCACATTTACCCAAAGTAACCCCTCCTTGGGTGGTGTTTGTTTGAGTATTTCATGCACAATGAGCACCACGTAACATTTTCTTTGACCATTAGCCAATCAAAATCTTTAAACCATTGTTTG
>JANRMT010062856.1:91324815-91353732 GCA_026402145.1 Polypterus bichir lapradei
TGGGCAGGAGACGCCAGTTTTTGCAGACACGTTCACATGATCAAAAGTCTCCGCGCTCTTTGGAGGTCATTCATATACAAAATACCCGCGCCTCGCAGCGGAGAAGTAGTGAGTTAAAGAAGTAATGAAAAAGAAAAGGAAACATTTTAATAATAACGTAACATGATTGTCATGAGTGTTGCTGTCATATATATGCCTGCCTAAATAAGTCACCCTCGCTTCGCTCTTACTTTTTTACCGTTCATTTAATCATGGCTAGTGGCGGAAAAATTATAAAATGGAAGGAGGATTACACTGAGTATGGCTTTACCAAAACAATTATTGATGGCGAATCGATTATTCATAAAGCTTGAATTGGTGATCTGTTTTTGTGTGTTAACCTCATATTTTTTCATACTTCTTCTCAAACCAAGGTGGTGCGAGGCTAAAATGAATTGGGATGCTCTGATCAATGTAATTGGTGTACCAGGAAATCATGCATTGACAAAAGTTCCCCTTTGATTGTAATGCAAAGTGTGATTAAATGCATTATTTTTTAACGCGTTATGGAGCACATGCATCGAAGCTTCTCAGCTGTGCTTGTGCTAAGAAAATTAAACATTTTAAAAATAACGTAACACGATTGTCAATGTAACCTTTTGTAAGTAGTGCCTGGAGGATTCAGTGTGGAGAAAGTCTAGAGACAGCGTGTGTATTAACTTGTGGATTTCTCTGTATTTGGTGGCAGTGTGACGAAGTTGCTTCGGAAGACGGTGTTAGCCGCGGAGCTCAGCTCAGTGCGAAATGAGGTAAATGGGAAGGGGAGATGATGACGTGACTCCCCCACCCGCCTTAACTGTCAATCCCCCACAAACACAGTCTCTCGGAATTTGCATAAGCACACCCCTTCACCTGCAATTTTAACTTAGTTACAAAGTGATCAAAACTCTCGTTTATATCCTGCGTCCTCTCATTAAACTTGTATCCCGCATTACCCGTGGGCACAAAAAGCACCAGCGGCAGCCTGTCTATTAAGTTAATTTAAAGTTTAGGTTTATACCTCGCTTTGTTTCCGAAGTAGCTGTACTGATGAATATGGTAGTATGTCACTCGCTCGCTTCTTATTGTTTCGCTGCCTTCTCAATTATATAATGCATGTTTTGTTCAGCGTATTTTTGAGCTCTTCCTGGTTTTCTACATAGTCCGTTGACAGTCAGTTCACGTGATTACGTGGGCGGCGTGATGATGTCACACGATACTCCGCCCCCACGGCGGTCAAGCTCAACTCCATTACAGTAAATGGAGAAAAATACCTTCCAGTTATGACCATTACGTGTAGAATTTCGAAATGAAACCTGCCCAACTTTTGTAAGGAAGCTGTAAGGAATAAGCCTGCCAAATTTCAGCCTTCTACCTACACGGGAAGTTGGAGAATTAGTGATGAGTCAGTCAGTCAGTCAGTCAGTGAGTGAGTGAGTCAGTGAGGGCTTTGCCTTTTATTAGTATAGATATATATAGGTTTGCTATGTACTGTACAAGAAGAGAGCTGCTGTACGCTCAGCCGCACCATACTATCTCTATATATAATCTTCATTTGGATCTTGATCTTTGTTTGTCCGCAAATGAATTAGAAGAAGCTCTAGATGGCAGTAGAGAGACAGCTAAAACATAGGCATTGCATTAAGAATCTCCTCCAGGCTTATACTACTGAAGACTGTAGTACTCCAGTCACACCTCAAAACACAGACATTCAAACTAAACAAATTGTTGTGCTTTAAATTAACTAAAGAGATCTTCATTTAGATCTTGATCTTTGTTTGTCCGCGAATTCCATGCATGCGTAGACAACCTTCCAGTTTAGTACGTTGTTGTTACTCACAGATGTCAACAATGTGCCGGAATAACGAAAAGGGTGGTGGACAGTGTTACGCTGGTTAGCTCCTGAAGCCTGGTTAGGGAATGAGATTGCCCAAGATAAAAGGTACGTGCCTACGTAACATATGAATGAAAGAAAGACAGTGGGTAAAATGAATGACAACGTAAAAGCACATTCCGGAAATTATTATTGTTACGTTGTAGCCGGTGAGTGCTGCGCGTCTCACAGTTGTACCGTGGCTTGCTCACATGTCAGTGAAGTGATCCCTATTTATGCTTTAAAGAGCTTGGATACCTATGTGTCCCACTTTTATAGCCATTGCTCTGTGTATATTGCCTTACTCTTTGAATTGCCACAAAGCAACCTGCGAGATTGGAGAAAGGTTGAGAAGACATCGTAAGAGGAAACGATAGCGTCGTGAAAACAAGACGGACTGTGAACGGACAGAAGCAGAAATGCTCCCACACCACCACATAATTACTATTCGGACAGTGATTCCGAGTAGGCCGTTCCTATCGAATCAATGTCCAAGGGTTTTCTTTTGTAATTTTGTTTCCCTTATAAAAAATCATAATGCTGTGCGACGAAGGGCCCAGTTCACGACTGGCAGCCGCGTTTAAACAGGGAGCCCTTCGCATACAACTTTAACACGTGCAACGTAGTTGGGCGCACATGGCTAGTGGAGGAATATTTCGGACAAAATTAAATAAATGCGTAAATAAATAAAAGTACTGTGAAATGCGAGCATAAATAAATAAATGTGTCATGAAATGAGAGCCTAAATAAATAAATTTGCCATGAAATGAGAGCATAAATAAATAAATGTGCCACAAAATATGTTTTTTGTTGCTTATTTATTTATTTAATTTTGTCCGTAACATTCCTGCAATTCGTCATGAAATATGACTTGAAATAAAACTGTCACTTTCACGTCATAGTTGAGAGGGTGGGCTCTAACACGCCCTCTAGTTACTGATTGGTGAATCGATAGCACAAGAATTAATTAGAAAAATGCTTACTACTGCCTATGAAATGGATTCTGCCGAAGATATTATGTATTTCAGAGAGAGAATTGAAGATTTATCGGAAGAAATTACAATGTTGGCGGCCCTTTTAGACTCCGATATAGAGGAAGCTATTTTTGAAATTATCAAAGAACAGGTGGAACGGACGCGACTACACTCCAGTTCACGTGACACAGTTCCCTGCTCTGGACGTCCATCCTTTGACATTCCAGCTGAGTCAATAGAACACCTTCTGTTATGTGTTTTAAAAGTACGACAGATTGCAGATCTATATGGTGTATCGGAGAAGACGATCACAAGGCGAATGAGCCAGTTTGATATACGTTTACTACTACTACTGAGAAAGTAGCTGCAAATATGCACCTGACTTTATACTTGTAAAACAAGGGTCAAATACTCATTTTAAAATATTAGTTGGAGCTGCTTTGGGCATTCCATGTCAAAGTACCTAAACTAATACAGCCGTTGCAGCTTACCGTATATCAAACTGGCTCATTCGCTTTGTGATCGTATTCTCCGATACACCATATAGATCTGCAATCTGTCTGTTCTATTGATTCAGCTGGAATGTCAAAGGATAGATGTCCAGAGCAGGGAACTGCGTCACCTGAACTGGAGTGTAGTCGAGTCCGTTCCACCTGTTCTTCGATCATTTCAAAAATGTTTAATCTATATCGGAGTCTAAAAGGGCCGCCAACATTGTAATTTCTTCCGATAAATCCTCAGTTCTCTCTCTGAAATGCAGAATCCATTTCATCGGCAGTAGTAAACATTTTTTTAATTAATTCTTGTGCTATCGATTCACCAATCAGTAACTAGAGGGTGTGTTAGAGCCCACCCTCTCAACTTTGATGAGTAAAAGTGACAGTTTTATTTTAAGTCGTATTTCATGATGGTTTGTAGGAATGTTACGGACAAAATTAAATAAATAAATAAATAAGCAACAAAAAACATATTTCGTGACACATTTATTTATTTATGCTCTCATTTCATGACATTTATTTATTTAGGCTCTCATTTCATGACACATTTATTTATTTATGTTCACATTTTACAGTATTTTTATTTATTTGCGAATTTATTTATTTAATTTTGTCCAAAATATTCCTCCATACTATACAGACTGCGCTGAAGTTGAGAACAGAGATATCACTTCCTGACACCTTTTTTCTAATATCTGACAGGCTGGTTTCACTAGACTTTTTTTTTTTTATTTTATCAGACCTCCTCTTGCCCGCCCACCTCCACATCCTCTTTGTTTGTGAACTGCCACTCCGCTCCCGCTATTACCATGTACAGCCCCCTCTCGCCCGCCCACCTCTCCATACTCCTTGCAACTGTATTAAGCTGCTACACCCCCGCTATTACCATGTACAGCCCGCTCTCAAAACCCCACCTCCCCATACTCTTTTCTTGTGAACTCTGCTCTGCCTCGACACTCGCTATTAGCTTTAGCAGTATTTGCCCACCTGCCCGCTCATCCCTTGCCGCATGCCCTGTGTCTGCAGATCTGCGGCTGTCATCTCACAATGTCATGCGAGATGACAGCCTGGGAGCTCAACTAAATTAGCCGGGCGGAGCGCCCAGCTAAAAGACGCTAGGGAGAACACTGCAACGAAGTGCCCAAAAGACCTTGAAATGCCTGAATGAATCATCCAAAGAGCAGCTAGTTATGTGGCCGCAGCCCAGTTGTGCACAACGATCCCCAAACAGAAACATTGTCAATTTTTTTTCTTTCCTCCAACTTTTCTTGAGCTGTTTTTTTTCTGCTGTGTTTCTTTTCTGTGGTTTTCAGTGATACCTTTTGCTTATTGCTTGTCGACATTTGAAAAACATTCATTGGAATTTAACTCATTGTCACCCTCCTATAGAAATTGCAGGCACGAAAAAACGATAACGGTTCATATCAGAAAAAACAAAAACTTGATTCTCGATTCTGGCAAAAAGAAGAAAGACGTTGCCAGTGAATTCAGAATTTCGCCATCGACACTGTCAACTTTCTTGAAAGACTGAGCAAAAAAAGAAGAAAAATCTCGGGTTGTAAATGTATGCGAAATGCTGCATTTGAAGATGTTGATAAAGCAGTTTTTATGTGATTCAGTGACACTCGTTCAAGAAACATTCCTATTAAAGTGGCACTCATCCAACAAAATGTGAGGTTTCCAAACTTTCTTGGGAGCTCCCACAACTGGATGAAACGCTGAAGAGCGTCCCATAGTGCAATCACCAAATCTGTGGAAGACTGTTTATCTATTGCCGGGGCAACAGCAGGCTCACAGCTCTGCTGTGGCTCTTCACCGAAGCAAACAGAAAAGATCTCGATGGGTGATGCAAGAAACATTGTAAATGTAGGGAACAGGATTACTTTGCCACTAACCTGGCCACGACCCTGCCTGACTGCTGTGTCTGTGTATAGCAGAGTGGCAGATCCCGCTACAATAAATAACCCTGCTGTTCCTGTTTCAAGCTGAATAAAGCTGGTTTTGCTAATGTACTGAGACTCAGCCTCGTGTTTTCGGGTGCAAGACAGGGATATATAGTGCGACCCCGATCTTTTAGGATTTGCTTCTCTGGCGCCTCACTGCAGCACTATAAGGCTGTTTTTGCACTGCCCCGGCAACGGACAATCTTCCACAGACGAGGCAATCATGCTTTAGGATGCACTTTAGCGTGTCGTTCCCGTTGGGTGGGGGGATCCCAAAAGAGTTCAGAAACCTAACAATATGAGGAAGAAGAAAAGGATGATTCGGCTTCTGATTGATAACTGTGCTGCCCACAACATGCTTCCACATTTAGATAATGTTTGCGTTGAATTCCTCCCACCCAATTGCACAGCAGTGCTTCAGCCATTGGATTTGGGCATCATTTGCATCCTGAAAGTGTATTATTGCAATGAAATGCTGAGAAAAATTCTTGTCAGCATAACTTGTAGACAGGACGAGATTAAATTTAACATAAAAGAAGCTATTGAAATGATTGCTAACGCCTGGACCCAATTAAAGAAAGCACTATAGTGACAAATACAGAACCTCATTACTACAAAATTTTCATTACAACGAAATATTTTTTAAGTCCCTAGCAGTTCGTTGTAACGGAATTTTACCTGTATTTCTCCACAAACAAGGTATATATGCATTTGCCATATGAAATTGTGTTCCAAAGTACAGCATTTTCTATAATTAAAAAAAATATATCTTGCATGCAATGGCACTTTACAATGGAGGCAATGGGGCACAAAGCACCACCGGGAAAACAAAAAAACTGAAACTTACTGAACAAGTCGTCTTTGAGTTTCTATAAAAGAAAACTTGCTGTCTGTTTTTCCGATGCATGTTTGTGACAACAAAAAGGATCTGGAAATAATTATTTTATTGTGTGTCTCTGGTACAGATTTATACGTTTTCTTTTCACTTGTAGGAGTTTTCACATAAATACGAAAGTACATGTAAATCAAATCAAAACCAAACATGTGTCACAAAACATTTACTGTGATTTTGTCATTTGAGAGGAAACCACCCCTTGGGAGGTGAAAGGTTATTCTAGAAGACTACAAGTGCTAAGCTATCACGCATGGCTGGCTTTCTTTTAAAATGCCTGAATCTCATAATATTGCTTTTTGCTCAAAAATGACATGTATAAACTATTTTACTCTGTGTGTGTTATTACAAGACACAGATCAATATCTCATCAAACTGTCTAGGCTTGGAAAATGGATGTATTTTGTAAGTTTTAAGAGTTTTCTTTTCCGGTGATGCTTCATTCTTGGTTAATACCAGTGTAAAATTCCAGTGAGGGTGTGATATATTTTTAAATTTATACAAAACACAATTTTGCATGGTGAATGCATATATACCATGTTTGTGAAGGAATAACTTTGATTTCTAAAATGCCAAAAATGTTCCTTTAACTCAAACTCTGCCTAAAAAGACATATTGCTTTAGTAGTAAATAAACAGGTTCTAATGAAATATTTGGTTAAAACAAATACCTTCAGCCACTGTGGACATCCAAGGCCGGTGCTGAGTACCTCGATACACAAATAGTTTATCAGTTGTGACAGATAGGGGACGCTATTGCTCCCTTGTAATAAATACGTCAGACACCAGATAAAAGTCCAATAGTTGACTTTATTAATTAACAACAATGCACAAAGCACCCTCCTCTCCACAATACTCATAACTCAAATACACTATAATTAATAATACAATCCTCCAACTCTCCCAGACGCGTTGCCACCCTTCCACCCAGCTCAGCTCCTCGTCTGGGGATTTCCCACAGTCCTTTATAGTCCCTGACCCGTAAGTGTTTCCCATCCTTCAGTCCATGTGACTGCTTATCACTTCTGGGTCAGATAAAAAGTCCTCCTCTTCATCCCGGAAGTACATCACTTCCGCTGTCGCTTTGCCTACGACGTACTTCCGGATTATAGAGCACATGTGACTCTCTGGGCCTCCCTGCAGCGTCCTCTGTTGGCCCCTGTGGTATTCATCAGGGCTGTAGTGGAAAACACCATTGTCCATGATTCCCTGCTGGTATCCGGGGCACCTCCATGCTGCAGGGAAAGCTCCATCTGGCGGCCTGGGGGTATTGGCCAGGATGAATGGCTGGCCATATTCCACACAGTATGTAACTTTTCTGTTTCAAATGCTGCAATGTATTCTATGTGTTCATCTTTTTCCTGGCTCGCCCTTATCCAGTATAGGATTTCTGCAGCTCAGATACAGTCGTTAATGTATGTAAATCTTCATTACACCGCTTCAGTCTATCCCAGGGGATTGTTTTTCTGCTCTTTAAACCATTTCCAAAACACCCCACCAAACTGCATAGAAGCTGTCTGCAATATTGAAGAATCCCTTTGAGACATGTGGAAAAAGAAGAAAGAAATTCCCACCATAGATTAGATATCCCATTGACTGTACCAAGTCAGTAAATCTAGTGGAACTTTTGTCACTTTAAGGAAGCAATCTGATTCATCTCATACATCCACACAAGTTTTAAAAGGCAAGTTTCCTGCTGGGCCTCACACTTACTGGTTTACAGTTTTTGGTTTCACTTTTGCTTGCTGGAGGTTTTTTTTCAACCTTTAAATAAGATTTTTATAACCTTAACAAGAATAGGGATGTCAAATATCATTCTTCAAGAATATTAAAATCCAATATGTTTTTTTCATTGTTACAGAAACATTCAGTTGCTGTACTTTGTCCTTTTTTAGCTTTTTCTCAAAGCTATTTTAAACAGATTTTTATATAGATCTCCTAATTCAGCCTCTTCGATCTCTTAAAA
This sequence comes from Polypterus bichir lapradei, assembly GCA_026402145.1. NCBI lineage: Eukaryota > Metazoa > Chordata > Cladistia > Polypteriformes > Polypteridae > Polypterus > Polypterus bichir. Next base: position 91,332,978 of record JANRMT010062856.1, read on the forward strand.
GTGTTTGGTGTAGACATGTGCAGAATCTTCTCAGTCTAACTAAATCTTTAACCCAATTAAATAATTAAGAGTTGTTCCATAATGAAATCCAGAAGACGTTCAAGCCGTCTAGGTAGGAGATGATTAGTTAGAGTGTTGTGGTTGATTCACAGGATGTATATTGAGTTTCTAAGTGCCCATTAAATGTTTTGCAACATTAAGGTACACGCGCATACAAGGTACAGTTTTCATCCTGGCAAACGCATTTTATGTTTCACTACTGCATTGTATCTTACCCTTGAATAGTTGTGCTTCTTTTTATGTATTAATTAATACATTTTCACATTTACACATTTTATTTTTTCTTGCTAAATCAAGTGAACCTTCATAAGTGGCATCACTTTGTAGCCATTTTTGGATCTGAATTTCAGTTTTCAGTAAGAAAACACAATAAAAGAGGTGCTATTTTGAGTATTTTGTGCTGTTACTCACCAATTAAATTCATTAAAGTTTGCCAAATTATATCCAGGCAAAGGATTGTAAATATACTGTAACTCTGCCTGAAAGCACTTTAATAGTTTAGGATGCACCTGAGCTCAATTTTGAGCTTCATTGGCAAAGACTGTGAATACATGTGATTTCACAGTTTTTTTTATTTTTAATAAATTTGTAAAAACCTCAAGTAAACTTTTTTCATATTGTCATTATGGGGTGTTGTGTGTAGAATTCTGAGGAAAAAAATGAATTTAATCCATTTTGGAATAAGGCTGTAACATAACAAAATGTGGAAAAAGTGATACGCTGTGAATACTTTCTGGATGCACTGTATATATATATATATATATATATGAAAACACAATACAGGCTGTAATTAATTTGTAATTGCCACCGTTTTAAAAATGCGAACTTCAGTAGCAAAGTATAGTCATCTTTCTAAGGGCACCTTTCTGTAGTGAATGCAGGTGCAGGCACTGTGGTACCTACATTGTTTTTACAATTGGAGAGCAGGCACTCTGCGACACTTCACTGCTCACTCAAGAAGCTCGACATGCACCTTCATCATCTGCAAATGCAGCTTTTTTCCTTCAGCAGTCTGCATTAGTTCTGCTGACTATGAGTTAACAGCAGGTGAAGAGGAGATGTTGACTTGACTTCACTTCAGATATACAGATGAAACACACCAAGAATGTTTATTTACGCATTCAGCAAAGGTCCTGCAATTCATATGGTTTACCAGATACTGCACTGGCCACGAAACTATTCCAGTGAGATTTGTGTTTTTAACAATTCTTTACATAGTTCAGTCTAAGATAATCTACATTACCTAACAGCTGCATTTATCCACTGTGGCCAAAACTGGCATAAAGAATTAGTTAATATGTTGAAAGCTTTGAAGCCTTATTCAAACTCTTTGTTAAAGCTGATCTGAATGGTTGCTCTTTAGTATCAAATACTAATTTCATCATTCTTAACAGTTCCCACAGTTTTGCCACTGATGAAGGGACTGTCCGTGTGGGAAAAATTCATAATCCGGTTATCATTCCTCGGGTGCATGTTTCCTTCAACCCTGAACGGCTGTCAGAGTGAGTGCCAACCATGACGGTGCGGTTCTTCAGCTGTGTTTGGTCAGCTGCCATGTCACGGAATTAATTCAGTCTGGCCAGTAATGTTGGAAGGGGAACAGTGAGTTGCAAGGAGAAGGCAGCAATCTCAGCCAGGCATATCTTATATTTCAGCTGAAAAATGTACGTGAACAGAACAAGGAATGTCAGTTTGATTTTTCAGAATTGGCAAAATTCATGGTTAGTGATGTTCCTGGTTAGGACATGAAGAATGGTTGTGTATTTGAAAAGTTAATTCCAACTTCTCAAAGCAGAAGTGAGTGTAGCTCATTAGCTAGTCTGTCAGAACAATAAATCCAAGCAAGTATGAGTTAAGTTCTCTTTTTTTCTGAAAGAGTTGGCACTGTCATATAGAACACCTTACTTCAGCAGACTAAACAGTTATGTGTGCAGACAACATGCATTTTTACTAAGAAAAAGTTAAATGTGACCCTTTAAGGGGATGGAATGTGTGAGCAGAGCAGGCCTAGATATAGACTTACCCAAGTAAGTGTGTGTTCATTTATGTTCAGTTTTCAGTATTTCTTTATGCGTTTCTAACAGTGTTTTAGACTGCTTTATATTCTGGTAAGAAACCTGATTAAGTCTCAACCCATGTTGTATCTTTTGTTTGGCTAAACCACTTCACTTTCCTTTTCAGTGTAACATCCTCATCTGTGTTTTTGCTACAGTGAACATACATGTTTTGTTTAAGCTCTTTTAATTTTTAGTTCTTAGGGATATTATCGATTAACTTATGTAATATAATGTACTGTTTTTTTAGAAGACATTTTAGTTTAAAGAATTTAACAGCTTTGGCAGCCATAAAACAACATAAAAAAGTATAAATGTGGTAGAAATGTTTGAATCACAAAATATTTTGCCATTATATATCAGAAATGTTATTATTCTGAGCAGTAGTGTTTTTTCGGATGGATTCTAATTTTTAATTAAGCTTATATTTCAGATTTCACTTATTGTACACACACAACATGATTTTCCTTTTAGTTCAGTTTGCAAAGGGTGTATACAGTATGCGGTGATCTGTAACATTCTGCAGAGCTCCAACAGTTGTTCTGTCATTAAAAAGCACTTAACTCTTACATGATTCGTGTAGCGACTGTTTGGATTCCAGAATATCTTAAAGAAAATGTATTTACAATTTTTAAGATAAGCTGGTATGAATGAGGAGGTGAAGGATAAAGTGTATCTAAATGCTGAGTTTATATAAATTAAAATTACCTTTTACATTTTTCTTACTGTCATAATGTGATTTATTTTTGTGCTGTTGTTCTTTCACATCACAGACAACAAAGCTCAAACACGTTTAACTCCATAGAAGGTTCACACCTGTGTGTATGGGAAAACATATGCTTTTGAGTGCAATAATGCATGTATATAATTTAATTTCAGTGACGCCCCTTCTGTGTGCGAATGACAGAAGTATAAAGCAAATCACAGTTTTTAAACCGCTCTGAGCCCCATCACAGTGATATGGATAGGCGCCTTAGAATATCATTATTGTGCTCCGGATTCCCTGCATGATGCAGATGTTGAAATATTGCAGGAAACTGCAGAAGTATGAATGTAGAGTAACAACAACCCCCTGCCTAAAGACACACACCTTAGTCCCTACTAAGGGACTGTCCTCTGTGGGCTCTGTTTCACCTTGTCAAGTAAATTGAGAAATCGATAATTGTTATACCTTTGGCTTAGTGGTCTCATGTCTGGTATTTCACCTGCACGTCTTAAGGGACACTCTGATATGTCTGCAGGATCTAAACTTGAGTTATGATATATGTCATGAACATAACTGCCTATTTGAATAGGAAAACTTGTGCTTTCATGTGCTTGCAAAAATATTGATAAGAAATCAATTTATGTTAATATGATTTATTAATGTACTCTGTGTGACAGTAAAATCAAGGATTAAGTTAAACTGGATATGTAATGTGATTAATAGAGCTCATTAGGAGACTTGCTTATACTGTAAGTTAGAAGATAATTCCACTACAAATAGATGGAATAAACTTTTTTGTGGTTGTAGATCTAACAGACAACAAAGAAAATTCTCAAAACTGCGTTCTCATTCTGTGCAGAGCTAGAAATCTGCTCTTGTTTATCTAGCATTAAGCACACAATGAATTTGACATTTGCGGAAACTTCTTTTCTTATGACAAACATTTTCGCAATATCTAGTCATGACAATGCAACTTTCCATTCTGTTTTGTTGGGTTATATGAAGACTTCTGATGGCTGTGGGCAAAGTAGTGACATTTCATCATTTCAAGTGCTGAAAACTAAAAAGGTGAAAAATCTGCCATCAACTGCCGAGCACCTGATCCACTGGGCCAGAACAAACCACTATAGTCCAGTTACCTCCTACACCAACTCTCCAGTTGCAAATCATTTTCAAGTGAGACTGTCAAAAGATGGTAAGTATCATTTATAGAGAAATGCCTTGGCAATTTATTATGGCCCAGGACTGTTGACGTGGTACAGCTGTTGTTACCAAAATATTCCCGAAGCTCACTAGGAGCAAGTTGGGTGAATTATTTTACTAATTTGGGGAAGATGTGTGTGTGTGTGGATATTTGTGTTATGTTATGAGTTTGAATAAACACAGTCAAAAATGGGTTGGCAGATGTTTGCTGTTTTTTGTGGTTCATGTATTTATTTCTTTTTACAATAGTTACCATATACTTTTTACACCTTTATGCTTATTTTTAAATTTTTAGAACTTTTCAGTCTGAATATGAATTTGATGTTTCTTGTTAATCGTTAAATTTTATGAAAGTTGAGACATTTTTTATGTGTTTTGACTTACTGTATATACTGTATTATCAAAAAATGTCATTGTCACAGAGTGTCATGCCTAAAAGGAAGATCTAGAATTTAGAAACTTAGAAAGCTGTATAAACATTAAAAACATGCCTATGGAGGTTTAGGATAAAATAGACCATGCAGATCACACCCCAGTTTATGGCACACATTGGACAGACAGATAGATAAATGTAAAAAAATATATTATATATATTAGATCTAACAAACAGCAAGTTAGATTGTCTGACAAAGGGAACAAAGGGAAAATATACACATATACATATAATTATATATAATATGTATTTTTAAGGATTATATATGTATATACACTGTTCGTTATGTTATAATATTTGTTCTTATGATTGACTGCTCAGTAACCTTAACGACTTGTGGAAAAAGACTATCCCTGAATCTACTGGTGGGCATGCCAATGGTCTACAGTACCATTTGCTATAAGGAAGACACGAGAAAAGTGGCTGTGCAGAATGCCAGAGATCTTTCATTGCATGGTTTGCCTTTCCTAGAGTGTTGTACTCTATATGGTTTCCTAAGACTAGGTCAGGTTTGAATGGCCCAATACAAATGATAGCTAAAGATCAGGTACAGTGTGAGCCTGAACATACTGAGCAATAGTCCCAGATTCTCAGTGAACCCTGGGCATAGGCCTCATATGTATGCCCACCACAGATGAGCTGTATTATAGCTGATGATTTCATTCAAAGGTTAATGAAAAACAATGACAGAGAGGAAGATGGACAGGTGAATGAGGCTTACAAGTCTGAGATGAAAACTGGTCATTACCACCCAGCGCTACTTTAGGAGGATCGTTTTATGTTGTGGTGTCTTACTTGCTCTGTCTATGTATCGTTTTATCGCCATTGATTTTTTTGGTTTGTTATTATTGTTTGAGGTGGGTGACAGAATGGAGTGTCTTTAAAACGGTGGTAATAATATAATGCTTTTTTGTCCTAAAAGGTAGCCCAAATACAATCCCTTAAACTGTAATTAAAGATCCCATGCAAAAAAAGAGAATTGCATTCTGGTGCCCATTTGAAGATGGTGTTTCTGCCATTCCAACAACACAGTCACTAAGCTGTGTGAAGATCTGAGACTTGCCTGCACAAAAAGCGTTTGTAACTAAGTTTAGAATGCGGAGACTGGAGCAGTCATGAAGGTCCTCTTTTTACCTTACAAATTATTTACAGCTCTTTTGATGTCTGGAGGTATGTGGGCTCTGTAGGTAGAGCTGCTGCCTCCCGAGTTTGACTGCCACGCCTGGACATTTGTCAGTGAGGAGATTGCACCACTCCCCAGTGTCGGCGTGGTCTTTCTTCCAGGTGCCTTGGCTTTCCTCTCACGTCCCCAAAGATGAGCAGATTAGGTTCACTTGCCATTCCCGTGTTTCAATGTTTAGCTCTTTGTAGATTTTCTGTATGAATATTTGGCACACAGAATAACAGAGAAATGCTGCTTAGAGTGTTGAAAGGCAAATAAGCGATCTGTTAACTAAAGTATCATTTGAACAATTTATTTAATTTAGATTGATAGTCTGATTCTCAGAATTTCTTAAGCAAGGAAGATGTTATAGCATTATTTAAAGGTCCAAGCAGTGCAGTCATTGAGCTAAAAGCCTGAAAAAATTATGTGGGTGGAAAATGTGGTGACGTTCTTTTTTCCAACTACTGTACTCTTGTCACAAGCAAATAACAGTTAGAAGTGGCTTGTTCTAAGCAAGAAGTCTGTATAATCCTGAACTTTACATAGAATTTGATAGTTATAAATTCAAGAATTACCAAGAAAATTGGATATTTGAGTCTTTTGTGTTTTTGCTTAAGGAACAAAAAAGGATGATGCTTGTTGATGGTGCTTCCTCTTGTTTGTGGTAGTGACTTTTAATTATGGGCATGTTCAGTTTCACTTAAATAAATGATTTCTTTCTCTTTTACTTGCAGAAGACATTGAAAGCTATTCAGTTCCACCTATGCTAAAAGTACTTGAAAACAGCAGACAGCAATTTGGGCCAATACATCAGGACGGTTTTCCTTTTGGCATTCCACATCCCCTAGAGAGGGACGATGAGGATGGTCGTGACATCTTGCATTCACTGTTTAGTCTACTGCCATTTGGAAAAGATCACAGCCCACTTTCTGAAGACGTGAAGGAGCCTGAAGAGGCTCAAGGCAGTCTGAATGTTGGAATGACAGTGAAATGTGAGCCAGACAGAATGCTTGCTGTTGTGGACAAAGAAAGCCTCCAGGTGTGTGTTGAAGGTTTTATTGGCTATTTTCAACTACAGCATATTTCATCTAAATTGTATTGAATCCTCAAACATATATTGCTGATGAATATGCATTTTGCAGATCATAAGTAATAACTAATGTCTTCTGTGGATCACTTTGGGTTTCCCAAGGTGACATGATACAGAAAACTCTTTGCTCGTGACAATGTTGTGTTCACATTGGAAATCTGAATTAACACTGGAAATCCCTGTACCATAGATACTGTATCTATTTTTATTAAGTTTAAAGTTATGTGTCTAGCTCATAAAATAACTCTTTGGAACATTTATATCCACACATTTTGCTGTAACAGTAGGCATGTCTGACTCTCTTATAGGTCTTATGAGTGATGAAGGAACAATAAACTGGAGCACATCTTAGATGGCCTGGCTTTTTTTGATTCCTAAGAGAAGTAGGCTTAAAATGGGTTACAGATAGCAATATAGGCTTCAGTAGCACTTGTGGCAATGGCAACTACCAGAGAAATCTTTTAGTCAGAAAACTAAGGTGGGAAGCAGTGAGTTAAGAATCAAGAAATGAATAGGACTTGATCTGCCATATAAAGCAGACAGGGTGGACTAAATAGGAAGGTATAGTATATGAAAAGTGAACCACAAGATCACTGGTTCAGTCTCCAACACTGGCTCATTATGTGATTCTGAGTGCTTCAGCTGGAAAAAGTGTTTAGATATTATATTAATACTGCTCTGAAGTTGTCAAGCCTGGGATTTGTGTTCAGGGCTCACTCATGCACTCATGGGTACAACTTGGAATCAGCAGTTAACCTGAACCACATGTCTTTGGGATAGTCTGAGGAGAACCAGAGTATTCAACCAGAGTATTCAGGGGAAAGTCCACATGGACATGGGGAGAAATTACAACCTTTGTATCGGATTTGGACCCAGGATGAACCAGCCTACTGGCTCCATTAGGTACTCGTGGCAGTACTACTTAATGCTGCCCCACCATGCCACCCTCAAACTGACCCTGTAACACTTACTGCTGACTTTGTTATCAGCTTCTATCATCAAGTTATTTCAGGCCTTTTTTACTTTATCCACAGGTTGTTATCACAGAATGATTTATCTTGGATTTGAATGATCTTGTATTGCATTGCTGCTTTTAATGTGTTCTTGTTTATTTACCATGTAATTTTATTTTGGTGTCCAATATGAAAGGTGCTATATAAAAAAAACTTACTGGTGTATCAAATAAGTTCTGATCATGGGAATGCATTAGCTGAACTAAAAAGAAAAAAATAGGGATATTTTTCCTCTCAGATTTAAAAGAATGCCTCACATAACTACAAACATGCTGTACTTAGAGCACCTGTGACTATATACCCAGGTTAAACCTGATGATTTTCTACATCATGTCTGACAGTGAAGAAGTTTAAAAAAATGAAGGGGTTTCTATCATATGCTTGTATGCTACATCTTAGACTAAATCACCAGGCCTGGCTTCATCTGTGGACCAAGGTATCTGTCGTCCAGGCCTTGTTTTCTGAGATTTGTATAAAAAAATTATGAGAGTCATATTTTGGGGTTTTTCTTTGTATGGACCCTCCCTTTAAATCAGGCGCTATATAAATAAATTCATTATTATTATTATTATTATTATTATTATTATTATTATTATAGTGGATGCTTCTGTTCAGGATGAGTCCATCTCTAACCTGTAAAGTATCCATTCCTGCATCTCATGCAAGGTCAAAAACATGGAGTTGGAATGAATTCTTCTCACTGCAGAAGAAGCTACAAAGAGTAGTGGCCAAAATTGTGTTGGTGCCTTTCATGACAACAACCCAAAGCAAAATTAGTTGACACCAATAGTCAGGGAAGCTATTAAGATGAAGAAAGAGGTATTTTGTGCAATGTTAGTTGGAAGTTCTCCGAATTTGACAAAACTGTACTAGTAGGTCAGAATGGTGGAAGTGGCCAGAATGAAGCATCATGTACAGTGGGAATTGACTAAAGCCATGCAGACTAAACTTCAGAGAACCTTAAAAAGATTCTGGCAAACCTTTCAAGAACTCATTTAAGACAGTTGAGATATCATCCAGCCTGTCTGGAGCAAAGCTGACTTCAACTTCAATACAGTCAGAAGATGAAAGAAGTATATCAATCTTGGAAGAAGCACACCCATTTGTTAGGGTTGATTATAAAACCTTTGAAGAATCTGGAGTAGAGAAAATGTAATTAATAGTGAAAGCACTGGATTTGATGGTGTCTTCAAAAAGTATGGTGTGTTATCAAAGTTTTACAGTTCTTGATGTCCATGGAAAAGACTATGCAATAGAACTGGAACCAAGACTTTGTTGTAGTAAAATCTATACTAATAAAAGGCAAAGCCCTCACTGACTCACTGACTCATCACTAATTCTCCAACTTCCTGTGTAGGTAGAAGGCTGAAATTTGGCAGGCTCATTCCTTACAGCTTACTTACAAAAGTTAAGCAGGTTTCATTTCTAAATTCTACACGTAACGGTCATAACGGTCGATAACGGTCGACAACATCCGCCATGTTGAACTTTCTTATTTACGGCCCCATCTTCACGAAATTTGGTAGGCGGCTTCCCTGCACTAACCGAAACCGATGTACGTACTTATTTCGATGGTATGACGTCACTGTCAGCTGCTATATTGAACTTTCCAATGTCACTAATTCTCCAACTTCCCGTGTAGGTAGAAGGCTGGCCCCATCATCACGAAATTTGGTAGGCGGCTTCCCTGCGCTAACCGAAACCGATGTACGTACTTATTTCGGTGGTATGACGCCACTGTCGGCCGCCATATTGAACTTTCCAACGTCACTAATTCTCCAACTTCCCGTGTAGGTAGAAGGCTGAAATTTGGCATGCTCATTCCTTACAGCTTACTTACAAAAGTTAAGCAGGTTTCATTTCAAAATTCTACGCATAACGGTCATAACGGTTGACAACGTTCGCCATGTTCAACTTTCTTATTTATGGCCCCATCTTCACGAAATGTGGTAGAAGGCTTCCCTGTGCTAACCAAAACCGATGTACGTACTTATTTCAGTGGTATGATCCCACTGCCGGCCGCCATATTGAACTTTTCAACGGTCTTTGTTACTTATGGGCCCATCTTCAAGAAATTTGGTACGTGGGTTCCCAACGCTAACTGAATCCTACTTACGTACATATATACATCCATAGCCTGCAGCTCGGTCACCATGTGAGGTGGCGTTGGGTCCCCCATCCCAACGCCTCCCACGTTGTTGGCTGCCTGCCTATATAAGGCCGTCCGTCGCTCCGGTCTCTACATTCCCTTCCTTGCTTCGCCCTGGGATTCATGTCTCCCTGCTGATGACTACAGCCTTTTTATTTAATCCACGGCTTCTCCGCTGTTTTATTGTTCGTTTATTACGATTATAGTTATTGTTTAGGTATTTTAGACTTACTTTACATTGTTCAGGTACCCATTTCCTTTATCATTCCAACCGTACCCCCATTAACATGTCTATCGAGGTGATCACCATAGATCAGAGAACTGTCACTTACCGAGTGGTTTCCATGCCCGGAGATGGCACCTACCATTTTCCATTCTCTGTGTTACATATTGCACGGCCATATCAGGCTCACTCTTGATATCCGGAGGAACATTGTGTCTTATGTATTGAATGACTGGGACACGTTCAAGGTGTGGACTGATGATGGTACAGGAGATAATTATACTACACAGGAGCACTATAAGAGTGAAATGCTTAAGCCCTTCACCTATGGTTCTGCATGTGAGTTGATGGCAGCCGCTGAATTGTTCGGTTGTCGCTTTCAAGTGTACTAAAATGGCCAAATATTTTACACCTTTCGACAACTGCCAGTGCCTCTTAAACATCTTAGACTCACAGGTGACAATTTCAGTAGTGGACACTTTGATGTTTATGAATGTTTAAACTCTCAAAAGCTGGATGTGAAGTTATCGATGAAAACGGTTGTATGCTTACAACGCTTTACAGATGCCGAATGTCACTTCAACACAAGTCCTGCAAATACTGTCGTCATTGAAACAAACCATGAAACCCAAACCGATTATGACAGCAGCAATCCAAGATGTGAGATTTGAAACAAGATTACTGTTCACATGGCCAACTGTACGTTGCTTGCTCAAGAGTAAACTCAGCGCACAGCTTGGTCATATTACAACCAGAGGGCCAAACTCAAAATGTGGTATAGAAAGAGATCCTTAACAAATAATTATTGGTATATTTTCCCCCAGTTTAAAAAGGTTTAATTTTCTTCTTAATAAAAATTTTAAGTCAGTACTTCGCCGCTGCGAAGCGCGAGTATTTTGCTAGTAGTAGATAATTGAACCTTATATCCACAAGGGAGATGCATATTAAATTCAGGCCCTGAAATAATGGTCCAGCTGTTTGAACTTACACAGATACTAAAGGAATCAGGTGAGTTTATTATCATGTAGCACATGGGATTATGTGGAAAGTGCTTCACAGCTATGGTGTTGTGGGGCAGATGCTTCATTTGTTCAGTGGATTTACAGATCGAGCATTGGGCTTCTATATTTGACATTAAGTAGTGTTGGTTCAACAAAGGGTGTGGAACTCCATGCATGTGTCTTTTATTTCTCGTGTCCTTGATTTTCATAAACAGAATATTTAGTTAAAGGTAAGACTGGAGAGTATCCACTATGGGAGAGTATGGATTGCATTTGTATTGTTCATGGATGATATTGACTGTGATCACTGGAGCAAACTGGAACTTCTTGCAATTTAGTTTAAAATGGCTAGGATGAGAATTAGCAGCACAAAATCATTGGTCATGGATCTCTCAGGAATAAAATTGTTTTGTTCACTCCAGATAAGGAAGTGAAGGAGAAGCTGCTTTAAGTGAGTTAAAGTATATCATAGTCATATTCACAAGCAATGGTAGAGATGATTGTGATTTTGTAGACCTTGTACTACATCATGGTGATGAGGCAAGAGCTAATCTTTCAGTGTACCCATCAGTCTGCATTGTAATATTTACCTGATAATGACCAAAAGAATGAAAACACAAGTAGGCCTATTAGTGGCCAAGGTGAGATCCCTGTACAAAGTTGATGGACCCTAACACAGTAATAAGGTGAGGAGGTCAGCAGTAATGGAGAACCTCACAACAGAACTACTGGTTTCCCAGACCAGGAGAAGCTAGTTGAAGTGGTGTGTGCATGTATTTAGTGCATCCTTGGGTGCTTCCTAAAGAGAGTGTGTTAGGTATGACCCCTGGGAGAAGACCCAGGAACAGAAGCAGCACCTGAGGCCTTTTATAATTCGACTGCCCTGGGGGTGCCTGGGAGTTCCTCAAGATAGTCTTCAGAATAGATTTGCTTGGTCTGCTCAGGTCAGCATGTTGTCACTGGAACCCTTACCAAGAACAATGTATTGAAAGTGACATTGACAGATTTTTAGCTTTCTACGAGGCAGTGGAGTAGTGGAGAGTGCAGCAACAGGAAGTCATTTTTGCAAATATTCAACAAGAAAATTGTGAAATATTGACATGGTCTGATAAGGCGAATGCTCTGCGGAACACTTTGCTGCTGTAAAGTGAGCTTCAGTTCTCAGTAGCTGTGTAAGGAGTACCCAGAGCCTGCACTTGAAGAGCTGCAACACGTTACTTCAATACTTGCACAATTATCTCACCAGAATATACAAAACAATGCAAAAAAAGTGCTCGCCCCTTACATTTTCTTGGGCTCCCAACCTTAGTCAGCTGTAGTCGCAAACATAAATAATAAAATGCTATATGAACATTAAAATCAGAACAATAAGTAAGTAATAACACAACTAATACAAGCACAGTTATCTGTAACTATAACCTAAATGATAATAACTGAAATGACCACACACCTAATCTGACTGTTTAGAAGAACAGCTGGGCAATCCTGCCTTACGGTTATAATACATGCACAGTGCGTGCCTTTTTAGGTAAACGAATGAACAACCACCATTGCTCACTTTGACATTTAGTAAATGAAGCCCATTTTTGAAGAAGACCCATTTACGCTTGTAATATTTAAAATCTCTACAGACAGATATATCTGAAATGTGTTGTGTGTTTAAAAATGTTCCTGGATGATGATGACCTTCTTTGAAAAAATGATTTATAATCATTTTTTATTTTATATAGTACCTTTCATTATCTCAATGAAAGAACAAGTATTTTTTAAATTGGCTAGTAAATGTGTATTTTATTTTGTTCTAGGCTTATAATCATTTATTCAGTCTATTTCTGTCATTCATAGGCTAATGGATACACTGGAGCAGATTTGACTTTGTTAAATTCAACGTGCAAGGCAAAAGAAAACCAAACCCACTACATCTTGGAGGCGCCTTTCAGAGGCTGTGACACAGCCTTTTACCACCACCTTGGCTCATTTGTCTACAAGAATGCAGTAAGTGCCTCCAGCAGACACAAAGAATTGTCAGTCTTTTGAAAAGTAGGCAGGATTTTTAAAACAGGACCATTTCTGAATATCCTGCTGTTTCCTCTAAGATTCCAAATGCTTTTTTATTTAGTAACATTAATGTGAAGATACGGATGGTATTGTCTGATGACCAGGACTTTATGCTTCAAACTGGAAGGCCACTCAGATTCCTACTAAATACATTACCAGCACAACATTGGTACAGTGTTGGGGTCCATGACTCTGCTCTGCTGTCACACCCCAGTTGGCCTCAGACAGCAAGCGGCTGGTTTGCACTGCTTTTCTCATGTTCAGCTCTTCTTAAGAAAAGAGTCAGCTGGCTAAAGGAGGTCAAGGTCTGAGACTTCTGTCACATAGCCATATGACTTTAGTGGCATTGAAGTTTCTTTATGTATTGCACACAGGATGCATTAAAGGTTTGCTTTTGTCATTTAGCAATTTGGCACAAATTAGAATTGACCCAAATTTTTGTTTATATTTTGCTCTAAGCAAATTTTTATGTTGCATCATATGCAGTATATCAAAACATATTTTCATACATTGCCCCCTAATATTTTGTATTTCTTGTCGATCAGTTCAGAATACATTTCTTTCACTATGGGGCCAGCTTGGTGTGATGAGATCACATACTACCAAAACACAGTTGTTCCCCATCCACTGTCATGCTTGGTGGCATCCCTTTCGTTTGCAAGCATGTCAGCTGATGTGCTGCTTGCTGCTGAAAATGCCTAACACTGGAAGTATTATCGCCATTTATTTTTCACAAGTTATACATTTTAATAACTTTTATGATCATTTTGAATAGTGGTCACAGTGGCAAGACTACTAACTCTGGGCTTCTCGGATGCAAAGTTAGGTTCTGCCTTTTACATGGAAATTGAAAAGGAGGAGGGGCGGCACTGTGGTGCAGTGGGTAGCGCTGCTGCCTCGCAGTTAGGAGACCTGGGTTCGCTTCCCGGGTCCTCCCAGCGTGGAATTTGCATGTTCTCCCTGTGTCTACGTGGGTTTCCTCCAGGTGCTCCAGTTTCCTCCCACAGTCCAAAGACATGCAGGTTAGGTGCATTGGCGATCTTTGTGTGTGTGTGTGTGTGTGTTTGTGTATGCCCTGCGGATTTGTTCCTGCCTTGCGCCCTGTGCTGGCTGGGATTGGCTCCAGCAGACCCCCATGACCCTGTGTTAGGATATAGCGGGTTGGATAATGACTGACTGACTGAAAAGGAAAATGAGCAAATGAAGGACAAAGAAGAACTTGGTCATCTCAAGAGGATGTTTGAGCTTGGTGTCCTTTCCACATCAGGATCAGCTGCTGTTTGACTTCACTATGGTGGCATTTGGTGATCCCCTATCTGCCAATATATTGATCTTCAGCAACTTTACTTTTGCTTGTACCCCATGCTGCCTGCCTGTGAGCACAGCGAACAGTCACGTTGAGCCATAGTCATCTATCAGTATTCAGCTTTGTACAGTGGTAGAAGAAGGCCATATGGCAGCAATCAGCAGTCTAGATTTCTGCATGTCATTTTTCATATATTCTTGACAATACTTTTGCAAAAAATACTTTTCCTGTTGATCCAAAGTTTCTTGTTTTTCTGAACAGATCCTAATAAACCAGTCAAATATATTAGATGGAAGTGGATTGCCAGGAGAGTACGAAGATATGGAGCCATCCGGAGACAACGATTTTCCTGTAGATCAAATTGACTCTTATCTCAGCTCGGTGAAGAAAATGCCTCAAAAAATTTGGGTAAGCTGTTGCTTTCAGTCCCTCTCACAGTGAGAATATGTGAAAGAAGATGAGGAAGAAGAAGCATAGCACAGCAGAGTTTTACTGCACATCTTGGTTGTGAAAAAGTTATCCTTTTCATTATTTTAAGTGTTGCAGGCATATATATAATTTGTGATCACAAACAGTGAGATTTACACAGACAGAGCCAAGCCAAAAACACAAAATTGTTATAATACAAAAGTAATATTCTTGAGTATAAATATTTTCTTCAAGTGTTGCCCTTCAGTTGGGGCACAGTGTTACACACGAGATGACCTGCTCTTTGCGCAGATCTGTATTGTGGACATTGTAGTACATCATTTCATATAATCTGCCAGTACACTTAATAAGATGCACATACAAGAAAAGACAGAATATTTCTGGCTTTCAGAGAGCTGATAAAGAGTGATGTTTATGTTCTATCATGGACAATTTACGTTTCAACACAAAAATCACATCTCAGCTTTACATATTTTCTCTTCTTTTGATTGCTTTTATGTATACCATATAATTAGTGCTCTTGTATCTTAAGCGTGCCTATAAAACCTCCACAGGGAAATATCCAGGAGGCATCAGTATCAGATGCCCCAACCACCTTAATTGACTCCTCTTGATGCGGAGGGTCAGTGGCTCCACCTATCTCTCCTTTCTTTAAGAAAGAACTCAATCACCCTACAGGGAAAGCTTGTTTCAGCCGCTTGCACCCGGGATCTCCTTCTTTCATGCATTACCCAACGCTCATGACCATTGGTGAGGGTAGAGACGTACATCAAATGGTAAATCGAAAGCTTCGTCTTATACATCAAGTGAAAGATTTGGTGTAATATCATAAGAAACAATCACAGTCATATCCTCCATTGTGGGGAGTTGACAAACCACAGCAAGCTGCAGCTGGGGCACTGGGAAGTCTTGTTCAGCTGAGCGACTGCATGCTTGCACTACTATTTCAGAGACCGAGATTTAAATCCTGCCCCAGTTTCACTTGTATTTACATGTACTCACCATGTCCATGTGGTTTTTCTCCAGGTACTTTGATTTTCTCCTTCATTCCAAAGATGAGCAGATTAGGTTAACTGACAATTATAACTCCATTTTGCGTAAGTGTGGCTGTGTGCTTGAGAGTGTCCCATTCTCACCCTAGTATCACTGGGAGTAACTCTGCCTCCCTGGGCTCCTGTAATGGAAAAAAGTAAACTAAGAAAATTAACAGATAGACTCTTACTTTAGAAAAGGAATTTATTTGCTGTGTGCAGGCAGGACATTGAAATTGTTAAGAGTAAAACAAATGGTTGTATCCATTTCCCCAAATTGCTTATTTGAGTCAGTATCTTAGGGAGCAGGAAAGAAAAATATATCTAAAAAGCGACTTTATTCTATATCCAGCAATATACAGTATAAAAGTGTGTAATACTGTATGTAGTGCTGTACAGAGAGTCTACCTCTTAAAGGATGACACTAGGGAACTCCAAGTTAATTGCTGCTTTTGGGAGATTTTAAAAATATATTTAAATATTATAAACAAAACACCTAATTATCTAGATATTTTTCAGATTGCATCTTTAGCTGACATACTGTATATGTATTCGTGTATAAGTCGGGTCTTGAAACACAAAAAATCAATCATAAAATCAGACTTATCTGACTTATACGCCTGTTCATAAATGCGACACTTAATTAATTTATTTTTTTACATCTTCCTACCTCCTCCAATCTCACACCAGTTTCTTAGACACATCAAATTTTGTTGTAGCAGTGCAGTTTCCAATTTCTTTTGCCACTTCAACGACTTTTATTTTCAAACCAGCTTCATATTTTCTTCTGATTGAACGCTCCATCGCAGATAAGGGATGCTCTTTCGATAAAGGTGTATGATGGTGTGAGATGCACAAAACAGTGCAAACGTCACTTCGGAATAGTTTGGGTATTATTGTGTGGTCACGTAGGCACAATACATAGAAAAAAAAGGCAGTGTGCTCCGTGGTTACTATCTCAGGTGGGCGTTAGCATATCATAATCTCTTTGACCAGTAGAGTGAGTTTTCTGCATTCGACTCATACAACCAACATTATAAAATACCAGAAATTATATGGTAAAATCAAGCCCCGACTTATCTGCGGGAGAACTTAAACGCGAGTATATACGGTAGTTTATTTTTGTTTTAAATTCATCTTGTCATATATAGTGAGGCCTTATTTGTTCATCTAAGCAGTTATCTTGTTTCCATGATGTAATCAATAATCAGTGCATGAAGTCTTCTCAAACATGGACTCCATAGAAGAGCTCCACCAAGGTGCTGCACACAACTACACTATTAAGCTAATTTGTTCTTATTTGTACCTTCTTGTCCCATTCTGTTTATTTTTTTCTATATATCTATAATAATAAAAGGCAAAGCCCTCACTCACTGACTGACTGACTGACTGATTGACTGACTGACTGACTGACTGACTGACTGACTGACTGACTGACTCATCACTAATTCTCCAACTTCCCATGTAGGTAGAAAGCTGAAATTTGGCAGGCTCATTCCTTACAGCTTACTTACAAAAGTTAAGCAGGTTTCATTTTGAAATTCTACACGTAACGGTCATAACGGTCGACAACGTCCGCCATGTTGAACTTTCTTATTTATGGCCCCATCTTCACGAAATTTGGTAGGCGGCTTCCCTGCGCTGACCGAAACCGATGTATGTACTTATTTCGATGGTATGACGCCACTGTCGGCCGCCATATTGAACTTTCCAACGTCACCAATTTTCAAACTTCCCGTGTAGGTAGAAGGCTGACCCCATCTTCACGAAATTTGGTAGGTGACTTCCCTGCGCTAACCGAAACCGATGTACGTACTTATTTCGATGGTATGATGCCACTGTCGGCCGCCATATAGAATTTTCCAAACGTCACTAATTCTCCAACTTCCCGTGTAGGTAGAAGGCTGAAATTTGGTAGGCCCATTCCTTACAGCTTACTTACAAAAGTTAAGCAGGTTTCATTTCGAAATTCTACGCGTAACAGTCATAACGATCAACAACGTCCGCCATATTTAACTTTCTTATTCATGGCCCCATCTTCACGAAATTTGGTAGGCAGCTTCCCTGCGCTAACCAAAACCAATGTACGTACTTATTTCGGTGGTATGACGCCACTGTCAGCCGCCATATTGAATTTTCCAACATCACTAATTCTCCAACTTCCCGTATAGGTAGAAGGCTGAAATTTGGCAGGCTCATTCCTTACAGCTTACTTACAAAAGTTAAGCAGGTTTCATTTCGAAATTCTACGCGTAACAGTCATAACGGTCAACAAAGTCCGCCATGTTGAATTTTCTTATTTATGGCCCCATCTTCTCGAAATTTGGTAGGTGGCTTCCCTGCACTAACCGAAACCAATGTACGTACTTATTTCGGTGGTATGATGCCACTGTCGGCCGCCATATTGAACTTTTCAACAGTCTTTGTTACTTATGGGCCCATCTTCAAGAAATTTGGTACACGGGTTCCGAACGCTAACTGAATCCTACTTACGTACATATATACGTCCATAGCCTGCAGCTTGGTCACCATGTGAGGCGCCGTTGGGTCCCCCATCCCAACGCCTCCCACGTTGTTGGCTGCCTGCCTATATAAGGCCGTCCGTCGCTCCAGTCTCTACATTCCCTTCCTTGCTTCGCCACGGGATTCACGTCTCCCTGCTGATAACTACAGCCTTTTTGTTTAATCCACGGCTTCTCCGCTGTTTTATTGTTTGTTTATTACAATTATAGTTATTGTATAGGTATTTTACATTTACTTTACATTACTCAGGTACCCATCTCCTTCATCATTCCAACCCCCATTACCATGTCTATCGAGGTAATCACCATCGATCAAAGAACTGTCACTTACCGAGTGGTTTCCATGCCCGGAGATGGCACCTTCCTTTTCCATTCTCTGTGTTACATATTGCACGGCCATATCAGGCTCACTCTTGATATCCGGAAGAACATTGTGTCTTATGTATTGAATGACTGGGACAGGTTCAAGGTGTGGACTGATGACGGTACAGGAGATAATTATACTACACAGGAGCACTAGAAGAGTGAAATGCTTAAGCCCTTCACCTATGGTTCTGCATGTGAGTTGATGGCTGCCGCTGAATTGTTCGGTTGGTGCTTTCAAGTGTACCGAAATGGCCAAATATTTTACACCTTTCGACAACTGCCAATGCCTCTTAAACATCTTAATTCACAGGTGACGATTTCAGTAGTGGACACTTTGATGTTTATGAATGTTTAAACTCTCAAAAGCTGGATGTGAAGTTATCAATGAAACCGGTTGTAAGCTTACAACGCTTGAAAGATGCCGAATGTCACTTCAACACAAGTCCTGCAAATACTGTCGTAATTGAAACAAACCATGAACCTCAAACTGATTATGACAGCAGCAATCCAAGCTGTGAGATTTGAGACAAGATTACTGTTCACATGGCCAACTGTAAGTTGCATGCTCAAGAGTAAGCTCAGCGCACAGCTTGGTCATATTACAACTGGAGGGCCGAACTGACAACGTGGTATACAAAGAGATCCTTAACAAATAATTATTGGCATATTTTCCCTCAGTTTATAAAGGTTAAATTTTCTTCTTAATAAAAATTTTAATGCAGTACTTTGCCGCTGCAAAGCGCGGGTATTTTGCTGGTATATATATATATATATATAGAGAGAGAGAGAGAGATGACAACAACACTCATATCAATGACAAAACAATTACATTAACAATCATGTTACGTTATTTTTAAAATATTTCCTTTTCTTTTTCATAACTTCTTTAACACACTACTTCTCCGCTGCGGGTATTCTGCTAGTTCATATATATATATATCCATCCATTATCCAACCTGCTATATCCTAACTACAAGGTCACGGGGGTCTGCTGGAGCCAATCCCAGCCAACATGGGGCACAAGGCAGAAAACAAACTCTGGGCAGGGTGCCAGCCCACCGCAGGGCACACACACACCCACACACACAACAAGGACAATTTAGAATTGCCAATGCCCCTAACCTGCATGTCTTTAGACTGTGGGAGGAAACCGGAGTACCTGGAGGAAACCCACACAGACACAGGGAGAACATGCAGACTCCACGCGGGGAAGACACGGGAAGTGAACCCGGGTCTCCTAACTGCGAGGCAGCAGTGCTACCTCTGCTCCATCGTGCCGCCCTATATATATATATATATATATATATATATATATATATATATATATATTCATGTAATATATTTTTTATTTTTATCCATAAAGAATCTTTTGCCGCCAGAATTTTACAATTTTTGTTGTTTTACCTTTGTTATTATTTTTAACATTGTTTTGGTGATGCCACACCAATTTGTGTTTTTTGTGTGACCACACGGGTTGTCCATGTTGACAGCAGCTCCCTATCTATTCTAATAAAAGGCAAAGCCCTCACTCACTCACTCACTGACTGACTGACTGACTGACTGACTGACTGACTCATCACTAATTCTCCAACTTCCCGTGTAGGTAGAAGGCTGAAATTTGTCAGGCTTATTCCTTACAGCTTCCTTACAAAAGTTGGGCAGGTTTCATTTCGAAATTCTACGCGTGATGGTCATAACTGGAAGCTGTTTTTCTCCATTTACTGTAATGGAGATGAGCTTGAAACCCGTGGGGGCGGAGTTTGACATCATCACGCCTCTCACGTAATCACGCAGTACGTAGAAAACCAGGAAGAGCCCCAAAAAGCGCTGAAGAAAACATGCATTATATAATTGAGAAGGCAGCGAAACAATAAGAAGCGAGCGAGTGATATATACAACCATATTCATGAGTTCTGCTACTTCGGAAACAAAGCACAGTGTAAACC
>JANRMT010062856.1:91358732-91456777 GCA_026402145.1 Polypterus bichir lapradei
TTTGAGTTGATTTATTCAGGAATAATATTCCTGTCTGTTTTTACCATTCCTACCAAAGATATTTCTGTCGACTAAATAAAAATTCCTTCTATTTAAAATTTAAATAGAACTTGAACAAATACGATAGTTCATAATATCCACGCAGACTTGCACGTAAGAGCGGGAGTTATCCATTTTAACAAGCAGCGTCTTGCACTGATACGAAATAGCTGTGTGTGTATATATGTAGATATGTATGTATATGTATATATATGTTTATATATGTGTGTGTGTATGTATATATATATGTATTTGTGTGTATATATGTGTGTGTATGTATGTATGTGTGTATGTATATGTATGTGTATATATGTAGATATATATATATGTATGTATATATGTGTGTGTGTATATATATGTGTATATGTATAGATATGTATATATATATGTTTATGTGTGTGTGTGTAAATATATATATATATATTTATATATATATATATATATATATATATATATATATATATATATATATATATATGACAGCAACACTCATCACTCACAACAGTGACAAAACAATTACATTGACAATCATGTTACGTTATTTTCAAAATGTTTCCTTTTCTTTTTCATTGCTTCTTTAACACACTACTTCTCCGCTGCGAAGCGCGGGTATTTTGCTAGTTGTTAATAAATGGTGGCCAGAAATTGCAAAAAGTGACATCATTGTGCATCATTGTGTTTGAGGTGGTGGCGTGCTAACTCAAACGGCAAAGTTTGTGGATGTGAAATAAAATTAACTGTTATTGTAGTTTAGTGAAGTTAAATGATTTTTAGGTGTCTGTGACCTTCACGTTTTGGGTAACATTTTGTACTTTGCCAGTTTTTTTGGTTATTCTTTACTTGTTAGTTTTTGTAGCAAATGGAAGTACTTCTCAAACGCATGTAGCTGCTGTGGTCTGTGTATACGTGTGTCTCCTCTGTCACCGCACTCGTTACAGCGTACAAATCAATTATTAAGCTTCAGTTTCGTTGTGCTACTGAGCTCCTAAATAGATAACAGCAGTTTTAGCTTTTTATTTCCTTCTAGTATCAAGGTTTTAATTCTGTTTCTTTTAGTCTCTCCCTAAAACCTGACAGATTAGTTTAGTACACGGACTGAAGGAATTGGTTATGGGTGTTTTATGAAGAAACCCTGTTTGTGTAGCCTTTGCAGTGTGGGATTGTGCTGCTATGCACTGCAAATTTTATAAAGGGTTGTCCCCAGACATGTATTCTCATTTGAGAATCACAGCTGGTACCTCGAGACTAAAGAATTATAGTTGCTATGTACCTGTGTCTGAGGGAGATTGCACTGTTGAATATCAATATGGCCCTGGGCCACAAGGTGAGCTTGCCCAATTTGTGCTTTTCTACTTAAGTATAAATTGATAGCTTCACTTTATGTAGGCTGCATTAGAAAATCACTTCCAATGATAACAAATTAGCCCAGAACTACCTGTCTCACTTCCAGATGAAACTTTCAGCACTGCTAGGCTTTTGCATTATTAGAGGTTCTTGCTAGTGTATGTGTGTCCTTCTAAAGTGGATGGTCACTGAAGCTGTCTCAGGCTTCCCGGCCTTGCTCCACAATGGCTTGATGAGCACATATTAAGATAATGAACTGACTGTGTGTTTCTCCTAAACTTTGCCCTCTCTGCTTGCTCCTTCCTTGCTCTCCCCTTCTACTTTACTCCCAAGTGCTCTTAAAGCTGTGTTTTTAAATCCGTGAAGTTGTAATCTCATCGTCCAGTCATCACATCCTCCTTCCACTTGTCAGTACGTGCTGGTCCACATCATACACACCATTACAAGCACCAGATGATGTTATTTCTTACACCAGCTTTAATCGCTTGCATTCAAGTGTTGCTCCTGTGTAGATAAAGTATAGTAAAAAATACATGTGAAAGGTTTGGGGGAATAAAATCCTTTTAAAAGAAATCAAATTTCAAATTAATTTTCCTGTCTTGTGCGGTGTTTTAGTAAAAACAACTAAAATCCACTTCTGCAAACACTGCCATTATATGCTAATGCCGATCATATAGGGTTTTCAACTTGCTTTATACTATATAATTTAGTATATGAAATAAACTAAGGATTCTGAAAAATGCTGAACTGACAGTTGTTGGCACATCTGTCACCCAAAGTGTAATTCTGCCATTTTTTTTAATTCTTTAATGGTGTGTTCTTTCTGTATTTTGACATTTGATACACACTTGTGTTACAGTAGGAATGGACAAAGGAACGTAACATTCCATCCAACGTCAGTTTTGTGCCTCACCTTCTAAATCAGAGTAAAATGTAAGGTGTTATTTTTTTGAAGCTTGTTTCATCCAAAAGAAACTAATCCTGAAAACGTGTAAGGAATGCACTGTTTGGTGGCAGTTTGTTTGTTAGATGTGGCTCTCAGTGCTCATTGGCCAGAGCAGACTGAGTAGCCCAATGGCTAAGGACTGCGGACCCTAAAGGAATTATTTAGTCTCTCCAGTGATTGATTGAATGTCTATTAACAAATCACACAAATGTACTTGCGTTACGCTTGTAAAAATGATGCATTGTTAACAAGCAATGATGTACCCTCAATGCCCAGAGTGACCTGGAGTTGTTGCTACTCCTTATGCTGCCAGGCCTGCTGTGGAGAAGCACAAAGGCAGCCCACCCAGCACAACTCTGTCAGAGTTTCTGTAGCTGTCATTGTCTGTACCGCTGTTACCTGCATGGGCCGCGTGGTAATTACAGCCTAACAGGAATGCAAATTCAACACAACCTCTGTATTAGTAAAGTGCTTTGGGATGAAGAACATGTGCTATATAGTCTAAAGTTAGCTTTAGTGAACAATAAGTGAAATATGAAACTATACACAAAATCTTCCAGTAAATATTTTTGTAAATTAAATTTTCAACATTTTTTTTAGTAATGATTCATTTAGGCTGCTGGTTCTCCTCAGTACCCACCCATTCGCTCATTCATAACAGCACCAATTCAGCCTCACCACTTATCATAACCAGAGAAAGGGAACTTGGACACTTGTTAAGAAAGAGTGACACGATGAGAAAATAAAATAAAGATGACGGTGACCAGGCTGGAAAGAAATCCGGGTGTCCAAACCTGTGATGTGACAGCGCTAACCACTGCACCACTAGGCCTCCTGTCGATTGATTAATTTATTCTTTATTTTTCTCAACCCACAAAATCTTCCCCTGCTAAAGAAATCCTCAAATGCTAAATTAAACAGAAGACTTTGTTTTACTTCTGCGGTGGGCTGGCGCCCTGCCCAGGGCTTTGTTCCTGCCTTGCACCCTGTGTTGGCTGTGATTGGCTCCAGTAGACCCCCGTGACACTGTGTTAGGATATGGCAGGTTGGGTAATGACTGACTGACTTTGTTTTACTTTTTTGTAATGTTGAGTATATCCGTGTTATTGCATTTTTTTTTATTCTTGGTTTTAAAGACTGTAAAATGTTTTCATATTTAATGTACTCCTGCTGTTTTTTTCTTTGAAGTTCAACTGCACATCTGGCGTACCACCTGAAAACAGTGGTCCGTCACGTCGACAAGGGCATGGAAGAAACCCAGTGGACAATGTCGTTTTCAACATGGACCTATACAACAACAGTCTCTTCCGCTATCCATCCCAGAGCATTATTACCGTTATGGAGAACAAGAAGATTTTTGTAGAGGTAAGTTTTCCCACAGAAAAGATTTTAATTCATTCACACTTTATTATGTGGCTCTCTCTGAATATTAGTTTTATAATAAAATAATTCCATCCATGAATGGTTTTCAAAATCATCATTTTCCAAGTCAGAATTACAGGTTTCCAAAATATCATTGATGGCTGGGCAGAAAACAGCAGTGGACGGGATGTCAGTTCAATACAATGAAGGCTCCCACACTACTCACTCACACGTTCCAACAGGCCAGTGACACACTGCATTTGTGCAAACAGAAACAACTAATTCATG
The DNA here is from genome assembly GCA_026402145.1 of Polypterus bichir lapradei. Classification (NCBI taxonomy): domain Eukaryota; kingdom Metazoa; phylum Chordata; class Cladistia; order Polypteriformes; family Polypteridae; genus Polypterus; species Polypterus bichir. The sequence goes on from JANRMT010062856.1 coordinate 91,362,712, forward strand.
GTTTGGATTTTAGCATTCCTCATTAAATGACTATCTGCATTGTGGTGTAAGGATGTAATGAAGATAATGTGCTACTGTGCTCTTCGAGTGGCTTAAGGATCAGATTGGAGAATAAAGCAGGGAGGCCAAGCTAGCCAAAGATAAAGGAAAATGAGAAAAAAACAAATATCGCAGTCTGGAAAAAATAAGTAATTTATATATCGTGAAATTCCAATTAACAGCACAAAATGAGTAGCAATTAAAACTCAGCTTGGAGTGTGGGCTTTGGCTGGAAAAATTCACTTTACATAGAACTAGTAACATTACCTGTCAAAGACAGGTAGTGGAAAATCCATCCATCCATTGTCCAACCAGCTATATCCTAACTACAGGGTCACGGGGATCTGCTGGAGCCAATCCCAGCCAACACAGGGCGCAATGCAGGAAACAAACCCCAGGCAGGGTGCCAGCCCACCGCAGATAGTGGAAAATATTTTTTAATATTTGATATCTGTTGCCCTGTGCTTATTCTCAGCATTCGTCCCACTCCTTCCTTCGCTTGCCCAGCACTTCTTGCAATTGCGTTCCTGGAAATGATATTCAAATATTGCGCTGTTTTAACTATCATGCGTGCTTCATTTAACTGTAAGTGTCCAGTAATTGAATGTTCATTTGCTCCGTTTTTCAGTCCCGCTTTTGGCGCCCGTTCCTGCCTGCTTTTGACTACTACCAGTGGTACCCCGTTACCCGCTGTAAAAACATTTGTATCCTTGCAGATACTTTCTATCTTTAAAGGCACCTTTCGGTGTTCCTCTTATGCCTTTGTAACCTTTTGAAGAACAGATTCAAGAGTGCGTTTTGTAGATGTGGTGCTTTAGAAGGGCTAAAATTTCTTTCATTTACGTGAGCGCTGATGTCATACTGACCAACACCTCCAATGAGGGTAGGAAGCTGTGTTTGGACCAAAGGTTAACACACTGCCCACATCTTGCTTTCTATTTTATGTCAAGTTAGACTTCAGATCACTGCAAACCTGAGTAGGATGGGAGTAATAAAAAATGGAATTATGGCTCAATTGGATTTCCACACTGAATCATTCATCCTTTCATTCCATTATGTTTCTGACCATCTAATTCAACATTAGCGGAAGAGGAGGTTTTAGCTGGTATCATAAGTTCTAAATGAAATTCTATTAAAATAATCAATAATATAAATTTCAGTTAAACAATGGGATATGTAGTGAAGCCTTTTTCCTTACAAATTATCCTCTAAGAATAGTAACATTATTTAACTGATTTCTTTGCATGTAGCTCCCATTTATTTATGTTCTTAGTAAGAAAAACTATTTAATGTTTTCAAAGCAGCATTCCAATTGTGGGCTAGGGGGCAGAGTATTACTTTAAATTGTCCATGGTCAAAAAATGAATTATCAGTATTAGAAAACTGATATTCCTGTCTCCTTTTATAGTATATTGTAGTTAAAAGAATTGTACTTGCACTGGTGAGAGACATACTTGCCAGCAATGTCAACAATGCTCTTTCTTTATGCATGTTGAAGCAGCTTCCTCCTCTCATATTTTCTCAAACTGAGGAAACTACCATATATTATTCCTCTACAACCAGGGCCTCTGTGATATATGATGGTGCTTCTGCCCCCTAGTGCCACCCATTTGCACACATCAGTATATACAGGAGCTCTCCTCTTACTAGAATGTTATTTTTGTTTATAATGAGAGACATTTCCTCTTTAGCAACCCCCCGCCCCAGCCTCTCTTGGCCAGCCGGCAACTTTCAGAAATACGCACACACTCATTTGTCCATTCGTGGCATTTCAGCGCTGCCAATAGAATGTATAAAGCAAAACTGGGATATGTTTAAGATAAATACTAACTTGGAGAACGCTAACGTCTGTCTGAAAATGCACAAGAATGGTTTGGAAAATTGTCTTTTCAGTATTTTAAAAAAAAGTTCTAATTATGCATTGCAATATTAAACTTCTTCAGCCAAGTAGCCTTTTCTCATACTTTATAGATGTTTGTTTTAAAGATTTTCTAAGAAAATGTTGAACTGTATGCTTACTTTTAAAAATTTTTACTGGATTATTCTTTATCATTTATACAGTGTGTGTGTGTGTGTATATATATATATATATATATACTCAGCAAAAAAAGAAACGTCCCTTTTTCAGGACTGTGTATTTCAACAATAATGTTTTAAAAATCCAAATAACTTTACAGATCTTCATTGTAAAGGGTTTAAACAATGTTTTCCATGCATGTTCAATTAACCATAATCAATTAATTAACATGCACCTGTGGAATGGTCGTTAAGACCTTAACAGCTTACAGAAAGTAGGCATTTAAGGTCACAGTTCTAAAAACGCAGGACACTAAAGAGACTTGTCTACCGACTGTGAAAAACACCCAAAGAAAGATGCCCTGGGTCCCTGCTCATCTGCGTGAACGTGCATTAGGCATGCTGCAGGGAGGCATGAGGACTGCTGATGTGGCTAGGGCAATAAATTGCCATGTCCACACTGTGAGACGCCTAAGACAGCGCTACAGGGAGACAGGAAGGACAGCTGATCATCCTCACAGTGGAAGACCACGTGTAACAACACCTGCACAGGATCGGTACATCCGAATATCACACCTGCGTGACAGGTACAGGATGGCCACAACAACTGCCCGAGTCACACCAGGAACACACAATCCCTCCATCAGTGCTCAGACTGTCCGCAATAGGCTGAGAGAGGCTGGACTGAGGGCTTGCAGGCCTGTTGTAAGGCAGGTCCTTACCAGACATCACCAGCAACAACGCCGCCTATGGGCACAAACCCACCTTCGCTGGACCAGACAGGAGTGGCAAAAAGTGCGTGAGTTTCTGCATGACAGCAATGTCAGTGTTCTGCCATGGCCAGCGAAGAGCCCAGATCTCAATCCCATTGAGCACGTCTGGGACCTGTTGGATCACAGGGTGAGGGCTAGGGCCATTCCCCCCAGAAATGTCCAGGAACTTGCAGGTGCCTTGGTGGAAGAGTGGGGTAACATCTCACAGCAAGAACTGACAAATCTGGTCCAGTCCATGAGGAGGAGATGCACTGCAGTACTTCAAGCAGCTGGTGGCCACACCAGATACGGACTGGTACTTTTGATTTTGAGCCTCCCTTCATTCAGGGACACATTGTGAAACATTTTTAGTTTATGTCTTATGGTGTTGACTCTTTTAGTGTTCATACAAATATTTACACATTAAGTCTACTGAAAGTAAAAACAGTTGAAAGTCAGGGGACGTTTCTTTTTTTGCTGAGTATATATATAATCTTCATCATATTGCAGAAATTAAAACAAACTACTTTAAAATTCCATAACTTTAAACTTGAACAGATCAGGATAAACAGAAAGCAATCAAGATAATTAGCAGGCTTTTGACACAGCAGATCTGTGGGCCCTCAGTTGGCCCTCTGTGTGTATTTGCAGCATGCTGGATGTTTTGTCAATTATCCCAGGTTTTCCATTAGGCAGCTGAACTGTTGTCGCTGACGAGTTATGTGAATTTACTCGGAGTTTCTGAGTCCTGGAAAGCATTAGTGACTGCTAGTTTTCATTTCAGAATAGTTTTTTTATGATAACGTGCAAACTCATAATAAAAATTACATTCTCAAACCGACATAATCCAATTTCTGGTTGCAGGGGAACCATAAAGGTCAACAGAGCTGCCTAGGAGTAGGTGTGTGGTCTGTAGGGGTAAAGAGCAGTAGAAAATCATAAATGAATGTTTGTTAGATAAATCCAATACAGATAGATCCATTGATGAATCTTTCTTACAACAGATAAGTAGAGGAGAAGAGATAAAGCAAAGGGAAGAAATATGATAACCAGATTAAGTTCAGTGCAGATTAAAGAGTACCAAAGTAGTTGCTTAAATGGTGAGAAAATTGCATTCTCACCAATAATATACACTTTACCAGCTACATTTGTGCTGATTGGGGACGTGATAAGTATGTTGTAAAATGGCTAACTTTCACGGCCTTTCTTGCTTTAGCCTCATCATTTGTTTTAACAGATCTATTCAGTTATGCGCGCTAATAACACTGAGTTCATGAAAACGTGATGTCATATGGCGACAATAGAAGGAGAAAGAAAACATAATATTAAGGGCCTTTAAAGGGTGCAGGGAACAGGAACATGAGGCTGTGCACACGCCTTACAAATGTTGGCACAAACTCATAGCCTGCAGCAGACAGATGTGTAGCTTGTGGTTTTTGAAAAGGAAAATCGTATGGATAATAACACAAGGAAATGCCTTGTGGTTTAAGAAGGAAAGATCCTCTTAAAACACCAGAGTGACCAAACACGTAGTACAGGATTGTAATTCTTGGAACAGTGACTACTCTGACAATATTCTTTCACTTTGCACAGTGAAAAAAGTAATAAAAAAACATCCTATTGTTGGATTTGGAACAGGCGTTTGGTCACTGGCTTTATGCACATGCAATTTAGGCTCTTTGACTCATTGTAGCACAATGGTTAGTGCTGCTCCCTTACAACTTCAGATTCCTGGATCGGTGGAGTTTTTCCCAGTGCAGGGTGTGTGCCTTCAAATGACTTGTGACTTTGTCCAAGGTTGATTCCTACCTGGTGTAAAGTGCTGCAGGGATAGGCTTTTAGCCCCCTGCAACCAGAAATTGGATTAAGTCGGTTTTGAGAATGTAATTTTTATTATTAGTTAGCATGTTATCACAGATGATGCCATATCTCGTATACTTCATAACATCCTGGCACACCTGGATAGTAAAAGCTGCTATGCCTATTTAAAGACTTCACTCTCGAGCTATTGCCAAACTTCCAGAATTAGTGACATAATGATACTCTCTACTGCTGGATTCTGAAAACTTCCAAAGTGGCATCTCTCAGCATGTACAGATTGGCCACATCACCTTTTCCACACTGGTCCTCAACACAGCCACCCTACCCCGAAGTGTGCTAAGGTCCCCAGGTGTATTCCGTATTCACTGAGGATTGCATGGCCAAACAAAGTTGTAAATTCATTGATAATTTTTTTGAAAACTCCACCATTGATGGTCTGATCGCCTACAGAAAAGAGATTCCATTTTTAATACAGTCATGCCAGAGTAACAAACTCACCTTTAATGTCAGCAGAACCAAAGAGTTGGTCATAGACTTGAGGAAGAAGAGGGCAGACCACAAATGCTGTGAGAATGGCAAGTAGCTTTAACAGTTTGGATTCACCATCACTGATTACCTTAAGTTGGCACAACATATCTCAGTTATAATCATGAAGGTTTACCAATGGATGTACTTAATGTGATATCTGAAGAAAGCCAGAATATCTTCATCTGTGCTCGCCAATGTCTACAGGAGTACAGCAGGGTTCGTCCTCTCTGGCGGCAGTATGTTCTGGTACAGCACCTGCTCAACTCAAGACAGTAACACTTCGCAGAGTAGTGAAGTAGGCAGAGAACAGTCACACAGCTCCCTTCTGTTCATGACATACTGTATGTGATGGTCACTGCCCAGTATTATTAAAGGCCTGCATAGATACATCCATTTAGGAAAATGGAACAGGACCATTAGCATTTGACCACTAGATTCAGATTCAGGGCCTTTTTTATCTACTGGTTATAAAGTTAGTCAACAGACACTTGTACTGACAACAGCATAAGCATTTCTTACATACATATTTATATATATATATATAGATGTATAGGAATAAAAGTTAAAGGTCATTGCCACGCTGAAAAAGAAAGAAGATTAAAGACACGTATCATCTATGTGGCCTTCATCAGGTGTTCAGCCTTAGTCATACGTATCTCATTCATGGTATGATGTTGTATTCGCTGTCTTTTTGTCTTTTCTCTCTCTTGTCGGCTTTGTACTACTGTCACTAATCCAGTAGAAACATTCAAGTATGACTTTCTGTGTACGCATAGCAATAAACCCTAGTGTTGGGGAATACAGAATTGCCTCTTTTTGTTAGTTGAAATGCTTTGTTTAGTGTAAGTCTGGAAAACGCCTCAGAGCAACATTCACTGTTGCTACTTATTAGTTCTATTACGTTGTTGAAGTCCCTTGCTAAGAAAAAGACGGCTTGGCTTCATTTAGCCTTTCTTGCCCCTTCACATTTAGTATCTCAGTGGCTCTATTGTAAAGAAAATAACCCCCACTTGTTCTCCATAAATGTTTCATTCCTTCAAAATTTTGACATTTAAATTATCTGCAGAGTCATCCAAGAAGCATAGCCAAACATGCCATATATCCCCGTGATTTTTTTTTTTACTCGTATTACAATGAAGATTTTAAAGGTCTGCTTTAAATCACAGAAATACCACAGATGATACATAAGCCAAAACGCTAGCTTGGCATTCACAAAAGATACTTGCACACATGATGAATCTGTTTATGGGCAACTTGGAGGGCTGTTTAAAGAATGTATTTCAGGGTCCTGATAAGAAGTAACATTTAGAAACTGTAGCAAGGAACAGATTTTCTATTTCAGAAGAAAAAACTAAGAAGAGGACAATTTAGAAAATCTTACTTGAATTACAGGACTGAGCTTTCCAGTACTGTGTACATAGCATGATGAAGATCAGTGGGAATCTGATTGTAGTTTATTCAAAGATGTACAAAACCTCTGCTTTTTCTCCTTTTTCCGTCCTGGTCTAGACTAGAAGTGCCTGATTTCATTTAATAGAAGTAAACTCATTCTTTGCGCAACACCAGTTAGTTTAACTTTATTAGAAATGAACGAATGAATGAATAAATGCAGGACAGCACAGAGAAGGAGCCATCTGAAGCCTTTAAACGTCCACTGCACATGCCAGACCCGCTCTAGGAATGCTGTTCTATTACTCGTGTCATTTCTCCGGTAAACTTGGCAGTCATAGCTTGTCAATCTGCTTGTTGTGAAGTTAAGGAGCGCAGATTATAAAATGCTCCATATTACGTGAAGATGATTGAGAAGATATTTTGGAAGACTTCATAAACAAAGGTGATTTCTGGTAAATCTCCTTAGGAGAGAATATGACAGTGAAGAGATAAATTAGTCATCTGGAAGAAGGCAAATCATTTTTTTCTTTATATAATATCAGAAATTAAAGTGTTAGTGTTTAAATGAGCAGACATTAAGCACTAGTAACACATTGTTGTTTTTTCCCCATTGCAGGTTTCCATAACCAAAGAAGAACAAGATTTAGGCTTTTTAATTCAAACCTGCTTCATCTCTCCAGACTCGAATCCAAGTATCTCGTCAGACTACACCATCATTGAAAATGTTTGCCCAAAGGATGAGTCGATTGACTTGTACCCTCAGAACACAGACTTCCCTGTGCCACATACACAGACTGATAAAAAGAGGTTCAGCTTCATACTGAAGCCAAAATTCAATGTGTCCCTGCTCTTCCTGCATTGTGAGCTCACATTGTGTACCAAGAAGGAAGAGGAGAATTCACGACTGGTCAAGGTTAGTTGACACTTTATTTATTTAATAATCCATGTTTCGCACTGAGCTGCCATTGACACTCACTCCTCAGTCGGGCAGGACTGTGCAGTGATATCTGCGTACCTGCCTTTACTTTAAGAGTAACAGCATTTTTATTTATGAAAAATCCACTCATGCTTGACAGAGAGACACTGATGCTTCACTTGCTTCTCACCTTCACTACTTTGTGGCTTTTCAATGGCACTTGGTGAAATTGCACCAGTGAATTGACCTTCTGCTTGCTGAAGCTTGTCAGGTATCCACAAACACAAGGTATATTTTCCACCTGATATATTTCCAGTCACTCTTCTTTAACTTTTAATCTCAGATTGTACGACTTTCTCAGACCAAACTCTGCAATCCTGACACCTTGTGAAACACCATGGGAAACAATGAATGGGACTCCTGACCAATGAATGGGAGAAGGGGTCTTCAATTGTACATCTCCATCTTGTTTGTGTGTGCCTTTCTGTCATGCACTAAAAGTCAGTCATTACCCAACCCGCTATACCCTAACACAGGGTCACGGGGGTCTGCTATAGCCAAACCCAGCCAACACAGGGTGCAAGGCAGGAACAAACCACGGGCAGGGTGCCAGCCCACCATAGGGCACACACACACCCAGAACAATTTAGGATCACCAATGCACCTAACCTGCATGTCTTTGGACTGTGGGAAGAAACCCACTCAGACATGGGGAGAACATGCAAACTCCACACAGAGAGGACCCGGGAAGCGAACCCAGGCCTCCTTACTGCAAGGCAGCAGCTCTACCACTGCGCCACCGATGCACTAAAAGATTTTCCAGAAATGCTTTAACAATATTTTAGCAAAAATATGTGTGCTTTGGTAGCTGTGAGCACTGAAATAGATGCCTAGCTTTTGAAGAGTTTATTTTTATGGACATTGTATCAAGTATGTTATTTTCTCAGCTCTCCGGGTGGTTCGTCGTGTAGTGGGTACACCAACGAAGCATGAAATTAAAGAATTTTCTCAGCATTCACTACAAACAATGTGGGTAAAGTGACAGATGTATTAATTATCGTTTTTGGGTGTAGCATTCTTTTAATGTAAAGTGTTTCAGCCCCGAAGAAGAATATAAGAAGAAAAACACAGAACATACCTTTTATATTGGACTGTGGTAGCGGACTACTAAAGAAAGGTGTTGTGCACACTGCAAGGTACTAAGCAAAACTGAACTAAAACTGCTTTAGGGAATAAATGCACTTTATCTGGTGCAGTACCATTAAAAGTGGCGATTAGCGTACTCGATATTTTATATGTTCTACTCTGACCTGCCTGTACAGGGTGGTCCAGATCTAATTATGCAGATCCAGATCATCTGGATGACTTTGATTTATGCGGGGACGATTCCAGTTCGGCACAAAGATGATTCTTCATGTCGTCAGTTCACACACTTCTCAATGGTCCAGGATTTTCGGGTGATTTTCTATGTAATAAACTTAATAGGTTATAGTGTAATGAAAATTGCATAATTAGATCTGGACCACTCTATACTGTGCAAGTGTATCCTCATCTAGTAAGTTAGTTTAGGTAAAGACATATGCAGAATATATAGTAATAATTACATTTCCTGACAGTCAGATTTACAACATTGATACATGTTTTTATGTTTTTCATAGTAGATGTTATCACATCTTCATGCCAGAATTTACCATGAGATTAAAGGAACCCTGAATCAACAGACAAAAGTAAACTTAATTTTATTCAGCTACTAAAAAAAGCTAATGTCCCGTGTGAAAAGGTATTTGCCATTGAACTCTCAATGCAGCCAGGCATTTCTGGCAGTTACAGCTTAATGTCAATTGCACAATCTGCCATCTTGAAGATCAGCTCCAGCTTAGTGACATTTGTGGATTGTTGAACATGAAGTCGTTGCTTTGGGCCCTGACATAATATTTGGTGCAGTTTAGGTCCGGGTTTAGACCGGGTTGTCGATACTCTCTGAATTCCTTTGACTTGTTTATATGTTTTGGATAATGGTCTTCCTGCATCACCCCAGTCTGATTCAGCTTCAACTCCTGGATGGATGGCCCAGTATTCTCCATTAGAACCTTATGGTTCCTTCAGTGATGGCAAGTTGTTCTTATTGCTACAAAACACCTCAGATCATCCGTACATCGAGACATTCTTTTGTTTAGACTTCAGAATGAGTTCAGTATTGCTGGAAATGCTCTTGCATGGTTTAAATTGTACCTTAAGGGACGTCAGCATTGTTGTTATCGGTAAGTTTAGGTCCGACCCATCTTATTTGTTCCAGGGTGTCCCTCAGGGATCATTTCTTGGCCTTCTGCTCTTTATAAGTTTTGTGCTTCCTCTCAGTGTCATTATTAGATGGCAAGGTCTACAGTTTCATGGTTATGCTGACAATACACAGAGCTATTTACGCACAGGGCTTATGCAAACATTACCTCCTGCACTGGTTGCCTGTTTGACCGACTTCAAACACTGACAAAACTGAGGCTTTAATTATTGCATCTCTAGGCATTTTAAAGAAAATAGACAATGTCTCAGTAAAAATCCCTGGCTTTATTACATCCTTGCTTGCACAGGTTAAAAAGTGTTGTCCTTGATCCTACACTCTCCTTTGATCCACATATTAATAATATTATCAAGGTTGCTTTTTTCCACCCAAAGCAAATTTCAAGGCTGCGTCCATTGCTCCCTGTTACTGTAACTGAGACACTTATTCATGCTTTTGCCACCTCGTGACTTGACTATTGCAATGTAGTGTAGTTTGGTATCCCTGCTTGGAGCGTAAACACATTACAAGATGTACAAAATTCAGAGGTAAGGATCATTACACATTTAAAACCTTGAGAGCATAGTACTGCTACACTGCTAACATTACACTGGCTACCTGTCCCTTTCTGCATTCAATATAAACTTCTTATACTTTTTAAGACTCTTCGTGGTCTGGCTACACCTTACTTGTCATCCTTATTATGTCCATATACTCCATCACGTTCACTTTGTTCTTCTGACTCCTTGCTGTTAACCATTCTTCTTTGCAGATGGGACACTACAGGTGATTGAGCTTTTAATGGATCAGGGCCACAGTTATGGAATGCCCTGCCTTTGAAGCTCCGTACCTTTACCTCACTTTCCGGTTTTAAATCTAAACTTAAAACCGATATTATTTCTATAATATTGTCTTTTGTTGTTGTTATTAATTTTATTTGTATATGGGACAGTTTGCTTTTATGTATATTCTTGTACAGCATCCTTGGATACTTTTGAAAGGTGCTTTTAAATAAAATTGATTATTAATTATTACTGTTATCATGGCACTACATTTATAAGAGACAACTTTCGTTATAAGATCTTACTATAGACCTTCATCCCTGACTGTTATGGCTCAACCAGGGTTCTGTCCCTGGTCTTTGTGTATATATTTTTTTTTGGTTTATTTATTTGTCTATTTCTGATTTAGGTTTCCAGTTATTGTATTATTTTTAGGTATAGTTACTCTGTAAACTCTTTTGTTAAGTGTGCCCCCGTTTCTTATATATTGAATCTAAGAGGGCAGGGTCCTATGACGCTGTAGCTGGGAGACTGTCGCCAGCTCTATATAGACCTGTGTTACCTTAAAACATTTGCTGAGACATTTGCAAGCTACAGTATGTCTCATGTTGTTTGGCTTGCACTCTTGGATTTTGTATTTCTGCCTTTGATTTTGTTTATAAGTACGTCTGGTTTGTTTTTTGTTTTTATGATTTTTAGTCTCAGACTTAGTATTGTCGACCTTTTGGAGTGTCCCCACTGGGTAAGTTAGTGTTTTCTCTGTTCCATTGTTTTTGATTTTCCTACTTGCTTTGTTTTTGAAAAATATTTTCAAATTATTATTATTATAAAAATCTGTTTATTTGGGACAGATTTTATATTGTTCCCCTTTTCAGTTTTTTTTTTGGATTTACAGACTTTATCCACTTTTTGGTGTACTGGCTGCAATGTCTGCCTCTTCAATTTCTGGGCCAGGCCTACTTTGTGCTTTTGGGGACCAGTGTTAGAGATCAACCTTTCTTGAATTTTGTGGAGCCCTCTACTCACATTACAGATATGTCCCCCTAAAAGTCTATTGTTGTCCCTACAACATTTTTGCAAAGCTCTTGACAACCATGCTTGCGCATTTCAGCAAACTTCTGACAAGAGAAGAGGTGTTGTGTCTCATTTTTACCCAAATTCTTTATAATGATGAAATCATGAGTACTGAATTTAGCCAAAGTGAGGGAAGCCTGCAGACACCTAGACGCCCATAAAGCACACTTTGTAGGAAATTTTACATTTTGTTCTTGGTGAAATTTGGCTTGATGACCACCCCTGGGAAGAGTGACTACTGTCCCAAACATTCCCTGTTTGGACAATATGGCTACAGTATGTGTAGACCCAGCCCTTTGCAAAAATTTTCAGCAAAATACTCAAGAGTTTTTCTGAAAATTCTTTTGAGGATTGTATGATGTCCTCCTAGAACCTTTCTACCTTTCAGCTTGACTCTGACGCTCCTGATTAAAGTTAGTTGAATTTAATGGTGGTAATTCATATGATGCATGTTCCACAGTGGTATATGGTGGAATTAATTAAATATTCTCCTCTGGCAGAAGCTTCACATATTCACAAAATAAAACTCATACCTTCAATAAAAACACATCTGACTAGTCTGTCACTCTTAACTAAAAATATAAGCTTAACTCCTTTCTGAAGAAATATAGCTTAAAAGATTGTGCTGGTATAGAAGCACGTCTCTAAAAGCAGTTGATGATCTCGTTTTCATTGTTATTTTGATGGCATTGTGAAACAGCCATGCCAGAGTGGCTTTCATTAAATGTTTTTTGCACCCTGAGGAGAGGTCTTGACAGCACACAGCATAGAAGAGGCTCAGTTTTCTCTGAACGTTGACGTTTTCTGGCATCTCCTCCATTGGCTCTAATTGCCTTCAGCTGTTTTTCAGTTCTTTCCTTAAACCTCATGATTTAAACCATAATATTCATATTGGTCCTCTTTGGAAAACTGCCAGATAAAATGTAACATTACTTGAACAGGATTCCATAGTTTATTTGAAAAACAATGATGTGTGCTTTTGGGTGCAATATCTTGTATTTTTGAATTCAGACTGCGGGTGTCAGAAGTACAGGATTCTAAATGCACTACAAGGAGAAAGTTAAAGTTTTATCTAGGCTAAAACGTTAGAAAAGCAAATAAATAAAGATATAACTTTGACTATAATATTATATTCCCAACCCTGCTTCAGTTCAGGTCTTGGGGGCCTAAGCCAGCAGCGTCAGACACAAGGCAGGACAGAGTCCACCTACACACACACACCCACAAAGATCCCATTTGAAACCATTCGTCTAACATGCACATCTTTGACATTGGGTCTGGAAAACTGAAATACCAAGAGATAAAGTCGTGCAGAAATGCTTCTAGCTGCCAAAGGGCAGGATGGACGGAAGATACTTCATTTGTCCCCAAGGGGAAATGTACATTTTATAGAAGTTCAACCAAACCTTTAAAAATATATATTAATGGGCTTACTACGTAATCTGACTTGTCCCTTTCAAAGTATTCCCCTCCTCCATTTATAAGGTGCTCCCAATGTGTCCTGGAGTGTCCCATAGTGAATTTTCTATTGTTTGAAAAAGGCAACTTTCAGGGTGGACTTCAATTTCAGGAGCAAAAAGTTTCCACAATCAAAAGTTATGTTTCAGAAAGTTTTCATTATCAACATTTGAACAATCTAACGACTCCTGACTGACTGGGAGACAGTTCGCTTTTTGCCCATCTGTCAAGTCATTTTGCACCACCGTGATGCATCAGCAGTTTTTCAGTCAGATTTATGTGAAACAAACTTTTACTGATGCCTACTTCTTCAGCAACTTCACAAACAGTTAAGGCAGCGATTTTCATTAGTCAAAGCACTCACTTTAGTTTTGGGAACATCTGGCCGATTTGCGCCATACCATTCGTAACACTGTGTGCGACTTGTACAATCATCTCCATAAGCTTACTTCAACATCTGGAAAATCTCGGTAAACATTTTTGACAATATCACACAGAATTTCATGGAAACACACTGCTCTTCAAGATCCTTCATATTTCAAATTGCAAAAAATCACAAAAGGCATAAGAGACACAGGGTCCCTGTACTGCATGTTCCTGATAATTAACTGATGTGGTGTGAGCGAACAAGTCGGGAATTTAAAGGTCAAGGCCACTAGTACACACCACCACTATTGTGAGTCTGCTATGATGGCTTGTTGGTGCTCATTTAAAAAGTTTGGTTTCTTTTTGGATAGAACTCACATATATCAATGGAAATAAGTGCAGGGACTGCTTTCCTTCTGCTTCTAGCTTGAGCTCTGTGAGATCCCTTATTTTACTTGCTACCATTTCGGTGTTTTCTTGTGTTTTGACCTAGTGCTTCTGTTTTTGTAATCTGTTTCACTCTTCATTTTCTTAGATACCTTCACCTAATTGTTGTTGCTTGTTTTATTTTCCCATTCTGTCAGTTTTTTTAGACTCTTTGTCTAGCGTTGTACTTTATAAGGGCCTGTTTTTTTGTGATTTTGACCTCTTTCTAGTTTTGGATACTCCTTTTTGGATTATGTAGCTGCATTTTACAAACCTTAACTTACATCATGTGTTGCATTGTTAAGGCGCAGTCCTGGTATCACAGGGGGCTTCTACTGGACCATCGCTCTGAGAGGGTGAACATACAGGCTGAAGCAAATAGTAAATAGACTTTCACAAAACACAGTTCTAGATCAATAGCAGAGCCAACACCCAAACACTAAAAATTATCTTCTTATACAATACACTACCGTGGCTATTCATTTGTCTGTCCAGGATTTTACATCACCTGTAGCTCGCAAACCATTTGAACTATTGACCTGAAATTTGGTACACGTATACTACGTAAAGTCTACTATCCACCTTTGGGGTGATTTTTATTCCTTTTTTTATTTTTATTTTATTTTAATGTAGAATCAACTCTCGGCAGCAGGGTGTCCATGTGGTGCATGCATATGGGCGCCGTTCTCATCCCTACCACATTTGCCATCACTTACCCTACCTGTTCGTATCTTAAATCATTCTTGGGGCAGATTAAAGACTTAAGTGCCATCTTAAATGAAAAATTAAGGAAAATGTACTAAGTAATTGCAACACAAACACTAACTTAATCAGTTTTAAGGCGAAAAGATGCTGACGAAAGAAGAGAAGAAGTGGGCTGCTAGGGTTGAGAAAAGAAGAGCTGCTCAGGAAGCAGCAAGCGCATCAACCTCTGTGCAAACAAATGCTAAACGTACAGAGAAAGAGGATGAAAACTAGGAATGCTCAAGTCAAGTGGATTCACTGCATGTTATCGTGCAGTACGCTGCTCCAACCTGGCTCTGTGTAGATTTTTGTGAATTTTTGTGTCAAAAAGTCCATTAAAAGGAAGTTTTTTTGAGAACTGACTTTATTGTAAGGAGACCATCATGTGATCTTGTACACAGAGAGGAAACCATTACTGAATTAACTAGATTCTAATAAGAAATTGAGGTGCCAAGGAGCAGGCCACTAAGAAAAGATTTTTTTTTTTTTCTTACAGTGCATCCCACCAGATGAAGCCTGTATCTCTGTTAACTTTGGGATGATAATGAAAATGATGCAGCACAGAAAAACTTCTACAAAACCCCTGGTAATGGTGTCATCTGTAGTGAAATTCCCAGAAGGTATGTATCTGTAGGGAATCAACAAGAACAGATGCTGACATCTGGCAGTGAGAATCAATGAAGTAATTTGTTTGACAAATGTATTCCTTGGAAAATGTAACATTAATGAAATAAGCTGAATTGAAACTATCAAAATTGTGTTAACAGGCACATTTTCTGTCCTTTAAACTATATATACTATAT
This sequence comes from Polypterus bichir lapradei, assembly GCA_026402145.1. NCBI lineage: Eukaryota > Metazoa > Chordata > Cladistia > Polypteriformes > Polypteridae > Polypterus > Polypterus bichir. The sequence continues at coordinate 91,378,107 of JANRMT010062856.1, forward strand.
ATACTGAAATCAGATAAAAATGCATATATGCCATGTATAAGGAGTATAACCTGAACCCCCACCCTTCCATTTTGCTCTTTAAATAAAAGTAAATAAGATTAGGTCATTTGAAAATGAAGCATTTACCAGCATTTATGTGTTTGATAGCAAGTTAAGCGATCAAATAAGATCCTGACAAGCTATTTTTGGAAAACAGGGAAGTACCTTTGTTAGTCTGAGCCTTGATGGATAGGAAGAAAACCACAAGGACATAAAGAGAAAATGCAAATACCATTAATGAAAGTAAGAAATGAATGCTGGTCCCTGCTGCTATAAGAAAACTATCTGTGGTGGCACCCATCTTACCATTTGAAGAAAATCAGTAAACATCTTTCTGTTACAGACTTTGTGTTTGCATTCTTACAGTAAAGGCTGAGCACAGAAACCTGTCAGCAAAGCATCTTAGTAAAACAGAGAGTGCCATAAATTAGACACTAGGTCATAGAAGAAGGGACCTTGGGAACTCCCCAACATGTGCTTACCTAACATTTTGATAAAAACCATTTTATAGTCTATTAATATACTGCTCAAAAAATTAAAGGAACACTTTTTAATCAGAGTATAGCATCAAGTCAGTGAATCTTCTGGGCTATTGATCTGGTCAGTTAAGTAGCAGAGGGGGTTGTTAATCAGTTTCAGCTGCTTTGGTGTTAATGAAATTAACAGCAGGTGCACTAGAGGGGCAATAATGAGACAACCCCCAAAACAGGAATGGTTTCACAGGTGGAGGCCACTGACATTTTTTTCCTCCTCCTCGTTTTTTCACTAGTTTTACATTTGGCTACGGTCAGTGTCACTACTGGTAGCATGAGGTGATACCTGGACCCTACAGAGGTTGGACAGGTAGTCCGACTTCTCCAGGATGGCGCATCAAAATGTGCCATTGCCAAAAGGTTCGCTGTGTCTCCCAGCACAGTCTGAAGGGCATAGAGGAGATTCCAGGAGATAGGCAGTTACTCTAGGAGCACTGGATAGGGCCGTAGAAGGTCCTTATCCCATCAGCAGGACCAATATCTGCTGCATCAGGCAAGGAGGAACAGGATGAACACTGCCATAGCCCCACATAATGACCTCCAGCAGGCCACTGGGTGAATGTCTCTGACCAAACAATCAGAAACAGACTTCATGAGGGTGGCCTGAGGGCCCAACATCCTCTAATGGGCCCTGTGCTCGCTGCCCGGCACCGTGGAGCTCGATTGGCATTTGCCATAGAATACCAGAATTGGCAGGTCCACCACTGGCACCCTTTGCTTTTCACAGATGACAGCAGGTTCACACTGAGCACTTGTCACAGATGTGAAAGTGTCTGGAGATGCCATGGACAATGTTATGCTGCCTGTAACATCGTTCAGCATGACTGGTTTGGTGGTGAGTCAGTGAGGTCTGGGGAGGCATATCCATGGAGGGACGTACAGTCCTCTACAGGCTAGACAACGACACCTTGACTGCCATTAGGTATTGGGATGAAATCCTTGGAGCCATTGTCAGACCCTAAGCATGTGCAGTGGGTCATGGGTTCCTCCTGGTTCATGACAATGCCCGGCCTCATGTAGCGAGAGTAGACAGGCAGTTCCTGGAGGATGAAGGAATTGATACCATTGACTGCCCCCCACGCTCGCCTGACCTAAATCCAATAGAACACCTCTGGGACATGATGTTTTGGTCCATCTGACGCCGCCAGGTTGCACCTCAGACTGTACAGGAGCTCAGTGATACCCTGGTCCAGATCTTGGAGGAGACACCATCCGTCGTCTAATTAGGAGCATGGCCCAATGTTGTCAGGCACGCATACAAACACGTGAGGGCCATACAAATTACCAAGTATGATTTTGAGTTGCTGCAATGAAATTTCGCCAATATGGACTAGCCTGCCACATCATTTCTTCAGTTTGATTTTCAGGGTGTCTTTGAATTCAGCTCTCTGTAGGTTGATAATTTTCATTTGCATTTGTGGGATCCTTTCATTCCTAACAAATTACCCAGTCCATATCAGTAGAGATATACAGCAGGATTTGTTTTCCCCATTGAGATCTGATGTGTTTTCAAAGTGTTCCTTTAATTTTTTTGAGCAGTTTATGTTCAAGAACAAAACTTAAATCAAACAGGGCTTTATATTCACAAATTAATTCCATGTTTTTAAAAGTATTTCATGAAAGCAGAGAGCTGTGCCACCACCGAAGATTTTAGTGATTTGACTGAGAGGTGACAGCAGAATTCCTCAATCAAATGTGGTTCTAGAAGGCACACAGATAGATGTTTTTAATTAAAATTCATCCTGTTATGTGCTGTAGAAAATGGATTAAAGGGAAAGATGCATACTTAGATACATTCTGTAAATAGGAACTATCTGCTTGGCATCACGATTATCTGTCTTATTCAACAGAGTGGCCGTTAATCATTAGCCAAATGAAAAGAATGCAATTACAACTCCACAGCAGTGGTTGTGTGTTGCCATCCCAGCCTAAAAAATGTTTTGAGTTGATATCATTCCAAATTTGTGGCGTTCTGCTCCATATTAAAATTTTCACCATCTACATTTAAAGTTAATAAAATTCATGGATGGAAGTAATAAAAAGGCCTTAAGCAAAAGCAAGTGGTTGTAATAGAAAACAAAATCCTTGATGGATGATTTTAAATGAAAGCAGGCAAGAGAAACACATCCCTGGGGCCTTTAGTTGGCCGAACACTAACATGTCGGTATGAATTTATTTATTTATTTATTTATTTTGGTGAATAAAGTACTCATTTGTTGACAGGACAAAAAAAAGGATTTTGTTATTGCTTTTGAGCAAATCATGTTTTTTAAAGTTGATTCTGTTAAAGATATTCATGGTTGAACATTTCATTAAAATAACATAAAAAACCTAAGAATTAAATAATTAGTGAGTAATAAATATATGCTTGTTTATCATAGTCTGCACTCTTTTGCCATGCCAAAGATTTCCATGTTCTGAATCACCGTTAGGCCCGTCTCACTTGTGATGTTCAAGGGTAGGTCTGTGAGCCACCAGTAATTTAGGGAGTGTAAATGAATCCAAAACAAAAGAAGGAGGAACGAGGAGCACTTGAGTAAGCGTTCAGCAAGACACTGAGGAACGCGCATCCAGCCCTCTGATAATCAAGAAGCATTTAAAATAAAAACAACAACCTTGGCAATACTTTCCTCATCTGGCAGGGCAGGCCATCAAGCTTTATCAGAGTAGTTCATTTGGAGGCCATTGCGACTCAGTAATTTAGTATGTACTGATAAAATTCAGCTTAGTATCCACAAAGCCATGGATCTTGATGTCAGGATTATTAAATGTTGAATTGTGTTATCTAATAACCAGATTGTTTTGAAAAATATTGTCATTTTTTTCAAAATATAATTTGTAGTTTGGAAGTTAACATTTTGTTTTCCTCTGTCTAACAGCTTCAACATCCCTCCCTAACAGAAATCAAGACAAAGCTCATACCACTAAAAAACCTTGTGAGTATTTTCTATGGAAAGTCAATTTAGGATTTAAATTTGTTTTGTATAGATAAGTACATCAGGGCCTTGTTTTATGTGGCGGATATATTGTGTTCCTAGGCACTGAGCGTAGCGGAAATCCATAGACAATCCCTACACTGCATCTAAATGATTACAGATTTGGATCTGGCTTTGCTCATTAATGTATACAGCATGCATATACAGTACATACACAGCTCTAAATACAACTCACCTTATACAGTACCGTCATTTTGGTGGGGACTACTGCAGAGGCAAGTGCAGCACCTCTTGTAAGTCCAGTATAGCCACAGTAAAGCACCAATAAATAAAATAATAATAAAATCCTCATGCTCTGCGCCATTCAGGCAGTGCTGATGCAGCATAGGCCCCTCTTTGAATACACTTTGTCAGCTTTTGTTTTTTTTTTTACAAAATGTAAACAACTCTGTTTTTAACATCCTTCTCCCAATATTGGCAAAAAAGAAAAACTGGCACGTCTAGTATCCAGTCATGTGTCGACTTGCACCTCCATTTGGGAGTGGTCATCTGGCCGTATGTCGGCCACAAAGTGCACAGGTCATTGCAGTTGAGGCTGTGTGGGCCTGGCATGGGTCACTGGTATGCATACTTTAACTGCTCGTACGAGGTACCACAAACTGATCATCACGTCTCAGTGTTTGCATGCCAGCTTCATATAAAGCAGTGTTTCTCAACCACTGGGTTGTGCCACAGGTGGGCAGTGGGTCATCCAAGTCATTGGCTGCACAACTCAATATGTTTCCCCCATTTGAAACTGAGTTTGTTTCACCAAAGGGGACCCCCAATCACTCTCATTTCACCAAGGAGGCGGTTTGCAATTGCTGCTAGTGGGTCATCAATGAATTTAAAAAGGCAAAACTGGACCATAAAGGTTGAGACAAACTGAAGGAAAGATGGCAGTACAGGCTGAATTCTTACAAATTTCCCACATGGAGCAGCGCCGATCAAAAAAACCTTAAAGGGACCTCCAGGAGTCAGAAAACTTATGAGATGACTGTGAAATAATGATAATGATGAAACATTTACTACTGTGGCTCGTTTTGACAATTTCTAAAGTATTATTAAATTATTGTTTTATTATGGCCATCGAATCATCTCAGTGGTCAGCTGTAAACTGGCAAATGACTGCATAAGCAAATTTCAAACATGCATTATCTAAAATTGTCTCATGTACCCACTGATACACAATATATATTTATGGATGGAGTATACCAACCTGTTCTTCTTCATTTAATAAGTTACATGTCAGTGGTCTTTGCATTTTGCTTTTTTGTGCAATATACAAAAGAAAATAATTACTACAGAAATTTCATATAAGAGCATATAAATGATCTGACGTTCATGACTGAAAAATATGAAAGGACAAGTTTTTCCCACTTTCTTCACTTGTACTTCTGGGAATATTTAGTAATAAGGGCATTGGAGTTTTCTGGCTGCGCCCGTTCAGAATGTGCTCTGTCTAGCGTGACTTCACAAGCCCAGGACCTGACAAGGAGAATGGTGTTCTTTGATTCCATGAACAGCTACTATTGTCTTTTATTTGGGATGTATGAAAGTATATAAGAATAACAGTAAGAAAAGGGGCAACAGAAAATTAGCAAGTCCCCCTTACTTAATGGACACATATAAAGTGCTCAGTCATGGAAACAGTAATTTATCCATCCATCCATAAATTTCCTAATCTGCTTATCCAATTCAGTATCATCATGGGGGTCAGTGCCAATCTCTGCAACACTTAATGAAAAGCAGGAAACAGCCCTGCTTGGGGTTCCAGTCAATGTAATTTAGTTAATAAAAACAAAATAAAAAAAGGATTTTCATGCTTTCTTTGCGGATATATTGGTGTGATCTTACGAAATTCCATTGTAGGCTGCTTTATGGAAGTACATTTGAAAGACTTACTGAAGAGAATAATAAAGCAGCATGAAAATGAAGTTATAGCTCTGAGATTTCAAAGGCTGGAGTTAAAAACTGAGAAGTGTTTGTGAGTGGCGTGTAGACGTTTGCCAGTACCCATACAGCATTGTCATTGTCATTTAACCCTTATCCATGAATGCCATTTTTATAACGTTTCCATGAATGGGGGGTCTTGCAGACCCCCATCTTGCAGACCATTTTAAACTGGGTAAATCTGCCTAAAAAGCAATACAATAACTTCAGAAATTTTTATTACCTCTGAAATGAAGTAAATGTGATGTAAATTTACAGTGGTTTACATGTTACCTTTGTAATAGTAATGCATGTTTATTGTTCACCAAATCATATAAAATACAGTCATAGTAGCGCTAAAACAAGACGTCAGTTACACGTCTGATTCGCATACAGAACAGTTACTCAGAATCTGCCTCAACGTCAACTTGTTTGCAGACCAGACACACAAGAGAACGCTCTGAATGTTCCTGGCAAACCGGAAGTTTGCACTGGGAGCAAGCGGACTTTATCTTTCTCTCCTTTGCCCTTGGGCACATGTGACAGCGTTGCATCTTAGCTACATTTGCTGCATCTCTACAGGGCTGTTTCATCATCAATTTTTGTTTCCTCATCACTTGACACAGTGTCACTTCCATCATCATTGTACTCTTCATTTGAGTTGTCTGATGTATCGAAATCCGACAACTCATTCATTATTTCAGCCAGGGCTTCACTTGCATTTTATTTCTTTGTTGGTCGTTGACTCATTGTTTATAAACACATCAACTGGACTTGCTCCTCAACAAACTATATACCAGCAATGTCTCAGGCAGACTAAGAAAATATAAACTAAAGAAAATACAAATTTAAATAGAAAATTCAAATATAAAATATAAAACGAAGCAAAAACACTCATACAAAAATGGTAACGTTTCCATGAATGGGGGGGTCTCAGAGACCCCCCAACTACTTTGTGCTACTGTGGCACTTATTTGCACTAAGCTATTGAGAAGTGGATTTCGGCACATTTTTCAAGACAACACAAAATGAAAAGTCAGAAAATTTCATGGCCGTTGTATTACCTTGAAAGGGAACAAATTTGAAAATATGCAACTGGGGGTCTTGGAGACCCCCTCATTCATGGATTAGGGTTAATTAATAAAAGCAAAATGCTACTCATGTCATTTTCTGATGATGCAGAAATGAAGGTGACATCATTTATTCTTTATAGTATGCATAATGTAGTATTGCAAAAATGAACATTTTCATTACTTTTTGTTCCAGCTATTGTGCATGGATTGGACACACCAACTGTCGTTGGAATCGCATTTGCTGCATTTGTCATTGGCGCCTTGTTGACAGGAGCCTTGTGGTTTATTTATGCACGCACAGGTGGGTCTTTTTCTACTTTTGAATTTAAAGTTACAAGGGTCTTAATTTGATAGCAGTAGAATAATAAGCACATTGGTTTAGTCCAGAATAAGTGACTAGAATAATGAAGCTTTGAGTTTATTAAAAATCATCTGTTGGTCACATAAGGCTTTAGAGTCTCGACAAATTCTGCATCTGAGCTGTAAATAATAATGTCCATATGACAGAAATATAGCTTAGAATCATTCTTTGATTTTTCCCCCCTCGATTACATTTGCCCTTATCTTAGTGGGAGTTCTTCATTTCCAGATGTTGACTCGAGCTTCATTGCTCCACTCTGCTCTCTTTTTGTTATTGTGAAAACACCCTGTTGCTACACAGGAAGAGATGTAAACAAGAAGCATGTGTTACTGGTTCATAGCTCTCCGCAAAATCCAACTACACGAAGACCTCTTCTGTTTGTTAAGAGCTGACTTCTTTTAAAGAGGTCACTGGCTCTGTGCTCAGTTGAGATTACCTAATAAAAGCTATACATTCTCAGTGCAAAGAAAGTTCTGAACCAGCACACAGCTGCACTTCTACAGTACAGCTGAGATCCCACCAGAGGAATAGCAGAGCCATTCAAAATCTGCCCTGAAGCCCCAAGTAGAAGGTCAGCAGGGGTCAAGAACTTTGATGCCCAGTCGGTGCTCTTAATGCATTCCAAATAATCTCCAGCACAAGACTGTATCTGACAGCATTTTCATTTGTAGTTTTCTGAGACTTGCTCGAGATGTGGCATATATTCTTCCAGTAAATGAGAAGCTAAGAAGCATGTCCTATTACAGCAATAGGCCACCACTGCAAACAAACTGGATTACTGTCTGCCATTAATGTGTCGAACGAAGTTAAAGGCTTAGAAAGCAAAATTAGCTTTAGGAAAAAAATATTTGAATCCATGAATTTTCATTTTTACCAATTATAAAAAAAGACCTTCTCACTATGGCTGCCAGCATTCTTTTTACAATACTAATAATGAGTAATTTGCAATATTCTTTGTTAATTTTCTTCATCCTAAGGGATATTCCATGTACTTTTTAGTTAAATGGCTGTGCTAAGACACATAAAACTACTTGGCTATATGACAGAGTATATCAGAAAGTTCTGAGCCCAACCTATTGAAAGAAAAAAAAACCCAATAAAACCAAACCAGTTTTGTTTTTCAACATAATTTCAGTGAACACTAATACTGCTGTGTAACACTTACAAAGCTTTTCTACGTCACATAAATAAAATGTTTTGTCTAGCGTGTCCAGCCAAACTTCTGTAAGTGCCCTTATCATTGGCAGAATGTGCCCGACATAAAGCTAACTAAGCAAGTCCACAATCCAAAAATGTCCAAAGCCATAAACTTGAGCACAAAAGTTATAAAAAGCAACAGAGAAAATAATACAAGCACTTACAAAAGTTGGAATCTGAAGATGAGCCCCCCAAAAAAAAAAAAAAAAAAACACCACAAGCAACAGCCATTGTCATTGTTAGCCTCAAGTCTTATGCAGGATTATGTTGGTCTAAAGATGGTCTCACAGCAGCAGTTGCCAGGGTGTGTGGTGGCTGGTGGCCCCCCCCTTAGGCGCAACAAGTAAAAAAATAAGGAATAATAGACACAGAACCACAAAACACGTAACTAATATATAAGTAAAAAATAATAAATATACAAAAGAAATAACCTGATATAAACAGAAAGAAAACATACAGAATTTACAAAATTATATGTAAGAAACAACAATAGAATAAATACGTAGAAAGAAATGATACTTGAGTCAGGAATGAAACCTTGACTATTCCATAACAGCCAGTACAGCCATTTTATACATGCAGTTAACATCATAGATGTAATTGTTACACTTTAAATAAAACATTATCAAGTCCTTTTACTTCCATGGCCATTTAAAAATGTAAGACTTTCTTAGTTACATGAGGGTTCTTGTTGGGAAGTTTTGCGTGGTATGATGAGAGCTAAAAAACAAACCTGTGACAGGCCCCTGTGCCTTGTTTCTGTTGTGGACTTGGAGCATTTCTAAAGCAGGTAGTTCCAAACATTTCTGGTAATGTTCACTAAAGGAGGATATCACTGTAAAACCCCGGCTAGTAATAAGGGCAAGCACTGATTCTGTATGAAATTAAAGATTTATTCTTCACAAAAGATATTCCAATCAAAATTAAGTTCCATAGAACACAAAGGCAAAACAGAATTGGCTATAAGAAAGGCATTGTCGAAAAAACAGCAGGAAGGTCAAAATTCCCAAAGATGTCTAAGCAAAATACAAATAACTTAGCGACTCCATTCACAACAATCTGCCAGGAACTGTGGAAGGCCTTCGGGATTTATAGAGTGCAGGGCATGTCCTGGTGGTGATTGGCAGGTACCCCCCACAAATCACATGAAACATAACACAGGCAGCTTATATACATTGACAAAACCAAAAATATAGAATGATGCCTATAACTGATATAAATACAAGAATCAAAAATGAACACCTGAATGTGAACCCCAGGCAGGGGAGGAACTCATGCTAAGACATGACAGTGTCTAATAAATGTCCAATACACTCTGTGGAGTAGAAAACTAAAATAAAATAATAACTTCTCGTTAGTTTAGGAGGGTCATTGCGGTCCAAGGTTGGTATTTTCACTGGCCATGCCCCTAACAGTAAACTCTCCTTTCTTGTGCCTTTTTGATATTTTCTAATGTTTACACCATCAGTTTCAGAGCCTTGGATGAGAAGTGGAGAGAATCATTTTGATAGGTGCAAATGCAGTTACGCATTGCCTTTTTGTGTTTACTAGCCTGAGTCTTCTTCATGTGTTGTGATATTAATCATAAACTGTTGCAATATTTCTGAGTGAGAATAGACTTAAAAAAGGAACATTCACTATAATTTTCAATGGCCAAAATAAAAAAAGAAAAGGAAGAGGCAGCACACAACATTTTTTAAACTTTAAATACTAAAATGTGTAATACAAAAGTCACAGCAGGCAAACCAAGCTTCAGATGTTCTCCTGTCCTGAAAAGACAGTGAACATTGTAAGGCTCTTTCACAGCCTTGTTGCCTTCTTGGATTGGAAGTGACACAAAGCTACGACATGCAAGTGCGGAGGAGCCCATGGCCCTTTGCATTTCAGTAGCCCCAAGTGTGAGTCTCGACAAGGGAGCAAGGCCTCCAAGTGTTGTCAGCTCTGGACCTTTCACAGTTATTTTCTTCAAGATGAAAACATTCAGAGACGAGATGGTAAGCTTGTCTCCTTGTCACAAGATGTGGAACTTACAAGGCCTGTTGGAGAATGGCGTTAAGCAAGCATGTGTTGATGGCTGGTCCTCTTTTATCAGTAATAAAAGGACAAGCTGCCTTTTAGGACATGAAAATCACTCTAGTTAACTAAAGTAGCACTGCTATAGTAACAAATGCTGACAATTTCCTGCTGCCAGCAATCCTGGAGCTGCATTATCACTACCAGGAGTCACTCTAAATAAATGCATAAAATTGTCTCCTCAAGGAGACCAAGGTAACCTAGAAAAGGTTGAAACAAAAAACGTGCAGCTGGATCATCAAAAGACCCAGTTTTCTGTTGATAGGGCTCTTCACACGTCACTGATGAAGAATAATGGTTTCCTGCTAGAGTGTGCCAAGATTTTTCAAGGATGAAAAGACCTCAGAAGTGATATGAATTTGGCAAGCATGTGTTAGTCAGGGGGCTTTCACATACAGATGTCACGGGGCAACTTGTTACCAACCTAATGCTTAGGTGACTCAGAAGAATTACCCCAAGTGTTCTAATGCACACTATCATCAGAATGAAAACAAGCGATGTGCTAGTAAAGTGAAGGAATATTTTTATGTCCAAACATTTTGTTATTTAGCCTTTTTTTGCAAAAGAATATTTTCAAGCTGGGTTTGCTCAAGTAGGGAGTTTGCTAAATACTGAGTGTAGCTGCTTTGTTTGATCATTTCAGTACAACACTAGACAAGAGCTGCTTCACATAAAACATTTCAGCAGACGCTGTTCAGCGCAGTGGTGTGCATTGTGCACATTCTCCACATTGATGCGTGGAATCTTCTCCCTGAAGACGTGCTGACATCTTGCTGGTCCTGTAAGACTGTGAGTGTGTCAGTGAGGGGGTCCTGCTGCCTCGTCCAGGACTGCTTCTGGTCTTGTGCCCAATGCTGCTCTCCCCCGTCACACAATCCAGAACTAGATTATTCACATTAGAGAATGTTACTATTATTCAAGTATTACCTCTTCTCATTACTTGGACTGTAGCTGATTTTCAAAACCGATGCAGGAAACACCTTTGTGCAGCCTTTCTTTAGAAATGTAAATTTTAGATAAATCATCATATACATTGATCAGACACCTGCCTAATACTGTGTTGGTGCCCCTCATGCCACCAAAACCCTTCAAGGTGTGGACTCCACTCTAATGGTGCCTCCTTTGGTATCTGGCACTAAGATGTCAGCAGCAGATCCTTTAAGTACAGTAAGATGCGAGGTGGGGCCTCCATGGATCAGACTAGTTTTTGCAGCACATTCCCACAGAATGGGGAATTTGGAGGACCCTGAATTCTTCGGAATGTTCTTCAAACCACTCCTGAATAATTTTTGCAGTGTGGCAGAGCACATTATCCTCCTGAAAGAGGCCACTGCCATCAGGCAATACCGGTGCCATGAAAGGGTTGTGTGTGGTCTGCAACAATCTGTAGGAAGGTGGTATGTGTTAAAGTAACTCCCATGTGAATAGCAGGACCCAAGGTGTCCAGCCGAGCATCACACCTCCTCTGCTGGCTTGCCTTCTTATCATAGTGCATTCTGCAACCATCTCTTCCCCGGGTAAAAGGCGCATACCTCCATTCACATGATCTAAAAGAAAAATGTGATTCAGCAGACCTGGCCACCTTCTTCCATTGCTCTGTGGTCCATTTCTGTTCACCTGAGCATTGTAAGCACTTTCAGCAGAGGACAGCGGTCAGCCAGCTGCGATGCATTGTGTGTTCTGACAGTTTTCTGTCATGGCCAGTGTTATGTTTTACAGCAATTTGTGCAACAGCTCTTCTGTGATATCGGACCAGACTGGCCAGCCTTCGCTTCCCATGCGCTTCAATAAGCCTTGGGTGAACTTGGCCATCTTGCTGGTTCATAGGTTGTTTTTCCTTGGACCACTTTTGGTAGGTACTAACCACTACATGCTGGGGACACCCCTCAAGACCTGCTGCTTTGGAGATGCTGTGACCATGTAGTCACTACAGTTTGGCCTTAGTCAAAGTTGCTTACATCCTTACGCTTGCCTATTTGTCCTGCTTCCAACACATCACCTTCAAGAGCTGACTTTTCACTTGCTGCCTAGTCTATCGCACCCCTTGACAGATGCCATTGTAACAAGGTAATTGATATTCACTTCACCTGTCAGTGGTTTGAATGTCGTGGCTGGTGGGTGTATGTATAGGGCCACAAAATTGCTGGCTTAGGATTTAACAAAAAAATTGTACACTGACTTTCAAAGATGTATCATGACTCCCTGTGTAGTGGATGTGTTATTATACTAGCCATTAATGTTAACATTCATTCATCCAGCCATGCATTTTCTCACCCTATTGCTGGACCATTGAGGTCCAAGGCCAATCCTGGCAAAACCTGATGCAGATGATGTCTGCAGTGTCACTGAAAGCATCTTTGTGACAATTCTGCATTTCCCAAAAATCGAAATAAATTACTACGTCAGTTTTAGTTTCTTTAATTGTGTTTCTGGATTAAAACTGCAGCAATGTATTGTTCTTAGCTTCATTATAAATGAGCCTTATCACTCTCAGAAATAATTCTTTGGGCCTTGGTAAAGGGAGCTTTGAAATGTTTTTAGTAAAAATACTGTGAAAGCTGAAGACTGTGATATCTCATTTCCCAAACTCAAAACATAAAGTGAGCAGGTCAAAGCCATCAGTAATGATGTGCTCTGCATTTTACTAGACGAGACATGGATACCCCCAGTCCACTGCAGTGTTAACAAAGCCTTAAGAAGGTGAAAAGAAGAGCACTGAACACTTAAAAAGCTGTTTTAATCATGTCCAGCCCAATTGGGTTCCAACAAAATAACACTGTAGGATACCAGATGTGCTCCAGATGCATGCTGCTCCTGCTGCAGAGATGGCCTCCTTTTTGCACTGCTGTTTTCTGAATTATAAACCAAGCATTGCCTTACCGTGATGCAGCATTGTCACCCCACATCATCTGTCTGTGGGGAGTGTGCATGTTCACCATGTCCCGTATTCAGTTAGCTTTCCCTTGGGGTGTCCACTGTTCTCCCGTAGTCTAAAGAGATGCCATTAGGTTGACAATAAGGCCACCTTGATTCAGTGGACCATCACTCAGTCACATGTAGTTACTTCTTTTGTATCATAATAGCCTCCCACACCTCACCTGCAAATACAATGAAGGGGCAATGGAATGAAAAGTGATAGTTAGTTAAGAAAAGTACATTTGAGAGAAACAAAACAAATCAGTTACACATTCTAATCCTCACTAAGGGAATTTTGACCATAAATTAATAATTTAAGTGTGACTAAGAAATATTTCATCACAGTTTGAAGACACTCGTTCAGTGTGGACTCTAATTTAACCTCACATCTGGAGCTGACAGTGTATTAGGATGTGGATGAAATGACAGATTATATTTCATAACTGTACAGCAAGTTAAAATCAGTACTTCAGATCAATAGCAGCCCACGTTGTGACATTAAAGAACATCCACTGCTAGGGTCTGTCATCAGGCCATACTGCTGAAAGTTTTGCTATTTCTGTTTTTTATGTTCAGAAGTCACAGTTTCCACAAATGCTTGTCCCAAGAGGCCTTCTGTATTTTTTTACATTTTCCCCATCTCCTGTGCTTAATGATGCATCATGGACTTTTTTGGTAACTTTTGAACTGAAAAGCACACAGAATGAATCTCAAAATAAGGAACTGGCTGCGCCCCTAGGGTACTTTATGGAAGCCGCCTTGATCATGAAAAGAGTACACCATTGATACAGACCATGGGTCAAGTCAAAGCAAGAGCCAGGCAAACTTCACAAGGAATTCTCACCAGTTTGCACTTTACCTGCAAGAGGTGATTTCGTAGAAACAGATGTTAAGGTCACATGCTCTTCAGAGTTTTGTACACCTCGGGCATAAATTTAGACTTTTGTGGGCTGTTAATTACAAACTCCATGCTTTTAACAGCTTTTAACTAGTGTAGTCTGGTAAATGCTTTGTTCTCCTTGGCAACAGTTATAAAACTCAAAGCGTACAGTTTCTGCCTTTAAAATGTACAAATGTATAGCATAGCATATTTTATATATATATATATATAATATATATATATATATATATATAGAGAGAGAGAGTTGTTAGATGTAGCTGCAGCCTGTATTAAAAGTATTCAGGTTCAAAGTGGAGTGCCAGGCCAGTGCCGGGCACACTCCTGCTCACATTCATTCATACTGGGCCAGTTTACATGTGCCAGTTAGCCTAACATGCATGTATTTGGTAAGTGTATGGAAACAGTTACACCAAAATGAGGAGATGATACAAACTGCACACAGGCAGTGACTTACACTCACTCATCACTGCAAGAGCCATCTTTTAAAATGCCATTCATAAATCCAGTTTGGTCAGGACACTATACACTATCCTAACATCTCAGTGCTGAAATTCTGGATTTTGATTTTCTTTAAGAAGTTTTCAATAATTGACAGTGGCCTAAAATTGTAGTAATAAATGATAAGTACACCTTTAGCAATTTGCTAAAAGGTACCACCAACAGGTGATTTTGCAAACTGATGTGAGGTTGTGCCCTTCTCTTGATTTGACACTTGATGCGGTGAGCCAGTGTGGTCCGTCTGTACAATTCCGTCCATAAGGCATAAGGCAGAAACTAAAAACAGGCTGACACTCCGAGTTCTGAAGGTTTTTTTGCCCTGCCTTTGAAAGCGCCTAGTGAAGTGTTCAGTTTAAACATTTATTTTTACATACAGAATATGTAAGCATATATCAGTTTTCAAAAAAATAATGACCTCATAATTTGTGGTGAGAGACACTGGAGCAAATATTTTTTTGAAAATGATGAACTTGGTAAATGGCACCCATCCAATACACAAAACAAAATGGAAAAAGGTCAAATGTGGGGTTAACATCTCTAAAGACTATATTATAATGAATAGCTGATTTCCTAGCGTGCCATTGATGGAAGCTGGCGAGAAGCGTGCAGTGTGTTGCCAGCTGCTGTGGTACGCCTGATGTACCTGAACTGTGCATTTTAAACATAAAGACTATTCAGAGATACTGAGGCGGTGCAGAGCTCAGACCTGATTTGTTCTGAGTAACCTTTCACATAAACTGTTGTCATATAAGCTTCTCCGTCTAGCATGGAACTGCATAGCGTCAGAAACTGGACAGATGAATACTTTTACGTGTTTAGAAGTGACCTTCTCTCCCAGTAGCTTGAAGGTTAACTTTTACTTCAGCTTACAGTATACTACACTTAGTACTTTAACAAATAAATATAAAGTCCGCCACATTAACACAAGACGACAAACATTGTCAAATCTTGTTTTCTTTCATATTTTCAAAGCACAATTTTCTTCCTACACTTGTTCTATTCAGTGTCAGGCTATGGGGATCCTATGCCCGAAGTGAGGGGTGCTAGATGGCATTGTGCCAGCCTATTGTAGGGCACCTTCTCTTGTTCCAGGTGGATTAGGTGTCAGCAGCCCACCAAAGAGCAGGTCTTTGCCCTGTCAGAGATGACACCAGGTCGTCCCGATTCTTGTGCAGCCTCACTATGCCCTTCCAAACACAGGATTTGAAATGGAGCACAACCGATTCCTTTATTTCTACAGTTTAAACACGCAAACCCAAATAAAGCCCAATGAAAGGGATACAAAGATTTTTGCTAATTAACTTTACAGTAAAAAGGAATTACGTGGGATCTAGATCTGGGCTAAGCAGCGTCTCAGATCCCAGTACTACCCGAGAAAAATAATGAGGAAACAGCAACACTCACAGTCACAAAACATACAGAGGTTAAGACAAAAGAGATCATACAAACCAGAAAAGCAAAACGCAATGCACAGACCAACACTCAAAGTCAAAAGCTACTTAAGGTATTTTTTTGTTTTTTTGCATTTTCTAGCCTGCTGAAGAAATTTGTTTCTAGAATCCCAAATCTTGGACACCTCCATCTTTATACTAGGCAATGCTATCATGCAACATTACGTGATGGCAGCAGCGTTTCATTACCAATAAGAGTATGGCTGACATCATGTGAAAAATAATCAAAATGGTGGCACCTGTAATGACAGCATGGCGACATGAGAATAACAAATGAGTTCAATTTTGTTAAACTGGAAAGATAAATGGCAAACGAGTACAAAAGTGGCCTCTCTGACATCACAAACCAGTACATCATGACAGTACCAAATAGCAGAGCTGTACAACCTTGAACAGGAGCCACTCCGTCTTTTTCTGTAAATAATTTTTTAACTGCACTGTGGCAGTTTTGTGAATTTCCCCTTGGGATTAATAAAGTATCTATCTATCTATCTATCTATCTATCTATCTATCTATCTATCAGTGGATCTGCAGTAACATTGCCGCCCATGTCTTGTGTTTAACTGACATATTTTTCCTACCTGGCATTAACTTATGTACACAGTGGGCAGCTTCCTAAGTAAACTGTCGCCCTTTTGTTTGATTTTCTCCCCCGTGGTGTTTTCAGGTTTTGCAGACAGTCTATTTCTTCTTGTTTTCCTTCCTGTTTTTGGCCATTGACACCCATTCATCTGCTGTACCACCTATGAGTGCCAAGTCTCCCTTTGCTGTTTGCACTTGCACTTGGCAGACGTTTGAGACATGATTCCCTTGCCACGCAGGGCAGGAGGCAGCCAGAGACCGTGGAATAAATGTGTCTCAAAGAGTCCGAGTTTGGCGGCTGTCAGATGCTGCAGTGAACCCTTATATTTAGCAGGGATATACTGGACACATCGATGCATTCTCACTTACACATATTGAAAGTTGTGGGTGTCACAATTTTTTTTGAAAGTCATAAATGCTTCAGCCAGTAAAATCAGCATCCCACTTCATTGCCGGTGAGTTCAATCGCAAGACAGAAGCTCGCTGCCCACAGGATGTCTGACGTACGCAGAGCCTCTCCTCCTCAGTAACATGCGTACTGTTTGTAAGTGATATAAACGGCAGTGCAGGTTAAAATATAAAGCAGGCTGGTTCTTCAGGAAGTTGCCGTTAGTAAAATGCTAAATAAGCCAGGCCAGAGTCAACGCAGCACGTTAGGCTGTCGTGATACATTAAACAGCAATGAAAGAACAAATTAGGCCACACTTGCTAAAAATGTTAGTCTGTAGTTAGCAGAGTAAATAAAGGTGATGCAGCAAACTCCCCTTTGAAGGTGCTGAAGTCAGAAGGAAAGCTTGAGCAGAGAAATACACAAGCTTGTTCTGTTTTTAGCAGCCATTCCTGGCAGGGAAGAGCCGAGCGGAGAGGCCCGAAAGAGGGAGTTCTGATAGCGGTGGCCACTGATGGCGTAGGGGCGCTGGGTAATGACACCACACAAGACAAATTGCACTTCCACTGGCAATGGCATGAAAAATCTCTTATAGCACAGGAAGGGAGGGACCCCACAAACAACAAGCGGATGGAAAGCAGCTTTTCATTTTTAGAAACGGAGCAAACCATAGAGCTAGCCAAATTATACAAATTGTGCAGTTATTTGTTTGTATTCTTATTAACCGCACAATACTGTTAAGGAAAAAAAATCCATTTTCATTTTGGTTCAAAATAAAGAATACAGAAAGACATGTGTGACGCACATTGTGCAGACAGTCCTCTGTCAGTCTTTTAACTTGCGTGCACCATTTAGACGGAGCACTCGGCGCAGGCATGCATGTGTGCTGCCATGGCAGCTCTTAAATCAATGAGGCACATTTATGTTTCATATGGAACTCTGAGGTTCCACGCTTGGAAAGCATTTTCAGAATAACTCGGCAGCATGTCTTTTGCTTTTCTAACGCTTGGGCTGAAGATTTTCATTTGAGAGGACTGCATCTTATAGCTTTGGGTCCTGAACGAGCGCAGCAATGTAGGAAGAAGGATCAGCAAAGTAATAACAAGTTAGTTAAAAATGAAATGCCGTATAAGGCCCAGTGTTTAAACATGACAGGTGTCACAATGAGGGGCTCTGACAGCTACTCGGAACACAAGACGGTGTCTGCTGAAGTTATACAGCGTGTCGGCCATGGACTCTTCTGCGTGTGCGCACATCATATGCTTTTCACCAGGGCCTGATGCACATTGTCCCTGAGCTAACCCCATGGGCACTGTTGTCTCAGCCCATTCAAACACAGAACCAGAGTTAAGTAAGTGCCCACCACACCAGGTGATGCAGTCTTGTACAAGAGGGGCCTAGTTACACATTTATGGGGCTCAGACAGACTGCTGTCACCCCCTGCACATCTAGCACCACAGACCCAACCTTTAAGTACCACACTATGTAGGTGTGCAGTGTATGTGTTAGGCTACAGAAACCCTCGCAAGCTTCAGAAGAAGGATTGGATCAACAGGCGAGGGGCCCCAAGAGTGGCTGATCCAGATGAGATTTTATAGTGTAAGCGTGACGGTTGTGAAGCGGTGTCTTTGAGGAGCCACATTGCCTCAATGTGGTGTGACAAAAGGCCATTGCCGATGTTTTAACAATTCTACCTTTCTGCCTTGACCAGGTGAAGCCACGGTTCACAAGCAAGTGCCCACCTCACCCCCGGCCTCTGAAAACAGCAGCGCAGCCCACAGCATTGGAAGCACGCAAAGCACGCCATGTTCAAGCAGCAGCACAGCCTAGCGCTGGGGAGCCAAGCACCGCGTGGCAGCTTCACCTTTCTTCTTTGATGCTGCCTTTCCTGGAATGAAAGAAATACATTTTTTGGTTTGCTTTTGAAAGCCAAGTACATTTTTGTTTTACCGAAACCAAAAAGAAAACAAATAGCCTGATGTGTTTTCACCATCTTCACCCGTTTAAAACATTCAAGGATCCTGCAAGCACATCACACTTTAGTGTGGAGCAAAATAACCAAAGATTGTAAAGTGACTTAAAGAAACGCACTGCCGGGTCATCCTAATGGGAAAGTCAGGACATGATTTATGGCTTTAATCTTATTTTATTTCTGTTCCAAATGCTGCTTTTAATTATCATCCTTTGATGATGGAAATTAAGCTTTTAGGGTGGAGTTGTGTGAACCAGATATTTAAAAAAGCCTTCATTTTGATACATGCCAGCATCAGAAGTAAGTACCAAATTAAAAATAGTAAATAATGTCTGCTAGCAAAAGTCTCTGGCAGACGTAGTGAGTTTATTATAGAAGTTATTTAACTTGGCAATGAGGGATGTTTGCAGAAAAAACAAGATTGTTGCTTTTTCTGACAAGTAAATAACTTTATGACATGAATAAGTCAAATACCATTTATATATAATAATAATAACAATAATAATAATAATAATAATTATGCAAATATTGGTAGTAATATAAAAAGATGACAACGTTTTATCTTTTTAGTGCCTTTGCCTTGTAACAGGTGCGATACAGACAAATATTACCAATCTGTTTAAGAAGGGGCATTAACAAAAAAAATCAAAGGCTGGAATACCCCAGCATGTCCCATAACCAAACATTATAACACACACACACACACAAACATGTATATACTGTGTATATATTAAATTAAATAGTAATGAAGCCAAACAAAAGTTTGAAATTGGGGTTAATACCACTTCAGCGTACCTTTTATGTGATCTTTGTAACCGTTGAATAAAGCTGAGCTTTATAATTAAAAGCTGAGCTCCGCTCCTCAACTCCTGCGTGGCGCTCGGCAGAAGAAGTCAAACAGTGGATTTCTGTTCAGTTCAACTGTCCCAGCAAAAGTTATGACCTAAAAAATGTTAACCATCCTGTTGTACGGCTGGATCAGAAAATCCACCCGGTTTAGGGCAATTGGAAGTAAGCCCATTCCCCAAATCTCCCAGTGCCGTTCGGTCTCCAGTCTCATCCATGGCGGCGCTCCCACGTGTTTAGCCAAGTCTCTGGAAGGTGTCAGCCACACAACTCCCTCGAGCACTCGTGAAGTGCCACTTGTCATTCGTTATCAAAGCACTATACGTGCAGTGGCAGATCCCTCATTTGGCGTTGCATGAAAGTTTGAACCCCTGTAACCCTGAAACGCGAAAGCCATCCATTCCGGTGCTGGGTTGGGGTAAAAGAGAAGGACAGAAGGGAGCGTGCTAGGATGGCAGGGAGAGGTAAATATTGGAGGAAGAGACTCTCACGATCCATGTAGACTACTTGTGTCATTGTCAGAATGCCAAACTGTGTGTAACTTTAACAGCATTGCTTGCTGCAGTCTGTATTTTGTAGAATGTATTTTTTATCTGAAATGTATTAAATATTTGTTGTATGTAAACATTTATAGATATCTTCAAAGAAGATAAATGTATTTTAGTAACACAGCTATATTTTTTACTACTTTGTCGACAATGTGTGTAAATTCAAAATTATTATTTCAAAGTATTTACAAACAGAGCCAATCTATAAAGTCATTTTAATTCATGTACTGTGAATGATTATGCTATGTTATTTTTGCTACTACCATGTAAATTGCTTCTTTCAGCTGTCTGTCACCTTAAGATTGTTGTATGTAAAATACTTGCTTCAGTCAAAAAAAAGCTTTCTACAAATTAGCCAACGCATTGAACGTGTGTTTAGAGCGCCATGTGAATCAGGTTTACTAAGCTCTTTTTGTTATGTTGCAAAACCAAAGGATCCCATAATGCAAAACTTTTTGGAATATTTTTTGTAATATATTAAATAAAGTGTGTAAGAAATACAAAGATGCACACACACAGACACACACACGTATATGGTGTTTGGACTGAATCTGATATTTTTTTAAGTGTTTTTTGGCCAAGATGTTTTAATGTCATTACTTATTCAGTACTCCATACTTTGGAGTGGGACCCCCCGAACTGAGACGTGCTAATTTGATGCCCCTTAAATTTGTGCCAGCTTGGTCATCCTCACCTAGCACTTTGTCAGGGAGGGTTTTATACCCACTAATCTTGTCACCCTTTCCCCACTTCGAGTCCTCCATTTTTACAAACCCAATTATATTTTCTAGGGTTGCACATTTATGTTTTTCAACCGTTAAGTTTAAAAGGGTCAGGTTGGGCTTAGGGATCTTCTGTGACTTGCATACAGGATGACCAAATTGTCCTGAAAATTAGGACAAGACAATAAATGAATGGTCTGCTAACTCTCCCAAAACAAACCAAGTTCAGTCCAAGAAATATGCAAACCTCCATGAAGGTGAATCACAAGTGCCTAAGAACTTGAGAAGTCGGGGACAAAACTGAGCAATCTCGGGGGGTTCTGACATAATGGAGGCTTGTTATGTTGGCTCCACTCTTAGACCCGGTCCATTCATTTTACTCAGATGATGTATTCTTCAGCGACACCTCTGGGCAGTTTTATGCAGCCTGTCGCAACACAGAGAAGTGATTTCCACCAGTCTGACAATCCGAGAGTGGATGTGTGTCCTGTTGACTCGTGTATTGTGTAGGAGGAACTCATCTCCAGCCATCCTCCTCTGGTATCTTCATTTAATTTGATTGGATTTTCCAAACTGTTAACGTCTATCGATCTAAGACGAGACAGGCACTCTGTTTGCCGTTTTAACTCTCACTTTAGGTGAGTTAGCATTTCTTTTTAACTCTTCTCTCAAGCAGATACCAATAAATGCCTTGTACAGAATTTAATGTCTGAACAAACGTCTGCTTACGTGCAGCCTGTACATTGGAAAGGACCCCATAATTCATGAGTTAAGACCCTCATGTCAAGAGGCATTTTATCAAGCACAGTAACTGAATGGGCTAACTACATAACTGTGGCAAACGCTTGTTCTTAAAGAGTGGAGAGATTCAAAGAAGAGGACATCACAATACACATTGCAACATCCATAAATAGTCGAGCAACGTTCTAGCAATGAGGACGTGAAACGTGATTTCACTGCTCACCTTCACATCTCTCTCGATGGTCAGCTTTGAAAATTCGATTCACTTTAAGGTTAAAAGAGAAAAACGTTTCTTCTTACTTTAACAGAGATTGTAAATGTTTCATTTTGGCAGTTCTTATCAAGTGTTATCTACCTCACCAGTTTTATTAAATATTCTTTTTTTTTTTTTTACTTTGATGAGATTTTTGATGTAGCAGTTTTAAAAGTCCCAGTGTATATAGAAAAGAACGAATGTATTGGATTAAACAAAAGTTTTCAATGTAACACATCTGTTTGCGACCAAATGCAATTTGTCTCATGTTTTAAGCTGTTGAAAAGTGCCTTTGCTGTAAATAGCTCTGTGTATGTTTTTGTTTTTTCAAAAATAATAAAGTTGTACCAGCACTCAAGAATGTAATTGCATTCATTTATTATTGGTTATAAACTAATTTGATTTGTCACAGGCGTTGCAAACAGCGCGTGTTCTCCTTAAGGGGTGGGGTTTGGGTTGACTGTGGAAAACCAGCTGGGGCAGACGTGACTGTCACACGTATGTGTGAGTCCTCCAGTTCTAAACTACGCCAGTCTTATTCTCGATTACACTGAAACAGGACGCTCAGGTCTACTTTGTGTTTTATGGTGTACAGTAAATAGAAAAAACTTACATTGTGACAGTAAGGATACACCCTATGTGAAGTTTAATTTGCCTGCTCAACACAAAAGAATATTTATTTACTGTAGCATCCCAGCGAGAGGCACAAAGACGCCATTGGGGAGTTTGGCCTTGTCAAGTAAAGTGACATCTGAGGGAACAAACCAACAACAACAAAGCAGACCTGAGGAACAACGGGGACTAGTCTAAGCACATTATTGGCAAAAGGAAAAATTGATCATAATAGATATACGTGCAACAACTGGCCATAAAGTGTTCAATTTAACAACACACAGTTCACAGAACACTTAAGACAGTAAACTGCGTCCTGTAACTCAGCGGATACCCGTCAGCCATGTAAAGCACAATCCAATGCTGGGAAGAAAGACGAAAAGGCCTCCAGTCCTGAAGGGCAACACAAGTTAAGTTCAAAGATTATAGATCAGGAGAAACTAAAAGGACATCTGTGGGGAAAAAAAATAGCAAAAAGTGCCACTAAAGTTAGTGCCACTCCTAAATGAATCTGCCGCTAGTTAAAAAAGGTGCATCACTGTCGAACATGAGGGGCTCCTACCAGTGATATTTTCATAATGAAAACGAGAACTAGAACTAAAAATATCGTTTTTTGTTTTATAGGCACAAGAACTGAATTAAGGCAAACAGAGAAACTAAAACTGAATAAAAATAAAAATTAGTGATATGTGAACAAACTAAAACGAGAACGAAAATGGAGTATAAATGAAAAACACAGCAATAGCATTTTCATTCAGTCCGGTTCAGTCATGCAGAGGAGTTGTTTGTAAGCCACCCTGAGCCTTCAGTCACATTGCGCTGTTCACTATGCGCTGATTTTGTAACTTGGGCCTACTATAGTCATGTGGTGCAACATCCGTAAAGGACCGCTGTTTGTTTGTTGAGCACATTTGGCTTGTTGGGTTGAAGCAGTAATCACTTGTGGCTGACGATGGCAAGTTTTGCACAGGTGTTTGCGGGTAGAAAGCAAGAAAGTAACGTGTGGAAATACTTTAATTACAGTACATAAGATAATAAAAGCAAATGTAGCATGCGAGAAGAAGAAAAAGAGTGCGGATTTTAGTTAATGGGAAGAATACTACGAATCTGAGGGCTCATTTAGCTCGACATCATCCAACGATTTTAAGTGCATTAGATGAAGAAAACAAGACTAAAGCTGAGAAGAGAAAGGAAGAAACATACAGTCTGCTGGCGCCAGTGACCATGGACCTTGTCTGTGTACCTGCATCACAGGCGTTCATCGAGCAAATATTTTTTTTTCACTGTGTGACTATCTTTGCAACATGAACAAATCTCTCGAAATGAGCGCTTGTTTAAAGCTTAACAGCCAACGTGCTTGTATAGACTGGTTTCTTGGGTTAAAACATTTGATCTTGCTGACGACACTCATTAGGCCACGTAATCGGTTTGATCATTGATAGTCAAGCTGTGCTATGACGGTATTATGAACTGGGAATGTATTTCATTGACTGAAACATAACTTGCATTGAAATATGTGTAGGCTGGCATTTATGGTCTTGCAACAGAAAAAATATTATGTAAAAAAGCCAGAAATAAATAAAGAAAAAACTAAAATTTTAAACAAAGATCTAGCCTGAAGAAGGGGCCTGAGTTGCCTCGAAAGCTTGCGTATTATAATCTTTTTAGTTAGCCAATAAAAGGTGTCATTTTGCTTGGCTTTTCTCTACATTCATAATGGCTAACACGGTACAACACCCTAGTACACGGGTGTCAAACTCCAGTCCTGGAGGGCCGCAGTGGCTGCAGATTTTCATTCTGACCACCTTCTTAATTAATGACCAGTTTTTGCTGCTAATTAACTTCTTGTGCCTTAATTATAATTAACTTGACTCAGGCCCCTTAGTTGTTTCTTTTTCCTTAATGAGCAGCCAAACAATAATGAGACACAAAATAAGCTGCCACATGACCAGCTAACCTGTGCCCGTCACACAAGATCTGAAAATAAAAAATGTGAAGTTCTCAGTAAGGCTGATCTCTCAGATCATCAAAATATATTGATGGTGTTCTTAGGAAAAACAGAAAATCAACAGTTTTGGAAATGTCTGCTGTGGCAGAATGAGAGCAGCAATGAGCCATGGAATTAAATAGCGAGTTTAATTGGCTTCTCATTAAGAAACTGGTTGGAGTGAAATTGGCTGGAGTTTGACTTTCCAATTTAGCTGGTCATCAGTGGCTCGTTTAACATCTCAATTCTGTTTGGCTGCCATTTAATGAAGAAACAAATCAATTCAGAACACTGATTCCTTAAACACAGGGCTATTAAAATGAAGGGAAAAGAAGTTAATTAGCAGTGAAAACTGCTCGTCAATTAGAAAAGGGTTAGAATGAAAACCTGTAGCCACTGCAGCCCTCCAGGCCTGGAGTTTGACACCCCTGCCCTAGTACTACAAACACAGACATAAATAAAAATTGTTGTCTCCACTGAAAACTAGAACAAAATAAAAATAATTTTATAAAATAAAAACTAAAACTACAATTAATATCGGAACTGAAATATCACTGCGCCTCCTACACACAGTGTGAGGTGGACCATCTGTCGAGTTCTCAGGATCTGCGGCCTGCTTTACCAGGTTGTTTTAGGGGATGCTGTGACACAATCAGAGGTGGGTAGAGTAGCCAAAAATTGTACTCAAGTAAAAATAGTGTTACTTCAAAATAATATTACTCAAGTAGAAGTAAAAAATAGTCATCCAGAAAATTACTCAAGTAAGTGTAAAAAAGTATTTGGTGAAAAGACGACTCAAGTACTGAGTAACTGTTTGATCATAATAAATGATTTATTTTTTAGAAATGTAATAAGACAGACAAAAATATAAAATAATGTGCAAATTCTGCTATTTCCAAATAATAAAATAAAAAATAAGTAAAAATAAATAACATCTTTACAAAATAAAGATGCTCAAATAACAAAAAGTTCCAAATCTCAGTTTTTCACAACAAAGCTTTTGAAGCCGATACCTACAGTAGGTAACATGTGTGTTTGAACAGTGCAAACTACTTACAGTGACACGATATACTGCACACTGACAGTATAATACTGCATATTCACTTGCCCTCCATATAGCACAGCTGATAGAAAATAACATTAAAACAAGGCAGCTTGTGCACGTACAAGAAATCTCACTTTACCTTGACTGTCTGTGCCTGTGCATGTTTGGTTAAAACGTGCTTGTTCTTCACTCAGTGAAGTGATGGTTAAGCTTCAGCACGAGTTGGCTCTCAAGGTTCTTGCAGTGAAGCTGTGACTGTTTAGCAGTTATCAGGAGCCCTGTATGACTAAAATGTCTCTCACAGGCTGCAGACACAGGAAGTTTGTGTGTGGTCATGTGACTGCATGGTTACGTCTGATTAGTGCAATGGAGTCATGTGAATATTGTTGCAACGTCTGATTGGTGTAACAGTCATTCAGTAGAACCTCTGGCGACTTCTCTTCGACTAAAATATAGCGTATGTAAATGTGTAAATGGAAAAAAGTAACGAATCGAGTGTTGTCCAATGTAGCGGAGTAAGAGTAGCGTTTCTTCTTCACAAATGTACTCAAGTAAAAGTAAAAAGTATGGTGCATTTAAACTACTTGTAGAAGTAAAATTTTTTTAAAAAGTTACTCAAGTAAATGTAACGGAGTAAATGTAACTTGTTACTACCCACCTCTGGACACAATTCACAGGTCAAGGGCATTAGTAGAGCTTCAGTGCCCATGAAAATATTCACCCTTTGGAAGTTTTCACATTTTATTGTCATACAATCCAATGGATTTGATTTGTCTTTTTTGACAGAAACAGAAAAACAGAACAGAAAAAGAGTGATTAATGCCAACGTGAAAGCAGATCTCCACACATTGGTCTAAATTCATTACAACTCTAAAACACAAAACGACTGCTCATATATGTATTCACACCCTTTAAAATGACAGCCCCCTAAATCAGTGTTTCCCAAACTCGGTCCTGGGGACCCCCTGTGGCTGCAGGTTTTTGTTCCAACCAGATTCCTAATCAGTGACAACACCTGATAACGCTGATCTCATTTAATTAGCTGGTATTTTATTTTTCTTTTATTCTACATTCAGAAAAGCTCAGCAGCATGATTTTTACATTTATAAGACTTTTAGAAATATTTCTGCTTTTGCTATAGATTTAAATGCTTAACTCTCTTTTGTTGATTTCATTATATTTTGCCCTTTCTCTGTGCAGTTTTTCCCCTTCGTTGTATCTTATTAATGACAATTAAAAATGAGCAGAGCAGACATGCTGGCAAACAACACTGAATAATCAAAGGATGCAACTACTTTAGTGTCAGACCCACTAATTAGTAAATAATGGATTAATTAAACAATTAGAACACCTTGAAAAGTAGCATGAAAATCAAGATGAAAATACTGTTAAAAAGAAAAAACAAAATACATTATTCCCCTATAACTGCTTGGTACATTTTAATATTTTTTTTTTAGCAAACAATATAGAAATTAGTTTTCTAATTTCGATATTGTTCCCAAAACACAAAACTTGGGAAATAACACTTAATTAGCCCAGGGGTTCAATTAAAAACAGAAGCTGGTTGGAACAAAAACCTGCAGTCACAGGGGGTTCACAGGGCCAAGTTTGGGAAACACTGCCCTAAATCATCACTGGGGCAGCCAGTTGGCTTTAGAAGTCACATTGCAAATGGAGACCACCAGTCTGTGGTGAGTCAATATGGTGGCCTAACCTACACAGTGTGGTGGATTGCCGGCATGTTACTCTGGCCCTCACCCCCAGGCCGCCAGGAGGAGCCCTCCCGACAGCATGATCATGCCCCTAGTTCCAGCAGGGCATCATGGACTTTGTAGTGTTTATACACAGCCCTGCTGGATACGTTGGGGTCCACCAGGCGTCGCTGTAGGGGGGCTCATAGGCTCGCATGTGCCCTATAACCCGGGAGTACGTCATAGTCATGTGACGGGAAGAAACAACGTGCTCCCGGGGTGAAGAAAGGAATAAGGAATTGTGGACTGATTGGACAGGAACACCTCCGGGTCAGGGTGTATAAAAGGATTGTGGGAAGGCCCAGACAGTGAGCTGAGCTGGGAGGTAGGAGAGCGAAGTGTCTGGGCGAGGAGGAAGGAGTATTGGTTGGTTTTGTGATTTAGGAGTGTAGAGTGGAGGGTGCTTTGTGCACTGTATAATAATAAAAGTAATAATTATTATACTTTCACCTGGTGTTCAGAGTGGTACCTGAGGGTTCAAGGGAGCACTAGCGCCCCCTACTGCCACAACAGTGAAGCCAACAGAGCACTCCAAGCAACTCTGTGAGAGACACAAGTTAAGGGATGGTGACAAGAAAATCTCCAGGGGCCTCATGTATAAACGGTGCGTACGCACTGAAATGTTGAGTACGAATGTTTCCACATTCAAATCGCGATGTATAAAACCTAAACTTGGCGTAAAGCTACGCACATTTCCACGGTACCTCGTACCCTGTCGTACACAAGTTCTCCGCTCGCTTTAACGTACTACTTTAGTTACGATGGGATTTAAGAAACTAGTACATTAAACAATTTTAAGATTAAGTTTATGATGTTCTACTTTAATGACAAAATAAACTACGTGATTAAAGTTGACATTTCGTGCTTTTTTCCCCGTGTACTTATTTTTTTTTCTCTGTACCCTAATAAGCTTTCATATGACACTCAGACGGTGGGCTACGATTCGCTTTTTCACAGCAACTTTGATATGCGACTTCTTTTTTATTTTGGCACTGTGTGACTTTGTGAACTTGAGCTTTCGAGTTTCTCCGACACGCTATGTCACTCAATCAGCTTCCTTTTCTTGTTTATACCACTGTTTAAACCAACAAATAGTATGTTTTTCCTTGCTTCCACTTGGTATTCGCTGAAATTGTTCTATTTTTCCTCGTGGTTTTGCCATTGTCTTTTCACAGAATGCTGAGCTTAAGGGTTATTTATATTGATTTAGATATTCAAAGGGGCGTAACTCTGGGAGGAGTTGGGGCAGGACAGCAGGCGCATGCATGTGCGTTACTTTTCACGCTGATTGGGATTCATTTAGCGGAAGAACATGGAAGTTTGCATACACACAGATTCCTGCATCTGGATTTTTCTGTGCATACGCACATTCCCACTTTTGTGCTTACGCCATGTTATAGTGTGAGTTCTACGCACGGCGTTATACATGAGGCCCCGGTCACTGAAACTCCCCTGGAGTCCAGTTAAGTCAATTGCCGAGAAATGTCAAGAGTATGGCACAGCTGAAAATCTGCTGTCCACAAAAATGGAGTGATTGTGCAGAAGATGACTGGTGAGGACGGCTACCAAAAGAGACCTATGAGAACTCTGAAGGAGTTAATAAGCTACAGAGGGGCTCAGACTGGAGAGACGGTGCAGGCAACAACAGAAGAGTGGCAAAGAGAAATACTCTCGTGATATATTGGTGAGAGGCTCTGAAGAAGGTTCTGCGGTCTGATCAGACCAAAAGTGAGCCTTTTAGCCATCAGACTAAACACCTAAGCCAAACACAGCACATTATCAGATAAACACATTGTCAGCATGAAGCATAGTGGTGGCCACATCATGCTGTGAGAATACTTCTCTGCAGCAGGCCCTGGAAGGCAGTAAAATACCTGGAAATCCTGGAAGAAAACCTCCTGCAGTCTGCAAGAAACCTGCACCTTGGGAGAAGATTTGCCTTTTGGGGAAAACATTGACCCCCCAAGAATAAAGTCAAAGCTACACAGGAATGGCCTAAAAACACCCACAGTGGTCGAGTCAGAGTCCAGATCTCAGTCTAATGGAGAATTTGTGGCTGGACTTGACAATGGCTGTTCACTTACCATCTTCATGCTACCCAGGTGTGTCTTTGCTCATCTTACACTTGACAACTATAATGTCGCTCGATGGAGGGGGATAGGCCTCTTTTAAAGCTGGACTACAGAATACTTCCAGCACATTGGAAGTGTAGACTAGAAGCCCCCACAAGAACTTTCTCCAGATGTCCCCAACAGGGATTGTTCTTCCAAGCACAATTCCCATATGGCAGTGCAGCTGTGGCAAAGGTAGAGTGCCACCCACTGTACAGGGGGACATACTAACCCAGCAGGCAGACCTCCACTGCCCAGCCATTGCATTAACATTCTTCTTTGGTAAGGTACCACCAAGCCCCCCTGCCATGATGGCACAACACCCAGAGCCCAGCCTCCTTCCCAATGTGTCTATTTAAAAACATCAACATCACATCTTCACAAAATATTTGGTGGAGCAGAAACCTCTGGAACCTCAATCAGAAAAGACCAAACAATGCTGATTATACTCCTTATCTGCTACAAAGACTAAACAACGGGCAATTTAGTGAGGACAATCCAAACACCCTGATAAAACCTTCACGTTCACTTGCTGAAGCTGACAATTTGCTTTCCAAGAGAGCTTTTTTCATAGATTTCTTAAATTTATAAACCCTTAGTACTTCGCTTTCATTGAGCCTCGATAACATCAGGTGAGATCTTGACAAGAAGATTTAGGACACGGGAAAGGACAACAGAAGTAAATGCTGACAGAGATTATAAGTAATGTTAAGGCCCGAGATGTTCTCCAGTCAATTTCATTAGCAGTTTCTCATGATTTATTAGGAGTTTGTATGCTTGTCTGTTAAAAGCAACAGAAAAACATGTCAGGTGCTCCACCTAAGGAATGAAGTTTGAATTGATAAACTGGAGGAGCGTCAGTGTCATTGTGACTTTACAGATTTTCATGGAGGATAATTAAAAATTACTAAGTTACTAATTACATTTACAGAAAACTTTTGTCACTACTCAGAGCTCTTTACATGGGGGGTGTGACGGCAGCCATTCTTACTCCACCATGCATTAGTTATTAGGTGGTGAAGGGGGGGGGGGGGAGAGAGAGAGAGACGGTTAGCCAATTAGAGATAAGGGATGGTTAGGGGGCTGTGGTGGACAATTTAGGCAGAACATCAGGAATCTCTTTTCAAAAGATCTTTTTCATCCACAGAGAGTCAGGACCTCAGTTTTACATCTCATCAGAAGGATGGTGTCCCCATTGCTCTGTCAGGGTATTGGGACCACAGGGTGAGCGCCCCCCAATGGCCAACACCCCTGCCAGCAGCAACCTGAGCTTTTTCGGGTTGGCTTCCCAACCAAGTAATGGCCAAGCCTGAACGTCCTTAGCTTCAGGGGGCGAACCTGTTCTGAAGTGCAGATGGCATGGCTGTTGGGTGGTGACAGATTTTATCTCCTTCAGTTGTGTAGCTACACAGTGTAACACGAATGTAAGTTTAATGTCACTGTGCTCTGTGCAAGAAATTATTTTATAAATTCATTCACATGTGCAGGCCAAAGTTAGCACACAGAGGCTAGTCAGCATTTAGAAACTGCTAGCATTTGGAGAATGAAGGGGACAACTGCGTAAATAGGCATTGTACTATTCCTGTATTTTAGAGATGAAATTAAATCCTTTCCTTTCCTTGTTTGGAAACCAAAGAAGGGCCTACACGTGGAGAAAACAGTATAAAGACGTGGACAAGCAGTCAAACACTTAGAAGCCGAAGGACAGAAGATTATGTCATCCGTCCGGAAAATCCTTTCAGCGCAGTGACGAACGATGGCAGACTGTATTTATCAAGATCCCACCTTGATAAAGTTTGTCATGGCTTCCCGTCTGTAACGCCGCATAAATCGTCATTAAAGAAAGCAAAGTTATTTTTCTTTTATGTGATTTTTACCGCCGTATCACTAGGGGAGGGATATCGCCTTTTACATTTTATCTATATAGTTTCTGGTTACTTAAAACGCCACAATTTAAAAGCACTTATTCCAATTAGGGAGCTATTGCCCCTAAAGGAAACACACAGACATGATGTTTTTGCTAAGTATTACAGGAGATGTTTTTTTTTACAGAATATTCATTTGATAATTGTTCTTATAAGTTCTTATAACTAAAATATTACTTCTGAAGCTCAAGTTACATTTCTGAGACTGCATCGGTAACTGACTAGTAATCCGTCTAAAACGGTCTTCCTCAGCCACTGGACCGTATCCCACTTTTAGGTGACAGGCTTGCTGTCATTGGGTCGGGAGGTGCTATTATTTCTAATGGTGGTGGGTGATGGTGGGTCACTGCTCAGATGATCACACTTAGTTCACAGAGGGGGACCAGCAGTTCACTCGATTCACCAAGGTGGGACCCCCACCCTAACCCATGTTCTGAGAATTGCACTTGATTCACCAAGAGGGAATGGCAGGTTGTGAAGCGACTACCAAGTCGTTCCAGGTGGGGTCTAAATTTCAGCTGTGCCCCTGTTGGTTGCCCCTGGTATAAAAGGGGGGCTGTAGAGTGAAGAGACAGATGAGTGAGTGAATGAATGAATGATATACAAGTGGCACAGGGGTACACCGCCACTCTGCCCATGTGCATCTGTCAGCAGGCTAACACCCCATAACAAACGATTACTGTGGGGCACTGAATGACTGCGAATGGCAAAGAGGTTGTCCTGTAGTTTCGTTCCTGCTGTGTGTGGCTACTACAGGCTCTCTTAAAAAAGATGGTTCTGCATAAAGAAATGACTTTACAGAATTCTGTTACACAGACACATCAGAGGAGTGCTTGTTATAATTATGTTTGCCTTCACTTTTTTCTTCTTTTCAGTTTTGCTCCTATAAATTAACTTATTACTGTGAGCTACCTTTATAGAGGAAATGCCCCAAGTCAGCTAAATTTATTAAATAAATAAAACATTCAGAGGCAAGTTCTCATACCTGAAGTACAAATCTCAAATGGGGTATTAAATCAATCATGAGATGACGAGATACGCTTGAGGGAGGAAAAGAATTTGGTTTTATGATTGTGTGCAAGCTGACATACTCTGAAAATGTAAAAATTCAAATTTTACTTCAGTATCAGCAGTTTTACCGCAAACACAACCGAGAGATTTGGAGAAACCCAAGAGTTTGTAACTTTTATTGCATATCATGGGGATTTAGGGGGCTATTCAGCTGGTGCTATGCAAGCTGCACCCGGCCCACCATTATTTTCCAGTCCATGTCCTAATTCTTTATAAAATCGCGGCCTCCACTTGCCATACCCTGCTTTTCAAACACCACAAATTCATTTAATTTTAGAAACACCAGAGTTCAAGTCCCAGCTCAGGCCCTTGTCCCATGAATGGCATCTGAACGTTCGTGTGATTGTGTCTGTGAGTGTGTGATGTCAGTTCTTTGCATGGATGGTGTGTGTGTGTGTGTATGTAGGGTGAATATGCACAAATTCGCTTTAATTTTCTTGCAGAATTCAAAATTTGTACTTAACATGAACATTTTTCAGCTTTAATTCCTATTTCCTAGCATACCAAAGGAGTGAAGAGTTATGGCGTTATTGTGCCACAGGCCTTCTTGTGTCAGGAAGCCTCATTTTTATTGGCGCGACCCCCACAGGATAGGCCAACATCAACACAGAAGGTGCCGTTTGTTAGTTGGAGAAGGAGAGGAGAGGAGCATAAAGATGATTAGGAAGGCTTAACTACTTGCAAGTATAAAATAAGGTAAAAATGTACTCATTTCTTGTACAAGTTACAGTGCAGACCCCACAGTGCACTTTGTCGTCAGACGTGTTACACTTTATGTTGTCGCACGTCACACTGTAGGCCTCAAGGCCGCATGCACCTCTATATGACTGCAATGACAATACAGACTGCTCGACTTGGGTATCATAGGAGGGCTTCCTCCGGACCTTTTGATGGCCAAAATAATAGCATTAATAATACATTTTATTTAATTGCACTTTTCTAGACGCTCAAGCACATATTACAAGATAAAAGCATATAGCAGTACAATTAAGTAAATAAATAAAATAAATAAATAAAACCCACATATACTCACCGGCCGGCCACTTTATTAGGTTCAACTGCTCCTAATATCTAAATCAGCCAATCACATGGCAGCAACTCAATGCATTTCATCATGTAGACATCATGAAGACAACCTGCTGAAGTTCAAACTGAGCATCAGAATGTTGAAGAAAGGCGAATGTTGAACATGACTTGGTTGTTGGTGCCAGATGAGCTGGTCTGAGTATTTCAGAAACTGCTCATCTACTGGAAGTTTCATGTACAACCATCTCTAAGGTTTACAGATAATGGTGCGAAAAAAGGAAAATATCCAATGAGCAGCTGCTGTTCTCTGGGCAAAAATGCCTTGTTGATGGTAGAGGTCAAAGGAGAATAGACAGAATGGTCTGAGCTGATAGAAAGGCAACAGAAACTCAAATAACAACTCATTACAACAGAGGTATGCAGAGGAGCATCTCAGAGCGCACAACACGTCGAACCTTGAAGCAGATGGGCTACAGCAGCAGGAGACCACACTGGGTGTCACTCCTGTCAGCTAAGAACAGGCACCTGAGGCTACAGTTCATACAGGCTCACCAAAATTGGACAATAGAAGATTGGAAAATTGTTGCCTGGTCAGATGAGTCTCGATTTCTGCTGTGTCATTCAGATGGTAGGGTCAGAATTTGGTATCAACAACATGACAGCATGGACCCATCTTCTTTGTAACAACAGTTCAGGCTGGTGGTGGTGGTGGTGTAATGGTGTGTGGGATATTTTCTTGGGCACAGTTTGGGTCATATAGTGCCAACTGAGCATCATTTAAATGCCATAGCCTACCGGAGTATGGTTTCTGACCATGTCCATCCCTTTATGACCCCAGTTTACCCATCTTCTGATGGCTACTTCTACAAGATAACACTCCATGTTACAAAGCTCAAATCATCTCAAACTGGTTTCTTGAAACATGACAGTGACTTCCCTGTACTCAAATGGCCTCCACAGCCACCAGACCTCAATCCAATAGAGCAATTATGGGATGTGGTGGAATGGGAGATTCACGTCATTGAAGAGCAGTCAACAAATTTAAGCAACTGTGTGATGCCATCATGTCACTACAGACCAAAATCTCTGAGGAATGTATCCAGTACCTTGTTGAGTCTATGCCACGAAGAATTTTAGGAGATCTGAAGGCAAAAGGGGGTCCAACCCTGCACTAGCAATATCTACCTGGTGGGTGAGTGTCTATTAATAAATAAAAAATAGAAAAAAACAAATCATCAGAACAATTTGAAAGAATCTATGGCACTGAGAAGGTCATTTTGAAAAGGTGGCTTATCAGGTGTTTTTAAAGAAAGAATAAGAATTAGGAGTCCAGATATACTGAGGGGGCCATTCCAGAGTTGAGGCGCAGTGTAACTGAAAGCCAGACCTCCCATGGTAGTCAGGCGGACTGATGGGACAACAAGAAGGCCAGAAGGCGCAGCGAATGGATCAGTGTATAATCTTTAAGAAGATCTTTAAAGTTAGTTGGTGCCAAATCATGGATTGCTTTGTAAGTAAGGACAAGAACCTTCAAGTCAATGTGGTGCTCAGCTGGAAGCCAATGAAGTTTGTTATCAAATAGATGTAATGCGACTAGGGGCCTTCGTTTGACTCAATAAGCGTGCAGCAGAATTCTGAACTAACTGCTGCTTGTTTACAGGTTTAGTCGGGATACAAGGCAATAAAGTGTCACAGTAGTTGAGTGGTGATGTGACGAATGCATGAATTAGTGTCTCGATCACGGAGTAGCACAGTGACACACAAAGTTTTGGTAAATTACAAAGGCATAAAAAGAGAGAAAACAGCACCAAGGCTCTTGACCTGAGGGTGTAAAGGAGCAGGGGGATCACTGATGAAGATGTTAACATTTCTAAATTTTGAGAGGGTGGCTGTAGAACCCACAAGGAGAATGTCAGACTTGGCCACTGGAAAGCTTGAGCTGAGCATGTAGCATCCAAATTTTAATATCTTGAAGGCAACTGACCAAAGAGGATAGGGAACAAGACCTGAGATGTTTTAGTAGAAATGTAAAGCTGGATGTCATCAGCATAAGAACAAAACTGTACATCAAGACTGTGGTGGGCTGGTGCTCTGCCCGGGGTTTGTTTCCTGCCTTGCGCCCTGTGTTGGCTGGGATTGGCTCCAGCAGGCCCCCGTGACCCTGTAGTTAGGATATAGTGGGTTGGATAATGGATGGATGGATGTACATCAAGATGATGGATAATTGAAGTAAGAGAGAGGAGGTAAACAATAAAAAGCAAAGGGCCCAGTACTGAAGCCTGTGGTGCACCATGGGTAACAGGTGAATTGTGACAAATGTAGTAATTCAGTAGAATGAATGGAAAACAGTTAGTCAAGTAAGACTGAAACCAGGAATAAGCAGTACCAGTGACACCCACTGGTTGGCGCTCCAACAATAATGTGTGAGAAGCGTCACGAAGCGAACTCAAATCAAGAAGGATAAGAATACTCAGTAGTGCCGACTCAGCAGCCAAAGCAGATCATTTGCTACTCGGCTATTTCTGTGCTGTGTTTACAATAGAAATCTGACAGAAAAGGTTCAAAATATTTATAAATGTTCAGATAGTCTTGTAGTTGGGAAGCACCAACACATTCTAAAATCTTGTTAAGAAACAGAAGATTGGAAACAGAATGATAATTGCTGAAACTGTTGGGATTACTACCGGCATTCTTGGGGTGACAGCAGCAATTTTAAGACTATCAGGGACTTTGCCAGAGGAAAAAGAAGAATTTCTAAATGCAGTCAAAAAAGGAATGAGGGGAGGTAAACAAAGACAGTGGGAATAAAAATAAAGAGTTGGATCACAAAGATATTGCATTTGTTAAGAAGGAATGAGTCACCACACACGAGGGGGTCCCTTGCATTTGGTTTTAGGCCACCCTGGTAAAGGAGCTGCAGACAGCAACATGTCACCTGAAAACAGCAAAGCAGCATCGGCCGCAGACGACTTTCTACAGGCTAAAGGTGCCTGGAGTCTGATAAAAGCAGCTCACAATCCCAGCTCCTGAGCAGTATCCCCATATTGCTCTATGAAAAGTGGAATCTGGAAGAACAAGCTTGATGGCAGTCATTAACCTCCAGCACATTATGGGGAATCGAGCCCCTCTAAAAAGAGGCAGGCCAAGGGCAATCCTTACGAAGAGCCATCTAACCTGGTGCCCTTAAAGCATACGAATGGCCACCTCTGACTCCAAAGGGAACCTGAGAGTTCAACAAAAGTGAGCCATGGACTGGGTTGACTACAACCTTAGGCCAGGAGGCCCATTAAGTCTAGACAAGAGACGAGACGAGATTAGGCAAATGGTAAGTAAAATAATGGAGGGAAGTGATGACTCTGTGAATATGGGACAGGCAGACAGAAGGTGAGGGTGAGGAGTGCTTTTGTTATGAAGTTCCCCACAAAAGCACAATGAAAAGTGTGTATCCCTGAAAACAGTGTGGTCCAGCAAAATACTCACTGAGCAAGAATGAAGCTTGTAGCAGTGCTACCACTGGAAGGACTCCATTTCCCTGCAGTCCCAAAGGGGATTCCCCTCATTGGATGTCTGAAACTGGCGCAGGGGCTGCTGGGGACAAGAAGGGCCACTGGGAAACTTGAAAAGGGACCGGAGAAGCAGCAAGAGGAGGTCTGTGTTTCTGTGTATCCCGTATGTCCCTTCCAACATAACCACTGTGAATTCATTTATACCCTGGATCGTTTCTCGCAAGGAGGAATGGACTGTCTCATGCCTGCCTGCCGTATGAATAGTGTTGGATTAGTCGTTGTGCGTCTTCAGAGGGAGCGCTCCCACAAATCTCACCGCTCGCCACTCAGGACTACCGGTAAGACTGTTTAATTCATTCATTACAGAAGCTGTTCCCAGGATCGTCATCTTTACTCCTTACCAGTTCATCCATTTCTACAGAAATGGAACTGTGATAAGGACATTGTCGTGAGTGTTTATTGTTGGGGTTGATTGTCATGTGTTATATTTGTATTGCCAAAAGGGTTGTCTGTTTTTTTGTTGTTTATATTTGTTTTTCTCTTAATATATTTCACTCATTTATCTGAGTGTGTGTGGGTTGGGCCAAGGCTTTCTCATTCGCTCAGCCTGGTCACAAGACAAACTCACAGCCTATCCTAACAGGTCTAAAGTAGGCCTAAAGGATCTGGATGGCACGGCAGCCGATTGCAGGGCAGACACACACACATACACACACACACTTAACAGATACAAAGCTTAGCCCACACATCACTGGAATAAGAAAAAAAAAACACTGAGAAAATGCGGACATGGGAAGAAAGTGCAAACTCCATACAGACAATTCCCAGGGTGAAATTTGAACTGAAGTCTCCAGACATGTAAGGCAGCAGCACTAAGAGCGGAGTCATTGTGCTTCCTCAGCTTTTAAACCGAGATTCCCATGCACCATTACAAGCGCTCAGAAGGGCATTAGAAGGGATGGCATCACATTCAGATCCATGAAACTGGATTCCACAATAAAGGAATCTAATTTTCAACGACCAAGAGAATCTTCAGACGCAGCAGAATAATGTGCTGGTTATTCGAATGGCTTCAGTATCCCTCTGATGCTGCCGTGATGAGGCCACACTTGCCACTAAAACACACAGACGTCACCGCACAACTTGTACTGCTTATTAGTGTCAGAATTTCGAGAATGCCATTTACTGAGTAATCACCGGGCCTGCAATGTCGAGGCCACACGTGAATAACTGCACGGCTGCTCTGTCCTGTGCACAAGGGGAACGCAACTGCTGACTTGCCGATGACAATTTGAAGGGGTTCTCATCTTTTTATAGCATCATAAACACAAAGTCAGAAAGGTGACTGTGTAGCTGGTGGGCTATACTGGTTTGTAGACCTAAGTACATTTCCAAAGCAGATGGGCCTGCCTGATCGATGGTTGGTGAGCTGTAAACCACATTAAATACCCCAGATGAGAACCAAGGGTACAGTGCAGGAGTACGGCTGCTCGAGGGTACTTCATAAGGGTCTTACTGTATAGACAGGTCAGCTCTACCAGCAAAAGGAATGTTTAAAAGAAAAAGCAACCACCTTGTGCGTTTGCTCACTCCAGTCCGTGCTGATTACATTTTTCTCAGTGAACTTAACAATAAGACTCACATAAGAAAAGCAAAGCCGCTCCTTCATTTACTTTTGTTACTCTGTCTACAGGTAGACAAAGAAAAGTAAATCCCAGAAACCCAATGTAGCCATCCAGAGGTCAATTCATCTCATATTTTAAGATTGTTTCTCAAAATTGTTGTCCTGGAGGGAAAAAAATGGGGACAACAAACCCAAAGCCAAAATGTCTGCCTAGAATATTAAGTATTGTGTAATGGGATGCACCAAAATATCTGGCCCGCCCATTACACTTTCATTCATTTTTCTTCTGTAATAAGTTCAGTCTCAATGCTGATATTTATTTTTCCTGTTTTTCTGTATTATTTTTATATAGCCACGATCATGCTTCCATATAAACTGATGATTTAAATGAGAAAAATAGATTTTTCCCCTGATTTATTATTTAGCAAAAGTAAAACAAAGGCAGGTAGCACAATACTCAGACTAACAGCTGCAGTTGCTGGATCTCCGTGGCCTTAACATTAGACGCGTTTTTAACACTACAGGGGGTCCTCGGGTTACGACACAGTTCCGTTCCTACAACAGTGATGTAACCCGAATTTTGGTGTAAGTCGAAACACACTCCAGCCTAAGTAACTTACCTATCTTAACACATTTGCAAAATCACAATCTATATCATAAAAACACAAAATCTAAGCCTCAGAGAAAGGAAAAGGACATAAATATACTGTACTGTACACTGTACTGTAGTAACAGAAAAAATGAGTGTAAAAAAATCCTTACCTTTATTCCTTCTCATGTGTCAATTTTTTTAAGTTTTTTTGAGAGTGAGCGTTGTAAACTCGAAATATTGTATGTCGAAACGTTGTAACCCGAGGACCCCCTGTATTTTTAATCATCAACCAGTACCAATATGAGGCCTGATTTACCATGCATCCTTGACGTATACATTTATAACTGGCTGTTAATTTTGAGAATATACTGTACTGTATATCATGAGCCACTGCAGTCACGATCCGCCTTTATGTTACACAGCACTAAGTATTAACAGCATGGACCATCACAAAAAGCTTTACAGAGCAAACACAAATGCAATAATTACAAGTATAGAAAGCTGGCCTATTTAAAGGACAGGGAGGTTTCAATTTGGAAATCAGACATCAGACCCTCTGCTGTTTCATCAGTTTAAATTCACTACGGTAGAGGAGGCAACCCGACATAAAACAGTGCCACTAAATTTGGCAGCTGCCTGCTCAATCTTATGTTATCTATTTCATTATTAAAGTGGGTGTACTTGTGGTGTGCATCAGGGGGAACAACGCTTCGCTGAGATGCCAAGTTGCCTCGGCTCAAGTCAAATCTAAATTATAAACCCGAGATGAACACACTTCTTCATGGATTAGGTGTAACACTACAAGCATTTCATGATTTTTTGGCATTTGCCGTTATGTAAAAAAATACTATTTATAGATGTAGAACACATTACATTGACTAGTTTGTAGTTTACACCCATCATTTGGTAAGGCTTGGAATGCAAATGGGAATAAATATGAAAAGAAGTGCAAAAATGTCCACTGATTCAAATCTGCAGTAACGTGGGCTGTCATGTTTCTGCTTTCTTTTGATCTACACTCGCAGTATACCGCAGGCTTTGTTTGTGCAGTGAAGCTGAACGCGCAGAACATATGTGAAAACAATCTTGTGCCAATAAATTTTATAATTTGAAAAATACAGCTTTCTAAGCACCTTTCAAAAAATGCCAAACACCACACTGAAATGTAAGCAATTATTATCAGTAACAGGTAAATGTCACATTTAATAAAAGTTCACAACTACAGCACGCAGGCCAAAATGAGAAAAGAAAAAAGAAATAAAACACACACACACACACACACACAAGCCCAGACATCAAGAAAACCCATTGTCAGCCAGCTTTCTCCATATAAACCCTCATTTACCAGAATTAATCACTGCACGAGTCACAACCAAAATTAAAAACAAATGTTTCTGACTTGAACAATAAGCTCACATTTGGCCAGCGTTAATGATAACATCAAAATGAGGTAAAAGGATATCAATGTGGTTTCGATTTTACTCTCTCACTTAACATTTTGTGTCTTGGTTTCATTTCAAAAAGCTGAAGTGATGAAAATTTTGAATTCTGGGAAGGAAAAGGAGCCATTTTCAAAAACACTCCCCAGGTGTATAATCAGCATCTTTCATCAGATGAGTAGATCAGAACTTGGACCACCAACACTAGCGTCAGATCGAGTATGATTTGATAGAGCAGGGTCTTGAGTGTCGCGTGTACAGAGCACAGTGACGTTCTTACTTGTATGTGCTAAACTGCAGCACATTTTCACTCTCGGGTGCCATCATTAGCCACCTTACCTTGAAACGTCTATCTAACTTAACTTGAAAAATGTCAGCACATGTTTTTCATTAATAGACAAACAGGATAAGGAAATTGATCTTACATAATCGTCCAAGTTAACAACTGATCCAGAATGCAAATCTCACACTGTGAGCCATGCATGTGCCGCACACTGTCACTTACAAATGCCACAACTCAATAGTGGCTTACAAAAAAACTGAACATGTAAAGGTATGTTGTGAAGGAACACACCATTTTAATATAAATCAAAAGAAACTATCTGCTCCACTCAGTCCTAAAGATTAAAAATGGCATCACGGTATGTTGCAGTACTCACAATAACACAAGATGAGCCTTGTAATGAGGCAGTGTGTGGTGTCACCAGAGTCTGCTGCCTTGAAGAAGCCGCACAAGCACCACAAACATCTGCACAGGTCGCTCACAGACATCACCTCAGCCCGGTGTCCTCCTCCAGCTCTCTGTCTGCTGCTTTCAGCCACCTCAAAGATATCAGTATTTAGAAAACACAACAAATTCCAGTTACTAATTATTGTATCAATTATTCTATCTAAGCTAATCTAGTATTTTCATGAGTAAATAAACACGCTAGCTTTAAAAGTAATTTTCTTGGATGGCCCAACACTTTTGCGCAATATTGTACTTTTCATTGCTCTCTGAGAAGCACTTGTGCAATTTTCTGCAGAACCTAACATCGAGCCAACAAGAGGGCTGATCTGTTAGTCTTGTGTCTCCAGAGGTTTCCTCTTTCCCAAAACAGCTGGAAACATTCCTCAGTCTTCTCAATGTGAACATCGCTCTGCGGCAGGTAAGCGAACAAAACTAACATGGAGGATCTGCATAGTCAGTACGATTTTACTTTTATTTTAGATTTTTGTTTATTATACTGTGATTACAGCTTTATTATTATTATTATTATTATTATTATGGTTTGTGGTAAAGTGGTTGACTTCAGAAAGCTGGATTCAATACCCAGCCCAGTCACTGTTTATAACATTCACCATGTTTTTTTTGGGCTTTCTCTGTTTAATCCCAAGCACATGTCTGGAAGGCTGGAGAATCTAAACTGGCCTAATCCATGGCACAGTGTGACATGTA
Source organism: Polypterus bichir lapradei (assembly GCA_026402145.1). Classification (NCBI taxonomy): domain Eukaryota; kingdom Metazoa; phylum Chordata; class Cladistia; order Polypteriformes; family Polypteridae; genus Polypterus; species Polypterus bichir. The sequence goes on from JANRMT010062856.1 coordinate 91,420,235, forward strand.
TAATTTCCAATTGATTAGACAACTGGGCGAGCAAATCTGCAATTACACTGGTCTGGAAATGTTCTCCAAAAACCATGAAATGCTCAATGACTTACAGGAAGACATCACTCCATCCATTACCCTAATCTAAAGTCTCCTTAAGGAAAAGCAGCCCTCGTTGGGACAGCAGAGAGGACCCACTCAGTCACAGACCAACACTCACTCGTAATGAGGTGCTTTAGAAGAAGACAGAGTACCTGAAAAAAATCCACACAGACACAGACATGAAGAGAACGTGCAATCATCATGCAAACACTGCTCAGGTCAAGCAGGCAATGATACAATTCCACGCGTCTGAATACTTTTATATTACAAAAGAAAAAAAATGAAGATGTATCGAATATGATGTAAGCTGCAAGCCTTACTGATCAAGGAAACCCAAGACTGTTTAACTCTTTGAGGGCACCCAAAGCAAGGGTATCACACATAGTCAACCTGAAATATCAGTTGCTGGGTGCTGTGGCCACCAGTTCACAGTCTCTTGTGGCTCGAGACACTCACGGGTGGCATGATAGCTGGCATGAATACATCCAGGCTGTCTTTACATGATGGGGGGGTGGGGGGTGGATTGGGACGGCGGCAGCAGTCACGGTCACAGCGCAACACAATCTGGTTTGTAAACTCGTGTCTTTGAGTGGCGGTCTTCATCTACACAAACATGTTCAGCACCACAATTAGCTGGAGATCGATCAGCTGATTCCGGTACCTCACTTTTGCTTTCGATCTCGATCTCCAGACCACTTGCATCAGAATCCGAGTCCGACAGGTCAGAGTTCAATTCAGCAATAATATACAAAATGTCGTCCACGGAGTAGTTTGCTTTGTGCATTCGCTTCAATCTCTAACCAGCTGTCAATGCCGTTTTTGTCATTGTTTGCTCTTCACTACTGCATGGAAATCTCAGCCAAGCCAACAAAGCTAACATTCCTTCTAGCAAAGAGAGTCGAACTCAAACGTAATGGCGGGTTTTGTCACCGTTTGCAGTTGCTTACTGGTCTCAACCCCTCCTGCTGACAAAAGTCGACATCCGCCCTAAAAGAGTTAAGGCCTCATTTGGGTCCTATTGGATTGGCCAGCAAGCACCAAACACATTTTCATTTCAGGGGGTGCAGCAGCTGATGACGTAGCTTCAGCTTCATGGACCTGTACTCAATGCCATTTACTTAAAGGTAAATTGATTTTCTTCCATGTTTTACAAATGTGCCTGTGAAATCATCTGTTTGTTTATTCTAAATTAGTGAAATAGGAAGTTCCTTCAAACAAAATCCCAAAAACTGCTGCAAAAAGCCCATTAGAGGAAGGGTCTGTCAATCTTCAGCTTGTACAGGGTGAGGCAGAAAGGACGGACGTCTTTGAAATGGCTAGAACTCACCACTAGGTGGAGTGACAGATGTGCGGTAGGTGGCGTTAGGTTCGCGAAGTCTTAGCATTTTTTATTTTCTTTTTAGTTGAAGCCATGGAGCCGTGGACGATAGAACACCGCATTTTTGCGTACGACTGTTTTGTCAAGAACAACCAATCTATTACCGCAGTTCAGCGTGAGTTTCGTTGCCATTTCAATATCCACAGAAATAAAGCAGTTCCCGCTCGTAACACTACCTACGTTGGGTTAAAGCACTTCGTACACGAGGTACACTAATGAACAAAAGACCGCCGGGGGCTACACGAATGGCACATACCTCTGAAAATGTGGAAAGCGCACGACTAGCCCTGCTGCGCAGTGCAAGTTGATCTGCTCGGAAGCATTCTTCTGAACTTGGCCTCAGTAATTGTTCGGTAAGGCGTATTTTGTATTTAGTCCTGCATTTCCATCCCTACAAATTGTCAAATGCTATTTCAATATGAACTCAAATCTTTCAATAAATTTCTTTGTAAGAAAAAATTAACAATTTTGTGATTTTGTAAAAAACGTCTGTCCTTTCTGCCTCACCCTGTATGACAAAGGGGCAATTTAAGAATCTTTATAAATAAAAGATTGATTATCACAAATGCTCTGTAGCACAAAAAGGCCTAGAAGGAGTTACTTTAGCACAAAAGGCAATTCTGTACAACAAATGGTGGTTGAGAAAGAGGTCAGAAAATCCAGTAATACAATCAAAAATCAAAGTAATAATCAGAGATAACTCACCAATGGCCAGCGCATACAATGTACCACCAGAGGCTGTGTGTTTCCTCAGCCTTCATAGGGTTGAGGGCAGCCCTTTGACGGAGATGGACAGGCAACGCCGCCTGCCCCTTAGGGAGCTACCCACAAAACACATGGAACATAACAGAACAAGCACAGACAAATAGAAATGAAATAACACAAAACTAATGAAAAACCAGAATAACTGACATAAATCAAAACATAAGCAAATGAATCAAACATGAGCACAAAAAAAAACATAAAAAAGGAATTTGAACACCACCCAGTACGGTTTACATTTAAAGTCTGACATTCAAATGCATCTCCCCTACTTACACTAAATTATATATTTGTGAAATGATGGAGCTTGTGACCATTAGGGGGGCATCCCTCTACCCCACACCCTTGGCACAACTTCACAGACACAGTTCCAGGTGCAAATAAATTGATTTTTTTCACAAATATCTTATGCAGGTTTCTTTTGTCACATAATCCTCAACTCCAACAGAATAATTCTTCTCTTCTCCACTCCTCCCAGGTGAGCTTCCCCCCAACTCCTTTCTCGACTTTTTCGCCTGGGTGAAGTGGACCAGCTTTGTTTATAACGGACCCGGGATTACTTCTCGTGTCATCACCTTGCCTCCTGGAAGCACTTCTTTCTCCAGCAGCTCCCCCTAGAGGCACCTGAGGAACCTGAAAGGACACTACAGTATAACACCCATGCAGCCCTGCAGATGTCACACTGGGAGAACACATGGCCCTGGGAGGCAGTCTCCTTCCATCCTAATATTTCTGACTGGGTTTGGTTGGTGGTATCTTTCAAAGTTTACCTTTTGCCTGTTTATCTTTCTCCTTCCATTATAATGGCCCTCACACAGGTAAGGAACCATCCACCCAGGACGGGATGCCAGCCAACCTGTGTTGTCAGTGACAAGCTATGAAAGATGAAACAAGAAGATTAAAATCTGTGAGGAGCAGCAAGTGCCCCGCCATAAGTCATTATGTCAAGCATGGCCACACTGATTCTGGCTGTTTCAGTATAAAAGCAATTTCAGATCTAATGCAAATCATTAAACATAAACTTACCATGGATGAATTCCACCCATTAACACCAGAATGGTTTTGTGTTCTCCGTCTACCTGACTGCAGGCCAGTTGGCTGTGAAAGAAAAAAAGAGGAATTGCTGCAGGAAGGAAACGCAGAAGGATAAGAGGGGCGGAGCATCTGTTCTTTAATTATGCATTCATATTTAGTGAGGGTTTCCGTGAGGGTGAAGAGAGTAGATGTGCCCTCTGTGCACAGGACACTTCACTGGAGCCTGGGGTTTCCCATCATTCTGCCCTTATGCACGTTCAGTTTCCATCACAGTCCAAACACTTTGAATTTAAGTCAACTAGATATTCTGTTTAGTGTTATCCTAGTATGTTGGTGGTATTTGAGTATTTCCTGCAATAATGAACTGAATTTTGCATTTACTTTTGGCTGCACTTTTATGTTACAACATCCCATGGCCATGAACTAGATTTGATTTTTCATATATATCCTTCAAAAAATATTTGGACATATAGTAATATAATGACACATTATATTAGGTATCATTAAAGTATGACTTACTGTATATATGGTGAAGCAAAAAAGCATTTCCATGTGCTGTACGCAGGTCTTCTTTCCACATTGTAGTTGAGGCCGTCTGTGCTGATGTTTCTATAAGTCATTCCATGGACTGGCACCTCATCCACGCTTGGTTGCTGCCTTTGAAGGAGGTAAACATTTTAAATAGGATGGAATCAGATTTTGAATTTCATCACAGAATCATCATACTGTAGATGAATTTCAAGGAAAGTCTTGGTACCCAAAAATCAATACTATAGTTTAACAACACCCAAGAGAGTGTCGAAAAACTAAAGCTGAAAAATAAAATACAAAAGATCTTTAAACGACAGGTCAAACAAATCACAAAACACACTCCTGTGCCGACTACATGCCACAGCAGCAGAATTTAGTTGGAAAAGGAAGCAGGAGATTAATTGTAACCAGCAGAGAGTCGTAAGTAGGAAGTCAAAAAAAACAAATAGCTAAGGTTCAATATGTGTAAGAAATAAAGTCAGGTAGAGAGGGCCAAAAATTGAAAACCAATAAATACACACACAGCCTGGGCCAAAATGTTAATCTTAAATTGTAGTCATAAAGTACAGCCGGACTTTGTAAACCCCAAATAATTCTTTTTTTTTTTCAATAAATTTAAATGGATGGATCGTGGACTATCTTACAGACAGACGTCAGTATGTGCGTCTCGGGAACTGCAGGTCTGACATTGTGGTCAGCAGCACAGGAGCGCCACAGGGGACTGTGCTTTCTCTGGTCCTGTTCAGCCTATATACATCGGACTTCCAATACAACTCGGAGTCCTGCCACGTGCAAAATTTCGCTGACGATACTGCTATCGTGGGCTGCATCAGGAGTGGGCAGGAGGAGGAGTATAGGAACCTAATCAAGGACTTTGTTAAATGGTGCGACTCAAACCACCTACAACTGAAAACCAGCAAAACCAAGGAGCTGGTGGTGGAGTTTAGGAGACCCAGGCCCCTCCCGGACCCAGTGATCATCAGAGGTGACTGTGTGCAGAGGGTGCAGACCTATAAATACCTGGGAGTGCAGCTGGATGATAAATTGGACTGGACTGCCAATACTGATGCTCTGTGCAAGAGAGGACAGAGCCGACTATACTTCCTTAGAAGACTGGCGTCCTTCAACATCTGCAATAAGATGCTGTAGATGTTCTATCAGACGGTTGTGGCGAGTGTCCTCTTCTACACGGTGGTGTGCTGGGGAGACAGCATAAAGATGAAAGACGCCTCACGCCTGGACAAACTGGTGAGGAAGGCAGACTCTATTGTAGGAATGAAGCTGGACAGTTTAACATCTGTGGCAGAGCGATGGGCGCTGATCAGACTCCTGTCAATCATGGAGAATCCACTGCATCCACTGAACAGGATTATCTCCAGACAGAGGAGCAGCTTCAGCAACAGACTGCTGTCACTGTCCTGCTCCACTGACAGACTGAGGAGATCATTCCTCCCCCACACTATGCGACTCTTCAGTTCCACCCGGGGAGCTAAACGTTAACACTACACAAGATTATAGACTGTTATACCTGCCTCACATTCTCCATCTTGTATTTTTTAACTTGCACTGCATTATTATCACTATTTAATTAATATTATTTTTATCAGTATGCTGCTGCTGGAGTATGTGAATTTCCACTTGGGGATTAATAAAGTATCTATCTATCTATCTATCTATCTAGCTAGCTAAATACATTTTTTGAAGGAGAATTTATAAAAAATTAAAAACAAAAGCCCGATCATGACAACACCAACAATGAGAGGTTTGACTGACAATCTCAGACAAGCAGGACGTGTGTGGTGATGATCCATATAAGCTCACGGTGATAACATCATGTGCTGTGCTCTCCTGGCCATCCCTGGGTATCACTTAATGGCAGCACCCATAATCAATAATAATGCTGTCACGGTAAGGCGTCAACTATTCTGATAAAAATGTAAGTTACAAAAATTATTTCTACACCTTTCAAAACCCCAAAAGGGAGGAAAAGATACCGGAAAAGATGTAGAATGATTTAAAAAGATCAAAATAAATCCAGATTGTAACACTGCCATAATAAGTTCCTGAATTGGAAAAAGCAGGTACAGATACTGGGTTGGAGTGAAACTCTAAGAAGAAAATGAAAGTCGTGATTTTATCAGCAAACATCCAACCACATTGGGATTGGGTTTTTGCTGCCAAGAATGTCACATAAGTTAATTATAACAGAAGAACAGGGGCTTTGTTTTGATGAAAGCTGACAAAGAAATAATGTGGAATGGAGCTGAGTAGATAAACAAACACTGAAAATGCAGAACTTAAAACTGTGATGGCTTTGCTTTAGCTAGAGCATCGACTTAGTTAAAGGGAAGTCTTAAACTATCTATTAAAACTACAACTTCTTCCATTTGTAGCATCAGATGTAGTATTGGATCCTGAAGGGAGATATGTAATGGTTATGGGAGACTTATCTAACTGTAAAATGATCTTGATAAATGTTTATGCACCTAATGTTGATGATAAGGAATTTATACAAAATTTGTTGGCATCCATTCCCAATCTGAACACTCATAAAGTTATAATGGCTGGGGATTTTAATTGTGTTATGAATCCACTTTTAGATAGGACCTCCTCCACAGGGGGAACGGCATCTAACACCGCAAAGATAATTACAAAGTTTATAACTGATCACAACTTATCAGACCCCTGGAGGTTTTTAAACCCAAATTCAAGAACATATTCTTTCTACTCACCAGTACATCATTGTTACTCAAGGATCGATTACTTCTTTATAGACAATAACTTCTTGCCTAAGATTAAATCTTGCAAATACGATGCTATTGTTATTTCTGACCATGCACCTATGATCTTGGAGCTAAAATTACTAAGCCCCATGCACTCACCCCGCAGATGGCGCCTCAACCCGCTTCTATTAGCTGATGAGAATTGTACTGAATTTATATCCAAACAAATCAAATTCTTTCTAGAGACAAATACATCCCCCGAGATCTCTGCAGGGATACTCTGGGAAACTCCTAAGGCCTTCTTAAGAGGACAGATTATCTCATATCTTTCCCACAGAAATAAATCCGAGGCCAAGAAAGTAGCAGATATAAAAAGCGAAATTACTAAAATAGATGAAGAACATGCCAGACTACCAAGCGAGACTCTACATAGGAGAAGGCAGGCTCTACATTCGGAATTAAACCTCTTGACAACTAAAGAAACTGAACAACTAATTTACAAATCCAGACATCATTACTATGAACATGGGGAGAAAGCTAATAAGCTTTTAGCTCAACAAATTCACAAGCAAGAAGTGCGCAACGCAATCTCGGTAATCACCAACACGAACGGAGATAAAATCGTCGAACACCAAAATATAATGCACACTTTCAGAGACTACTATAAATCCCTATATACTACTGAGTTTAAGGAAGACAATACACAATCTAATGCATTTCTGGATACATTACAGATACCACAAATAGACGCTTTTACCCTTCATCTCACACTAGCTGGAAGAATTAACACTGTTAAGATGAATATTCTTCCTAAGCTCCTTTTTTTATTTCAAAACATCCCAATATACATTAATAAATCATTTTTTAGGCAATTAGATTCGACAATAACCTCATTTATTTGGAATTCAAAACATCCACGCATCAAAAGAGCGACCCTACAAAGACAAAAGGCAGAAGGCGGCATGGCTCTACCTAACTTCCAGTTTTATTACTGGGCAGCAAATATACAGGCGATAAGAACCTGGACACAAATAGGAGAACATACACAGGCTTGGTCCGCAATAGAATTAAATTCCTGCAGTACTTCTTTGTATTCCTTGCTCTGTGCTCCAATAAACACACGTTATCGGCAATACACTAATAACCCAATTGTGCTCCACTCACTTAGAATCTGGAACCAATGTAGAAAGCATTTTAAGACGGAGAAGCTTCTATCTGCGGCACCCCTGCAAGAGAACCACCTCTTTCAACCCTCACAAACATATGCAGTTTTTAATATTTGGAAAAAATTTGGAATTAACTTGCTTAGAGATCTTTATATAGACGTCTTTGCATCCTATGAGCAATTACATTCCAAATTTAACATTCCAGCTACACATTTCTTTCACTATCTTCAAATCAGAAACTTTGTTAAACAAAACCTTCCAGATTTTCCTCATCTTGCACCCTCATCCATGCTGGAAAAAATATTGCTCAATCTCAAGGATTTAGACTCCATCTCTACAATATATAAAATCATTTTACAATCCCTCCCTTTTAAAGATCCAAGAGGACACTGGGAAAAAGATCTTTCAATTAATATATCAGAAAAGGAGTGGAAAGTAGCAATGCAGAGAATTCACTCGAGCTCCATATGCGCAAAGCATGCAATTATACAACTCAAAATTATATATCGAGCACATCTGTCTCGACTAAAACTCTCCAAAATGTTCCCAGGGCATGATCCAACCTGCGAACGTTGTAACCAAGTCCCAGCCTCACTAGGTCACATGTTCTGGTCCTGCACCAAATTAACATTATTCTGGACAAACATTTTTAATTACCTTTCAGATAGCCTTGGACTTACAATCCCTCTAAACCCATTAACAGCTGTGTTTGGTGTTCTTCCAGATGGGTTTAAAGCGGAGGAAGACAAACAAATTGTGATTGCATTCACTACACTTTTGGCACGTAGACTTATTCTCATAAACTGGAAGAACCCAAACTCTCCTCTTTTAAGTCAGTGGGAAACCGATGTGTTATATTATTTGAAGTTGGAAAAAATCAAATACTCAGTTAGAGGATCCGTACAGACTTTTTTCAAAACATGGCAGGATCTAATCAGTAATATTTTAAAATAAGTTCAAAAGGCACAGAGAATTTATTAACTTAGGTATGTCTCCAAGCCTTAAATTTAACGCCATTTGGCTTGCTCTCTCTCTCAGGGGTGGGGATCGATCTGTTCTTAATTTTTCTCTTTGTAAAAACTTGATTGCTTTGTATGGATTGTAATAAAATTAATAAAAAAATAAATAAAAAAAAACAAAAAAAAAAACTACAACTTCGAGCTGGCACCCAAATAACTTCTTGGAGTCAGAAATGGATGGAGCGCATTCAGCAGGCCCAGATACTGAGTCAATGTGCAGATAACTCATTTACAGACTCACAGACGTGCTGTTAGGCTGACTGGCGATGCTAAATTGGCACAATGTGTTTAAAAGAGTCAATGCATCATGCGGTGGCCATCCTGTCTGGATCTGATTCTGGTCTTCTGCTTTGGTGGTCTGGAAATTTTAAAAATGCATTATTAAGACACTGTGACCCTAAAAACAGCTTTCTGACATTTTAAAACTCATCTGATCAAACTCCCCCTGGCAGCAAATCGTCTTCAAGACGTTGCACAAGCAAACTTAGTTTTACACGTGACTTTTTAAAATCTGTTGTCACAAATGTGGGCAACGGGTGTGTCTCATGGAGTCGGGTCCGTCTAGAAATACGGAGAAGGCTTTGGTTGGGACCCCAACATTCATTCACTTTCCATTTGCTTTACAATAGAGAACTCACCGGAACTGCTCAGGCCCTTCTGCTCCTGCTGTCTTATAAAACGTCACCACAGGATACCCGTCATCGTATTGAACCAGAGTTCTGACTAAGAAGGCTGCAACAAGCCCTAAAATCGGCACTAGAAAATTTTTTTTGGATTATTTCATCAATGGATATAAAGTCCGGTAACCTGTGGTGCCACAAACGTTTCTCTGTTTATTTATCTTTCTTTGACACCATCCATGTTGTCAGAGGCCTAAACACTACCTGCCATCCTACCTCCTTCTTCACGATTGTGCATTTCACAAAAGAAATAAGATAGGGCTACGGGTTTTAGTCTATACATTTTCTAAAATGATGCATTTTATACCTTGCTGTATTTGTTTCCACTGTACAAACAAGAGAAATAATATAATAATAAGAGAAATCTAAAAATTGTCATATTCACGCTATTCCTGATGGGGTGTTGTAAAAAACAGAGTAATAATAAGAAGACAACACCATCACCCAAGTGGGCAGCACATCATCCACTGCTCCGCACATTGAGCCATGTGGGTCTTACAAGCCACCTGACATATAAATGTCTATATTTGCGACATTGCGAAAGATAACATTTTGAATGTACCTGCCTGTAAAATTAAAGATTTACAGCTTTGTAGTGACGCATTAGGCCAATTTGGCTTTTTTAATAAATACACATTAAAATACTGACTCGTAAACAAATATAAATTAGCCAGCTATAAACATTTGCATATCAAAAAAGAGATACTGTCATAATTAGAGCTGTTCATGAACACTGTGTGCTCCCTCTCATCTCCCAAATCAACAGACGAGAGCAGACCGCCTTCAGCCAATTCGCATGCCGTGCTTTTACCTACAATGGCGCTCCTCGATTGCGCTGCACTGAACAGTTTGAAAGGGTTATGACGGAAATCAGCATCGATGAGCTGAGGGCTGGTGGGTTCAAATACAGTGGAACCTCAGGTCACGACCGTAATTCGTTCCAAAACTCTGGTCGCAACCCAGTTTGGTCATGATCCAAAGTAATTTCCCCCATAGGATTGTATGTAAATACAATGAATCCGTTCCGGACTGTACGAGCTGTATGTAAATATATTTTTTTAAAGATTTTTAAACACAAAAATAGTTAATTATACCATAGAATACACAGTGTAATAGTAAACTAAATGTAAAAACATTGAATAACACTGAGAAAATCTTGAACAGAGAAAACTAACATTGCAGGAGTTCACGCTACAGCCTTATGAACCGATTGCTGTAATGAGTTTTAAGCACAGGGAAAAAAAATGAACATTTGAAAAATCTGTAATTTATACAAAAACTAACCATAAACAACCAAGAAAACTAAACTTGCATGAGTCGAGTTCTGACATGAAGGAAATGAGGAGGAACTGGGTGGAGAGGAGATTACAGTTTTGAGGTAAAGTCCCTTTGCGCGATGCACGTCTGACCGAGAACAATGTACTGTGGAGAGACTGAACACATGCGTAAATCACCAGCACTTACGAACTGGAAGGGAAATGAAATGGAGTTCACAGCGAATGCACAGGGAGAGACTGAACATGTGCAGAAATCATTGGTGCGTACGAACCGGAAGGGAAACTGGCTTGTTCGTCACCCAAGTGTGTGGTCGTGAACAGATGCAAAAGTTTGGCAAAATTTTTGGTCGTAACCCGATTTGTACGTGTTCTGAGACGTTCGTGACCCGAGGTTCCACTGTATTATGAAGTTGCTCAGATCAGTTCCGAGATGTGATTATATGCTTTCAAACTAAAACAGGAAGTGAATCCTGTACTGTACATATCTGGGGAACATTCTTTAGGATAAAAAGTAAAGCCTGTGAAAACAGTATGACGCCATTCATTGACCAGCTGAGGAACCACAAACCGAAAGAAGAATTACAGGCAGCCTTGAAGAAGACAAAATCAAGACAAAAGTATAAAAATGTCTAAAACATGCTAATTGACAGTCTCATAGCTTGCTGTATTTTGCACTAAATTTCAGACTTCAATAGCCTTCCATTTTCACGATGTAAGGAATTAAAAATGGAAAAATAATGGCAAAAATAAAAATACTGGAAAAAGCAACAGCAAACGGCATTGCCCTAATAATGAAGTCTATGAAGTGAACCTAAAACATGGCAGTCAGGAACCTGGAATAAACATTAAAAAGAAACCTTATTCAAAACATCCCCATATACACTAACAAATCTTTTTTAAGAAATTAGATTCAATCATAACCTCATTTATTTGGAATTCGAAAAAATCCATACATTCAAAGGGCGACCCTACAATGACCACAATCAAAAGGCGGCATAGCTCTACCTAATTTTCAGTTTTATTACTGGGTGACAAACATACAAGCTATAAAAACCTGGACAATGACACAAACAGATGAACACACACTAGCTTGGTCTGCAATCCTGCAGTACTTCTTTATATTCCTTACTTTGTACACCAGTAAATACGAGGTATCATCAATATACTAACAACCCAATTGTCCATTTTTCATTCAGAATATGGAATCAATGTAAGAAGCACTTCAAGTTAGAGAATATTTTATCTGTGGCACCTCTACATTATACCACCTTTTTCCACCCTTATGAACTTAAACAGTTTGAAATGTTTGGAAAATGAATGGGATCAAATCATTTAGAGATTTGCATATAAATAATGTCTTCACATCCTATGAACAATTACACTACAAATTTAGTCTCCCATCAACACAATTTTTCCACTCTCTCCAAACTAGAAACTTTGCTAAATTAAATCTGCCCAATTTTCCTCACCTCCCACCTATTTCTATTCCTGAAGAAATATTGATCAGTCTTGGGGACTCAGACAGCATTTTTATAACATATAAAAACATTTTAAAGTTCCTTCCTTTTAAAGATCCCAGAGGAAAGCAGCCACACAGAGAATTCACTCGAGCTCCATATGTGCAAAGCATTCAATTATTCAACTTAAAATCTTTTATTGAGTACATCTATCTCACTTAAAATTACCAAAATGTTTCCAGGGCAAGATCCAACCTGTGAATGTTGCAATCGAGCTCCAGCTTCACTGGGTCACATGTTTTGGGTCTGTACCAAATTAACAAACATTCTGGACCAAAACCTTTAAATGCCTTTCAGACAGCCTTGATGTCACAATCACTCCTAACCCATTAACAGCTGTGTTTGGTGGACTCCCAGATGGGCTTAAAGTGGAGTAAGACAAATAAACGGTAATTGCCTTTACTTCACTATTAGCACGTAGACTTGTCTTGCTCAACTGGAAGAATCGTAACCCAACTCTTTTAAGTCAGTGGGTAACTGATGTTATATCCTTCTATATAAAAGCGGTCGGGATTGTCCTTCCGTCCCGTGAGTGCTACGCAGGCGCTGAGTTTCACGCACGCCCTGTCCATTTTGCAATGCACGATGGGATTTGTAGTGTCGTTTTTCCAGGTAAAAGATGATTTTCTACTCCAGATTGTGCGACATCATCTTCTTCTTTCTTACTATATAAAAGCGGTCGGGATTGTCCTTCCGTCCCGTGAGTGGAAAGCGTAGCTTATCACAGACTTACTACTTGCAGCTTGCGGTACGAAGCGACAAGATGTGAGCAGAGTTCTGGTGCTCCCATCGTTCCCTTGCTTTTGTGCGCGATGCGCTGGAAAAATAGACAAAATTATGTCTCTGGAAATAATTAATGTTGATGGAGTACAAATGCCTCACCGCGTAGTAAATATCAGGGGGGTTCAAAAGGGTGACCTCAATATAGAAAAAAGTTTAAATTTCATCACAAAAATAACAAACTACGAGTATTAAAGTAATACCGCTCAAATGCAATATAACCAAATTAACGAGTTTGTATAAAATATCAAATTGATCTACATATTGAATTGCCTTAAGAAGTGGTCAACTTAAGTCGGTCGCCTTAAAAGGCGGGTCAGCCTAGTACTATATGAAATTGGAAAAAATCTAATTCTCACTTAGATCTGTTCAAAACATTTTTAAAACTTGGCAAGACCTAATCAGTAATATTTTAGAATAAGCATTTATATTGGGGCAATAGTTTTACTCTGGCTGTTGGCCTTCCTCTCTTTCTCACGGGTGTGGGGGTTAATTTGAATTTAGTTTTGTTGAGTTTGACTTGATTATATGGAATGTTATATGCTTTTAATAAATTCAATAAAAAAAAGAAACCTTATCCTCTTATGCAATGTCATCATTTTGTCAAGCAACAGTTAACACCAATTGCCATCCAATTCATGTCATTTGATTTTGAAATAAAAAATTAATTTTATATGATAGGAACTTGTACTTTAGGAACCTGCAGTAATATTTATAGTAAGAATCAACAAATCGATGCCTGAAAATCTCTGCCAATAAAACTCCCTTCAACACGTAACACCATCGTCTGCTCGTTTCTTTCCCTCTTTGCTGTTTGGCTGTAATTAGATGTCTGGGTGTACACATTTAGTCCAAACGCAGGTTTTCTGTGAAACATCTGGTTGTGCTTAAACTCAGCACAATAAATGAAAATGTTGTAGAGAATTTTAATTGTATACTGTAGATGATCTCTTACTCCTTTTTTAATTAAAACCTTTCATGCTAACCACGAAATAGCAGACCAAGAAAGTGGTAAAAATAATTATTATTATTATTATAATTAGAGTAAATATTGACTTATTATTATCATTATTAATGTAATATTCTTTTTACATTTTTCCAATCCCTGAAAGCCTAAAGGTACAATATAATACAATTTACAGCAAACATACTGTAGTAAATGTTTATAGTTCAATTTAATAGAAAACAGCAATTAGTCGATGCCGGCAGAGCGAGTTACATTTCTTTCCCCTAACAAATATGACAATTTAATTAATGCAAAATGCTGGTTAACATGGATGGAACCCCACATAAACTTTTTAATGTCATTGTATCTCTTTCTGATTAGTTAAAACAGTGAATCAGTGGTTAACCTCTGGACAGCGTTAATAATCATCTATTTATTTGCTAATTGGACCTTTTCTATACCCGATTTTTGACTTTAGGATTATAAACATTTTGGTTTCTCCCAAGCAGCGGAAGTGCCGAGAGCTGCAGTGACAGCAGAAGCCTTGGAATTTTCTACTTTTTTTGGCTCCATTTGCACTTATTTGCTTTTTGAAAATATGAAGTTCTTTATTATGTCCTGGCTTTAACTAGAAGGAAAATAAATGGCAAATAACAAGTGAGGCAACATGCAATAATCTAAATTTGGACAATTTCCTCTTGTATGCAATCTGCACTAAACAGCCGGGACACCATCAATGTGGAAGGACAAAGGGATATAACATGCACAGGGTATTGTCTCCCCCAGATCACTAGATGGCAGCACGCATGGACTGTGGCAGCGGCACGGCTTCCCACAGGGCATCATGGGAACTGGAGTTCTTTAGCTCAGCCCTGTTGGGTTCGGTGGGAGCCACCAGAGGGCACAGAGGGGACTAATGAGCAGAAGAAGTGCACTAGAAGTGCTCCCGGGCCAAGCATTTGGAACACCAGGGATTACGTAAAAGGAGCTGGAGGCAGAAAGAGAGGCCAAGAGAGAAGAGGAGTTGCAGAGGGCTTTATTGTTCTACTGTGCTTTGTAACTGTGATGGTGAGGTGGGAAACACTTGCTTTGGGAAGAGGTTTCCACAATAAATCCTCTTCTTGAGTGCAACACATGTGTCCAAGGCTTTGTGTCGGTGTTTGGGGAGCTGGAGCGCCCCCTGGTGGCCACGCTTTACTTTATTTGTATTTTTTTAAAGTTTATAAAGTTAAAGGACTAATAGGTCCTCATAATCCCTCATCCATTAGGCTTGTTTTTTTCAGGAGTAGTAAATTATTGGCTGGGGGAAATTTGTGCAGCACAGTATCAGGTTTAGAAGTATATGATATCTAATTTAATGACTTGTTGACAGTGTGCTACACTTTTCTGACACAAGCAGACTTTACCAACAGCATGACAGCCTTCAGACCACGTCTGGCTGTTGGATCTACCAAAGTCTACGCCAGGCGTTGGTAACTGCAGTGGCTCCGATTGGCCTTACTTTATTCAGCTTTTTTATTACAACAACGTTCTGAATTATAAGCTAATTATTGTTGTTTAGGGGCATCAATTAAATAACCTAACAAACAGATAAACACCTTTAATTTCTTACCCACTGTGGTGGGCTGGCACCCTGCCCGGGGTTTGTTTCCTGGCTTGCGCCCTGTGTTGGCTGGGATTGGCTCCAGCAGACCCCCGTGACCCTGTAGTTGGGATATAGTGGGTTGGATAATGGATGGATGGATTTCTTATCCATGTTTATGCTTCACCGTTGCTTTCCTTGTTCTTTGTATCTCATTGTAAGCCTATGGATGGGACAAAGTTAAACAAAATCTCCAAACCATTACACACAAGAGAATTAGAAGAAGAAAAAAACGGACAGTTTGACTCCTGTGCAGGAGAAGATGACGTAAAGCCCATAGCACTGGTAATATGCGAACCTACAGGAATCTGGGACGAGGAAAGTTAACCACAAGAATAGACTGAGGATCAAGAAACTGACAATCTGCAGCCCATGGTGCTTTTAAGGGCAGGGGTGGTCCACAGTCCTTTTCAGACGAGCTTGTTATTTATACTCCAAAATATCTTCTGCTGTGATATTGGCCACTTTCTGTGCTGAACCCATCACCGCTCCAGTTATCTCGGATTCATTTTCTGTCCGCATGACACAAACGATAAAGCAGTCAGTGTCTGAGACTTTGCTCTGCTCTCCTCTCGTCATGGCAGTCCATCGTTGACATCACTTCCAGTGGTACAGAGGAAGAGCCCCGCAAGGACATTACATTTCACAGTTAGAATGGTGGATCTTTGGTGAAGGAAAACAGAAAAGCTGTGAAATGAAGCCCACAGAAGACCTGGTTTGTTTGTTTGTTTGTTTGTTTGTTTGTTTTTTCACGTTGAAAGCCTGCATTTGGTCCCCGTACTGTACATACTTTCATGCACACAGCTGTGAATAATAACAGCGATTAAACCTACAATGCAGGAAGTGTCACTCCGAATTTTAAGAGGTAAGCCCAGGAACTTTTATTATTCCTAAAACCTAAATTGTTCCACATGCACCCTTGCGTAGCCCCAGATGGAGCTCACCTTGACATCACTGCTGCTGGGTCCTCCTTCCTTCTTTAAATTCAGTAAAGAAAGAGAAATTCAGCGGCAGAGCATTTCGGGGTTTTTTTCGGAGTTAAAGTGAGTATCGTTATTTCCAGTTTCTTGGAATTTTTGTGCTTCTGCTCCATGGATTTTGCACATGGATTACGTATTGGGATTTGTTCACCTTGGATTGCCGTTTAGGCAACTCCTTTTTGAATATGGTTGTTTTATTTTTTTATTTTGTTAATAAATAATCTTCACTGCGGTGGGCTTTGTTTCCTGCCTTGCGCCCTGTGTTGGCTGGGATTGGCTCCAGCAGACCCCCGTGACCCTGTAGTTGGGATATAGCGGGTTGGATAACAGATGGATGGATGAACTCCACTTTAAGGATACTTACTTTGACTTGTCTTTACAAAGCCGAGATTAATGGTTCTCTCCCTTACCAGGCATTGTTTAGTTATATTTTGAGACTTTTTTGCATGTTGAGCCTTTAAAAGCCAGCGTCCACTTTTGAAGCCTGCTCTGGCAGAAGTCAGTAGGTAGCAACTGAGACTTAGCTGGTCTGAAGGGAAGGATCCTGGCCTGCGTTTTGATCATTTTGAAAGTCGTGTCTCGAGGTTACAGAGTCAGGAGCCCTGAGAATTCATATACGCTGGCCACAGATCTGCAGGTGTGTGACGGAGTGCGACCTGCCAATGTGCACACAACGGGAGAAGACAAGGCTTGGGCCGTGCGTCTTTGTTGTTTGGGGGTGTTCACTGTTGCCCGTGAAAGTTTACCTGTTTACAGGATGGAATTGGCAAGCAGAAGCGAGCAGAGTGGACTGGGAGAAAACAATGCATGGGTAGGAAAACAATGGCACATTGAAGCCAAAAAAAACCCAAAGACTAATCTCAAAGTTTCAGAACCCAGCAAAAAATGAAAATAACAGGATTTTCAAAGAAAGACACTAGCACAAGGTTTTTATAATGAATATCCACAAGCCTGGACAATGAAGGATACTCAGTGCTAGTTTAGATACTGCTGTGCCGATGATGACACAATGGTGCAATTTCCAAGACTGCATCCCCAGCAACTAACCATCAAAATGGCAACCCAAATTAAAAGCCAAGATGGTATCCAACATAACGAACAAATAAAAAAGCAAGTCTTAAATGAAAATCAAGCTGGAAAAGTCCTGGAAAAATGAGCAAACAGACAAGTGATTCATAACATCGTAGGCATGCCAGGATGATGCGATTTGCTTCTTATGCATAAAACAACAAGTGTGCCCGCTTGTCTAAAGGCTCAAGTAGTTCATCCTGCGTAGTTATCTCTGCCTTCCTCTGTCCAAAAATGCGCGCTTTTCAGTGCTTGTTACCAAAAAAAAAATTCTTGTCATCTGACCTCAACAGCAAATCAGTGTGCTAGTGCAACTCTTGTAGTCTAATTGGTTGGAGGGGTCTTCCCATGACACACACTTTTGCAATAAAACTTTGTGACGAAAACTGATGGTACAAAATTTTTTTTTAAATGCACGCTGGAAAATGAGCTCCTTATTCATTCGGACCCATGCTGTGTTGCTTTGTAAGTAAATTATTTTTGAATGTTAGGTAATTTCACATTGGACAGAAAAACACATCTTTAAATTAAAACACAGTACATGTATTGAATTGACTAAAACTTGAAAATGTTACGTCATGTTTAGTGTTATATTCTGTAATAGTCCTGCCAGGATTGGTCCTGCTCTTCTGACCCTAAACTTGTTTAAGCTGCTTTTCAGGTATTATTTTGATTTTATTGGAACAATCTGGATGAGAACAGACCATTCAGCCCAACAAAGATCACCAGTCCTATACACTTAATTCTTCTAAAAACACACATCATGTCTAGTTTTGAAAGTCCCTAAAGTCCTACTGTCTACCACACTACTTGGTAACTTGTTCCATTTATCTACGATTCTCTGTGTAAAGAAAAACCTAATGTTTGTGCAAAATTTACCCTTAACTTTCCAACTTTGTCCCCATGTTCTTGATGAACTCATTTTAAAATAACCGTCTCGCGATGAGACCACTGTCACTGACAGGACTGGCTATGAGGATTGTATCGGTCTCCATGGGTCTGGTGACCATGGTGAGAGTGGCTCCATGTTCCTTGACTTTGCAAAAGGTCAGGAGCTACGGGTCACTGGATCTTGGTTCCAGCGCCCTGAGCCACATTGTTGGACTTGGTACTCCAATACTGGCAGACGCTGGAGGCTCTTACAAAACTGCAGGGTCTACAGAAGTGCCTAATTTGGAGATTTCTGACCACAGCCTTGTTGTTGCTACTCTGAAGATCCAGCATAGGTCCAGTAGGCTACCACCTACTGGGTAAATGAGGTTGGACCTGGCCAGACTCCAAGATTAGGCTGTTTCTGATGAGTCTGCACGCAGTTTGTGTGAAGAACTTATAGAGTTCGGTGCGACTGCCAATCCTACTGTGATGTTGGAGACCTTCCATGACAAGACCCTGAAGGTTACTGAGGATTGAGTTGGTGTTACCAGTGTCCTCAAAAGGGGGTGTTTCATCTTGCAGGACATTTTGAATATCACAGAGATGAGTTGCAGCAAATGGCTTGATGGCAACTCCAGTCTCTACTGGGAACAGAGAAGGACAGCTGCGAGGGTTCTGAGGGCAGATAAGGAGGTGTTTGTAATAGGAATCTGTGAGCAAGTGACACACCATCTATGGCCTAATGACCCATGTCCTGCTTACAAAAGAATCGAAGCATTACGCATATCCGAATCTGTTGGCCAGAGACTCACAATAAGGGCAACTGATGGAACGGTCCTTTTGGATGACACTGCAGTTGTGACCCGCTGGGCTGGCTACTTTGAGCAGTTGTTCAAAGCTGATCCTCCGGCTAGGACGTTGGATATCTCTGGGTCCACAGCTCTTGAGGCTGATCCTCCAATTAGCTGTGAACCACCCGGTTTCATGGAGATTACACACGTGATGAACCAGCTTCAGGGATCTGAGGTATCCGTGGTGAACTTCTCCAGGCTGGTGGTAAGGCTGTCCTCCTGGCATTGCAAGCAATCTTTGCTTCCATATGGGAGATGGGCATCATTGCAACTGCCTGGAAAATGGGATTTGTTGTCACTATCTGGAAAGGGAAGGGTGATCACCTCGATTTCGGCAACTACAGGGGGGTAACACTGCTCTCGGTGCCGGGTAAGGTCCTTGCTAGGGTCATCCTCATAAGGTTCCATGATCACTTTTTCACCTACCAAAGACCAGAGCAATCTGGTTTTACGCCTAAGAAGTCTGCCATCGATTGCATCCTGGCACTGGGACTTCTCATGAGTACAAACGTGAATATCAGCAAAGTTTCTTTGTAGCCTTCAATGGTTCTCTGCATAAAGATTTTCGTAAAGCGTTTGACTCAGGTGATCGAGCTGCCCTGTGGGACATTCTGAGACTTGGTGGAATCCTCTTAAGGTTGCTGGATATCATGGCCGGCCTGTACACTGGTACTGTGAGTGCTGTGCAGGGTAGAGGCAGAACCTCTGTGTTTTTCCCAGTTGATTCTGGGGTTCATCAGGGTCTGTTCTTGCATCTACACTGTTCAATGCTTGCATGAAATGGGTGTTGGGAAAACTTCTGGGGTCCAGTGGCTGTGGGGCATCTGTTGGCAAAGAAAGATTCACTGATCTTGACTTTGCTGACGAGGCTGTGATCTTCACAAACTCAATGAAGGCTCTGATTGGTGCTTTCAAAAGACTGAGTGAGGAGAATGAGTGCCTGGGCTTGTGAGTGTCCTGAATAAAAACCAAGATCGAGGCCTTTAATGACCTCTTAGGCACAGCCATCAGCAATGTGTCTGTCTGCAGGGATAGTATCGGCCTCATTGAGAGGTTTACTTACTGTACCTCGGCAGTGACATTCATGTCTCTGGTGACTCTTCCCATGAAGTCAGTAGACGGATTGGCAGAGCATGGGGAGTCATGAGGTCACAGGAAAGGGGAGTGTGGCGTTCCCGATATCAATGCAAAAGGGTGAAGGTCCAAGTCTTTAGAGTCCTGGTGCTTCCTGTTTTGCTGTATGGTTGTGAGACATGGACGCTATCCAGTGACCTGAGACAAAGACTGGACTCCTTTGGTACTGCTAGTTTGACTTGGTGTTGAATGAGCTGTTGCTCAAAGAGTCCCAAATGAGGCACATTGCCGGCATTGTGAGGGAGCGTCAGTTATGGCACTACGGCCATGTGGCACGATTCCGTGAGGATGATCTGGCTCTCAGGATCCACACTGCTGAGGACCCGAGTCGCTGGACCAGGCCAAGTGGACGCCCAAGTAACACCTGGCTGCGGCAGATAGATAGTGAATTTCCAGAGGGTGGGACTGAACCACGTATGTGCCTGGGGGGTTGCCAACCAGGAATTGAGCTATTCTGTCATGAGGTAGGTGTGGTGACACACTGCACCAGTGCATGCTCCCCAACCTGACCTGACCTGAATCTCCCTAACTAATTCCCTTCATAATTTTAAACACTTCAATCATGTCTCCTCTTAAACTTATTTTGCTTAAACTGGAAAGACTCAGCTCTTTTAATTGTTCCTCCTAATTCATCCTCTGTAGCCCTGAAATCAGCCTAGTCGCTCTTCTCTGGACTCGTTCTAGTAGCGCTATGTCGTTTTTGTAGCCTGGAGACCAAAACTACACACAGTACTCTAGATGAGGCCTTACCAGTGTGTTATAAATCTTGAGCAGAACCTCCTTGGACTTGTACTCCACACACCATGCTATGTAAACTAACATTCTGTTAGCCTTCCTAATGGCTGTTGAACACTGTCTGGAAGTTTATAGTATTGAGTCCATTACAACTTCTAAATCCTTCTCTTGAGGTGTACTTTTGACTTTCAGACCACTCATTGTGTATTCAAACCTAATATTTTTACTTCTTAAGTGTAATACTTTATATTTACTGACATTAACTTTCATCTCACACAAATCTGCACAAACCTGTTTGCTGTCCAAGTCCCTTTGTAATAAGCCAACCGATTCACGATTATCTGCCAGTCCACCTTGCTTGGGACTTCTATAAGACTTTATTTTGTAATTACCATTTATATTTACAGTGTTTCTACACGAGGTGCCTGGTGTTATATTTATAGTCTTAGGTGTTCTTACAGTTAGATTCCTCATGAGCCGAACTGTAAAGTAATTATAACTGTAATATATCTGTATAAATGTGACAGCTAAACTTCCATCCATCCATTATCCAACCCGCTATATCCTAACACAGGGTCACGGGGGTCTGCTGGAGCCAATCTCAGCCAACACAGGGCGCAAGGCAGGAAACACACCCTGGGCAGGGCGCCAGCCCACCGCACGGCACACACACCAAGCACACACACACACTAGGGACAATTTAGAATCGCCAATGCACCTAACCTGCATGTCTGAGGACTGTGGGAGGAAACCCGTGCAGACACGGGGAGAACATGCAAACTCCGCGCAGGGAGGACCCAGGAAGCGAACCTGGGTCTCCTAACTGTGAGGCAGCAGCGCTACCCACTGCGCCACCCTCTTTTGTTTGTACAAAGGTTAATATATAGTCCTAAGATTTTGGTGATGGTCATGTTACAAAGAATTTTTGTTAAAAGAGGAGGCACGCTCTGCGTTACCGGACTTTAACTGAGCTCCTTACCTTCTTTCACGTTGGCCTTTATCAGATTTGCTGCCAACATGGCAGGTGTAAAGTGGAAGGCACATGAACATCATGCAGTTCCATACTGACAGAACAAACTTTTTTTCAAGAAGGTATTTTACGTTTTTTAACAAATCTTGTCCAAGTATTTAGAAGCACCTTCTGATAGTTTTGCAAAGCAGCTGAGTGAAGAACCGGAGCTCGACTACAAGGTGTTTATCTTTTCACTCAGCCTGTTTTGTATTTTCTGAATCAATTTTTAAAGTGGTATTTTAAAGATAATACCTGAAGTCATTTTAATTGGAACCCATAAATCTTGATAAAATGGCACACTTCAAACTGTCTTAAATTTCAAAAGACAAGCTACTGGTTTTTTTTTTTTTTTTTTAGCAGCAAAATATTTTCTTTAGCAATTAAGAAGTTGCTAAAGGCTTACCAGCTCGGCAGACACATTTCAGAGAACTGTACGAGAAATTCGACACAGGACTGGAAATGAATGTTTCAGGTTATTAATTCATTTCATGACATTCAGACAGTTGTGGTTTTGGCAGCAGTCCTAAGTAAAATACTTGCATTTAAAACAGAAATCATGCATTTTTAAGTAATTAACATGTACATTTCATACCGTAGTTAAAGTGTATAGCGTATCAGTCACCTGATCACATAGGACATTATGGAAACAACACATGGGAAACCATTCAGTATGATCTGGCAGTTGGAAGGGAGACATCTAATATATTTCTACTCACACTGGGTTTGAATTAGGCTTTAGTTACTCACATTATGCTGCAAATGACAGATTGACCCCGCTAAAGTCACCATAAATACTTTTTGGCCATTTGTAGGCCTTGTTATTCTGGCAGCGATAAAGTGATGCTGCCCAGTTTGCTGTGTAAACTCTTTCTGTTTTGAATTGCTACTACAATAACTTATGGTCTAGAAATTATAATAGGAGGCATCAGAAATCAAGATTTCAACACTAATTGTGAATAAAAAAACTTTTTCTGTATGTTTTGTTCTCAAAAGCAGTGTCTGAGTAGAGGATATCAGAAGGCTTTGAGAAGATGGTGTAAAATGTATTTGATGAAGACCTAGTGACCCTGAATACCTCAGTCTAAAGGACATGACGTTGAGGTCTGCACGTTACCCGATTTGAGTTATCATGAGAGCGAAGTTTCACTGGACATTTACATGTAATCATTTACAATATAATACACCTGATGTCATGTGCTGTATGGTAAATGGCTGCAAAACTGTAATATTGGAAGTTGGTATCATCAGGTTTCATCTTAAAAAATGAAAAGCTATCAAATGTGATTTTTCCTTTGCTCTCTCCCACACCTTAACCTATCATCCATGGAGGAGGTATGAAAACTCCAGTTTTTGATGGATCTTGACGTTTTAGGTTCCCCTGATACCGAAACACTGTCTGGAAGTTTATAGTATCAAGTCCACTACAACTCCTAAATCCTTCTCATAAGGTGTACTTTTGATTTTCAGACCTCTTATTGTGTATTCAAACCTAATATTTTTACCTTCTTACATGTAATGCTTTACATTCATCGACATTAACTTTCATCTGACTCTGTCTACACAAGCCTGTATGCTCTCCAAATCCCTCTGTAATGAGTCAACAGATTCTCGATTAACTGCCAGTCCACCTTGCTTGGGACTTCTCTAAAACTGTATTTTGTAATTACCATTTTGAGTCACTGTAATATAAGCATTTTAGAATTTGTACAAAGGTTAATGTGCAGTCCAAAGATATCATATATCATTTTTGCTTTGCTACTCCCACCATAACCTATCATCTATGGGGGAGGTGTGAAAGGTTTAGATTCGTCGATTTCAAAAATTTCGATCTCCAGTCTTCGACGGATTTTGACGTTTTAGGTTCCCCTGATACTGAGAGCATCAATATCTCTATGATGGGTGTGTGTCTATCTGCGCGTCACAATTAATCAGGACAGTCTAGAGCTAAAACGGCTAGACGGAAAAATACCCAACTCGAAACTTAAGCCTGTTATGAGATGATGATGATGTACTGATTAGTTTTTGAGCCAAATTTTGCAAGAGAAAGAGGAGCTCTAGAGGAACCCTCAAACACCCTAATTCTACAATGCATTATGAATTCTTCTCATCAATTGCTATCAGGAGGACCTATTTTTTTGATCACAGCAGTAAATAATTATTGAAATGTTATAGAATAGCTCAGGTAACTTGGTTCATAATGATGTTGGTAAACTATTACGATTACTGTATTATAAGCCTGCTCTGTATTATTTTGCTGACCAGCTTGCCCACAGTTTTTTTTGTTGTCTACAACAGTGGTGGGGTGGGCCCTCCTAGGGGGGCGCGAAATAACAAAAAGGGGGGCGCGAAGATGTGAAAAAAAGAAAACAAGAATCAAAAATATGAAAAAAATCTGTTGAAACCAAAACAAATTACCTTAAACTACATTCTGATACTAGAACAATAAATATAGAGTTAGATAAATGTCGATAAACGTTAAGTATGTATAATAAAATATGCATCTACATTTCAAAAAAATGTTAGGGGGGCGCGTTTAAAACTGTTATAAAAACTCGGGTCGCAGACACTTAAAGGTTGAGAAACTCTGATCTACAACATTAGTTATTGCTGTTGTTGATAATTTTACTTGTAATTGGGTTAGGGCAAAGCTACAGCCCTACGGTACACACCGGGATTCCTTCATCAGTGTGAGGTTACCCTAACCCAGAATACTTTCAATGTGTGAGTTCAGCTGTCTGGATGTTTCTAAATTCTGTGATTGTTCAAGAAATGTCTTGGCTTCGGTGACCAAAGCAAATCATTGAATGTGAACGTTTCAGAGTAGTCCGCAGGCCATATCATTGAATGTTTAATTTTCTTAATGTGAAATTGGAGCATTTCACTGTGTTTTGTAAATTAGCGTTCAACTAAGTTTTCATCTTCCTATAAAATCTTTCACTTTTTTCACACTTTTTAAGGAGGGATTCCCTCTGGATTTCTTTTTGTGATAATTACTATGAGGAGATAGTCAACGTCTGCCACCACTTTGTGGCTTGTAACCCTTCTCTTCATATTCTTCAATTAGTCTATCAGTCATGTTCTGATTACAGATTATAGTTTATTTCATCTTCCCTTTATTCAGAGTGTTATTAAATTTTAATTTGTGCTTCATCTATGACTTTATTTAGTTTGCAAATGAAAGGCCAAAATAAAAATAATAAACTGAGTTCAATGGAGACAGATTTCTCCCCAACTTACCCATATAGTAGCCTTGAGGGTTGAAGACAGGTAGTGCTGCTGCCCGAAGTAAGGGTTGTGTCCGAGGTCCTCCCTGTGTGGTAGTGCTGTGAGTAGTAAGAAAGGGGCTATATAAATGTATGGAATTATTAGCATTATTCATTTCAGTATAAATGATGGCATTAATTAAATCAGTTACGTCAAGGTCAGGTCAAATCAGGTCAAGGTGCATGCTCTGGTACAGCATTTTGCCGCACCCACCACACAGCAGAACAGGTCCGGATCCCAGTTGGAAACTCCTGCAGCCCAGTTCAAGCCCACAGAAATGACCATCTATCTGCTGCAGCCTGGTGTCAACAATGAGGACCCTGCAAGCTGGATCACCCTTACAGAATCGTGCCACATGGCCATAGTGCCGTAGCGGTCACTCCCTCACGATGCAGGTAATAGGTCTCATTTGGGACTCCATTAGTATCTGCTTATTCAACACAAAGTCAAACCAGCAGTACCCAAGGATTCCTTGCGTGTGCTCACTATTTTAAAAAATAATTACTTACATAAGAACATAAAAAATTTGACAAACAACAGGAGACCATTCAGTCTATCAGGCCCCTTTGTTTAGTTAATAGCTTAGCTGTCCCAATATCTCATCCATATTCTTCTTAAAGGTTGTCAAAATTTTTGCTCCAATTTAATGTCTTGGTAGTTTGTTCCAGAGCTCCACAACTCTTTGCATAAAGAAACGCTTTTTAGCTTCATTTTTTAAATGCACTTCCCCTTAATTTCTACTGATGTCCTCAAGTACATAGATTCACCCTCAATATGAAACTATTCTGCTGCATCTACTTTATCAATGCCTTTGTGGATTTTGAACACCTGGATTAGGTCTCCACACAGTGTCCTCTGCGCGACACTAAACAGGTTCAATTCTGTCAGTCTGTGAGAACAGGACATGTCCTTAAGTCCTGGGATGCACTCAGTTGATCTCCTCTGCACAACTTCAAGTGCTACTATGTCTGTCTTGTACCACGGTGACCAGGGGCCTCATGTATAACGGCGTGTGTAGAACTCACACTATAACATGGCGTAAGCACAAACGCGGGAATGTGCGTACGCACAGAAAAACCCAGATACAGGAATCTGTGCATACGCAAACTTCCACGTTCTTAAGCTACATAAAACCCGATCAGCATGAAAAGTAACGCACATGCACGCGCCTGCTGTCCCGCCCCAACTCCTCCCAGAATTACGCCTCGTTGAATATGTAAATCAATGTAAACAGCCCTTAAGCCCAGCGTTCTGTGAAAAGACAATGGCAAAACCACAAGGAAAAATAGAACAATTTCAGAGCATACCAAGTGGAGGCAAGAAAAAACATAATATTTGTTGGTTTAAACAGTGGTATAAACAAGAAAAGGAAGCTGATCGAGTGACATAGCGTGTCAGAGAAACTCGAAAGCTCAAGTTCACAGTGCCCGAAATAAAAAAAGAAGTCACATATGAAAGTCGCCGTGAAAATGCGAGTCGTAGCCCACCGTCTGAGTGTCATACAGTATAAAAGCTTATTAGGGTACAGAGAAAAAAAAAAAGGCACACAGTGGGGGAAAAAGCACGAAATGTCAACTTTAATCTCGAAATTTCCACTTTAATCACGTAGCTTATTTGGTCATTAAAATAGAACATCATAAACTTCATCTTAAAATCGTTTAATTTACTAGTTTCTCAAATCCCATCATAACTAAAGTAGTACGTTAAATGCTTTGTTTTGCATTTGATCTTCTATGTGCTCTATGTGTGTGAATCACTACGCGCTTCTTAAACCGGCTTTCTCTACTTCCGACAGGCCGCAGAATCCATTACATTTATGATATTACAGCTCTCTGAATAACTAAAATACTGAGATGTATACGTGATATCATTTTCATGATGATAGGAGTTAAAGTTAAAGTTAAAATAATTTATTGCAGCAGGACTGTCTCTTTCAAACGTACTAACCTCCAATTCCTGTCCTTCCTTTTCTTTCTCCAAATACCCAATCGCCACACAATCAGCTCTGTAAAATAGACGTTAAGCCATCTGTAAGCTTATAACGCAGATTCTTCAAAACTTTTAAGGGACATTGAAATATCTTCGTAGTACATGTTTAATTATTCTGTCCTTCACGCCAGTCCCAGTGAAGCATACAATGCAAGGCAGGAACGATCTGTGAACGGAGCACCAGATCCTTGCTAGCGTAGCGACACCGTGTCCTTTAATTATTAACAATATAGATTATTTAAATTAAGTTAAATTTTTATTTGTAAAATATAATAAACATATTTTGCTGCATTTCATCTTAAAAATGATATAGTCATCATATGTAAATAAGCGCTTTATAAAGTAGCTCAGGTTGTGCAATATTATAACTGTATCGCAAGTTTACAGTGAGGTGATTGTACTTATAAGTACAAACAGTTCTACAAGGGGCAGTTGATGGACTGATTGATTGTGTTTAGAGCTCTTGGGATGAAACTGTTTCTGAACCTTGAGATAATTCTCTTTCCAATTAGCTGCTCCAAGTGGTGCAGTGAGAGTAACATCGCTAAAGCAGCTATGGTATTTAGAATAGTTTGATCATTCTGTGGACCATTATATTGTTACAGGTTAATTACAATCAGATGCATTAAACTAATAGACAATATGCAGTTAATTTCAGTGTATTTATAAAGCCGTGTCAGGTATGAGGATCTGAAAAAGAAAGATAAACCACACAGGAACAGTAGCATTGCTTTGACGCTGGGTGCGGCCAGTCTGCAAAACCAAGCGGAGAACTTGCGTATGACAGGGTATGAGGTACCGTGGAAATGTGCGTGGCTTTATGCCAAGTTTAGGTTTTATACATCGTGATTTGAGTGTGGAAACATTCGTACGCAACATTTCTATACATGAGGCCCCAGAACTGCACACGATACTCCAGATGTGGTCTTACCTGTGTATTACATAGTTTGAGCATAATGTTACTTGACTTCAAATCAACAGTTTCTGTTATAACCTAACATTTGCCTTTTTAACTTCTTCAGCACATTGCTTAGATGATAAAAAGTATGTCAACATAAATCACTAAATCCTTTTCAGTGGTTCTTTCTGTACGACAGTGTCTCCCATCTAGTATTTATGACTGATGTGCCTTTTGCCACCTGTAGAACTTTGCATTTTTGTATTTTAAACTGCATTTTCCAGTTGTTCACCCAGTTCTGAAGGTTTTACAGGTCATTTTGAATTCTGCTGCCCCCTTAGTATCTGCCATCCATACCATTTTAGTGTTGTTGCAAATTTGACTGGTTTACTAACTATACTAGAATATGTATCATTAATATAAATCAGAAAAAGTAATGGTCCGAGGACAGAACCCTGAGGGACTGATGACCTCACTCCATGAGGTCCTCTTATCTGCACTCCAATGGCACCATTTTGTTTTTGTTATTGGTGCCAACATTGTGTGTTCTTTGTTTTCTTGGATGTTGGGCAGTTTCTAGGGTAAGATCACAGAAAACTCTGTGCAGTCAGAACAGTGACTAACCTAAACTAAGTTTAGCGTCTTGTGGCAGTCCAAACCGCTGGACAAGTACAAAGTACAATGCAAGGCTTTCTGCTATTGTTGTCACTCGTATCTTATAGTTGGGTTTTAAAGATTGGCCTCAGGGCAGATTCAGACCATTCTTGGTAAATTCATGTTAAATTGATATACATTGCTTAGAGATGCTTGGTGGTGTGTTCTTATCAGAATTGCACTAATATTTGACTTTATATAACTATAAAGAACACATCATTCAACAGGTCATGGAAGGCTCTAATCTTATCCTCTACAAGCAAACATGTAATGGAGTTATTCTCTTGTTATTCTGAGTGGAGACTCGGTCAGACTTGGATTTACCCTGCAGGTTACAGGGGAAGAGGGACAAAGAGTTTTAAACCGTAACCCCATAACTGTAATGTTTCTTAGATGACACCATGGAAAAATAATGCGGCTAAGGCAAAGAAATCATGCGTCACATGGACATACAGGAAACACTTAGCATTGTAATGTCAGAGAGAGGAAAACAGTCTTTCACCTGCGTATTGACATTTTTCCTGATTTTTTGTGATCATTTTTCTTTGAATTTTCACAAATGTTTTAAAACAAACTCTGTTGGACTGTACATTTTACCTTTATTGCACGTTTGGCTCAGTGGTGGACCCCACCTTGTCATCTCAGTTGCTGCTTGACATTGGGCAACTACAATAGAGAGCTACACAAATGAAAGACATACACGTGCTGCCACATTCATTCTTCTAAGATTTTTTTTTTTTTTTTTAATTCAAAACAGTATTTGTCATCCAAACATTCGTTGATTGGATGATTACTTTTCTACACTTCTTCATTTTACTTATCGACTTCCATTTCATTTGCCCTGTAGTGTTAGGTAACAAAACCCTGAAAATCATCCCTACTAAACTATTCACCATCTTAAATTTGTGTTTATTGTATAGAAGAAAAGAACAATTGCACTCAGAGACGTGCCATGTCTAAATTACATAAACAGCAGAGACTCCAAAGACCCCGGCCTCAGGGTTTGGTTTCACTCCAAATTTTCGGCAATTGATATGCAGACATCTGTAAACATTTGTGCGCAGCAGCTAAAGCCAAAAAGAAAGAGTTTAATGTCATTTGACAGAATCTTACAATGATTTTGAATCAAATCTGCTTGATTACATTAAAATAAACAACACTTTCCAAACTCCCAAGTGCTCTTGCCTTCTGTTCCCGACTAAGGATTCCTCACCTTATATGGGCAGGTTTAATAAAAACACAAAGCTTTTAGCCTGGGACGATTTATTCAAAGCCACAAACGCAAACACACACTGAGCTCTCGTAGACCATCCTGTGTTTATTTTGTCCACCTGCAATCTATTGTGGTACAAAACAGTGCAGGGTAGTTTTTCAGTTGGGCCTTCACATTTTTAATAGGAGGAAAATTAAAATAAACCTGAAGCCTGCTCAGCTGTGCCGAGTGTGAATTCAGTCGTATTCCTTCATACCAAGGTCACGCTCCTGCTATTGCGGTCTCCCACTGACTCCCCTTGGGCACTTCTTACTGAATGTGGTTTCAGATTCTACAATGGTATTTCAGTCTTCTTTTTAGCACAACATAACATTCTGCAATTCGGGGGACTGTAGCCTCATGTAGGAATGAACCATGGTCCTCCAGAGGGCCCTTTCTCAGACAAACAGCATCGATTTACCTAACATGCACATCTTTGGAAAGGTGGGAGGTAAAGGTAGGGGAGAATGTGCAGACTATACACAGGCAGGGGCCGAGCATGGCATTTTAACCCAGGATATTAGACTTTTGTAGTCCTTTTTTCAGTGCTCATTCAGTGGCAAAGGCAAGTGCATCAAGACCTGTGGTACTACTGAGGTCCGTTAGCCCACGGCTCATATAGTCAGCATGAGGCTTACATAGTGATTTTCACAAGAAACAGCCTTGTAAAACAAGAATACAACACTAGACTGTAAACAGAACGCAAATGTAAAATAAACTGCAGCAAAATACTGAGACCCTTGGAAAAGAATATAAAACAACATACATGGAGTCCGTGCTGCAGAGCCACATTTTGCCTTTGTGTGACATTATCAAGGTCCCTACATCACTTACTTTAAACATATATAAGTGGGTGTGGGCATGCATAGGAGTGTGCCCCCTAATGGACTGGCACACCATCCAGTGTTGCT
Source organism: Polypterus bichir lapradei (assembly GCA_026402145.1). Classification (NCBI taxonomy): domain Eukaryota; kingdom Metazoa; phylum Chordata; class Cladistia; order Polypteriformes; family Polypteridae; genus Polypterus; species Polypterus bichir. The sequence goes on from JANRMT010062856.1 coordinate 91,451,396, forward strand.
TTGTATCCAGTAAATCCTAAATTGGAGAAGCTGGCTGAATGGACATCATTTAAGGTTCATTTTGGATATTTTATCTCCAACACAACTAACCTTGTACCATTGTTGGCATGTTTTTTAAGAGTTAAAGTTATTTGTATATGAAAGTTTAGCTGGGGCGGCACATTTAGGAGACCCAGGTTTGCTTCCCGGGTCCTTCCTGCGTGGACTTTGCATGGTCTGTGTGGGTTTCCTCCCGCAGTCCAAAGACGTGCAGGTTAGGTGTATTGGCGATTCTAAATTGTCCCTGGTGTGTGTGCCCTGCGGTGGGCTGGCGCCCTGCCCGGGGTTTGTTTCCTGCCTTGCGCCCTGTGTTGGCTGGGATTGGCTCCAGCAGACCCCCGTGACCCTGTAGTTAGGATATAGCGGGTTCAAAAATGGATGGATGGAAGTTTAGCTGTCACATTTCTACAGTTATATTACAGTTATAATTACTTTACAGTTCGGCTCATGAGGAATCTAACTAAGGACACCTAAGACTATAAATATAACACCAGGCGCCTCGTGTATAAACGCTGTGTACGGACAAAAATGTTGTGTACGCTCATTTCCATGCTCACATTGAAATGTATAAAAACTAAACTTGGCGTAAAGCTACACATTTTTTCTCAGCAGCCTCACACCATGCCTTTTTTTGCTCAGTTTTGCAAACGGGAGGCACTCAACGTGAAAGCAGTGCTGCTGTTTCTGTATCATTTCCCATTCTGTTTCATATTTGCATCCATGATGTGGGCTGTATCAAATACACTGAAATTAATTGTATATCATTTACAAATTTAAGGCACTTGATTGTAAGGAATCTGTAACAATATAATGGTGCACAGAATGGCCGAACTTTTCCAACTACCATGGCTGCTTTAGCATTGTTAGAAGACATCGTAAATGGAAGAATTAGAAGAGAGTGTGTGTATTTACAGATAATACGGACTTCATGTCACATGATGACTGGCTTCTAAGTTGATTTAGAAAGAAAACTAAATAAAGAAAGAAAAATAAATAAGTAGAAATAAATATACAATACAAACATACACAATACAAATAAAGATATGTAATAAAATTGGATAACAGTACACTAAGCCATGCTTGAAAGCTTAACTAAACGTATTTTTCAAGTCTCTAATGGTTGGAACAGTCAAGTCCAATGCTATGGTTAGATGGCCAGGGAGGAGAGGAAGATAAACTCCAGCCGGCCAGCACTTGAAGTGTGCCACTCTCAGCAGTACTTTGTCCCTGAGTGTCCCCAATCTGCCCTGGCAGAAAGTACTGGCACTTAGTGTATGCCTGCCTACCCATGTACACTGGCACTTTGCTCCACAATCAACTTGTGTTTAGAAAATCAACCTGTACTTTCGCTGAGCTTTTCCAGTTCCAAGCCGGGGACACCAGGGGCTTTTGGAACTCCAAGGGAGGAAGCCCACCCACCCCAACAAACCCTTTGAAGATTCCAAGGCCTGAAGAGCAGCCAGCCCCCAGTGCACATGCATTTATATTGAGTAACCCACGTCAGTGTCCAGTATGACCTGCACAATTACCAGACATACAGAAAGTGGGCAAAAGGAGCTGTAAAGTAAAATTTGAAAGGTTTGGTTTCTGGGCCTTCAGGGACAGCACTGGTCTCCTAGAGGTGGAGCAGTAAAGGTGTTCACTGACAGGTGTGTGGACAGACACAGCATCGCGGATGCCATTGTACCACACTGATGGTAAAGTAAAGGCTGCCCACTGGAGTTCATGAATGCCTTTGTAACACCCAAACTTTACCAACAGTTGATCCTCATGAAACTGCCTTGATGTTAGGACTTACCTTAACAAGCGGACAACCACAGCCAATTACAGCTTGTCCTTTATGGAAAGGCTAACAGCAGTGTAGCGACTCAAGGCAAGGCCCAAACAGGGTGGCAAAGGGCAGACAAATAAAAACTAAACAAAGCAAGAGTCTGGCACACAGGAGAAGGAGAATCAAAAAGTCAAATTCACTTCATAAGGAACATAAAGTCAACATTTGCTAAAAATTTGGCAGGCATTTATCATTTCATTTAACTGTGCATTGTACATATAACTGTGTGTGTGATGAATAAAACTCTTGAATCTCGAATCTATCAATCTTGTCCCCAAATAAGCGAGACTGAACGTTTCACAAACCTTTTGGATGATAACTTCAGATTAAGTGTATGAATGGGTGCAGTATTGTAAGGTTTCTAAAATTTAAAATATAAAATATATTAAAAACAAAGACCACACTGTGGAGAACAAACTGTGGTGAAATGAACAGATCTTCTCTAAATATCCTATGTGAAAGATAGGGGGCGCTGTCGTCCCCTTGAACCCTCAGATCAGATGCCAGACACCAGATAAAAGTCCAATTATTTATTTTATAATAATAATGTACACAAAGCACCTTCCACTCCACAATACTCATAAATTAATACAATAATCACTACCATAATCAATCCTCCTCTCCCAGATGCGTTGTCCCTCTGCCACCCGCCTCAGCTCGTCTGTCCTTAACAGTCCATGACACAGAAGTGCTTCTGAACCCTCAGTCCACGTGACTTCTTAGCACTCCCGGGTCAGATCAAAACTCTTCTTTTTTTCATCCCGGAAGTACGTCATTTCCTCTGTCCCTGTGACCAGGACGTACTTCCGGGTTATAGAGCACATAAAAGTCTCTTAGCCTCCCTGCAGCGTCCCCTTGCGGCCCCCATGGTATCCAGCAGGGCTGTGAAGGAAAACTCCAATATCCATGATACCCTGCTGGAATTCGGGGCACCTCCATGCTGCTGGAAGGGCTCCATCTAGTGGCGTTGGGGTATTGGCCGGGATGAATCGGCCGGCCATATCTCACACCTAACATTGTTTTGCCTGCTTAATCCACTGGATTGATCCTGGCAGCTTTGAGCACAAGGCAGTCCAGGACACAATGCCACTCTATGGTCACACAGGGTCAGTTTGAAATAGCCAACTAACCTGACCTGCATGTATCTAGAGATGTGGGAGAGAAGACACACGCACAGGGAGAACAGGCAGACTCCACACATGCAACATCTGTTATGTTTTAGCCAGGGTTTCCCTTCTTGCTGGGGTTCGAATGTCACATTTATGTCTCTGTTGCTCATTTTTACACATTAACTGTGTGGATTATTTTGGTTTTTATATGTCAATGTATTGTCTGCTATGTTCCTTGTATTTTGTGGGTGGTCCCCCAAGGAGGGCCCATCACTGCAAGGGAACGCCGTCAGTCCTATAAAGGCTGAAGTAAACCTGCAGTTTCTTGCGGTTCATTGAATGCACTAACATTGGTGATTTTTGTTGGACATTTTTATGATTGTTGTGCTTTTGTGGATTTTTGACCCCTTTGCTCAGTGGGTAGTGCAACCTGGTTTGCTGTTGGTTTACCTTTCTTCAGGCAACTGGTTTTGCGTTTTGTGCTCTTTGGTGCTTTTTGTATTACAGAGCATTTATATATAAGCGTATTTTTGTCTTATAAAGATTGTTTGGTTGCCCTTTAATTGTTACTATCTGGGGTTTAACAATTATTTCCTATCTAGTGGGAATTGAAACAGTTTTTGGGAAACCCCCTAAGTTCATAACATACAAGTGCAGAAATTCATTAAGTTCACTTTATTTTTGTACAGTGCTTTTCGCTTAGTGTTCTGTATCAAGCTTACAGGTTAATTACTCATAACATCTGTTCACAAATATTATCAAATGGTAGGTGAGAACGGAGAAGAGGATAGCAAAAAATCTCTAGTCAACAGTATCCCTGGGTTTAAAAAAAAAAAACCAAAAACCCTGGGGGGTGCACAATCAGTTATAACAAAGTCAAAAGACAGAATCAGTCCTGGAGACCTCAGCCAACTGGGTGTCCAGTCCCCCCTAGGCTGACTAGTCTGACATCAGAATCTTCTCAACCTTTGATTCTAAGGCACCCAATGTCTCAGATCTTTTCCCATGTGCAGGAAAACAGCATGGAAGACAAGTAATACCGAATCTAACGAATCTTGTGAGAACAAAGCCTGCATAAAACACTCTACAGCACAAGCACAATTTCAATTACCAGTCCACTAGAGTGACGTCATTGTACAGCTTCCGTAAGGAGGAAAGTCTTTGTCTGTCATTGATATTGTGTGCTCTACAATGCAGTTTTTACATGCAAGTGCTTAGTTACTTTAAGGGTAATATATTTACTTTATTACGTTCTAAAAAATATTAATATACAATTTCCCAGTATGCCACAAAAACATGAAGCAATATCTTTAGAAACTAAAATGCAAATTAGAAAAGAGGTGTAAGTGGGAGAAAAGAAAAATGAATCATTGGGGTACACACCTGCCATGAAGAGAGTCGGGCAGAAAAGGGGCTCAGAAAAAGAGCACCGACCTAAAAGCACTTCAGGGTGGTTCTCTCCTGCTTAGATCTAATTATCTGCATGTATAGCAGCCAGAAAGGTGTCTTAAAGGATGGCTTGGATAGTGTAACAAAATTGGCAAAAGTAAGTACATTTTATTTCTATAGCACTTTTTCCATACACACCATGTAGCTCAAAGTGCTTTACAAATTGTCAAAGTAGTACGTACATGCAAAGAAAAACAAAATAAAATTAGATAAGAATAATGTATAAATAGTACACAAAAAGGGTGGCACGGTGGCGCAGTGGTAGTGCTGCTGCCTCTCAGTTAGGACACCTGGGTTCGCTTCCCGGGTCCTCCCTGCGTGGAGTTTGCATGTTCTCCCCATGTCTGCGTGGGTTTCCTCCCACAGTCCAAAGACATGCAGGTTAGGTGCATTGGCGATTCTAAATTGACCCTAGTGTGTGCTGTGTGTATGCCCTGTGGTGGGCTGGCGCCCTGCCCGGGGTTTGTTTCCTGCCTTACGCCCTGTGTTGGCTGGGATTGGCACCAGCAGACCCCCCGTGACCCCGTAGTTAGGATATAGCAGGTTGGATAATAGATGAATGGATGGATAGTACACAAAAAATAAATAATTATATATCTTTTATGTAAGTGTACATTAAGAGAAATAGAGTCCTTAAATAAATAACTGGGTTTTCAAGTCTCTAAAGACGAGTCAGATGATAAGGTCAGTTGGCCAGGCTGTAGGGGTTCAGGCCAAAAGACCATCCAGCTGCTATTGGGAATTCTGCCCAACATAAATGTTCTTAAGACAGACGTCGTAATCTCTGAGACAAGTGGGTTCTGAGGTGAAGCGGACATCGTGAAACTCTGATAAGAGCGCCTTTCGCACCAGGTTATTAATGCACTAATTGTTTCAGTGGCCTGCATAATCCCAGATCTCGAACCTGTCGAGCATTGTGGGTATGAAGGTGAAAGGGCAATTTACAGCAAGACT
>JANRMT010062856.1:91461777-91489181 GCA_026402145.1 Polypterus bichir lapradei
AGTCAGTGAGTGAGTGAGGGCTTTGCCTTTTATTAGTATAGATAATAATAATTATTATTAAATAATTCCTCCCATATAAGTAACATTTCTCGGACTGCCTTCTTCCATCTCCAAAACATTTCTAGACTTCGTCCTGTTCTTACGCAACACAGTACTGAAGTATTGGTTAATGCCCGAGTCACCTCACGTATAGATTACTGTAATGCTATTCTATCTGTCATCCCACAAAAAACGTATCCATCGCTTACAATTTATTCAAAATTCTGCTGCCAGGATAATAACCTGCTGTTCTAAATCCACTGAACATACTACACCTATTCTCTCTCAACTTCACTGGCTTCCTGTTAACTACAGAATACAATACTAAATACCGCTCTTAACATTTAAAGCTCTCCACAACCTCACTGATCTCCTATAGACTGACACTCCTCTCGCTCACTCATATCCTCATCTGCAGCTTGACTTTCTGTACCACACATCAGACTTCTCTTCTCTCTCATATACGTCAGCTCGATTCAATAACACATTTTAAAACTGCCCTCAAAGCCTATCTTTTCAAACTGGCATACCAATATTGAATTTTGCACTGTTAATGCCAGTTATCTTTGTTTGTTTGCTAATTATTGCTGTTTGATTTAGACTTCTCGTTTTAATTTTACTAATAGCCAACCCGCGGCATAGCATACGCCGCATAATTATTCATTGATGGGTGAACACTTCCTGAAAGACACAGTTCAGCAATCCCCTATTCAGCATCGCGATAGGGTGGCAGCCATCACTCCGGGTTCGGTGTCGGTCTAAAAAGGAAAAAAAGAAGGGGCACAGAAACAACAGGGAGAGCAGAAGCTTGCGGGGACAAACAAAGATGGCAGCAATGAGAGAGACCTGTTAGCAAAGCAAAGCAGCCCGAACTGAGAAGAACAATGAAAAGTCAACGTGGCTCAGAGGTGCATGTGGACTGTAGCAGAGACCAAAGCAACTGAGGATGTGTTTGGTGAGGTGTTGGGGGTGGGCACATGAGCAGCAGTGCGCATGCCTCGAGAGCGAGGGTGGGCGCGGGAGGAGGGTTAGAGTTGGCGGGCGGGGCTCCGTCGTGCATACCCCATGGTCAGGCGACTTGGTCGATTATATATGTGGATAATTCTGTAAACATACATATTGAAAATGGAGAGAAGCAAAGGGACATTACAGCCAAGTGGGAGAATGCTGGCACACAAGATGTTCAATCCAGTAGTGAGGAATGTCGGTGGCACAGTGAGACGCTTCTGATGTTGTGCTGGATCCCTGTCATTATAAACACTGATAATTGCAAACTCATAGAATTCATGTCAGATATGGGTGACTACTAGAAGGACTGTCTGGTTATTAATACCTTCACAGATTCTGGGTTTTTTTCTTTTTTAACCATATTGGTCAAGCAGACTTAAGTACCTTCTAAAATAACCTCCTTGTGTCCTTCACATGTTTTCTGCCTAACCTGACTTACAGCTGTCACTTGTCTATCTCCCTGGCAGTCTCTCTTTCAGCAGAATTATGTGGCTTTATAAAATATATCTCACAAATTACATTTGGCATAAAAAACCTTCTTGCTACAGCATGGTTGTGGTACTGTAGGGAGGCCCAAGGAAGAAGACAGCAGTCAGCATGAGCCCCCCAGACCCCACACTCCAGGGGCCTCATGTATAAACGGTGCGTAAGAAGTTTTCCACGTTCAAATCGTGATGTATAAAACCTACACTAGGCGTAAAGCCACGCACTTTTCCACGGTACCTCATACCTTGTCGTACGCAAGTTCTCTGCTCGGTTTTGCAGACTGGCGGCACTCCGCGTCAAAGCAGTGCTACTGTTCCTGTGTGGTTACTCTTTATTTTCCTGACTCGGCTTTATAAATACACTGAAACTAACCACATATTGTTTATTAGTGTAATGCATCTGATTGTAATTAACTTGTAACAATATAATGGTCCAGGGAATAGCCATAGTTTTCCAAATACCATAACTGCTTTAGCGTTGTTACTCTCACTGCACCTTCTTCTTCTTCTTTCAGCTGCTCCCGTTAGGAGTTGCCACAGCAGATCATCTTTTTCCATATTACTCTCACTGCACCACTCGGAGTATTTATATCACTGTATCTGAGTGTGAATCACAGCAGCAGCTGCTCAGAAAGAGAATTATCGGTATACAGCATCAAGCACACGCTGTCTGTCTCAGCCACGGCAAAACGTTTCAAAGCCTTTCCTGTACGGACCTCGCGGTTCAGAAACAGTTTCATCCCAAGAACTATAAACGCACTCAATCAATTGCTCCTTGTAGAACTGTTTGTACTTATAAGTACAATCACCCCACTGTAAACTTGCACTACAGTTATATTATCGCACAACCTGAGCCACTTTATAAAGCGCGTATTTACATATGATGACGATATCATTTTTAAGATGAAATGCAGCAAAATATGCTTATTATATTATACAGATTAAACTTTAACTTCATTTAAATAATCTATATTCTTCACTGGGACTGGTGTGAAGGATACAATAATTAAACATGTACTACGAAGATAGTTCAATGTTCCTTAAATGTTTTGAAGAATCGGTGCTCTAAGCTTACAGATGGCTTAACGTCTATTACAGAGCTGATTGTGTGGTGATCGGTTACTTGGAGAAAGAAAAGCAAGGACTGCAGGGGCAGCCACGGCAATACATATTGAATAAGAAAGAGAAAATAACGGTACAGCTAAAAACACAGCGGCAAATTTCGACAAAAGTTAAACGCTTGTGTCATGAGCACGAGGCGGCTATGCAGTGTCCGCAACGGACGTGGCCATCCACCTTGCATAAGATACCATATTGACATTGGCGGGCGAAGGGGCCACCGATTCTTTCTCTGCCCAGGGCCGCCACAAGCCTAGAGCTGCCCATGAGTACTGCTGCAATAAATTATTTCATCGAAGGTCGCACATAATCACTGCGCCGTGAAACCCATGTTTAATAACGTGCTTTAACTCTTATCATCATGAAAATGATATCACGTATACATCTCAGTATTTTAGTTATTCAGAGAGCTGTAATATCACAAATGTAATGGATTCTGTGTCCAGTCGGAGGAAGAGAGCCAGTTTAAGAAGCACTAGTGATTCACACACATAGAAGATCACATACAAAACAAAGCATTTAACGTGCTACTTTAATTACGATGTGATTTGAGAAACTGGTTAATTAAACGATTAAGAAGTTTATGATGTTCTACTTTAATGACAAAATAAACTACATGATTAAAGTGGAAATTTCGAGTTTGAAGTTGACATTTCATGCTTTTTCCTCACTGTGTGCCTTTTTTTTTTCTCTGTACCCTTATAAGCTTTAATATAACACTCAGACGGTGGGCTACGACTCACCTTTTAATGGGACTTTGATATCTGACAACTTCTTTTTTATTTTGGCACTGTGCGACTTTGTGAACTTGAGCTTTCAAGTTTCTCCAACACGCTATGTCACTCGATCAACTTCCTTTTGGTGTTTATTCCACTGTTTAAAATCAACAAATAGTATGGTTTTCCTTTGTCTCCACTTGGTATTCGCTGAAATTCTTATATTTTCCTTCTTGCTTTTGGCATTGCCTTTTCACAGAACGCTGAGCTTAAGGGCTATTTATATTGATTTGCATATTCAAAGAGGCATAACTCTGGGAGGAGTTGGGGCAGGACAGAAGGCACGTGCACGAGCATTAGTTTTCACACTGATCGGGATTTATGGAGCAGAAGAACGTGGAAGTTGGCAAACGCACAGATTCCTGCATCTGGATTTTTCTGTGTGTAAGCACATTTCAGCTTTTGTGCTTATGTCATGTTATAGTGCGAATTCTACGCACAGCCTCATGCATGAGGCCCCTGGAAATCTCATTTGTGACTTAATCTGATCCTCAACTAGTAGCGCAAGTTCAGGGCATAGTGGGACAGGCTGGCATTTTATTTGACATTACTGAAATCTATGAGCCTCACACAGTGGAACAAACCACCATCTCTGTACTTTGAAACAAGCAGTGAAATACAAAGCTCAGATTTTTCCCAATTCTCATTATTCAGGCACATCCAACAAGCAAATCCTTCTCACTTTGTAAAAAGGTTTCTGGCAACGATGGCTAAAACAACAGACGAGGTATGACGTGTGTTCCAAAACGAAGTCTAAAGTGTTCAACTGAAAGACTCTCTCACAAACATCTGGCAGTCTAGCATGCAGCTGGATGACTAGATTATTTTATACAAAAGGTGGTGGAAAATTTAAACATTCTGTCTTTGTGGGGAATCATTCAATAAATAAATGATTTTCAAAGATCCCCATGGGGTCAGCTCATTTCTTGTAATGGTGTTTTCACTAATTTGAAAAGAGATTTTTGAGTGGTACTGGAGAGAGTTTCATATTACTTAGAGAATTTTTTTAAAAACTTTTCTTGTGCTTGAAGAAAATCTGTTTTACCATTTTAGGAAATTTACATTGGCTGGACCATTTTAACATGAAAATTAGTCCCACATACATGATGATCAAATCTCCAACCATGCTACTCTGGCCACACTTTAGGAATATAGTCTCCATTTTGTCTGACAAATTCACAGCAGGGTTCATTAGATTCTTAAAGTCATAATGTAATCAATATGTCATAACAGGCAACTACCAGTATATAAAATTAACCCATATAGTTTATATCAACTTTATTGGGTGTAATTCCTCCTCACTCAAACATGGACAGTGCCTATGGCCAGGGTGCAACTTCTTTCTCCTCTCCCTCTAAATGTGGTCACACTTATAGTGGATTAGATTTCACCTTAAAGGCAGGTCTTCAGTTCAAAAGCTCAATTGCATTTCAATATTCTCCCCTCTGTTCAGGATAGGAATTCCCAGAAGAGGTTGATTTCACAATATTTTAGCAAAATTGCATGAGCCTGGGACATTGTGAGCATATGACTACATATTTGAAATTAGGATTATGCAACATAAAAAAATTAAGATTTTTTTAAAATTGGATGTGTTGATGATGTTTGCTCAGCTTTGGTCCCCATAGAAGCCTATTATGTCAGGAAATTTGTCATCTCTAAGAAACACAAAAACCTGAGATTAAAAAATTTTTGGTCTCTCTACAAACGATACAGGGTAAGTAACAGATTTAATAAAAAAAAAAAAAACTTTAACAGTATCGAACAGTCAAAGGTATGATAGCACACTGAGGAAACAGTCTTTCATGCAGCAGTATTATCATAGTATTCTCCTCAGTTCACAAAAAAAATTTCTACAGTTACCGTTGCTTGTGGAAAAAGCACTCTGTAAAAACATGAAGTGTGCCTTGGATCTTCCTCCTTTTTCCCCCTGGTCACAGCCCTTGCATCAATCATGATTTCCTGGGTTCATCATTCTGGTTGGACCTGCTCCTTCTTGATCTCTCATCATGTCACATGTATTTCACCACCCTGACCTTCATTGGTTCTTCAAGCTTGTATCTCCCAGTCACCTGGGCTAACTTGAGGGGTAGATGTTCAGGCTTAGGCCATGTCCTCACACAATTCCCCGCCCATGCTTGTGTCCCATTTAACCCTTTCTCCTAACAAGGCTCTTAAGCTGCTGTTGTAGATGTGGTCTCTGCTCACTGCTGTGATAGCTTCCATATACTGTAGAGATCGTTGCCATGTGGTATATCTAAACTGCAGAAGTCTATGATTTTAAACTTGGATCTGTGTCAATGGTTTCAAAACAAAGCAAATCTAAAACAAAAGGTGCAGGGTGTAGCAGACACAATTATCACCAAGTCAAGATATGCAGAAGAGCACTCAGAGAGTACAAGCAGACAGAAAAATCATGTGGCTTCAGCCAAAAAAAAGTTTATGCACAGGTATAGTGAAAAACAAAGGAAAAAAGAATAATTAGAAAACAATATATTTTATTGGTTTCTGTCTCCTGCACCTAGTTGCTGTCTGTGTGGAGTTTGTATGTTCTCCCACTGGCTCCATGGATTTTTCCCCCATCCTCAGCAGCTTAACTGGCGATTGTAAAACTGGCCGTGTAACAGTGATAACTGATGGATTGGCACCCTGTCCAAGGATGCTTGGCACCTGATCCTGCCAGCCCAAGCTCTGGTCACCCACAATGTGAACAGGTTTGAAAGAGTTAGAGGATGTAATGGTGTATTTTATTGTGCCTCTTTAATTTATCAAACAGCTACAATGACTGAGCACAGCAGCATGATACAGAGAGAGAGAGAGAGAGAGAGAGCATTTAATAGAGTACTCCGTGTACACCCACCTGCATAATAGCAGCATTGACATGCACGCACTCCAGGGATCTGTCATCCATCTGTAATTTGGTTTTAGCTTAAAGCTTGCTTTGTTTGAAACAGCAGGCACATCTGCTAACGCATACCTCTCCTCCATATTGCCAGGCCTCCTTTATTCAGGAATAATGTGATTGGCAAAACCTGCAGAAATAATCGCCTCTTGCTCTACAGCTTCAAGGAGAGGATGGAGAAGAAATGGCAATTTAAAAAAAAATGTAATAATTTAACACAATAACAAAAGACAATCCAATCAAAAAACAAAACAACATATCAATCATTATCATATGTTCCAAGGACAATGCACAAAACACAATACTCAGCCGCCATCTGACACAGAGAGCTACACAATAAGGTAGCCCCTTCTAAAGTGTGTCTTTATATATCACAATACAGCAAATAAAACAAAATTCTTCCACACAGTTCAGTGCAGACAAATGAAACACAGATGATGTGTAACACAGATCATTTAGTAATGCAGCAAACTTCTAATCATCTTAAAGGAAAAGTCCTTTAGCTCAAGGCACTATATGGAAGGAGCTCATTTTGAAGCGGTCTTACCTTACTTGTGCACACTCACAGTGGGCTTGTATATTCGAAAGCCAAATAAACACCTTGATCAAACTCACACTTCATTTGTCAACATTACATGGGTGACCAAATATCTTGCTGTGAAACAGCACATCTGGCCTTCAACAGACTAAATAAAATAAATCAACATACAACTGCAAAGCAAGATGAACAAAGCAGGTGTCTGACCAGATTCATTGCATTCAACCTGTCCACCAAGGGCCTTATTTTAAATTTCAATAAAACTTCAGTTTTTATTTAATATTAATTATCTGAGTACTTTTTCTTCTCAGGCTCATTAGCATCACAATCAGTAAGTCATTTAACCTTGAACTGATCTTCTTGCTTAATTAGCCTGACTTTTTTTCTCTTATGATACATTCAGAAAATATAATAGTGTTACATTTATAAGAAATTTAGAAATACTTACATTTTTGCCATAGTTAATTGTCTTATTAGGATACAATAAGCTACAAGTGAAGACGACAAACAGCACTGAATGCTGAAGGGCTACAGCTAATCTTCTTTCAGATCCACTAGCGAGGTCATTAGTAAATAACAGCCGTATAAAAATCCCGATGACAATGATGAAAATTGCTTCTACAATTATTTCCAGCTACATGCATCCCCAAATAATATGAACTGAATATATTTCTTACATATTTTATAATGAACATTTTTAATAGCACCTTTTAATTTATTTCTGATGCAGATATAAATTTATGGTAAAGGATACCTTAAAATGTATACAATTTAAAAAAAAATACTATATTGCAAGGCATTTTCCAGTGATCATACTTACTCTACACTGTTACAAACACCTCCGACTACGTCCAGTCAGTAGCCTGGTTCAGAGCAATTTGCACAAAGAACGCCCGTATGGCAGGGTGATGAGAAAGAAGCCCTTTCTGCACTCACGCCACAAACACAATCGCTTGTATGCAAATACTCATTTAGACAAGCCAGATTCATTTTGGAACAAAGTGCTTTGGACTGATGAGACAAAAATTGAGTTATTTGGTCATAAAAAAGCGCTTTGCATGGCAGAAGAAGAACACCACATTCCAAGAAAAAACACCTGCTACCTACTGTCAAATTTGGTGGAGGTTCCATCATGCAGTGGGGGTGTGTGGCTAGTTCAGGGACTGGGGCCCTTGATAAAGTTGAGGGTCGGATGAATTCAACCCAGTATTAACACATTCTTCAGGATAATATTCAAGCATCAGTCACAAAGTTGAAGTTACGCAGGGGTTGGATATTCTAACAAGACAATGACCCAAACACAGTTTGAAATCTAGAAAGGCATTCATGCAGAGGGAGAAGTACAATGTTCTGGAATGGCCTGCACAGTCCCCTGACTTGAATATCGAAAATCTATGGGGTGATTTGAAGCAGGCTGTCCTTGCTTGGCCGCCACCAAATTTAACTAGAGAGATTTTGTATGGAAGAATAGTCAAAAATACCTCCATCCAGAATCCAGACACTCATCAAAGGCTACAGGAGGCGTCAAGAGGCTGTTATATTTGCAAAAGGAAGCTCAACTAAGTATTGATGTAATATCTCTGTTGGGGTGCCCAAGTTTATGCACCTGCCTAATTTTGTTATGATGCATATTGCATATTTTCTGTTAATCCAATAAACTAAATGTCACTGCTGAAATACTACTGTTTCCATAACGCATGTCATATATTAAAAGGAAGTTGCTACTTTGAAAGCTCAGCCAATGATAAACAATAATCCAAAGAATTAAGAGGGGTTCCCAAACCTTTTCATATGACTACTATATATATATTATATATATATATATACACACACACACACAAATGAGTATTCTCCCACATAAAGCAATAGCTTTAACAAAACAACTTACTTTTGAATTTGGCCTTGTTTTGCAGCTAACAAAAACTTTCCTTATAAATACTGTATGTTCTGCATACATAGTAAAATATCATGGTGTAATTACTATTATGTCAGAGTCCGTAAAGTGACTCTTGAGATATGCTTGAATATTCCAAATTCAATATCCATAACAGACTGGCATTGTTCAGTCTAAATTGTTAGGTGCTGACAGAAAGACTCAGCCTTTGATACAGACATTGGGGCTCATTTTGAGAACAGTTAACAATACTGGCATTGTATTTTTGAACTTTTAGCAGATCACAGTACATCTGCAATAGTAGGCCCAAGCTAACCTAAAATGCCTCATATTTATGGATGTCCGTTCTAGTCCCGTTAAGCAGCAGCATTAAACTACTCTATTTGGATTAAACACAAAGACTAAGAGTTTGTCATTTTAAAAATGCTTCAATATACATTGGAAACACTGTTATTGACCTACAGAGCAATGTATTAACTTCAAATAACTTCATGAAACTTGCCAATAACTGCAATACCAGATTGTTTTATCAAAAACAGGAAAGAAAATTTCTCTTAAATATTTTCCCCTGCATGAGCTGCTAACACATACCCATTACAGAGACAGCAGCCACATTTTTTTAATCAGATACCATAAAAATATTTTTTGATCGATAGGTAAAGAGATTCAGAAAGGAAAAGCCTGAATATCATATTCTAGCCAACATGATGTACACTATAAAAGTATAAAGAAATCTGTAATATTTTAAATTTTGTAACAGAGGCCCATCAGTATGATTTATGTTATACTGTTCTAATACAGTTGGGTCCATAAATATTTGGACAGAGACAACTTTTTTCTAATTTTGGTTCTGTACATTACCACAATGAATTTTAAATGAAACAACTCAGATGCAGTTGAAGTGCAGACTTTCAGCTTTAATTCAGTGGGTTGAACAAAAAGATTGCATAAAAATGTGAGGCAACTAAAACATTTTTTAACACAATCCCTTTATTTCAGGGGCTCAAAAGTAATTGAACAAATTAAATAACTGGAAATAAAATGTTCATGTCTAATACTTGGTTCAAAACCCTTTGCTGGCGATGACAGCCTGAAGTCTTCAACTCATGGACATCACCAGATGCTGGGTTTCCTCCTTTTTAATGTTCTGCCAGGCCTTTACTGCAGCAGCTTTCAGCTGCTGTTTGTTTGTGGGCCTTTCTGTCCGAAGTTTAGTCTTCAACAAGTGAAATGCATGCTCAATTGGGTTAAGATCGGGTGACTGACTTGGCCAGTCAAGAATTTTCCACTTTTTTGCTTTAATAAACTCCTGGGTTGCTTTGGCTGTATGTTTTGGGTCATTGTCCATTTGTATCATGAAACGCCGCCCAATCAATATGACTGCATTTAGCTGTATTTGAGCAGACAGTATGCCTCTGAACACCTCAGAATTAACTTGGCTGCTTCTGTCCGATGTCATATCATCAATAAACACTAGTGTCCCAGTGCCACTGGCAGCCATGCACGCCCAAGCCATCACACTGCCTCCACTGTGTTTTACAGATGATGCGATATGCTTTGGATAATAAGCTGTTCCATGTCTTTTCCATACTTTTTTCTTGCCATCATTCTGGTAGAGGTTGATCTTGGTTTCATCTGTCCAAAATAATGTTTTTCCAGAACTGTGCTGGCTTTTTTAGATGTTCTTTAGCAAAATCCAATCTAGCCTTTCTATTCTTGAGGCTTATGAGTGGCTTGCACCTTGCAGTGCACCCTCTGTATTTACTTTCATGCAGTCTTCTCTTTATGGTAGACTTGGATATCGATAAGTCTACCCCTGGAGAGTGGTGTTTACTTGGTTGGCTGTTGTGAAGGGGTTTCTCTTCACCATGGAAATGATTCTGCGATCATCCACCACTGTTGTCTTCCGTGGATGTCCAGGTCTTTTTGCGTTGCTGAGTTCACCAGTGCTTGCTTTCTTTCTCAGGATGTACCAAACTGTAGATTTTGCCACTCGTAATATTGTAGCAATTTCTCGGATGGGTTTTTTCCCCGTTTTCACAGCTTAAGGATGGCTTCTTTCACCTGCATTAGAGCTTCTTTGACCACATGTTTGTTCATAGCAAAATCTTCCTCATGCAAGCACCACATCTCAAATCAACTCCAGGCCTTTTATCTGCTTAATTGATAATGATAACGACAGACTTGCCCACACCTGCCCATGAAATAGCCTTTGAGTCAATTGTCCAATTACTTTTAAGCCCCTGAAATGAAAGGATTGTGTTAAAAAAATGCTTTAGTTGCCTCACATTTTTATGCAATCGTTTTGTTCACCCCACTGAATTAAAGCTGAAAGTCTGCACTTCAACTGCATCCGAGTTGTTTCATTTGAAATTCATTGTGGTAATGTACAAAACCAAAATTAGAAAAAAGTTGTCTCTGTCCAAATATTTATGGACCTAACTGTATATTATCGAAACATTAAAACAAGTCTACATGCCATCTATGTATCATTAATGAGTGCACTGATGCAATTTAATGCTTTCAAAGCTTGAATTCAAATATTTCTTTAATGTGTAATTCCAGTGACAAAGAGCTATATAGTTGCTATAACCACATTGGCTAACATCTGGACAGGTTACTCTGACTGAGATTAGCTTTCAAGAATACATTTTCAAGTATTGTAACTTAAGCAAAAATTTTTCTTTTGATATGAGTAAACATACCCTTATATTAATATGGAATTCAAAGCATGTTTCAGTAATATTATCAAGTATGATTTCAGAGTGGTGTGCATTGCAAACTTCAGTATCCTCTTTAATCTATATTAATCTTCACAGGTCTTGGCTAAGCATTTTTAAAACACCATGAAAGGAAATCTCAGTGGGGCTATAATCAGGAAAGGCAAAAATGTGCAACACTGAACTTGGAGAGGCCTTTAGTCTTAACATCACAAACATGCTACCTGAAATTGTCTTCATTGTGCTTATTACATCTACAAAATTCCACACTTCTGACAAGAAGTGCAATAAATATGATTACTAGTCAAGCAAATTCAAGCCATATAATCTGGAAAAGGCCACAAGAACCAGTGAAGAATGCACAAATACCCTTGACATCCTTTTGCAAACTTTCTCTGCTCTGCTTTATCTTCCTAAATAAACCATAAAGTATTATGAAATAAATATTAAAACAACTTAAAAAACACTCAATTTAATAGTTAAACATTAAAAATATTGAAAACTTCTTACAATAAAACATTAAATAAACTTCTAAATAAATATACAAACTGCTTTTTCAGAATTTAAGTGTGCACCCAATATCGTCCACAACATTTAATATCTTATCATTAATCACAGAAATGCAACATTTTTAGATATACAGATTGTACCAAGACTTCACATTTTCTTTAGAAATGAGTAGACAAAAAAGGTGGACAGTGGAACCCATGCCGATCATGACAACCTACAAGTCACTTTATAACTAATGGTGTCTGTATTATCTAGCTGTGCCAGATTTTATGTACATTTGCATAGATATTCCTTTCTTACAACTCCTGACACCTTACACTCATCTTGATAAAAAAAACAAATATTTTTAATTAGTTACTCCTTCAGGGAGGAGATCATACTGAAATCTCCAGCAGCTTTAAAGAAGAAATTAGAGTTTTAATCCTGCAAACAAAGGGTGCAATAAGGCATCGCTAGCAGTTATCCGTGTAGCAGGATTCATATCTAGTAATTTGTCAAGAAGATCATATGCAGTATCAGGAACTCTGTCCCATCCCTTTGCAACAGTTGACATCTTTTTAGTGGTTTCTGGGTCTTTTTGAAAATCCTGTTGGACCTCTTTAACGAAAGTATGCTGTGGCTCTTCTGAAGAGGATTTAAAACAGTACTCTTCCTTTGAATAAGGACTATTTTGGGTGTCATTAAGGTTTCTTGAGATATCATCCCTTTCACAGTTATTTTCCTTGAATGTATGGATCCCTCGAAGTTTCTCACACACTGTCCTTAAGTTCTTAGCTGGAATGTCTTTACTGCACAAAACATATTTTCCTGAATAAAAATAAGATCATAAATATAGAAAGATTGAACCCACAATTTACAAACATTATCCACAAACACATTACAATTAGTATTTCACACACTATAGTGTACTTTGTTACTCTACAATAAAAATCTTAAGTGAAGAAAATGTAACTTGATGCAGTTACAGTACATAGCGTGCCTTCTATAAAATGTAATATTGCACAACACTGGTGTCAAAATGATACTTTAATTTACACACCCACTGAATCCAATTATACATAATTGTTTGCAATTATCTACTTTCACTTATACTTTGAAATATTTTCTTCCTATCATATCAAATATATTATTTCAAAAGTAACTGAAGATATCTTTTAGCAAGGAACCAGGGGCAACCATATTTATTTATATATCACATTTAAAATTACATACCAAATGTCTTGGCTGCTTTAGACAGTTCTTTAGATCCACGAATAGCCATTATTTGTGCTAAAGCAACTAAGTCATCACTTGCTTTGAAAAATGGGTATCTACCACTCAAAAGAGAAAGAAAAATTACTCCTGCAGACCACATATCTATAGCTGGGGAGGACAAAAAAAAAAAAAGTTGATTAGATTGGCTTAGAAATACTTTTGTTTTTAAGCTGCAAACACTTTTCATAAAATAATGTGACAATATCTCATTCACTTTGTGATTACATTAGCCAAAAAGAAATTAATAAAAGTTTCTGTACAAAAAAAGTGATCAAATAGTTTATGTATTACTGTATAGGAAAGAGTAGAAGGGAGTGGAGGTGGCTTATTATTTACATGTGAGATTACATTTATTTTCACATTTTCTGTTATATCATTTGTATTAGAACGCACACTTAAAGCTTTTACCAACATTAATATTGGTCCCACATATAAAAATTCCTCAAAAGTACCACAGTAGTAATCCTACACAAAAAGTCAAATTATACAGGTGTTGTTATTTATGAACTTCAGAAAATATGTTGCCAATGTGAAACCAACAACGACAAAAGAAAAAAGACCAGACCTTATAAAATACAAACCACTAATTACAAATTCAAAAATCAACAGCAGTCAATTTTACTTCAAGCATTACTGTTATGCACAAAATTATGGTCATTGCTATATATTGTGGTTAAATATACCAGTCTACTGATAGCAAGGTTCGGCATGCAACAGGGCTGCAGCTAACAACTATTTTGCTGGTCAATTATTTTCTTGATTAGGGAGGATTTTTATTTTAAAAAAATCCAACATTTCTGCCAAAATGTAAACATTTTAATCAAAATTAAGTGTTACTTTTTGCGCAATGTACTCCTTTATAACCATAATACAAATATACTCTTAAATAAACATGTGCTAAGGTTTAGCTTAATATTTTCAAGCCTTTTGTTGACATAAAGCAGCAGAAGGCTGAAACCATTGTTTAAGTGTTCACAAAAAATTGCTTGACATGTACTGCTTGATTTTATCTGCCAGATGGCAGCAAAGACAGTGATAAGAGGTAATGTGTATTTAAAACTATTTTTCCCCAGGTATGGCACTAAATTGTGGGTGTTGGTATCATCAAAAGAAATACCCTGAAAAGTAGTTTCAAACATTGTTAATGAATTGGATAGGATTTTGAGCTGCCAGACAAAAAGGGATACAGAGAATGTTACTAAATTACAATATCTCCACAGGATGAGTGAGAGTGATCTGTTTTTGCAGATCTTGAAAGATACAGATTTTTAACCAGCTGACTTGACCCCAGAGTTCATAGGTCTTTGATAAAGCTACATTTACATCCTACACCTTCATTGTATTTCAAAATATAGTCAACATTATTGCTGTGCCATAAAGTAATACATGGAATATACACAGTAACAAGGAAACTAATTATTATGGCAAATATTTTTTGTCATCAATTATTGTCAATGACATTGATTACATATTGCAACCCTACAAGAAATTAATTACAACTAAAATACAAATAACGATTATAAAAAAAAAAAAAAAAAAAAAAAGTTAGGATGTATGGCCATCAAATTTGTACTGGTGACGTACTACATCAAATATTAGAATATATAAAACCTTAATACTTAAAGCAATTTTTTTCTTGCAGGAGTACAGAGCTTATTTATAAAAAATTAGAAAAAACCTAAACCTTTGAAGAAACTATTTTAAGTATCTGCTATGCAAAAATTATCCAAAGCAACACAACCTTGCACAAAATACACACATACATCTATACCTGTTGTTTGATTGGGGCATTTAGTTAGAACTTCAGGGGCTCTGAAACCAGGGGTTCCTGCTCTAGGTGCAACTTGCTGACGCCTTTAAAATGTAAAGATAAGCACATTATTGTTTTGTAGAAAGACATGTAACATGACACGACACAACAGAGTCCACAAATAAAACGTCACTTAAATATTTTTAACGTCAATGACCAGTTCCTATATTTCAAAATTTAAACAAATATGAACATCTTTTAAATTTACTGAAGTGTTACAAGACTATCACCTTTTCTAATTTGTTTGGATGTTAAAAGAACCTTAGTAATAATCTGCACAGTTAAAAAGTTTATTGTATATTATATTTCAATATCACATACATATCAAGTTATGACATTTTACTCAAGGGTTTGTATGAAACATTTGAGTTGGAATTAACATATACTTCATAACCAGAAAACTAAAACCAAAAAAATCCCATAAAATGTATATAAAGATTAATCATTTTCATATTTATATGGAACAATTTTCAACTTGTCAAAAAAACTTGAGTTTTGAGATTTTCACTTTGTGATTAGGCTTGTATGATATGGGCTAGGGCTATCTAGCGTGCCCTTTCACCGACAACATTGGGGAAGGTACGATTTCAGTGTTGCTCTCTCTCACTGACTGATGCTATTTGTTTGCTTTCCGACGTATTCGAAATAACGTAAATTCACCTCACTGTGGTGCTTATTCCGTACGTAATACCATGTAACACATTATAAATTGTCCCGCTTTTCGCTAATATAACCATGCCACCGAAAAAAAGACGTAGATTTGGAAGGCCCACTTCAGATGCCACAAGGAAGTCTTTTTCAAGGCCGTCTAAAACGCCACAGCACACAGAATCCACAGTGAAGGAACTTACAATAAAATGTCAATCACAAAACTGTTTCTTCTATTTCTATGTTCTGTTTCTTTCATTTGGGAAATTCACCGGTTATAGATTTCTGGGCAATGCCGCGTACACGTTTGAACAGACACTTTAAAAGACAGCATCCGTCCCCCGCCATTTTTCACACACACAGCAATGGTTGTATGTCACTTCTCTCTGTAGTTACCATCGCCAACGTCAATTAGATAGCGGCACGGTTCAACATAGACGCTCCTTACTGTGTAATACCACTCGCCTTTGTGTCAAGACTCTCTATCCAAATATTATTTAAACAACTATCATGACACGTTGCGCAAGACGTAAAGATGTTTTCATACCAAGAATACTGCTGCTTCCGAATGATTTAACTTTTGATTTCAAACTGCTCCAATTTCCTGTTCGTTTGGCTTTTGCTGTGTCAATTAATAAGGCTCAAGGGCAATCACAACAAGTTGCAGGCATCAATTTCGCAAATCCCTTCTTTTCACACGGACAACTCTACGTAGCATTTTCTAGAGTGGGCCATCCTCAGAATTTAATTTTCTCACCACAAGGGAAAACAAAAAATATAGTGTATCCAAAGGCACTGGAATGACCACTTGCATTACCTCTTACAATAAAATGTGAATCAGAAAACTGTCTGTTCTATTTCTTTAATTTTGGAAATTCACCGGTTACAGATTCCTGGGCAACGCCAGGTACTCCTGCTAGCGTAGTATAATCTGGAGCTAAGTGGTTACAAATCTTGACAATGCAGAATCATGTAGAGATGATTATTCATCACATCTAATGAGCCCAATTGTGATTTAACAAGAATATCTAAAATCAATTAGCATTCACCATAATACTTGTAGAATGTGGTTCCGGAAATAAGATTCATTACAAGCAACCACTGGAGTATATCAAAGAAATTAATAAAAAACACTCAACAACAGAAGTCTTTATTAAAGATAAAAGGCCAATTTAGTACTTTCTAAACTGTGATTGGAGATTTGTCCTTTGGTATGATCAATCTGTTATCATGAAAATGTTTAGCTGCAGCCCAAACATAATAAATTAATATCCTAATTGTGTACAGAATGACTAACATTTCAGAATAATGTTCCAGGGCCAAAATCTATAACATTTTAAAATTGTGTCCAGGATCTTGACGGTACACAAACCAACTTCCAAGTTCTTGAAGTAAAATGCATTCACATGGCAACAGATTAGTTACATTTATGGTAGGCTATAAAAAAAGAGAGAGAATATCAAAAGAGCAGCATTACCTTGACAGACATATGTTGCAAACTCGGTCGGTCATATAACAATCACATGTCAAATTTATTGGACACTGACTTGATGATTTTTGACTTTGGCTGCTTACAGTACTAACAGATCCTTTAACTGGAACCATCTTGCGTTTAGGTAAAGCAATCTTCCGAGACTGCACACTTATCGTCTTAGATGGTTTGACTACCTGAAGAAAAAAGGAGGATATTAGTTGTGAGAGATTAGTAATCTTTACTTGTCTCACTCAATAGTATACTCCATGATAAAATTATCAACACTAAACACTGCTTTAAGCTACTAAAAGTGATAAAATTATTTCTCCATTTATACTATCGGCTTCATTTTCTGGTAGTATAACTTCAAATCCATCTTTAAATATACTTAAATAGAAAAATATTTTAAGCACATATAATCATACCATATTTACCTTACTCCCAGATCCATCATTTGAATTAAGGCTGTTTAGGCTTTTTTCACCAAATACGGAACGCTGGGAATTGACCAAGAGTGAGGTCTGTTAAAATAATTTTTACATCTTAAGGCACATAAAAAACAACACATGTAAAAGCTTGAGTAGCCAAATACCATTTTCGTATAAACAGCTAATGTTTAAAAAAAAAAAAACAAAAAAACAAAAACAAACCAAAACACACACACAGAAAGCCCTGTTTAAGTCTTTAGATAGCTAATTTAATTCCACTATACAGTACACAAAAAAAAAAAAAAAAAACATGCCTCTCAGTAGGAAGTTTTACTATTCTATAGCGCCCTCTGCTGTATAAGTGAATTAAATCAGCACAGACAATCGGTGCACAGATTTTAGTCGATTATTTGCAATACACTTTTTCACTCAGTTACTACAAACTATTGTTTTTAACCATTACATAAAAAGGGAAATCAGCAACATAAAATTAAGTTTACAAAAAAAAAAAAAAAAAAAAGACAGCTATCTTAAATCTTTCAATAAATTTTGTATATTTGAAGTGATAGATACTGCACTACTAATACTTGCCATGGTGCTTACATACAGCATCTATTGTATGTATCATATATACATACATATGTAAGACAGAAAATCTAAAAAGTAAATTTATTGTGATGATAAACTGTCCAAGTAAAATATGGCACATTACATGCATATTTCAAATATACTGTTTTACTCTAGATGATACAGTATAAATCACTAAAATCTTTGGTTAAAAATGAGCATAATGCTAAATTTATAAACCAAACTATATGCATAAATAAAGTACAAACATTCTCAAACCTTTGAATTTTTCTGCAGTAAAGGTGACAGGGATCGTTTAACCGGTGGCTTTATGGACTGATTCCGAGAAGCATCCTTTGAAGATGTACTAGCAGGAGGAATTTTACTTCCAAAAGCATGAGATTTATTTTTCAAGCACTTACTTGGTTGTCCTTCAGCTTTAACAACCTTTAAAAGTTCTACAGTAGTATTAGGAGTACCCTGTGCAAGCCCAAAATCCACTAAAGCATACCTACAAATTTGAAAGAACACAACAAATTGTACAACTGAACTAAAAATTTGATTACAGAATAGAATAATCAAGTCTCCCTATTAGTTTTGTCTACTGACAAAACTTTATCAATAATAAAAGCAATTCCTGTCACAGTTCTAGCTGCAGCAAATTTTCCTTTGCAAATAACCAGACATCAATATGATAAGAAGTGAGAGAGAAACGAAGTGCATTCTAACTGCTTCTGCAAGGACCGAGAAACAGTTGTACAGTATTGCTATTAGTCTATTTTTCTTCTTTAAACTAACTGTATAAATCCAAACTGAAAACACAGAAACAAGTTGCATTTTATAGGAATGAAGGAGAAAAGTAAATATTAGTACTACATTGAAAATGGTACTTTGTTAAAATTATACTTGGCCAAATGACTGATTTCATAAGACAGGAAAAAATATATCAAGTGTGATTATTGTAAAATTAAATATACAATTCAAATATACATTTTAAGTTAACTGAACTATAATATTCGACTTTCAAAAACACATACTTCATCTGTTTGCGGTTATAAAGGAAGTTGCTGGGTTTGATGTCCCGGTGAATGATTCCAAAATGATGAATATGTTTTAAGGCTTTTAAGAGGTTAAACATATATTGTCGAACTTCTTCAAAACTCATAGATCTTAAAATGTCCTAAAAAATAAATAGATAACAGAATTTAGCCTGTTGCCATGAAATATATGTATGTGTGTGTGTGTGTGTGAGAGAGAGAGAGAAGGAAAAAAAAAAAAATTACCACAAATGATTCATGCTCAACATATGGCATTACAATAACAACATGGTCATCCTTTCTTAAGCAGTAGGTGACTCCCATGACATTTTCTCTACCACTAAGAAACAAAGGAAAAAAAGTATTACTAGTTGCACAGTGAAAAAGTTTAAATGTTAGACGATATAACTTTGAAATATCAGTGCTAATCTTCTGTAAATATTCACCTTGCAGCAAATTACTAAACAGACAAATAGAAGTACCTATATTTACCTACTTGTAAATTGAGAATGCATTTGGAATAACCTACAATCCTCCATTAAGTACACTGGAAATATTTATCATTAAATTTAACAATAAAATTCACAGTATTAATAAAACACATAAAAGAAATTACTGAACACACAGATGCTATTTTCATTACCTTTGCTGCAAAGGTATAGGCAATATTAGATATAAGCACTGTCGGGACCTTTTCAAGCTGTAATTAACAAAATGCTTCCATTGCCCACTGGTCAGTTCTGCTAACTGCCTGAACAAACTGTCACATCTTAAAAGAAATACTTTAACCTATCAAAATTTATCGTCTGTCTTGCAAAAACTACTCCATATAGGCCATCCCACAACATTTCAATTATGTTGAAGGAAGATTTTTTTTTGTTTTATCTAAATATTTTACTGTAAATCGTCTAGAAGAACAAATTTTAAACTACACAATCCACATTCTATTAAAGTTCTGCACATGGAGGATTTCTTGAAACTAAGTCATGCAGGTACACAGCTCACAGCAAAGCCCACATTTTTATATACAAACATGCCTTAAAGTTGGGAAGTCATGGACTAAGTGAAACACAAAATACCCTTTTCAACACAAAAAAAACATAAATCAAATGTGCACATTTTTTTTTTTATTTGTCCACTGACCATCCCTCTTATAATACATGCAGACATTGACATAGTAGATGTGGACTGCAATGTTTTTCAAGAGATATGGTCTCAGTCTTTTCGCGATACTTAAACCACTGCTCCGAGTTTTCCTTTATAGTGAACTTGTTAACAGTAGCATTACATAATATAAGTGATGTCCGAACTTGCTAGCCATTAGTCTAGGGCAGGGGTCTCTAACTTCGGTCCTAAAATGCGACTGTGGCTGCAAATTTTCATTCTAACCCTGTTTTTAATTAATAGTTTTTGCTGCTAATCAACTTCTTTTCCCTTCATTTTAATCTACTTTTTTTTTTTTTTTTTTGAAGATTCAATCCTCTGAATTGCTTTACTGTTGCCTTAAACACCACCCAAACAGAGATGAGATGTGAAGTGAGACAACAGAGGACCAGGTTAAGTCTGGGTCTCAAACTCAAACTCTCAACCAATTTCATTACAAGAAATTTCTTAATTAAAAGCCAATTCTTGTTGTTAATTAACCCCATTTACAAATTCCATTGTTTGTTGGTGCTCTCATTCTTCCACAGCAGACATAAAACTCTTGATTTTCTTTTTCCTAAGAGCACCACCAAAATGTTTTGTGGACCTGAAGAGATGCACATTACTGAGATCTTCACCTTCCTTTATTTTCAAATACTGTATGATGGACAAAGGTTGCGGATAGTGTCTTAGCCTGTTTTGTATCTCATTATTGTTAATCTGCTAATTAAAGAAAAAAGAAATACTTAAGGTGTCCAAGTCTTCAATAGCAAGTCAATCAAATTAAGACAAAAAAGTTCACAGATCATAACCTGCAGCCATGGTAGTGCTTCAGGACCAGAATTTGAGACATTTGGACTAGGATTGTTTGTGACATCCTAAAATATACTTTGAGCTAGTTTTTTATCCAAACAGTAAGAAAAATATCAAATGACATTTTCGCCACTTGTATGCTGCTTGTCTGACCAGGTTAGGCTTATGTAAGCCAATGTCTTTAAAGCTGGTTTTTACCCCTTCCCAGAACTGTGAGTACTGGTATTTTTGAGAAGCCCTTACACATTTTTAAAAGTACATGATTTTGCCCTATAAAACTATGGAATGGGGAGAAATTGTAAGTGCAAATGTAAAATAAGTAACATATTAAAATAAGCTTGCCTTAATGCTAAAAGTATCAAAAATAAAACAAGTGAGCTTAGTGCTACGCAGCTGAGCAAAATTATATTATAGCAGTAACAGAAAAATGGCTAAATAAAGATGGGGATGAGTATAACATAGATAGGTACAGTTTTTTTAGGAATGATATAAAGAACAGAAAAGAAGGGGGTTTACTTAAAGCAAAATTTAAATGCTAGTCTTCTCCAGCTGGATGATGATGAGGACATCTGGATTAGTCTGGAAAGAAATAACTAATGAGCCCTTGCATTAGGAATGTGCTACAGACCCGCCTCATTCCCTAAATGCAGACAGTAATTTATGCACCTCTTTTAGTAATATTAAAAAGGCAGGTCTACAGGGCGATAGTATAGTCATTGGGGACTTTATCTGAATATTAACTGGGCTAACAATGCAAGTAGTGGAGTATGAGAGCAGGGAGTTCATAGACTTGATCAGTGGTTGTTTTTTTAACAGAGTACTGTATGTTAAAGCACCAACGCGGGGGGAACGACAGTCTCGATTTAGTATTTGCTAATAATCAGCCCTAGTGTAAAAACCAGGAAATAACTAAGAGCGTAGAGGTGATTGAGCTGCTAGGATGAAGAGACCATAATAACACAATTTTCAGTGTTTTGGAAGAGTGCAGATGCAAAGACTAAAGCTGCTATGTTTAACTTTGGTAGGAAAAGAAAGTTTTGCACAGATTCGGCAGAGTCTAAAAGGAATAAACTAGGAAAATCTTTTAAATGTGTAGACATTCGAGGAACAGTGTAAGAGGTTTAAAAACATACACAATGCCAGACAGGTACACTTCAAAAACTAGAATTAGCGAAAAAAAATCTGTAGTGCATAAGTAAGGAGATAAAAAAAAGAAGCTGCAACGGAAAAAACAGTTGTATAGAAGACTAATAACTTTAATGCTAATTGTAAGCTAAAAGGCAGTTAGAGAGGAATATTGCAGATAATGTAAAATATTAACCAAACAGATTTCAGTATTTTAGTAGAACGCCAGTACAGTAGTTAAAAGAGGAGGAGAAGTGCATCAGGAATACTAAAATGGAGTTACAATATACAGACAGTGAAATAGCAGATGCTCTGAACTTGCATTTTCGGACATCTTCACATGTGATGAAGCAGCTAACCTCCCAGGGGTAAAATGGATTACTGAAGAAGAGTGACATGGAAATTGCAGAGGGAGAAGTACTGCTCAGATTAAATAGGCTGAATTTAAATAAATCATCAGGACCACATAACATGTATCCTCAAGTGCTTAAGGAAGTTAGTGAGCACATATACAAACCTTTGATACATACTTTTATTAAGTCACTGCACACTAGAGAAATTCTAAAGGACTGGAAAATGTCAAATATTATCCCATGATAAAAAAGGGTAATCAGGTACATCCAATAAATATACACCAGTAAACTTAACATCCATCACAGGTAAATTAATGGAAGTAATTAAGGATAATATTAAGCAACATATGGTAAGAACAGGAGTTTTACTGAACAATCAGCATGGGTTCAGACGAGAAAGCTACAAAAGGTTATGATCAGAGTGGTGCATATAACATTATTTATTTTGACTTCCAGAAAGCATTTCATAAGGTCCCACATGAGAGATTGGGTATCAAATGAAAGCAGGTGGGAGTTCAGGATGTAGTGTATAGATGGGTGCAGAATTAGCTAAAAAATAGGAAGAAGAGGGTGCCTGTGTGAGGAACCTTACCAGAATCAGGTGAAGTTAAGAGTGGAGTCCCACAAGGCTCAGTGCTAAGGCCGCTACAATTTATATATACATATAGACATTGTATATAAATAATTTGGATAGGAATATAAATAAGCTAATTAAGTTTGCAGAGGATACCAAGCAAGGTGGATTGGCAAAAAGAACACGACAGCACAGCTGGAAACTACTTAAGACTAAAATCGATCCATCAGGAGGAGGTTTTTCTTCACACATACAACCATAAAAACATGGAGTAAGTTACCAAGTAGTGTGGTAGACAGTAAGACTTTAAGGACCTACAAAACTGGACTTGATGTTGTTCTGGAGGAATCTAGTTAATACTAGACTTCAAAAATTGTACGATTTTTTTTGTTGTCCCTGACCTTCTTAAATTTTCTTGACATACCCCAAGAAACTCGTAGCTCCTTATCACTGTGCTAATAAGCCTGCTTTTGCAAATGTGTGGATTAGCAGAACGTAGCCTGCTACACCTCCCCCGCACGCCCACACCCCTTGTTGAAGTGTTCATCTGGCAAAGCAAGGAATTATATAGACAATGAAATATGATTTGAAATACATACATTTCATTATTACGAGCTGTGTAAATATAGAATGACAGAAAATGTTTTCATATGTTATAGTAATAACATCATAATTTTGACGTGAAGTGCAAAGCCCATATATCCAAGAAACACTTTCACAAAAGGTGTAACAAAACAAGTATGCTTTTAATCAAGAGTAAAACCGAAGAAAAAGAAATTGCTCAATTGAGGATTGCTGAAGCCCAACAATCAGTCGGTACAAAGTAACAGACGTTCGCGTATGTGTGGTTTGACCGTTTCATTTTAACCAGTTGTCACAGTGGTAACACTCCATTACACATCTGTGTAGAAGGTGCAGTGAATAAGCTGTTTAGCATCTTCTCTGCATTTAGCACTTTGAGTAGTGAGCTGCTATTGTTATTATCTTATAACAAAAACATACATTTTTGCAAGTCTGTAACATCCTGTGTAAATTTATGGTACCTGTAAAAGATGTTATTTTTCCTTACACACAGACATTCATATCAACATGTCATTTGAACAGTTTTTTGTATTCAGTTTTACTTTTGGATTCTTGAATAAAACCGATTTTGAATGTTTTTTTATTCAGTTTTACTCTTGAATAAAACAAAAATCATACAAATTACATGTTAATGTCCGTGTGCGTGGAAGTGTAACATCCACCATAGACACTGTGGTGTCTTGTTTACTCAACAAGGCACAAAGAAGAAATGATTGAGCTGTGTTTGTGTATCTGCTTTTATCCCTTCAGCGCCAACTTTTACAAATACCATAAATTTACACCAGCAGTTATAGACTCAATTCAAACATGTTTTTATTAATTAATAGTAACAATGATAGCAGTTCACTATTCAAAATGGTAAACTCGAGGAAGACCCAGGATTGAACCCACAAACCTCTTGATTATGAGGCAGCACTCCTTACCTCTGCACCAGCCAAGCAACATATCTACCTTGTATTGATTGATAGTTGTGGCTTCAGTTTTTACATTGCCAGTAATATGTAAATTAAACACTTTCCTTTTCTTTGGTTATAATCTATACTAATAAAAGGCAAAGCCCTCACTGACTGACTGACTCACTCACTCACTCATCACTAATTCTCCAACTTCCCGTGTAGGTAGAAGGCTGAAATTTGGCAGGCTTATTCCTTACAGCTCACTTACAAAAGTTAAGCAGGTTTCATTTCGAAATTCTACGCGTAATGGTCATAACTGGAAGCTGTTTTTCTCCATTTACTGTAATGGAGATGAGCTCGAAAGCCGTGGGGGCGGAGGTTCGTGTGACATCATCACGCCTCCCACATAATCACGCAGTACGTAGAAAACCAGGAAGAGCTCCAAAAAGCGCTGAAGAAAACATGCATTATATAATTGAGAAGGCAGCGAAACAATAAGCAGCGAGCGAGTGACATATACAACCATATTCATGAGTGCTGCTACTACGGAAAGAAAGCACAGTGTAAACCTAAACTTTAAATTAAGTTCATAGACAGGCTGCCGCTGGCGTTTGTAATTTAGTGCCTGCCCATATAAGGCCGTCCGTCAGCGGCAATCCAATAGAAACACTGCCGCTAAATATTCACGGGTGAAGGACTGTGCTTATGCAGAGGAAGATGTGATGGTCAGGGTGGTGTTTGGCACAAACTCAGCGAAACTGCGAGAGAAAGTTTTAAGTGCCGGGACTTAGGTAACATTAAATACAGCCGTGGACATAGCACGACATGGCACCAACACAGCTGGGAAACTTCGATGCATGTACACCGAGCGGCTCACGTAAACTAACGCAGTGCACAGACAAAAAGCAACAGTTCCAAAGAGCGCTGAACAAAAACCGAATTACACAATTGAAAAGGCAGCAAAAAAATATGAAGCGTCTGATACATACAAGCATATTCAGAAGTGCAGCTACTGCGGAAACAAAGCACACGGTGGAAAAAGTCAATGTCCCGCTAAAGGAAGACAGTGAAAAAAAAAAAAAAAAACCCGTGCATGCAGTGTGTCAGGTCTCAGATGAAGAAGACGAGCTGTTTATTGATGCAGTAAGAAACTAAACGATGAATGAAACCTGTTATCTTTACAACGATTGACAAACACGGAATGTAACTTGAACACAACACATCCTACAAATACGAACCTGATTGAAATAATGATAATCAAATCCTTGATGACAGCAACACTCAATAACACTCAAAACAATTACTGTATATTGACAGTCATGTTACGTTATTTTTAAAATGTTCCCTTTTCTTTTTCATAGCTTCAACACACTACTTCTCCGCTGCGATACGCGGGTATATATATATATATATATATATATATATACCCCGATCTAAATACTCGAATAATGGATACTTTATTCGCCATCAATGATTGTTTTGGTAAAGCCATACTCAGTGTATTCATTAGATGAACGGTAAAAAAGTAAGAGCAAGGGGAGGGTGACTTATTGAGGCATGCAGGCAAAACCACAATAGCACGCGGGCTCGATGTACTGTAGTGCGCGTCAACTCGATCTGAATTGCGCGATCACATTCGAAAAAATATATCTTTTCAAGTTCTATTTAGTCCATATGTGTCAAACTCAAGGGCCGCGGGCCACATCCGGCCCGGTGTGTAATTATATCCGGCCCGCAAGATCATTTTATATACTGTATTATTGTTATTAATGGCCCGGGTATATGAAGTGCTGGTAACACAAACTACAGATCCCATAATGCAGCGCTTCAGCTGCCTTGCCGAACACTTACCGCGTTAATCAAGTCTAGCTTATGATGCTGCAAGTTATTGCGAAGCTAGCCCACACAATGCTGAAGAGAAAAGTTGATTCTGAAAATACAGCCTTTAAAAACCGATGGGAGGCTGAGTATATGTTTACTGACATTGCCGGTAAACCCGTGTGTCTCATTTGTGGAGCGAATGTGGCTGTAATTACAGAATTTAATCTAAGACGGCACTATGAGACAAAACATCAGGATAACCTGAAAGACCTAAATGCAATGCAGAAGATACAGAAAGCAGAAGAATTAAAAGAAGAATCTGACACTTCAGCAGATGTTTTTACCCGTGCACAATCACAAAGTGATTTCAAGTGAAGCTGCTTTTATGGGAGACACAAATGCACCAGTGCAACTTGCCTCACTTTCCCTGTTGCCAAGTAATGTTGAACCAAGTCGGCACAACGGTGTTCCCAAATACGCACTTTGCTAATAAACTGAGCGCACTGCGCACTGAGTTCGCACGGCGCTTTGGTAAATTTGAAGAACAAAAAAAGAATTTCGAGTTGTTTCGCAACCCATTTGCCGTCGATGTGGAAACTGCACTTGTGCAGATTCAGATGGAGGTGATGGAGCTGCAGTGTAATGGCACACTGAAGGCAAAGTACGATACTGCAGGGCCCGTACAGTTTATTCACTCCATTCCCGCAGAAATGCTCCAGCTCCGTCTACATGCGGCTCGAACCTTGTGCATGTTTGGTAGCACATATCTGTGTGAGAAGCTCTTCTCAGTGATGAAGACTAACAAAACAGCACACAGGAGTCGCCTCACTGATGAGCACCTGCAGTCCATCCTGAGAATCTCCACAACACAGAACCTCACACCAAACA
>JANRMT010062856.1:91494181-91526086 GCA_026402145.1 Polypterus bichir lapradei
GTGGCTACGGAAATTGAACTCAGGTGTGATACACCACAGTTAGGTTACTTTTTAACAAGGGGGCAATTACTTTTTCACACAGGGCCATGTAGATTTGGATTTTTTTTCTCCCTCAATAATAAAAACCATCATTTAAAAACTGCATTTTGTGTTTACTTGTGTTATATTTGACTAATGGTTACATGTGTTTGATGATCAGAAACATTTTGTGTGACAAACATGCAAAAGAATAAGAAATCAGGAAGGGGGCAAATTGTTTTTCACACCACTATATATATATATATATATATATATATATATATATATATATATATATGACAGCAACACTCATCACTCATAACAGTGACAAAACAATTACATTGACAATCATGTTACGTTATTTTCAAAATGTTTCATTTTCTTTTTCATTACTTCTTTAACACACTACTTCTCCGCTGCGAAGCGCGGGTATTTTGTTGGTCTTGAATAAAAGGACACAAGTTTTGTTTAACCTTTTGTGAAAGTGTTTTTTTAAATTGGACTTCAGTCCTCAAACATTATACAATTCACATGAACATTCTGTTAATTATTACTATAACATGAAAAATGTTTTAGTTACAGGTTCAACATTTCTTGCCATCCTACATCTACACAGATCGTTGTAGACATGGAACACACTTGAAATGTATGCATTCCAAATAACAATATATATTATTTACCTTATACAATTCCAGACACCTCACTCTAAGATAAAGTGACTTCAGCTGCCTTGGTGGGGGATGAGTGAGCAGGCTGCCTGCTGCTTGTGCTAATTGACACATTTGCAAAATAGTGACAATGATGAGGAGGTGCAAGGGAATTTAAGGTGGCCCAAGATTACGAATATTTTCGTAGGCTTCAGGGATTCTAGTGTCAATAGGACTGGTGAGCTTTGATGGAATGAATGGCCTGTTCTTGCCTAAATCTTTCTAATGTTCTTTAAAAAAAAAAATAAAAAAAAAAACACCCTGTACTATGAAAACCGAATTCCTTTTATGAGGAAGGCAATTTCAAGTCTCAACTCTATTTATATTTATTATCCACTTAACACAGTTCTTATAATAGAATTTCTCACACTGTCATTACTTTAACAAAGTAAATGAATCAGAGTAAATATATTAAATATTCAAGTTTGTGTCACTTATTGAATAAGAGTTCCAGATGCTTCTAAGTACTGGCGACAGTCAGAATCTAATGATTGACAAACTTTATACAATGTAGCTACTGTGACAGTATCCTTTGATGTGCAGCAAGATGTGTGCATTCATAATCAAATGTATACCTGAATTAATGGAATGTCTTTATAATTTGCTATACAGATACAATATAGCATTTTCTTTCACAAATAATATAACTGTTCACTTTTATTAAAATACTGACAAATTTAGATGCAACTATAACAATATGGTTAAAAACCTACCCATAACTTAAGTGTCAAATTTGTCTTTTTCAACTATAAAATGTTAAATATGAAGCCATGATAGGATACAGTAATGCCCATAGCAGTGATAAGAGTCAAAATAAAAACTGGCATATAGCTAAAGATTACTGCTAAAAGGAATATGTACATTAGATTTATAGCAACATTAAAGAAAATTCTCATACTTACCCTGCCACAGTCAAACACTGAAGCTCTGCAGCTATTCTTACTGGATGACTTGTAGGGATCAAATGTTTTAGCGCAAACAGGTCTTCATTTCCAGATTTTAGCGTTGCTGTTGCCAAGTAAACTGAGCTAAAAGTACCTGTCAAGAAGAACTTTTGCAGTTTAAATAACATTCCATACATTCAATAAATTTGTTTGTCTAACTCCGCATCACAGTTTTTCTGAAGCCTATCAAGGCAGCACTGAGAACATAATTAAAGCATTCACTGTATTTTGTACAAAGGCTGCAGTACAGATATCTTTAAGAAACCTAGTACTATATATAGCTAGATACAGTTACATCTAGAGTTGGATACCCATTACAAACCTAAACTAGATAAAATCTACAAGCTGTAGGTAGGCATCCCTGTTCTAGGTTAATAATTAGTAATCTAGGCCCTGCCGCTTTTGGTTAAACAAAACTTTTGCATCAATCTTGTTGTAAACAGAACTAACTTAGTCAGGCAGCTCAATTTAGCTGTCTGCTATCACAGAAAACAGAGACTCACTTTACTTATATATTCAAAAATATGCATATTGTGAACACTTTTTTTTTTAATGGACAATCTTGTGCAGACCTTTTTAATTTTAATTCACTTATATGTCATTTATTTTTTCCTTTTATTAATCAAAAAGCAGTTAATCACAGGAAACCAACAGCAAATAATTTAATTTGGCTACATTGCCACCTTTATGTGTGTACCCTTAAACAAATGAAATTACCATGTTTGCAGACTGAACAAATCTTCCTTTGTCCTTTTGGCTAATTAACCCACAAAATAATTTAAAAAGTGAAATGAATTATCAAAGAAGAACAACAGGGGTGGAACAGCAGAATATCTGCTGCTAAAAGGCATGATCCACGAATTGGGGAAGAAATGATTTCTACTTTAAAAAGCTGGCTAGACTAAAGCATGTACTCTTAACAGAACAAACATTTCTTCAGGAGCAAAAAAAGAACTGGTTTACCTTAATAACACAAAAACTCCACCAGTCTGAAGAGGCATTTATTTCAAAATAAAAAGGTTAAAATGTACCTGGACAACAAGCCTTGGGTCACCCAGGTGTGTCACATCTTAAGAGTAACTTATATTCTACATATTTTGAAATGTAAAAAATAAAGACATCAAAGCACTTTTTTAAAGTTGGGTGCATTACCTAAAAGTAACAACAGCTTCACCCAACTCCTGGAAATAAGTTATAATAAATATATATATACCTTATTATTAGGTATAATAATAACTATAATGTGCCAGGTTTTTGCCAGACACCAACAGGCCTTTCTAAATCAAATGTGTGTTTTACATTATATATATATATAAAAAAAAAAACAAAAAAAAAACTTAAAAGATAATTTGATGCACTTTTAATGACATGGTATATATCTGAACATAAGTAAACGAAAAACACAAATTTAAAAGATAAGAATGAGCTTATTCGACAAAAGATTAACATCCTCTTTAATCTCTTGAACTGTAGAAATTAATACGGACCTTGACATCATGACTGAGGAAATAAGCTGTAGTTGTAAGAAGAATCTAAACATACGCTAACCCCTGCCTGAACCACTAAGAATAAATTGGTTTTGCAAAGCAAGTACATTGAAAATAACGGATTTATTCCAGAGGAACAGAAACACATGTTTAAATAGCACAAGTTAACACACAGCTAAGCCAAACCACACACATTTTTAATTGGACATATTAACTTTAAAGAAAGAAAAGAAAATTTTAACTACTTTATTGTAAAACAATCATTTGGGTAGGAATACGGTATAAAAAAAAAAAAAAATAGGTACGCACCTTCACCAATTTTATCCTTTATCTGAAAGATTCTCGAAAGATGTGGCACTGCTTCATATAGATTCTGTATATCCTTTTGAACAGTGCCTAAAAGAAAAGGATTACCAAAAATTGAAAAGCAAATATTGCATTACAATTAATAGCAACACTAAATTTGAATGCAAGTATTAAAAGGACACAAAAGCATATGTTGTTTATATGGCAGGCATACTGTACCTCTCTAAAGATGCTCTGCATGGATTTTAAAACAATAGAACACATAGACAAAAAAAATAAATACCCATAACAAAGCACACATACCAGTTTCACAAGATATGTAACTTACTAGATATATTATTAGAGCTTTCATGTTGGTCATCCTTTGAATGAGAACAGGTTATATTTTCTTTTAACAGCACTTGTGTAGCCATTTCCATTTTTTCAAATAAAATCTTAATTTGAAGGAAAAAGATAATATGATTAAGCATTCAAGATTGTAACACACAATTTACATATTCAATTTAAGATTACTTTGGAAAAAGTAATACTTGAATATTTAAGTCATAATTCAAATCTGCAGTTCACTTGACAAATATTTTTGAACATCACATAACACTTTTTTTTTAAATTAATACTTATATTAGAGGAATTTGTGAGGTTTTATCGATTAATGGAAGTAGACCTTGCATTAATACACCAATAAGCATTCCGAACTGGAACTATTTTACAGTTATTACTCATGTATCCGTAGTTAGCCATCAGATATTTTCTGGGCAAATTCCACAGAAAACCAAGATTTAAATACTTTCACAAATCAACAACTTAGCAAAACTATTAGATGATTCACAAATAAGGCAGCATTGCTCCTTCGCACTCGTTTGGATCTGCTAAGTAGTGAAAATTAACTTGAACTTTGTGAACATTGTAAAGGAACCAAAACGAGCCACTCATATCTCAAAAATCATCAATTATACCTGTACACGCTTAAAACTAGTTAAATGGAAAATTTTTGTTTAAATCGGTTTTTGAGAAGTTATACAAAATGTTTTTTTTTTTAAATCGTTTATTACCTTCTAGTGAAACAAATTATTTCATCTTTCAGGGAACTACAAACACTAGTTGTATATTTTAATATTTTTTTGACATGGAACTGAAGGGCAGCCACAGGCTTCATGCTAAACAGACATTAAAGTCAGAATTTCAATGTATTCTGTACACATGAAAATATTGCTATTACTATTAGAAGGTGATGTCTCATGTCATTTTAATTTAATGTGCATTAAGGACAAAAACATCTAACATACCACTGCAAAGTCGTTCTGACTGAGCTTTTCGCGCAAAAACCTTATTTTTACTTTTTAAACTTGGCAATTACTTTACTCGAACGAGGGCTGAAATAAAATTATTAATAAACAACACTTCGTGGCCTGTAAACTACCTTTACTTTCTCTTAGTAACAGCAAAACTGGTAAAATCTTGCGCCCAAACGAAGCTATCAGTGAAAACACTTTTAAAATTGTTTCAAACTTAAAATGCGTACAGTAAGCGGACCTAAACTTTATCAGACAGTATCATGAACATCTCGAAAACGAGACGATTTTTCTGCTAGGCTCTCTAAAACGTAGTGTCGCTAATGCAGGCTGTAGCTTAACTGCGCTATCCCATGGCGGCCTAGCTAGCAATGTGCGATAAAAAGACCAGCAATGCTTAATGATACCGGTTCATTAACTTTAAAGCCACAGTCTGGGGGAAACTAGAAAAAACAAAACAAGTTTATAACGGACGTAGTTTTGATTAAACGTGTACAGTCGGAAGCGCCACATGAACCAAGAGGAGAAAAATCCAAAGTAACTTAAAAATCTAAATACACCTTTGAAAAAAAACAACTGTTTCACTTCCAAGTCGTTATTCGAGGTTTAGACACTGAAACATTAATAATAAAACAGATACCTCCTCGATTTCCAACTTCTAAGCCTTGTATTCTTCTGTCCCTTGTTCCGCCAACAAACTGCCCGCTAAAAGTGACGTCAAGCAACGGGGCGGTCCTTTGACATCATACCAGGGCATTTCCGCTAAAACTCATTTTGACGGTGGCCCAATTGTTTATTTGACTATACTCTTCAGGTAAATGTACAAATTCAAATAAACTAGAATATTATAAGTTTGAACACTGAGACGCATTCGTGGACGTAATCGATTTGAAAACTGGAGAATGAAAAGTTTTTTTTTAATCAGAATTTGTTATATGTAGATAGATGAAACATTATTTGTCCCCACGTGAAAAATGTGGCTTTTTAGAGACACTCAATAAATAAGTACGAATAAACCAGAAAAACCTAGCCATCAGTTATGGACAACACATATAGTTAGTCAGAAATGGACTGGCCATCCAGTTCAAGTGGTAGTAGTAGATGTTAACGTAATAATTAGGGTTGCCACCCGTCCTTTAAAATACGGAATCGTCCCGTATTTGTGGTCTTGGCCCCCAAGGGATGTGGCCCCCGCTGCAGTATGCGTCCCTTATTTTTTTGTATTAAAAGTGGTAACCCTAGTTGGAATGGTCACGAGGGGCCTGGCAAATGAAAGAAGGCGGCAGTGGGTGGGAAAGTCTTTTTAAAAATTAGTACAGGGAGTTAACTTTATCCATATCTCCTTCTAGCACCAGAGGCCTGGATTGCTTGAGACATCTTTCAAGTTATTCCAATTGAGTTTTTTGTCTAGTTTAATTTTTGCGAGTTTCATTTCATTCACTGAGCTTTTTCTTCTGTACCCACTGGGTGTCTTTCAGAGCCTCTTTATCACTTGATTTGAATGCTATATTCTTCTCATTCTGGAAACTATTGAACTCCTTAGTAATCCAGGGCTTGTTATTTGGAAAGCAACACACAGTCTTGTAGAATACCACAGTGTTAACACAAAATATTCATATAGTCTGTGTGACACGCAGGGACCATTGACTTAGCCAGAATTGGTTTTGCATCCCTACCTGGCTGCGACTCTATTAAAACAGAACGGCAAGAAAGAGCAATATTTCTGGTTTATTGTCCCGCCTGGATGCTAGGTGGCAGCATCCCAGGGTATACTCTAGTAGCGCAGCCCTGCTGGGGTCAGTGAGTACCGCTATTGGGTGCTGCAGGGAGTTTTATCCCCTACTATTCGGGACTTCCGTATGCCAGGGTACTGCTTCCAACAGGTGAAGACCTAGCATTGGAAGTACTCCTGGATCCTCAATAAAAGGGACTGCACTGCCTTGTCCAGGTGAGTAAGAGCTGGGATGAAGGAAGGCAACAGGAGGAGTAGCAGTGTGACGGAGAAAGTAATAGAGACAGGAGGAGTAGCAGTGTGACGGAGAAAGTAATAGAGACAATGTATATAACTGTTTGTACAAGTTATTTGTAATAAATAAATATCTGAATCCAGGACTGTGTTTGTGTGTTGAGTTTGGAGCTCAGTGGCACCCCATAGCTTTCACATCTGTGATGCAGTTACTGAGTTCCTGGATGTCACATTATGTTATGGCCAGATCTGCCCAAAGGCACCAGATGATGTTTACACTTATACTGACTGAATTCATCCATGTTACTTCCTATATGGGGGAAAATACACTCAGGGACATAATCGATTTGGGGGTTATTTCCTGCAGTGGAACATGATGCTAACTAAATGAAGTTTGTCATTGATCCCTCCAATTTCCAAAGTCACATGATTGAAATCACCACATATTACAACTGTAGGGTCAGAATGATTTATTATAGTATTGGTAAAGGAGTGAATCATTTCCATTGCTGACTGTCCATTTGCAGAGGGAGAAATATAAACATTAATAAGGACAATGTAACTTATCTTCCTGGGCAAATAAGATGAACAGTTAGAATTTCAATGTCTGAATTCCAATTTGTAGTTTTAACTGTAATATGCTCCCTTTTGTCATTCCTTATTCATACAAATGAATAGCTTTGCCCATTAAAATGCAGGGCAGTCTAGTTTTGAATCTTTTTTACCTTGCTTTTGTTCTCACACCAGCTCTTTGCACGTTCCATCTTCAGACAATCTCTTTTGGTACACTGAAACTGAGCTGCTTAGGTGCTTGCAATCGCAGTGGATGTAGCGGATTACAGGAGTATTTAGCATATTCATTTTGTTTTCTCAGTGTTTTTTATGTTTTCAGGTGCTGCAAGCACAATGTAGCCTTTGGGTCCTCTTTGAGACCAGTCCCAGGTTTGATGCCCAAAACAAGCTGGAGTTAGGGGCTTGCGTTGAAAGCTGATCATCTGTAAATGTAAAATCCATTTAAAATTCATTCATGCCATTTGTAGTTGGCAACTATCAGTGACAAGGCAGAAGCCAGATCAAATGTAATCATAATCAAAAACAGTAACTAGCAAAACAAGTTCAGAAACAAAAAGAAAAATAAAGAGAACACAGAGCTTCTGTAAAAAAGGCTGCTGCTTGCAGTGCCCAGAAGTAAATATCCATCCATCCATCCATTATCCAACCCCGTCTTAAGAACATTTATGTTGGGCAGAATTCCCAATGGCAGCTGGACGGTCTTTTGGCCTAAACCCCTACAGCCTGGCCAACTGACCTTATCATCTGACTCGTCTTTAGAGACTTGAAAACCCAGTTATTTATTTAAGGACTCTATTTCTCTTAATGTACACTTACATAAAAGATATATAAGTATTTATTTTTTGTGTACTATCCATCCATCCATCTATTATCCAACCTGCTATATCCCAACTACAGGATCACGGGGGTCCGCTGGAGTCAATCTCAGCCAACACAGGGCGCAAGGCAGGAAACAAACCCTGGGCAGGGCGCCAGCCCACCACACGGCGCACACACACACACCAAGCACACACTAGGGTCAATTTAGAATCGCCAATCCACCTAACCTGCATGTCTTTGGACTGTGGGAGGAAACTGGAGTACCCAGAGGAAACCCACGCAGACACGGGGAGAACATGCAAACTCCACACACGGAGGACCCAGGAAGCGAACCCGGAGAAGTAAATATATTTTTGTATATTAAATATTTTTGCATTTTGTATATATTTTGCATATTTTTGTATTAAGAATAACAGTAGTAATAGAATGTATTTAAATGTGTTAGTAGACTACTTTAAATAGATACTTCACAATGTCCAAATAGGCTTAAGGTGGCTTGATACCTCTTGTAGGCAGAAGATTGTAATTTAAGTCAACTAAAAATGGCATTGAGTCACAAAGTGAAATAGTTGGCTGCTTCAGGCCATGAAGGAGAGCAGTCTGGAATTTTAACGATAAATGATAATGTCAGAGAAATAGTGAATCACTATAATGTGCAAATAATGGGAACAGATGGTAATCTAATTACAAAATTGTAGATATACATATTTGTTCACTGTACACTTACAGGGCAACAATTCCATCATTCCTTTACTCTTACATTAACTTCTTAAACTAACTTTCCCCAAGTCTAAATTAGTAACATCAACAGGGAAAATTTATTTTAACTTTGTGAAAAACATTATATAAATAAAACATTATAATAAACACAACATTTGTATAGAAAATAGAAAAACAACACTAGAATATAATTTAAAAATCAAAATATGTAAAAAAAGTAAAATGCAAAACAATGTGAAGTGCACATGGTAATTAAAAAATAAACTGAACATAGTAATATTTTTAAGATATTAATAAAAAGTGACCATAAAAGAAATAAACAAAAAATGGCTTGTAAAGGTATTACTGTAACAATCAAAATCACTGTTTGCAGGCTTTGGCTACAGCAAATGCAGCCAAACACTGCACTCTATTGAAATTAGTGTTAGGGCTGAAAGCCTCTCTGGGAACATGGTTGATCTCATTCAAGATTTAATCAGCTTTTTTTTTTTTTTTTTTTTTTTAAAAAAAAAAAAAAAAAAAACTTTTCTCACCAGAAGCAACAATAACCCAGCTTTTTACTGCTGTTACAGGAAGCCAACTTTTAACCAGGTAACAGAAGGTTCAAGGCAGAACCATGGATTTATACTAGTCTGTTATGAAGCATATTCCTGACATGATTTAAAGTCACCACTTAGTCTGTCTTTGGACTATAAGGACAAACCAGAGTCCTATAGGAAACCCACAAAGAGCACAACCTCCATAATTTTAACACAAGCTAAATTAATCAGACAGTTGAAGGCTCTTCATTCATTTTTAAACTATGCATTATTCATTATGAATTAAAACAAGTTTTTACATTTACTGGTATCTACTTTGATTTCACTTCTGCCTAAAAGGTTAAAAAATAAAGAAGAGTACAATCTACTGTATAATAAAACGGTAAGATCCGTGTTTCCAGTTTCTCAGAGCAATCTGATCAGTTAGTTTTGCTTTTGTAATGTGATGGAAAAAGGAAGTATGAGTGTGAGACACATGAGGAGGAGTAAAGGCATAGGAGACACACTGAGAGTCACCTTCAAAGACAGGAGGAATAAAAGCTGACAAAAAGTGAGTAAGGTGCCACAACATGACAAAATCTGAGAGGCAGGCTTTATGGGAATGCGCTCCAGAGAAGGATTGCCTTTCAGGATTAGAAAGGATCTGAAGGTTCACACAGGCCAAAAGATATGAAATATTTTTTAATTTATTCTATTATCCGTCTTTGAAAAGTAATGTGGCTAGTTGTTTTTACATTTCTTTACTGTACATCGGTTAGGTAACTTGGCTCAGTGTCAACACTTGAGGGAGTAATGGGGGCCGGACTAGAAGCTGCAAAATTTACAGCCCACTGGGTAAGTCTACCTGATTTAGGGATAATTACAGTGCCCGCCACATTGTTTGGGTCAAAGGTATTTTTTTTTCTTGATTTAACCCTCTGCACCACAGTTTAAAATTAGAAATCGAACCATTCGGACGTGATTAAAGTGCACTTTGTAGACTTTCATTTATGGATATTTACATTCATTTTGGTGCAATGTGCACTTTAATCACATCCGAATGGTTTGACTTCTAATTTTAAACCGTGGAGCAAAGGGGTAAATTAAGAAAAAAATGTGTCCTTGTCCCAAACATTATGAAGTGCAATGTGTTTTTGAAATCTGTTAGATAACTGGGCAGTAAATGGTCTATCCCTAGACTTGTAGTCCTGAATTAGTTCAGCTATGCTTTATTTTAAAATCAAAAATAAATCTGTCAGGTAGTTGTTAAGTTATTTACAATCCTACAAGCCATGTGCGCCCAACTACGTTGCGCGTGTTAAAGTTGTCTGTGAAATTCTCCCTGTTTAAACGCGAGTGCCAGTCGTGAACTGGGCCCTTCGTCGCGCAGCATTATGATTTTTTATAAGGGAAACAAAATTACAAAAGAAAACCCTTGGACATTGATTCGATAGGAACGGCCTACTCGGAATCAATGTCCGAATAGTAATTATGTGGTGGTGTAGGACCATTTCTGCTTCTGTCCGTTCACAGTCCGTCTCGTTTTTACGATGCTGTCGTTTCCTCTCACGATCTCTTCTCAACCTTTCTCCAATCTCGCAGGTTGCTTTGTGGCAATTCAAAGAGTAAGGCAATATACATGGAGTAATGGTTATAAAAGGGGGACACATAGGTATCCAGGCTCTTTAAAGCATAAATAGGGATCACTTCACTGACATGTGAGGAAGCCACGGTACAACTGTGAGACGCGCAGCACTCGCCGGCTACAACTACTAAATGAAGATCTCTTTAGTTAATTTAAAGCACAACAATTTGTTTAGTTTGAATGTCTGTGTTTTGAGGTGTGACTGGAGTACTACAGTCTTCAGTAGTATAAGCCTGGAGGAGATTCTTAATGCAATGCCTATGTTTTAGCTGTCTCTCTACTGCCATCTAGTGCTGCTTCTTCTAATTCATTCGCGGA
This sequence comes from Polypterus bichir lapradei, assembly GCA_026402145.1. Taxonomy (NCBI): domain Eukaryota; kingdom Metazoa; phylum Chordata; class Cladistia; order Polypteriformes; family Polypteridae; genus Polypterus; species Polypterus bichir. The sequence goes on from JANRMT010062856.1 coordinate 91,505,495, forward strand.
CAAACAAAGATCAAGATCCAAATGAAGATTATATATAGAGATTACATTTGTACAAAACACCTTCAATAGCAAATACCAAGATTAAATAGGTATTTCAGGAAGCAGTTGTAAAATGTACATTAAAACCCATGTGGTAAATCATAAAAAAATTTGACAAACGAGAGGAGGCTATTCCTTACTTCAAGCCTGTTTGTTTGGCTAATAGATAAATTGTATTTAAATAATTAGGCTCATGTCTGTTATCCTTCCAACCACCACATGTGTTATGCTAACCATTAAAATGTGCAAATAAAATGCCCACTTGGGCCTACACTGCTTGCATCGTACTTCAGACAAGTATTAATGCCTAATGCTAATGATCACTAAATAATTGAGTACTAGATTAAGACAGTGAGAGTTTTTAAATATAAACATAAAAAGGTGCTTGTCTTCAATTCACATGTTAATACTAAGTTTGAAGGAGTTTCATAAAGTAAATGGATGTAATTAAAGGCTGGTTAACACAAAACAATAAATTTAAAAAGGGAAGACAGATGTTGTTTACAGTAACCTAAAAAAATACTAATGCATATTGTAATGAGAGAGTGTCTCCAGGGATAGTTGTGAGAAAAAGGTAAAGAGACCAGGAGAATAAACTTGTAATGAGATTCATAGTGCCAACCTAAGTCAGAACTGGGAAGAACAATCAAAGCAGGCAGCCAAAACACTAGAGAAAAAACAAGAAATGGTATCAGAGGCAAAAAAGAGTCCAAAACCGAGATGGAACCTATCACAAGGCATGCCTAAAAAAGTAACTAAATGTGCTGAAAAGTTTTGTTTTCTTTTTTTTTTAATCCAACTGAGTAACAACATAGATCATTTTATTCATACCTTACTGCTGCTGACATCATAGACACATCAAGCAGGATAACACAACTTAAATCCTGGCTACAAAAAACAAAAGATTAACTAAAAATAGACATTGTTAAATAATAAAAATGCTTCTAAACCCCATTAATTTATTCTTTATGATAAAAATATACACAGACACAAAGTAACAAATGAATACTATGACACATATATATTTACAACATAAAGACTCCAAAAATGTATAACAGGTAATAAATAATTTTAGCAAAAAGTTGAAAGTAATGCTAATTATCTACAGAAATTAGGGAAGCCTCAAAAATGAAGTATCTCCAGAGGTGTTTCAGATTAAATTGAGAAGGACAACCACTATCATTAAAATAACAGCACTGTTATGATCTTCCAGGCTCTGGAAACACAAATGTCTATGACTTCAAAGTAGGCATTTCCCCCAATATTTAGTAGGCAGGCTTATGGCCTGCACAGGACCAAGTGAAAAACAGGGAAGGCTTTTATATTCAAAAATCTGAATAGGGAATAGAGGAAATGCCAAAACTCTAACATTATAACAAAACATTATTATTTTTTAAAGATATATTTAACAAAGCATTTGGAATAAGAACAAAAAATTGAGGGGGAAACAAAATGTATACCTGAAAGTCAAACCAAACCCATAAAATCAGTCTGTAGACCAAGAAATAAATAACAAAAAAATAAGCCAAAGCTATAATGCCAGAAAATTAGAAAAATGCAAATTCAAAAATCCACAAAATGAAAAAGGAGCTAATAACAGCATTCACTTCTTAAATGTTCCAGGAAGGATAACACCTCAGCCCACAGATAAAGACTGAGGTTCATCCTTCTGCTGCAATGTAGGGGGAGACCCCAAGATGTCTTGGATAAATGTTTCAGTTAAAATGTGAACAATAATATCAGTCTGTGTACCGTTATAATTCAATATTTCACTTACCCTGTTCCAAAATTGATAAGTGGCATAACTTGACTGGGACTTTTTTCATGATTGCTAGTCTTATGTCCAAAATAATGAGGCTAGGATCTATCCCAATAACTTGCTTTAATTTAGTTGTAAAATGGACAGATAATGCAAAATTGTTCTGCTTGGTGAAAACCACTCCCTTGGAAAAAAGAACATCATATTCTGATTGACAATCTTTCTAGAATTCATTCCTCACTGACTATTGTGGATGAAGCAGTAGACAGACAGTTTGTGGAAAGGATTGCTTGAACCAAACTGAGGTATATGGATCTCCCAGATTTAAATCCCACAAATGTCTCGATTTATCCGACTGCGAGTCATTTTAGTGGTAGCAGCCTGACTTACTTTTACGCCTTTCTAAATTAATATGTTGGAGTTGTACAGGCACAACGGTAAACCCAAGACACAGAAAAAAAGAGGTGGCTTAGCTAAACAAAGAAGTGAGGTTTAGTACCACACAGAAACACAGAAGGGTATGTATTAAAAAAATATAGTAACAAAATAGCAAAACTACAGCCTTTCTGGGCATTCCTAAAACAGTAGTGAACAGCCCAATAGTCTGGCTGACACACTCTCCCACTTACAAACACTCCCTCACCTCCCTCTCCTCTCCTTTCCTTTCCTCTAAAATGACATTTGCACTCTTCTTCCCACCATACAAGCATTTGTTAGTTGCTCCACACTTGGCTCCAATCTAAAATAATCTATGGCAGTAGTAGTCATTCAAACTTCACTTCTTTTTTCAGAATGGGAATGACTTATAAACCTAGAAATGGCCCTGTAGAACTAATCGAGATGCCTTCTAGAGATCCCCATAACATTCATTCAACCATGCAGTTGTTCTGACAGAATGTCAAAACAGAAGCGAACAAACAAAGTAGTAATCAGCCGAGTCTTAAACTCAGATTTCCTTGATACTATTATATTGTAGCCAGAGTTCCTCCCTTGACTTGGGTTAAAAAGCCATTTTTATGTATTTTTTGTTCATTTTTTATTCTTTTGTTGTATTTCTTGGTAGTTTACTTTTAATGTATCTTATTTAATGTTTCATGTGTTTTATGGGTAGTCCACAAGAGGCAGGGCCATCTGCCCATGAAAACCCACAGTTCCTGGTGGTTCATTGTGAATGTGGGTGTAGTGTTGGCAAGTTTTTCTTTTAATTATTCTGTGTTTTTGTATATTATTGGATTTTACACTTCTGTGCCGTTTGTTTTTTTTTTTGACCATTCTTGAATTTTGTATTGGGATTACCTATTTTGAAGTCACTGCCTTTTGATTTTTGCTCCAGAGCTTCTTGTAAAAAGAAACCTTTTTATTTATAAAGTTTTTTCGTTGCCCTTTGTTGACTAGCTGGGATATGACAGTTATTCCCTTTCTAGTGGGCATTTTGAGCCACTGTAGAACTTTTGTGCTTAGGAATACTCCATCACAAAAGAAAACAGAAGAATTGTCAGGAAGTAGCATGAGATGGATCACAACTGAGGATGTATCAAAAGTCAAAATCAGGAGAGCCTGGAGTTATACACCAAAACAATGCAAACCAAACTTGAAGTCATAAAAAAATTGTAAAGTATTCTTGAACCACAGTTCTCTCAAAAAATGCACCGAAATATCTAAATTCACTATCCTCAATTGTCAATACATCAGTAATGCTATGGTGGCTATTTAAATCATTGCTGCATGATGTCATGCAGCTCAATCTTCACAGCAGTGTCTTTAGCAATGAAGTATTACATCCTTGCAACTGTTACCCAACTGGGTAACACCCTTGTAAAAAAATAAAAATAAAAAAAGGTGGTATAGTAAAAATGAAAACATACAAAATAAACTGACTTTGTGATTCTAGAGGCCTAATAAAACAGAAATAATTATGCCCAAAATAATCTTTGATTTTCAAACTTCAAATTTTAATAAACATAATAGGAACATTTTATTTAAAGCAAAATATTTTTTTTAGCCTCCCCTTCATAGTAACATAGCCCTAGGAAGATGCACATCCAGACTAGTGTATATTATGGAACCAAAGCTAATTCCAACAGCTTATCACCACAGAGAAAGGCTTCTACTTCTAGTGACTAATTTGTATCCAGAACTACTCAATGGCATTCTTATATGTCTTAATATAAAATTAATGTTGGCCTACCTTCTAAGGTGCCACCTGACACTTTATAATTCAGGCCCTGACCATATTAACTGTACCTTTACAATAGTTGCTGCCATTTTCTTACAACAAATTACTGGATACATTCTACCTCTACAAAATATTTAACTTAATCTATTCATATTTTGTTGTTTTACAAAAAATTAACCAATATTTATTCTTAATATATCAACTTTCTTACTGAAATCATAACAAACAATATCTTTGTTATATCAAAATTAGCTATTTTACATAAGGTAGTGTTACTATAATTAAACAAATATTTTTTGCTTGCTTTAATTTAGTTTATAAACACAGGATGTAATTATTTAATAATGGTAATGTCACTAACGAGACAACTGTTTCACAATGTATCCATTCATACAATCCTGTCAACAAAAAAGCTATACAAAATTTCCTACTAAAATCCATTTTTGATCACAGCAAACTTAATTAATACAGAACTTAATCTATGCATTAATTTCAAAGAGGAAAGCAGATTTCTTTAAATTAAGGTATAATAATTATAAACCCATGTACAATAGCAATAAACTTGTCTTTGTAAAATTATGTTTAAGCTATATTTTATCTTGCATTCACAATTTATATAAAATGTTGCTAAGTCACATTTTATAAATGAAATATTTTATGAATAAATTATATTAGAAGGGTAGATTTGCTTCATGCGTAACACTTAAAATATTCCATCAAAAATTCCATAGAATGCACTGACATCATTAGATTCATTTTCAGTTTCATAGCTGCAAAACATAATAACAAAGTGATTAAGGATTTTGCCAAGAAATACAAATAATTTAAAAATAATAGTTATTAAAAGTAGAAATGTTTTAACTCACAATTGCAGACACTTTTTGGTTATAGTAATTATTACTGGCTATATATATATATATATACTGTGTATATATGTTGTGGTCCTGGGACGCCCAGGAGGAAGAGAGGAGGGCTTGTGCCTCCTCCAGACCGCGAGGGGGCGTCCGTCCTGGTTATGTTGGGGGCCTCGGGTAGAGGGCTTGGAAGCCCAGCCCTGTAGGGGCCCGTGGCCACCGCCAGGCGGCGCCCCGAATGCGGTTTATCCCGTGTGGTCCACGGCCGGGACTAGAGCCCGGCCGGGACGCCTTGGAGGACGAGAGGAGGGCTTGTGCCTCCTCCAGACCGCGAGGGGGCGTCCGTCCTGGTTATGCAGGAGGCCTCGGGTAGGGGGCTTGGAAGCCCAGCCCTGTAGGAACCCGTGGCCACCGCTAGGCGGCGCCCCAGTGCCTATTTATCCCGGGAGCCCGGCACTTCCGCCACACCAGGAAGTGCCGGGAGGGAAGACGACAGGGGACACCCGGAAGGCTTCCGGGTGCGCAGCCGGCACTTCTGCCACACAGGGGTGTGGCCAACTCTAATTGCCGGGAAGCAGCTGGAGCCCATCCGGGTTCCCATAAGAGGGGCCTCCCTCCAGTCATTGGTGGATGTCGGGAGGTAGCGAGACAGAGCTGGGGAGAGGACTGGAGGCGGCCAGGAAGAGAAGGCACAGAGACTGTGAGCCCTGGACTTTGGGGAAATCGGTGCAAGAGGCACTGGGGTTGCACGTGAGCAAAAACTGTAAATAGTGTGAATAAACAGTGTGTTGGGTGAACTATGTTGTCCGTCTGTGTGTGTCCGGGCCAGCGTTTACAATGTGTGTATATATATATATATATATATAAATAAATAAAGAGAGAGAGATCAGCCACAACATTTAAACCACTGCCAAGTGAAGTGAATAACATTGATTATCTCGTTACAATGGTATCTGCCAAGGGCTAGGATACATTACACAGCAAGTGTACAGTCAGATCCTGAAGGTGATGTGTTGGAAGCAGAACAAATGGGTAAGTGTAAGGAGTGATTTTGTGATGGAAAATTGTGACGGCTAGACAACTGGGTCAGGGCAGGTTTTCTGGAGTATTCCCAGTATGCAATGGTTAGTACCTACCAAAAGTAGTTTAAGGAGGAAAAACCAGTGACAGGGCCATGAGCACTCAAGGCTCAGTGATGTGCCTGAGGAGCAAAGGATAGACAGTCTAGTTTGATCCAACAGAAGAGCTACTGCAAAATTGCTGAAAATTGATAACAACTAAATGCTGTACATGACAGAAAGGTGTCCGAACACACATGGGTTTATGTAGCCAAAGACTGGTAAGAATGTCCATGCTGATCCCTGTACACTACCAAAAGTGCCTGCAATGGGCATGTGAGAATCAGAACTAGACCACAAAGCAATGGAAGATAGTCACCTGGTCTGATGAATCAAAATTTTTTTAGATCATGTGGAAGGCCAGGTGCAAGTACATTCTTTACCTGGGAAAGATATGGCAGCAGGATGCACCATGGGAAGAAGGCAAGTGAGCGGAGGCACTGTGATGCTCTTGGCAATGTTCTGCTGGGAAAACTTGGGTCCTGGCATTCATGTGATTACTACTTTGACATGTACCACCTACCTAATGATTGTCACACACCATGTACACCTCATCATGGCAATGGTACTCCCTGATGGCAGTGCCCTCTTTCAGCAGCATAATGCGCTTTGCAACACTGCAAAAATTGTTCAGGAATGGTTTTGAGCAAGACAAGGAGTTCAGGATGTTTATTTACTTGGCTTCCAGATTCCCCAGATCTAAATTTAATTGAGCATCTGTGGAATATGCTGGAAAAATAAGTCTGATCCATGGAAGCCCTACCTCGCAATTTGCATGACTTAAAGGATCTACTACTGATGTTCTGGTGCCAGATACCACAGGACACCTTCAGAGGGTCTGTGGAGTTCATGCCTTGATTGGCCAGAGCTGTGTTGGTGGTACGAGGGGGACCTACAAAATATTAAGCAGGTGGTTTTAATGTTGTGGTTGGTCGGTGTATAATATGCAATAAGTACTTATTTATTTAAATATCATTCATTATCAGGCCAGTTTAAACAACTCCATGGTCATAGGGCCTCAAAGTCTACTCCTGGAAGCCACTTAATCTTCTGTGGTTATGTAGTTACACAGGGCTAGTTAATATTTATATTTAATTGTCAAAAAAAATCTCTCAATTGCAAATTAACCTAGTTCATACCAAATGAAAACCTATAAAGACAGTGTGGAAATTCCACAAAGAGCGAGCCCTAGCTGTGGTTCATAATCAGGACTCAGGAGTTGTGAAGCAGTAATGTTGACCATTCAGTTGTTGTGCATCTAATTTAAATCAAATTAATAATACAAATAATATAACAATTTGTAACATAATATGATAATATTAAGCTAATCAAAACCTACTGCTGTTATTTGACTTATAAAGGTACAGTTGATATGTAATAGTTTACTTGTAGTTAAACATTGTTTACTTTCATTCAATTACCTTTCTGTGACCTTTGATGAAGTCTTCCTCTTAAAAAAATCAAATTTTGTGCTTGTGTTCTCTTCTAGTTTGGGCAAAGAAGGTAGTGTTGTTGGAACATATGTCTATATGTGAAATATTTTAAAGTTAACAGATGACAACATTAATAAGACATACAACAACAACACTTTTTTGTATTATTTATCTTAATTGGAAAGGACCAGTGTTTTAAAAATATAGCAACTAAGAACATTTTAGGCATTTAGAAGAATTTATAATATAGTTTTGAACATAAACAACAATATACAGTAATTGCCAAAATGCACATTTTAAGCATCACACATTAAAATGATTCTTAGTGAAAAGCATACATTTCTAATAATTTTTTATTTAACACCAAGCTTTCATAATACGGTGAATGGTAGTTTATAATGTTTACAATAATTTTAAAATAAATTACAATGGTTATTTATCTAAAAACAGCTTTTAACAATTTGTACCATCACTGACTGTCAGAAATATTATGAACTTTATAGCTCTTAACACTGTCATATCTCTATTATTCAATCTTTAGTTATAAGAACTGACAATCCCCAGTCTATCTGTCCCATACTAATGGGCCTCTAAGTACCTATACTGTATGTTTATAGATGGTACTTTATTAATGATTAAAAGGTAGATTACACTGCCCGATTGCATTACAAGGTAGCAGCTGGTGTAGCCGGGTACACAAGACTTCAGCTGACCTCAGGAATTCCCAGGACTCACGTTCAGGTTTAAATTTAATGTCATACATACATACTGCAGTACAATGTAATTCTTACTCAAGTGTCTCCCACAGACCAGTGATATTACTACAACACCAACAACAGAAAATGAAATCAATACATTAAATGCAACATCAAGGGATAATTTTTGTCTTTCTAAAGCCAGCTGAGACCACAGATTTCTTCTGTGTGGCATGGGGTGAATATAACAGCTTGTCGCTAGAGGTTTTTTTAAACACATCCCCAAATTCTGTCAGGGCTACAATCCTTACAGATGTTGATTCATTTAAAATTTACAGTGGGCAAATATATACTAAATTCATTTGGAAGAGAAAATGTGCATCTGACTAGATTATACTTTAGTTTATAATCCATAAAGATTTTAATGCCCTATCACATTTTACATACACCATGAGTGTTTTTGTGATCAGTTTCTAATTTATCCTGATAATGACTTTCAGCAACTTAAATTGATTTCCTGAGCTTACATATGCACTTAATGTAAACTGTGAAATGGACTACTACGCACTGTCAGTACTTTACGGATATCACTCTTGATCCAGCTTCCTATAGGAACTAAGTGGGGTTTTATTCTTAACACAGTTCTCCAAACACTTTTAGATAAATTCAATTACAAACATTGCATACAACCCCTGCATAACCTGGAATGTGTTTTCTATTAAGTAACATGGATCATGTATATCATGGTGTCAGGGAGTGGCAATATGTTAAATGTTAGATGGACATGCAAATAAGTATCTGAATGTACTTTTTGCATATGACTACTACTGTTACTACTACTACTACAGATGTGATGAGGTATGTCAAAATATGTCACAATTTACAGACTCAAAAAAAATCTTCAGCTTTCCCTTCTCTTCTAAGTACCAGCACTGGACCTATTTCCTAGCTTTTCATGCTTCAATCTCTGCTTATAACCTGGACGCAGTATATGAGGGCATACTAGTTTTATGTTTTCTTTTATTGGAACAGAACAGTTATTCAAGTTTTTAGCACTCTTGTAGGAGCAGGTGATATCCTGATTATATAAACATTTGTATTCTATAATTGTCAAAAAATAAGAACTGTAGAATTAGAAGCTTTCACTTGTTTCCCATTACATATTTCACATCTCTTACACAGTCAGTTTGTACATTGGTTGCTATCTTTCTACCTTTTTCTCTATTTCACTGATCACTCCTGCCACTTTCTTTTATGTGGACTTGTTCCCTGGACACAAACTTGGACATGGATTTTTACACGCCGAGACTCGTCTATTCAGGTAGTCAACTTTAAGCACTGAGAACAAAGGCTCGTGCCGGTGTGGTTCCCTATTTACCCGACGAGGTAAGAAGGTCGTATCGTGGCAGCAGAGCCGGCGCTAAGATAAAAGCCAAGCGGCTAGCGAGAAAGTGGTGCTACAAGCCTTCTGTGATCCTGGCAAATGTGAACTCACTACCAAATAAGATTGATGAACTGGGTGCGCTGGTGAAAAATGTCAGGACCTACAGAGAATACAGTTTGTTGTGTTTTTGTGAAACGTGGCTAACAACTAACATCCCAGATGCTAACGTGGAGCTACCCGGGTTTAGCACAGTTAGAGTGGACAGAGATGCAAGTACCTGCGGGAGGCGGAAAGGAGGAGGACTCGCCCTCTATGTGAATACAAGGTGGTGCAACTCTGGAAATGTAAATGTTAAAATCTTCCCTTGCTGCAGGGACATCAAACTGTTGGCCATAAGTCTGCGTACTTACTACTTGTCCAGAGAGTTTGGACATGTCATTGTTGTTATTGTTTAAAATCCCTCCTCGGACGGACGTGAAGATAGCAGGTGACATCATCCATTCTGCTATTGCTAAACTACAAATGCAGCACCCCGAGGCACTTGTGCTAATCGCTGGAGACTTTAACCATGTGATGCTGGACAAAATATTACCTGCCTTCTCCCAGTATGTGGATTGTAACACCCAGGAAAATAGGACTATTGACCTACTATATGCAAATGCGGTTGGGAAAGCAGATCATAACCTGGTTCTGCTTCAGCCTCACTACAAACCAAGAGTGAGGGAGCTACCTACAACCACACGCTCATTCAGGAAGTGGTCCCCTGAGACAGAGCAGGCTCTAAGAGACTGCTTTCGAACTACGGACTGAGAAATCCTGCAGGGATCTTATAGTGAGAACATTGAGGAGGTTGTTGACTGCACTACTGACTACATCAACTTCTGTATGGACATTGTAGTTCCAGTAAGAACAGTACGCTGCTATGCTAACAACAAGCCATGGATTACATGTGACATCATGGGCCTTTTGAACCAAAAGAAAAGGGCTTTTAAAGGCGGTGATCAGCATGAGCAGAAGCGTGTGCAGAAGGAACTCCAAGTCCAGCTCAGGCTGGCGAAGGAGCAGTACAGGAGAAAGCTGGAGCAGAAGTTGCAGAATAACAGCATGACGGAAGTGTGGGATGGGATGAAGATCATCACTGGCTGCAGCTTGAAGCGGGGTGCCACCATCAAGAGAGACGTGAAGAGCGCAAACCAGATGAACAACTTCTTTAACAGGTTTGACCACCCTAACCCACTCTCTCCCAGTACTGCACCCTCCACCCATCCTTCAATTAGAGCAGCCCAGGTAAGCAGAAAGCTGAGGAGACTTCGTGCCAGCAAAGCAGTGGGTCCAGATGGAGTATCACCACGACTGCTGAAGGCCGTTGGAGCTGGGGAGTCCTCTACAGCGCATCTTCAACCTGAGCCTGGAACATGGGAGAGTCCCGAGGCTTTGGAAAACATCTTGCATCACCCCAGTCCCAAAGGTATCACGTCGTCACGTGATGAAGACCACGGAGGGACTGCTGCTTCACCACCTGAGGTCACAGGTCCACCACGCCCTCGACCCTCTGCAGTTCACATACCAGGAGAAGGTGGGAGCAGAGGATGCCATCATCTATATGCTACATCGATCCCTCTCCCACTTGGACAGAGACAGTGGTGCTGTAAGAATTATGTTTCTGGACTTCTCTAGTGCCTTCAACACCATCCAGTCTCTGCTCCTTATGGACAAGCTGACAGAGATGGGAGTAGATTCATACCTGGTGGCATGGATCGTGGACTATCTTACAGATAGACCTCAGTATGTGCGTCTCGGGAACTGCAGGTCTGTCTGACATTGTGGTCAGCAACACAGGAGTGCCGCAGAGGACTGTACTTTCTCCGGTCCTGTTCAGCCTATATACATCGTACTTCCAATACAACTCGGAGTCCTGCCACGTGCAAAAGTTCGCTGACGACACTGCTATCATGGGCTGCATCAGGAGTGGGCAGGAGGAGGAGTATAGGAACCTAATCAAGGACTTTGTTAAATGGTGCGACCAGACCAGGACCAGGCCCCTCATGGACCCCGTGATCATCAGAGGTGACTGTATACAGAGGGTGCAGACCTATAAATACCTGGGAGTGCAGCTGGATGATAAATTGGACTGGACTGCCAACACTAATGCTCTGTGTAAGAAAGGACAGAGCCGACTATACTTCCTTCTAATCTTTCCTCATAATTCATCCCCTGTAGCCTTGGAATCAGCCTAGTCACTATTCTCTGCACTTTCTCTAGCACTGCATTATCCTTTTTGAAGCCTGAAGACCAAAACTGTATACAGTACTCTAGATGAGACCTTACCAGTGCAATATAAAACTTGAGCCTACCCTCCTTGGACTTATACTCTACAAATTGTGCTATAACATAACATTCTGTTAGTCTTCTTAATGGCTCATGAACACAAAGCACACTATGACTCCTAAATCCTTTTCATAAGGTGTACTTTCAATTTTCAGACCTCCATTTGTATATTCAAACCTAACATTTGTACTTCTTAAGTGAAATACTTTAACGTTTACTTACATTAAATTTCATCTACCACAAATCTGCCCAAGCCTGTTTTCCATCCAAATCCCTCTGTAATGATTCAACGGATTCTAGATTATCTGCCAATCCACCTAGCTTGGTATCATCTGCAACTTAACCAGCCTGTTACTTATATTCCTTTTCAAATCATTTATATACTAGCCATGTGCGCCCAACTACGTTGCGCGTGTTAAGGTTGTCTGTGAAGGGCTCCCTGTTTAAACGCAGCTGCCAGACGTGAATTGGGCCCTTCGTCGCACAGCATTATGATTTTTTATAAGGGAAACAAATTGCAAAAGAAAACCCTTGGACATTGATTCGATAGGAACGGCCTACTCGGAATCATTGTCTGAATAGTAATTATGTGGTGGTGTAGGAGCATTTCTGCTTCAGTCCGTTCACAGTCCGTCTCGTTTTTACGACGCTATCGTTTCCTCTCACGATGTTTTCTCAACCTTTCTCCAATCTCGCAGGTTGCTTTGTGGCAATCCAAAGAGTTAGGCAATATACACGGAGCAATGGTTATAAAAAGGGGACACATAGGTATCCAGGCTCTTTAAAGCATAAATAGGGATTACTTCACTGACATGAGAGCAAGGCACGGTACAACTGTGAGATGCGCAGCACTCGCTGGCTACAACGTAACAATAATAATTTCCGGAACGTGCTGTTACGTTGTCATTCATTTTACCCACGGTCTTTCTTTCATTCATATGTTACGTAGGCACGTACCTTTTATCTTCGGCAATCTCATTCTCTAACCAGGCCTCAGGAGCTAACCAGCGTAACACTGTCCACCACCCCTTTCGTTATTCCGGCACATTGTTGACATCCGTGAGTAACAACAACGTACTAAACTGGAAGGTGGTCTACGCATGCGTGGAATTCGCAGACAAACAAAGATCAAGATCTAAATGAAGATCTCTTTAGTTAATTTAAAGCACAACAATTTGTTTAGTTTGAATGTCTGTGTTTTGAGATGTGACTGGATTACTACAGTCTTCAGTAGTATAAGCCTGGAGGAGATTCTTAATGCAATGCCTATGTTTTAGCTGTCTCTCTACTGCCATCTAGTGCTTCTTCTTCTAATTCATTCGCGGAAAAACAAAGATCAAGATCCAAATGAAGATTATATATAGAGATATTAAAAATAGCAGCAGCCCTAGCACTGACCCCTGTGGAACACCACGCTTAACAGGTACTAACTCTGATAAGGGTCCTCACTCAGTGACCCTCTGTTTCCTTAGTCTGACCCAATTTTGCATCCATCTACAAAGAGTACCCTGAACTCCCACTTCTATTAGGTTGATGCCCAACCTCTCATGTGGCACCTTATTAAACGCTTTCTGAAAATCAAGTAAAAATAATATATTCTTATTATTATTTGATGTGTTCCACTTTGATCACATCCTTTTGTTGCTTCCTCATAGAATTTCAGCATGTTGGTAAAACAGGACTTCCATTTTCTGACCCCATCCTGACTGTTCAGTAAAACTCCTATTCTTACCATGTGTTGCTCAGTCTTATCCTTAATAATTCTTTCCATTAACTTACATGTGATGCAAGTTAAGCTTACTGGCCTATAGTTGCTTAGATCTGCCAGATCACCCTTTTTATATAACAGGATATTTGACATTTTCCAATCCTTCAGATTTTCCCCAGTGTGCAGTTACTTCTTAAAAATATGAGTCAAGGGCTTATATACGTACTTGCTAACCTCCATAAGTACTTGACTTTAAATATTATCTGGTCCTGGTGATTTGTTTGATTTCTGCCTATTTAATCTGAGGAGTACTTCTCCCTCTACAATTTCCAGATCACTTAGTACCTCCTTAGTACTCTTTTTTACCACTGGGAAGTTATCCAATTCCTCACATGTAAAGACCTCAGAAAAATGCGAGTTTAGAGCATCTGCTATTTCACTGTCTGTATTTTTTAATTCCCCTTTACTATTCCTGATGCAATTCACCTCCTCCTTGACTGTTCTTTCACTACTAAAATACTGAAAAAATCTCTTTGGGTCATCTTTTGCCTTATCTGCAATATTCCTCCCTAACTGCCTTATAGCTTCCCTAAATCTTTCTTAACGGTTGCCCTCATGCTCTCATATGCCCTACGAATTACACTGGAGTTATTAATCATATAAACCTTATACAGCTGTTTTTTCCTTTCGAGCTTATTTCTCAACTCTCTATTAACCCAGCGCAGAGTTTATTTCCTACAAATCCTAAATTTAGGCATGTAACTGTCCTGCATTATATATAAAACATTTTTAAACCTGTTCCACTGCTCCTCAACTTATCTGTGCACTTAAAAGCTTATCCCAGTCTATCGTCCTTAGACATTGCCCCATCTGCTAAAAATGTGCCCTACCAAAGTTAAATGTAACACTTTTAGTCTTAGCATCCACAGTCATTCAAAACACCGAGAACTGCATTATTTTATAGTCATCTTGACCCTAGTGGTTCAATCATCTCTACGCCCTCAATTCTGTCCTGATTATTACAAATTACTAAAAACAGACAGGCTTCACCCCACACTGGTGCTTTATCATACTCTGTTAAAAAACAGTCACTGGTTACTTCTAAAAACTCTTGCTCTTGTGCTTTGCTATTTGCAAGGTTATCCCAGTTAATATTCTGGTAGTTAAAGTCCCCCATCACTATATCCTCCTGTAAAAATGCATTTTTAATATTACTAAAAATATGTGCATTAAAATTATTGCCTGCATTGGACAGTCTATAACACAGTCCTAAAGACCTCTTTCCCTAATGCTTTCCAGACAAACCCACAACTTCTTACTAAGATGGGGATCATTGTCCAACTGAAGGGGACTTGCATTTAAATTCTGTTTGACATAAACAGCAACCCCACCTCATTTTCTGTTCTGTCTATCCTTCCTAAAAAAATGTGTATACCTATCAGTTACACTCATCCCCATCTTTGTTAATTAGCTAGGTTTCTGCTATTACTATAGTATAATAACGCTCTGCTGCATACAACTCCAACTCACATTTTTTTTTTTGGATACTTCTAGCATTAAGGCAAGCTATTTTTAATATATTACCTTTTGCATTTAAATGTTACTACTATGTATTTTTACACTATTGGTTTTTTCCATCTTGTATAGCTCTAAACCTGGCATATCTTAAACTCCTTGCCCCCCATACCCTAGTTTAAACAATCCTCGACTAACCTACTCATATGCCTCCTCAACACATTGGTGCCCCTCTGGTTCAAATGTAACCCGTTGTAATGGAACAGGTCCCATGTGTTCCAGAGTTTCAATGACTCATAAACCTGTACCCTTCTACCCAACATCAAAATTTTAGCAACAGGTTAAGCCTTTTAATCACCTCAGTCTAGCGTGTAGTGATTCACACACACAGAGCACATAGAAGATCAAATACAAAACAAAGCATTTAACGTACTACTTTAGTTATGATGGGATTTGAGAAACTAGTAAATTAAACGATTTTAAGATGAAGTTTATGATGTTCTATTTTAATGACCAAATAAGCTACTTCTTAAACCGGCTTTCTCTACCTCCGACAGGACACAGAATCCATTACATTTATGATATTACAGCTCTCTGAATAACTAAAATACTGAGATGTATACGTGATATCATTTTCATGATGATAGGAGTTAAAGCATGTTATTAAACATGGGAACACGGTGGAGCAGTGATTGTGCGCGACCTTCAATAAAATAATTTATTGCAGCAGTACTGTCTCTTTCAAACATACTAAACTCCAATTCCTGTCCTTCCTTTTCTTTCTCCAAATACCCAATCGCAACACAATCAGCTCTGTAAAATAGACGTTAAGCCATCTGTAAGCTTATAACGCAGATTCTTCAAAACTTTTAAGGAACATTGAAATATCTTCGTAGTACATGTTTAATTATTCTGTCCTTCACGCCAGTCCCAGTGAAGCATACAATGCGAGGCAGGAACAATCCGTGAACGGAGAACCAGATCCTTGCTAGCGTAGCGACACCGTGTCCTTTAATTATTAACAATATAGATTATTTAAATGAAATTAAAGTTTTATCTGTATAATATAATAAACATATTTGGCTGCATTTCATCTTAAAAATGATATAGTCATCATATGTAAATAAGCACTTTATAAAGTAGCTCAGGTTGTGCAATATTATAACTGTATCGCAAGTTTATAGTGAGGTAAGTGTACTTATAAGTACAAACAGTTCTACAAGGGGCAGTTGATGGACTGATTGATTGCGTTTAGAGCTCTTGGGATGAAACTGTTTCTGAACCTCGAGGTCCGTACAGTAAAGGTTTTGAAGCGTTTGCTGTGTGAGAAGCAGTTCAAATAGGAAGCATGGCTGAGGCAGCGTGTGCTTGATGCTGTATATCGATAATTCTCTTTCCAATTAGCTGCTCCGAGTGGTGCAGTGAGAGTAATATGGAAAAAGATGATCTGCTTTGGCAACCCCTAACGGAAGCAGCTGAAAGAAGAAGAAGGTGCAGTGAGAGTAACATCGCTAAAGCAGCTATGGTATTTAGAATAGTTTGATCATTCTGTGGACCATTATATTGTTACAGGTTAATTACAATCAGATACATTAAACTAATAGAATATGCGGTTAATTTCAGTGTATTTATAAAGCCGTGTCAGGTATGAGGATCTGAAAAAGAAAGATAAATCACACAGGAACAGTAGCATTGCTTTGACGCTGGGTGCGGCCAGTCTGCAAAACCGAGCGGAGAACTTGCGTATGACAGGGTATGATGTACCGTGGAAATGTGCGTGGCTTTATGCCAAGTTTAGGTTTTATACATCGCGATTTGAACGTGGAAACATTCGTACTCAACATTTCTGTGCGTACGCACCGTTTATACATGAGGCCCCTGCTCCTCAGCCTGGCATGTAAGCTTTTAAATTTGAATTGCAGAACTGACGGACTGCCCTTATGTATGTCATTTGTTCCAACGTTGACAATGACCACTGGATCCACCCCCCACACTGAACAAGAGCTTATTAGTACTTCCAGGAAAGTCTCCCACCCGTGCATCTGGATGGCAACACACTGTGCAAGACTCTCTGTCTATGGAGCAAACCTGCACTTTAATCCCACTAATGACTGTGTCCTCAACTATCACTACCTCTCTCTTACTGGGAATTGGTTTTGTGGTGGCCCGCAGGGACTCCTCATGCCCACCTACCACCTCACAATCTTTAGACATGCAGTCCAGCTTCAGAAGGACCTAAAAATGGTTTAGACACTTCCAGTTCTGAGGTTGTTGCCCCTTGACAGTGTGCACCCTTTACCTTGAGCCTTGTGACTGTGATGCATATATCTCTACCTGTCTAGTCGAGAGTCTCCTCCCACACCATCTTAGGGTGCACACTAGCTCTCTAAAGGACACCTGGGCCAGGTCTGCCAATTCTGTACTACAATGCAGGTCATCCAACTCCTCATTCAGTTTGGCAACCCTGAGCTCGAGGTGCTGGATCAACTGGCATCTCCAGCAGATGTTGCCCTCATAGAAGACTAACTCCTCTGGGCAATCCTCTAAAAAGTTCAACATCCAACAGGACTTGCATTGCACTGGCCTCAGTATTGAAATTTGACTTTGGATTACTAAAACTGCTTGTTTTTAAGTTTTTTTTTTTTTTTTAACGTCTTCTGACCTCTTAAGCTCTTGTAATATTCTCCACCTCGACTGCCTGCTGTTTGTCCTTATATGAGGTTAACTTTAATTTTCTCTGTCTGTTCTCCTAACTTTGTGCTCTTCTTACTCCTTACTTAAAAGCTTTCCACCTGCACAGTTTGTATTCCTTCAAATTAATGAACCCTTACGTTGTCGGCCTCTTAATTGCTGTTCTTTCCTGACTGCTAAGAACTGTTCAATCTAGAAAAACTCACTTACTGAACATTCGCCGCTACTTAATTTCATACTGTCTTGTCTGGTCCTAAAGCCATTTGTGCCTAATCAGTGCCTTAATGCTAACCAACTACCTATGTGCTGATGAGCCCTTCTTTTTATTGCTCCACTTTTTTCCCCACTAAGGAAATCATTGTTTCTGTTACACTATTACTGTTTATATAAAGCTGACTAACTGAACGGTTTGAAGATTGTATCAGAACAACTTATTGAAGAAACTTTTTTTTAAAAAAAAAAAAAAACACTTGTCAGAACTTCGAATTTTAAAAGAATATTGGTAAGTCTTATGTATGTACAGTGGAACCGAAGTAATTTCCACCATAGGATTGTATGTAAATACAATTAATCCGTTCCAGACCGTACAAACTGTATGTAAATATTTATTTTTTTTAAAGATTTTTAAGCACAAATATAGTTAATCATACCATAGAATGCACAGCGTAATCTATACTAATAAAAGGCAAAGCCCTCACTGACTGACTGACTCACTCACTGACTCACTCACTCATCACTAATTCTCCAACTTCCCGTGTAGGTAGAAGGCTGAAATTTGGCAGGCTCATTCCTTACAGCTTCCTTACAAAAGTTGGGCAGGTTTCATTTTGAAATTCTACGCGTAATGGTCATAACTGGAAGGTATTTTTCTCCATTTACTGTAATGGAGTTGAGTTTGAAAGCCGTGGGGGCGGAGTTTCGTGTGACATCATCACGCCGCCCACGTAATCACGTGAACTGACTGTCAACGCACTATGTAGAAAACCAGGAAGAGCTCCAAAATGCGCTGAAGAAAACATGCATAATATAATTGAGAAGGCAGCGAAACAATAAGCGAGCGAGTGACATATATTCATATATTCATATTCATGAGTGCAGCTACTTCGGAAACAAAGCAAGGTGTAAACCTAAACTTTAAATTAAGTTAATAGACAGGCTGCTGCAGGCGTTTTTCATGCCCACGGGTAATGCGGGATACAAGTTTAATGAGAGGACGCAGGATATAAACGAGAGTTTTGATCACTTTGTAACTAAGTTAAAATTGCAGGTGAAGGGGTGTGCTTATGCAAATTCCGAGAGACTGTGTTTGTGGGGGATTGACAGTTAAGGCGGGTGGAGGAGTCACGTCATCATATCCCCTCCCATTTACCTCATTTCGCTCTGAGCTGAGCTCCGCGGCTAACGCCGTCTTCTGAAGCAACTTCGTCACACTGCCACCTAAAGTCAAAACTTAAATATATAAAGTCAGCGTCGGAATATATAAACTCAGTGCTGGAATATATAAAGTCAAATCTTGAATATATAAAGTCAGCGTCGGAATATATTGTCACGCTTGGGTCACAGATTTGCACAGAGACACAGGAGGTCGTAGAAACAAGGAGGATTTTTATTCAAACACTGCAAACACATGAGCTTAAACGTGCTCCATGACAAGTCAGAGATGACAGTTCCTCTAGGAGCAGAGAGAGAGAGCGATAAAAGCAAGCAAACAATCAATTTTCAACTGACAGGCGCTGCACAAGGCTTTTAAGTTAGCGGAGTATCGCGCGAGGTTTGCATTACGCGTTATAGCGCAAGTGAGAAAGTAAGGAGCAATGTGAAGGTAGTCTGTGTTTCTTTCAGGGGTTGTGGTTTTCCCAGAGGCGTCTGTATCTTCTTGGGGTGCGATCAGCCCTCCAGCTCACACCCTCCCCCTCAGCTTTATTCACATTTCCGTGAATCAAGCGACTCTCTGTACCAGGTTCATTTAGTCTTGATAATACGTATGCGTTGACGTGTTCAGAACCTGGTCGATGTTTTACTGTCAAACGGTAAAAGCTGTAAGCCCAGAAACCATCTCATGAGGCGAGAGTTTGTATCTTTCTGTCGGTTTGACCATTGAAGTGGAGCATGATCAGTTACCAAAGTGAAGTTTCGTCCCCACACGTAATAGCGAAGCCCTCCAGCTCACAATATAAAGTAAGCGCTTGAATATATAAAGTCAAAACTTCAATATATAAAGTCATCGTCGGAATATACAAAGTCAGTGCTGCAATATCCATCCATTTCCCAACCCGTTGAATCCGACCACAGGGTCACGGGGGTCTGCTGGAGCCAATCCCAGCCAACACTGGGTGCAAGGCAGGAACCAATCCTGGGCAGGGCAAATGCATCATTTTCAAAACATTAACCGAACAGTGTTTTTTTAATTTATTTTTCTGAATTACGTTTTTGTTAACTTACTTCAGTTCAGAGTCGTTTCAATCAATATATTTTGACTTTGAGTTTATATATTCAGGAATGAGTTTATATACTCCGATGTTGACTATATATAATCAGGAATGACTTTATAAATTCCGACGCTGACTTTATATATTCAGGTTTTCACTTTATATATTTAGAAAAAAGTTTTGACTTTATATATACCGACGCTGACTTTATGTATTCAAGTTTTGACTTTATATATTTTGACGCCGACTTTATATATTCAGAAAATCAATGTATTTGTCTGTTTCGCACCCCATAGTATATGTGTGTGTGTATATATATATGTACACACACACACACATGTATATATTATATATATATATATATATATATATATGCCAGCAGCACTCATGACAATGACAAAACAATTACGTTGTCAATCATGTTACGTTATTATTAAAATGTTTCCTTTTCTTTTTACTTCTC
>JANRMT010062856.1:91528640-91549778 GCA_026402145.1 Polypterus bichir lapradei
TTACTCAGGTACCCATTTCCTTCATCATTCCAACCCCCATTACCATGTCTATCGAGGTAATCACCATCGATCAAAGAACTGTCACTTACCGAGTGGTTTCCATGCCCGGAGATGGCACCTACCTTTTTCATTCTCTGTGTTACATATTGCACGGCCATATCAGGCTCACTCTTGATATCCGGAGGAACATTGTGTCTTATGTATTGAATGACTGGGACAGGTTCAAGGTGTGGACTGATGACGGTACAGGAGATAATTATACTACACAGGAGCACTAGAAGAGTGAAATGCTTAAGCCGTTCACCTATGGTTCTGCATGTGAGTTGATGGCTGCCGCTGAATTGTTCGGTTGGTGCTTTCAAGTGTACCGAAATGGCCAAATATTTTACACCTTTCGACAACCGCCAATGTCTCTTAAACATCTTACATTCACAGGTGACGATTTCAGTAGTGGACACTTTGATGTTTATGAATGTTTAAACTCTCAAAAGCTGGATGTGAAGTTATCGATGAAACCGGTTGGAAGCTTACAACGCTTGACAGATGCTGAATGTCACTTCAACACAAGTCCTGCAAAAACTGTCGTAATTGAAACAAACCATGAAACTCAAACTGATTATGACAGCAGCAATCCATGCTGTGAGATTTGAAACAAGATTACTGTTCACATGGCCAACTGTAAGTTGCATGCTCAAGAGTAAGCTCAGCGCACAGCTTGGTCATGTTACAACCGGAGGGCCTAACTCACAATGTGGTATACAAAGAGATCCTTAACAAATAATTATTGGCATATTTTCCCTCAGTTTCCCTCAACAACACTCATATCAATGACAAAACAATTACATTAACAATCATGTTACGTTATTTTTAAAATATTTCCTTTTCTTTTTCATAACTTCTTTAACACACTACTTCTCCGCTGCGAAGCGCGGGTATTCTGCTAGTCTATACTAATAAAAGGCAAAGCCCTCACTAACTGACTGACTGACTGACTCACTCATCACTAATTCTCCAACTTCCTGTGTAGGTAGAAGGCTGAAATTTGGCAGGCTCATTCCTTACAGCTTACTTACAAAAGTTAAGTAGGTTTCATTTCAAAATTCTACATGTAACGTTCATGACGGTCCACAACATCCTCCATGTTTAACTTTCTTATTTATGGCCCCATCATCATGAAATTTGGTAGGCTGCTTCCCTGCGACAATGTACGTACTTATTTCGGTGGTATGATGTCACTGTCAGCCACCATATTGAACTTTTCAACGGTCTTTGTTACTTATGGGCCCATCTTCAAGAAATTTGGTAAGCGGGTTCCCAACACTAACTGAATCCTACTTACGTACATATATACGTCCATAGCCTGCAGCTCGGTCACCGTGTGAGGCGCCGTTGGGTCCCCCATCCCAACGCCTCCCACGTTGTTGGCTGCCTGCCTATATAAGGCCGTCCGTCGCTCCGGTCTCTACATTCCTTTCTTTGCTTCGCCATGGGATTCACGTCTCCCTGCTGATAACTACAGCCCTTTTATTTAATCCACGGCTTCTCCGCGGTTTTATTGTTTGTTTATTACGATTATAGTTGTTGTGTAGGTATTTTAGCCTTACTTTACATTGTTCAGGTACCCATTTCCTTTATCATTCCAACCGTAACCCCATTAACATGTCTATCGAGGTGATCACCATCGATCAAAGAACTGTCACTTACCAAGTGGTTTTCATGCCCAGAGATGGAACCTGCCTTTTCCATTCTCTTTGTTACATATTGCACGGCCATATCAGGCTCATTCTTGATATCTGGAGGAACATTGTGTCTTATGTATTGAATGACTGGATCAGGTTCAAGGTGTGGACTGATGACGGTACAGGAGATTATTATACTACACAGGAGCACTAGAAGAGTGAAATGCTTAAGCCCTTCACCTATGGTTCTGCATGTGAGTTGATGGCTGCCGCTGAATTGTTCGGTTGTCGCTTTCAAGTGTACCGAAATGGCCAAATATTTTACAGCTTTCGACAACCACCAATGCCTCTTAAACATCTTAGATTCACAGGTGACGATTTCAGTAGTGGACACTTTGATGTTTATGAATGTTTAAACTATCAAAAGCTGGATGTGAAGTTATCGATGAAACCGGTTGTATGCTTACAACGCTTGACAGATGCTGAATCTCGCTTCAACACAAGTCCTGCAAATACTGTCGTAATTGAAACAAACCATGAAACTCAAACCGATTATGGCAGCAGCAATCCAAGCTGTGAGATTTTAGACAAGATTACTTTTCACATGTCCAACTGTACGTTGGATGCTCAAGAGTAAGCTTAGTGCACAGCTTGGTCATATTACAACTGGCGGGCCGAACTGACAATGTGGTATACAAAGAGATCCTTAACAAATAATTATTGGTATATTTTCCCTCAGTTTAAAAAGGTTTAATTTTCTTCTTAATAAAAATTTTAAGGCAGTACTTTGCCGCTGCAAAGCACGGGTATTTTTCTAGTAGTAAACTAAATGTAAAAACATTGAACAACACTGAGAATACCTTGAACAACAGAGAAAACTAACACTGTAAGAGTTTGCGCTATTGCGCTACGAACCGCTCGCTAAAAACACTTTTTTTAATGAGTTGAAAAATCCGTAATTTAATAAACCACCATGAAAAGTAACATTGCAACAATGCACGCTACGAACCGATCGCTGTAAAAAGAAGTGAAGTGAAGGTTAAAATCCAATAGAAAAAAGTCTTCATTGAATACAATGAGGTTAAAACAATGCTCGGATCTGTCTCTTTAAAAATAAGCCTGGTGCATTCTTTAACTGCCTTCTCAGCCTTATGTGTCCAGCCGTCTCTCTCTCTCTCTCTCTCTCTCTCTCGTGTGCGCACGTCTCTCTCTCACGTGTATGTGTCTCTCTCTCTCTTTCGTGCATGTGTGTGTGTGTCTCTCTCTCGCGCACGTGTGTGTGTGTGTGTGTGTATGTCTCTCTCGTGCACGTGTGTGTGTGTTTCTCTCTCTCTCTCTCTCTCTAGCTTGCTGCACAGGGAATGCACAGGGAGAGACTGAACACGTGCAGATATCATCGGCGTGCACAAACCGAAAGGGAAACTGGCTTGTTCGTATACCGAGTCTGTGGTCGTGAACAGATGCAAAAGTTTGGCAAACTTTTTGGTCATAAAACGATTTGTATGTGTTCCAAGACGTTCGTGAACCAAGGTTCCACTGTATATGAAAAAAAGAGATGCTGATTTTTTCTTATTTAGAAAGATTTAAGGTTACTGTTGTCTAAACTGAGCTATTACTACATAAAAATAAGATGTATGAATTTATGCATCCAAGACTGAGTGTTTTACTTTAAATCCAAGTTGCTGGCTTCATGGTTTTACTTGTCATCTGAAGTACCATTTTCAAAGGTAGGATTCTGCTGCTACATAGCTATGTTGTTGTACTGCAGCAAGAGAAAGACATAAGGTATTCCAGTATACTACCATTATAGAAAAACCTAGACATTATGTAGCATTCTTATCAAGTTTCATAACTGCTTCGATAATTCCTTGAGAAGAATTCATTCACAGTAAACATTGTTCAGATTTCTCAAAATAATTCTCTCAATTTGACACTTATATGTAAAGTAAAAAAGTTTGTGGGGCAATGACCTGTACACAAAACGGAGAATAAAGGAAAGACTAAAATATATGTAATATTTAAGATCTGAAACACGAAAAAAAGTTTTTGATATAAATTATGACACCTTTATATTTAAAAAAAATGAAAAATTAAGTATAGATATTGGAGTATAGGCCAAGTCCATGTCAAATCAAAGTGTTTGTTAAAATATAACACACCAGTCAACTTTAGTAGACACTTCTGTAGCGTAATAAGAGAAAGAGAGGTTGGGAGCATTCAATGGTACAGCGTGTTACAGCACCCACCACACCTCAGGATCTTAAATTAGAACCAAGTGCAGCCATGCAAGGGATGACTCCTCAGTACCACACTAATACGAATGGAATGAACATTGTGAGATTTTTTTTTTACAGTGGCTGGAGTGCCAATCCAGCCACCAACACCCAGGTTTTCCTTGCAAGTTGGAGGACCTCCTTGCAGGGCTGGATGCAGGTTAACGTTATACCCAGGACGAAACAATTGCAGGTTAAGGGCTTTGCTCAAGGGCCCAACAGAATGGAATCACCTCTCGCATTTATGGGATTCAAACCAGCAACCTTCCCATCGCCAGTGCAGATCCCTAACCCTTATACGCCAATATTAAAATCATACTGCACAGAACAATGTAAAAATAAGTAAGTAATAATGAAATGGGAATAGCCATAAACAAATTCATACAATGTTCTGTATTCTACCGCATGAAGATCATTTCCCTTATATCTTTCTGCTATACATCTGGATATTGTTATATCATTGGTTGATCTTCTACATTCCAGTGTGAAAAAAAAGCTACATGAACACTTGGGTAACACTTTTCATCTTGTTATTTATGACACATTGAATGCTACCTAATACTGACTATCTGGTGGACATTTTTTTTTTAATAAATTACACTTATTCAATTTGTGTTTATTGTTTAGTCATGTTATTTTGTGTTCATTCTTATTTTTGTATTTTTTCTTTACACTAACTTGAATTTCTGCAGATTTCTCTTTAAGTTTTTCTTTACATTTATCATATGAAATCATAGACCTTTTCTTCCTCACTGCCAACATAATTAAAGGTTTACAGTATACATATGCTTAGCTTTGTTATACTGAGCCTTTATTAAGCATGCTTTTGATTATTCTCTTATTCAGTATTACCTCACTGCTCCATACAAAAAGTAAATTAAGAAATTCTGCTGAATTTAATGTAGAATCATTCCTAAAACAGTCACATCTGTAATGTCATACCATAATGCTGTTCATTATACTGACAGGATATGCCATTTCATAATAAAAAAAAAAAAATCTATGTAAATGTACTGTACTGTACTGATTACTGATACAACTTACATCTTCTACACCGAAACTAATGGCACCTGGTTTTAAATAATTAGCGCACATAGTTTGAGGTCTTCCAGTTACATGTGCCATACTATTCTTCAAGATTCTTCTAAAATGAAAGAAAGTAACATGTTTAGTATATTGAGAGATACTGGAAACAAGTTATTAAACGATAAGGTGCTCACACAAACAATGTGCAAAAGAAGTAATTAATATAGTTTCATAATTATTGAAAATAACTTTAATTTTGTAAATTAATTTACTGTATAACTTGCATCTAATGTGATAACTATGTAAAAATTAAATAGCAGCATAAAAGTACATGAAAAAGATTAATTGCATTGCACAATCTAAGAAATTTACACAAGCTGACAAAAACCTTATTTTTTAATTCTAATTGCATTAATGTTACAATATTTCAACCTTTGTAAAGGTTTAAACCTTCGTAGACCTTTATAAAATACTGCAGTTACAAGAATCAACAACTAAAATCTTATAACTACATATGCAAACACACACAAATCATGTGATACTCTTTTTGTGTTACTACTAATAATAAATATACTTGCCCCTGGAATCTTTCTGTGTCAACATCTTCTAGTACAAGTGTGGATTCTCTGTCTTTTCGCTGTTGAGGTCCCAGAATCTCTAAACATAATACAAAAATGTTTTTTAATTCACTTCTTTGATCCCATCCAATCATAATACAGCATTTTATTAATCCACAATTTCCCTGAGTGATGTGCCAGCCTACCCTAACCTATCCATAAAAAAGTAAGGCAATATCCATCCATCCATTTTCCAACCCGCTGAATTCGAACACAGGGTCACGGGGGTCTGCTGGAGCCAATCCCAGCCAACACAGGGCACAAGGCAGGAACCAATCCCGGGCAGGGTGCCAACCCACCGCAGGACACACACAAACACACCCACACACCAAGCACACACTAGGGCCAATTTAGAATCACCAATCCACCTAACCTGCATGTCTTTGGACTGTGGGAGGAAACCGGAGCACCTGAAGGAAACCCACACAGACACGGGGAGAACATGCAAACTCCATGCAGGGAGGACCCGGGAAGCGAACCCGGGTCTCCTAACTGCGAGGCAGCAGCGCTACCACTGCGCCACCGTGCCGCCCAGTAATGCAATATAATATACCATAACAATCTCAAATGTGCACATTGCCTAAATTGGAACCACCAATTAACTTAATACATATGTCTTTGGGAATGTGGAAGGAATACCAAAGTGTTCAGAGGGAGACTCATGCAAACATAAGGAAAACAAGCACAACCCACACAGACAAAATCTGGTCAGGGGATTTGAATCATGGATGCTAGACCTGAGGGTTGGCAGTGCTATCTAATGTATAACCAACAAGTAACAGATAAATAATAAATACAATTAAAAAAATCAGTTAATACAGAAAATAGTAGAATAAGGAGAATTTCTGGCATTACAGTAGGTCAAGTAATCATTAAACAGTGTATGTTTAATGCCCAGTTTCAGGGAATTTCATAAATAAGTTAAAATGCCTAGGGATATAATACTATAATTTATAAGACATTTGTAAAATACTGCAGTTACAAATATCAACAAACTAAAACCTAACTTTCCAAGGACTAATTAAACAGGAAGTGGACAGCCAATAGTAAATCATCATTTAAAAATGTGTTATAATCAGCTACTGTAATTATTATTAATAATGTTATGACATTTCATTAAATATTGAATATTTCATAGTTACTGTTGTGGTCTATGGCCAGCTTGTCATTCCGGCCAATACCCCCAGGCCGCCAGATGGAGCCCTCCCTGCAGCATGGAGGTGCCCCGAAGACCAGCAGGGAATCCTGGACAATAGAGTTTTCATACACAGCCCTGCTGGATATCCCAGGGGCCGCTAGATGGAGCTATGAATATCATTTGCCCTACGCCCCCGAAGTACGTCCGAGTCACATGGACAAGGGGAATGACATGCTTCCGGGGTGATGAAAAAGAAGAGTTTTGATCTGACCCAGAAGTGCTAAGAAGTCACATGGACTGTGGGTTCAGAAGCACTTCCGGGTCACGGACTATAAAAGGACTGTGGCAGCTCCCAGACGGCGAGCTGAGCTGGGTGGTAGAAAGGCAACGCGTCTGGGAGTGGTGGAGAGTTTATTATTGATTGTGATTGATTTATTTATGAGTATAGTGGAGAGGAGGGTGCTTTGTGCACTGTGCAATAAAAATAAAGTCAACCTTTGGACTTTTACTTGGTGTCTGGAGTCTTGGACAGGGGTTCAAGGGAGCGACACACCCCCTATCTGTCACACTGTTTACAAAATAGTATCAATAGCAAATAAATAGTTATAATTAACACATCTGTTCAAGTTAAAACTGTTTTTAATTTAAAATTGACAACATAAAAACACAAAATTTGTTGTGGTCATCGTTAATGTATACATTATAATCAATTTTTCATGTTCTGAATTTAATAAAAAGTACTAGTGATAAACTGTATATATTATTAATATATACTGTACATTATAAAAAGGTGCCATAAAATACTCACTACCTGGAATGTTTTGTTCATTCTTCTTCCTAACTTCATATTTGTTTGTATTTGAAATTGCATCATCTTTCCAGTCCTCCTCCTCATCAACTCCAAGTTCAAATGTTACATCAAAAATACCTGATTTATGGCAGTTATTAACATCATCACTATGCATGTTGTCAATATAACTTTTTATGCCAGAACTGGGCTTCTTTTCCTTAGTATTTAAAGATGGTTTCCAATGCAAAAACACTGAAATAAAAATAAATTTCACTACACGTCTTACACATCTTAAAATAAAAAAATATATATTTTAAAATGTAGCTCATAGGCAAATTTTCAGCTGAAATGTCATTTTTTAGTATACTAAAGTTTACTGGAACATATTAAAAAAAATGTAACATTTATTTTTTCCAGCAAGCACCTGTTTATTTCTTTCTAATTATTATATTTGCACTTTCTCTTGTTTTAGAGAAAGATATAGGTTGGTAAACTTCACATCTCCCATCACTTATTATCTAACAATTATCACACAAGTTTGAAGAGTGCAAAGTCAACACACAATTTTTTTTTTTTTTGTTTACCATTTAATATTAAATTCAACCTGTATCGACTCGCATCTTTAGGAATCTTATTAAATCTTTATAAAGCGTTGTATGCAAAAAGTCTATAGCATTGTAAAGACCTACTCCCACCCTTCCATCTGGCATAAGGCACTATAGCATCCAAACTATTTCTGGTAGTTTCTGTCAGCTTATATCTCTCTCTAAACCACCACCCTTGGCTGTCTAGACTCTGAAGTCTTTGCTGTCCCCTCTCCTATTTATACTGCAGTATAGTATGTTACCGGTCTTGCACTTGTCCTGTGTTTATGTATATGTTGCACTGCGGTCCCGGGGAAAATTATTTCGTCTCACAGCATGCTGCAATACTGTGTATGGATGGCATGACTATAAAGCCACTTGACTTGACAGCCAGCAAATCTTTCTTAAGTTAACAAAATGCTACCATTTTTCTATTATTTTAACAAAAATGTGATATGCAAAATGTAAATGTACATGTATAATTTATTAGGTTTAATTAAACAACTTTTAAAATGACAAAAGCAGAAGTTGAACCTTACAGTTGAAAAAGTCCTGAAAATTATTTTTGTTTCCACAAATTTCTGTATATATGGTGTAGGATGTGCACATTAGGAGTACTGGGTTTAACTTTCCTTTAATATACATTCCATTAATATGATAATTTTAGTGAAATAAACTTATATGCATATTAAAATTCTTATTTCTTAAAATGTGCTATAAATATACCATCATCACAAAATATCTTGGGTAACTGTGGTAGTGATGAAATGTCCATCTTGACTTCATCTTGACTTTCACACCTTTAAAAACATATTTCAATTAAAACATACATCATCTTAAATGAATCACATTAAATACTTCTGGCAAACTCTATTTAAGAAAAAATACAAAATAACTTAATTGACTACTTGATTCCTTCAATGAGAGCATTACTGTCTAGCTTGGTAGGATAAGGTTACCAAATTCATTATTTTAAGAAAATGCTGCTGATGCTAAGGTAGTTACAAGGCTGAAAGTCGGATGCAAAAACACATGAATGGAAAGGTCTGTAAATATCCATCATACCTTTCCATGCCTGGTACAGGGGACTTTCTTCTTTGTGAAAATTCGTAATGATCCAAAATCCCCAGATCTTGAGACATTTTCATCTAGTTGAATACATAACAGTACATAAAATATGATATATAAACAAAGGTAACAGTAATATTCCTAATCCCTTTATAAACTCTTCTTCCACCCATGGTCCATGTTTCCAGTTCAGAAAAAATGTAAAATTTATTACCTTTAGACGTTTTACTGGTGTATATGGTAATGCTTCATTTCTACTTTTGAGATCCAGCAGATAAGAAGAAAGGTTTGAGTCTGAATATTTGCTGTTTTTTGTTGCCAGAGTTATCCCTTTATTACCTAAAAATAAAAGAGTGGCATTTAGAAAACTGTGATGGAATTTGCAAAACTGTTTAAAACTGGCATTTTAGGTCAAGCAGGGAGTCCTAATATATAGTGTTAAATTTCAACACATTTAGCAAATTTCTTACAACATTTGCTAACTAGTGAGCTAGTCATTTTTTAATATACATGAAGAAGAAAATACAACCTGTAGTTGAAAGATGGTGGAGTTCTTTTAAAGGCATTTTTCTTTGTTTAGACTCCAAAACAATTACTGAAATGGATGTTATTTACTTGACTTTTAAAGAAAACTGAAAAACAGAGCTACTTACGGTCACAATGTGAAAAATTATTTAGAAGAACAGCCTTGAAAGTCAGCTGACTTGGTTACAATTACAGTCTCTACATGTCATTATTTTTAAAATAATAGCAACACTGTTACATACCTGTATATTTATCACTTGCATTACTCAAATTGTGATTTTGTAAGTCTTCTTTAGAAAATATCCTCAATTCATTATTTTTCAGATACATTAAACTGTTAAGGATTATTTTCTTTATATAAATTTGGAACACAATGCATAATTACATTACAAAAAAAAAAAATATTTGTTTACTACTATAATGTTAAATTATCTTCTATGAATCTGTATGTATACTTTGGATAATGCTGTAATAGACAAATAATGCAATATTTAGAAAATTAAAGGAATAATTTTAAAGATGACACCTTTATCAGAATTACAAACAAGGTTTCCAGATTCCTCAGTTGAACACTGTGGAGTCTCCAGTCTTCCATTCTTCACCATATTTCTATGAATTCCATATCTCTTCTTAGGTGCACAATAATACACGCCAAATTTCTGCTGAATGTCTATTCCAACTAAATTAACAAAAACATTTATTTTGATTAAAGGATAAACTTTACATTTGTTAACATAAATTTAGAACTCATCACCTTATACTACAAACTACAAGTACATTATTCATATATTATACTGTATATTATTTATTTTTGTTTGCTTAAATTAAATTCCATAATGGTTTTTAGGTACCTTATCCAATGTTATTTTTCATATTACTTTGAAATATTCATTTAGTTAGCACAAAGAATTCATATGAATTAGACAGTGTAAAATAAACTGATTCCCTAAATTAAAAACGGTCATAGCAGTAAAAACATCTGATATTCTAAAAAACTAAATATATTGCACAACATAATTTTCTGAAAATATTAATTGGTATTCGTAGAAAAGGATTTGAAATCCAGAACTAGCAGCTGTACACTCTTTCAAAGTCTGTACCATTAAATGTTAATTATATTCAGACTACAGGCCATTCAATTTTTTGAAAAATAGATAATAGCATTGCTTGTAGCTTTCATAGTATTGCTGTATGACTGCAAGACTTTTGTAGCTTTTGTGTGTGGTGCATGATCTGAAGCTTTCAATTCGTGGCTACATTTTCTTTTTAAACCGGTAAAAGCAGTGTCATAAAAAACAGCTTGTCAGGGAATTACAGTATATATTTCGATATCTTACAGAAGTCAACAAATTGAGGTTAACTTCAGCATATCTTGAAATATGACTCAGCATTAGCTGAATTGGTAGGAAAATTAGGCAAATTGAGAGACAATTCTAAAACTACTATTTTTTATGTAAAATATTGGTTCTTAAACTGTGGGTTGCAACCCATTGTGTGTTGTCTGAATTTGGGTCACACAGGATCACGATTCAAAACAGTACTCAATGGAAAAGTGTTGTGTTTGGTTTGTGGAGCATCTAGCGATGGGTCACCATGGGCCTTTTAAGCAAAGGCTATTGTCCTGTATACAGTAATCGGTGGCGATTGTCCAAGGTGGAACTGGGAGGACGGACGGTGCCAGTTCTCCAGAGGGGACCCAGTCTCCCCCTGCACTCCACTGGTGTAATGGCAGTTGGCAATTCTGGATATCAAGGATAGAAAAATGGCAAAATTAAGTTGTGATGGAAAAATATTTATGAACCATTTATGATTTAAAAAAAACAAAAAAACTATCAGATCAACTAGGTCCCACTATAATATTTGGGTGGCCAAAGCCATCAGTGATTCAACTTTTGAATAATTGAGTTACACTTAAATGGGCTATTTAGACAAATCTAGGTCACCTATTCATACCCTGAAAAGGTATTTGGCAAACAGCAACAAGTCTGTTGATTATGACGGTAAAGTGCTTGTCATTTAGGGATGTCAGAATTTCTAGACATGAAAGTACAGCAGGAAAAGTGAAGCTAAATGAATTCAAATTGAAGACAATTAGTTTACAGCTTAATGTTACTTGTCAACATTAATTACAGAGGTAAGTCAAAAATGAAAGATAATTTTTGCAATAATTTTATTTGGGGTGGTGTCACAGATTACCTCGTAAATATATGGAAATATGGTGTGTTCATGGTCACAGTGGTTAAGTTTTGACCTTGATTTGTCAGATTCTCGTTTTCTAGGAGAATATATTGTTGCTTTACTCTCTGTTTGTACCAAAGAAGAACAGCAGGCAATAATTTGCTTAATATGGGCTAAAGGTGTACCAGGGAACAAAAACCAGTGAGAGTTTTCTGCACAATAATGAGTGTGGAAGAATAATTTTAGGGTAACATAGCATTCATCTTAAAGAAATAGCATAAAGGCGTAGTACATGTCAGAAACCTGTTCAGGCACACCAGGAAACCAGATAAAGGTCAAGTGAACAACAAAACGTATACTGAAATATAAGAATTGGTTTAGGAAAAATGCTGAGAAAATAATGTACCAAAAGAAAGGTTGACGTAATATAAAAAATGTAGTGAAGGATGACTAAGAAATGACCAAGAAATCAGCAAATATCCTATAAATGAGAATGGACAGTTATATGCACAGAAATATCAAGGGTGGTGGCGCAACTCAAAAGGTATAAGAAGAACCAGAATGTAACAGACTTTTAGTTTATATAAATCATTTGGGTGTAAACCAATGAACCAACCAGAGTAAAATGTATGCATTGATTGACACTCTATGTAAATTCAGTACTTTATAAAATGAACCTCTATTCTTTGTTTTCTCTGACTATTCTGAACATGCTGTAACAGAATGCTTTTGAAGAATGCTCCCTCTAAGGCATTTTGCTGAGGAGTAATTAAAATATTCAATCAACATCTTTTCTCCTGCCTGATTACTGAATTGTCCTGTTAGAGGATGTTTCTTTCTTTAATAAGATGTTACATTTTGACCACAGGAGACAGTGTTTTACCACAGTGGAATGTTTATAAAAGGATTGAGAAGCTCAAAAATGGTCAGATAAGCATTAAGCGTGAAAGAGAATGAGCCCACCTACATTCTCTAATGACTACATCATTGCCAAGTCTGTATCATTATTCTGGCAAACTGGCCAGAATTTCAGTCCCTGGTATAGCTTTTTTGGTGCAAATGGAGAAAATAGTTCCCACAGTCACACCATCTTTACACACACGCAAGGAAACATGAACACATAGCAGTGTTTCTTTTTATAGAATCAAACAAAATAAATAAGATTATTTAATTACTTACACTAGAGGCAAACTCATATGTTTTTTTTTTTTTACTTGAAGATATTATCGTGAAGAAGGCCATTCAATTCCTACTAACATGGTGCAGCTACAGTATAATAGTAACAAGATAATTAATGTTTGTGAATTTAATATTTTTTGGCAAACATTTAACTTAATTTAAAATGTGATTCGTTTATAAAATTTGCTTTGTCATCTTAATGATTTGTAAAATAAAATTGGGTGGATAAATAAACACTTAGCCATAGGTATTCCTACGAAGCTACATAATTTGTAAGCAAATAATTTGAACAATGTATACTGTAGGTCAGGCCTCTATTTTCCCAGCATGCATTATATCAAGAAGGAATTCAACTAAATATTTAGTCATGTGGTAGATGAAGAAAAAATGTATATATAAAACACTATAATGTTTCAGTATTTCCATTTCCCATTCGTTCATCCATTTGTTCACTATTTCAGAACTTGAAAAAGAGTAGCAATAGATTATTTTGAATCACAGAATTTGAATGTTCATTAGAAATGTGATTTGATGAAAATTCTAAAACAAAGATGGAGAACACATAAAAATGTGTTATTAGATCTGTGCTAGTGAAGATCTATACTATTTGGTCATTTCTGACTGGAGAAAGCTCATTACCTCATATAGCTCTACAACTGCCTACATATTGGAAAAAAAAAGTTTGGCATGTGCAGTTTTGCAAAACCATTAAGCAAAATTACTCACAAAATCTTTACCAGTTGCAATTTTACTGTGTGCCACTGACATAGAGGTAAGAATGACAAACTGCAAGTGTTTCTTCAAAATCTTTGTGTGAAGGTTTTCTCTCTGTTTACTCCATGAATTCATGTCCAGCAAACAGACATGTGTAGTTTGGTGTTTACTACTTCTGAAAGTGACACCAAATAAACAAAAGCATTACTATAAAAGCACATTGAACATGATTCACCAATTTGCTACTGACTAGTTACTCTTAGTAGGAGTAAATGAACTACTCTCCTCCACTACTTAGTGATGGAAGCAAACAGTGTGAATGTTGGTAACTGAAGTAGCATGCAAATTTACTGACCAGTGGAGGCAAAAGGTGAGGGTGGGGGGGAATATGGCAATCGAACTGGGATTCAGACTTGAACCAGGTGATCCAAGTGTGAAATCATTTTTAAATACTGTAGTCATTATTAACTCTTTACTGTCACATGTACAGATGACAGTGAAATTTTTATCTGTGTGTGCTAATCAACACATAATTCATTGCCCATCTACAGTCAAGTCAAGTCCTCAACTGCATTTTTTCTACCATCTTCAGAGGAAATGCTAAACTGTGAGCTAAAAGGTGAGCAGTCTGAAATGAAGGCTTTGCCATTATTATTCACTTTCTATGATGTCCTTTTCCAATATAGGGTCACTGGCACATGTCCTAGCTGCAATTTGTGCAATTCCAGATCCAAACCTTACATGGCCATCAGTTAATAAGAAGGCAAACTGACTTACATGGTAACTCTCACTTATTGCCAATCAACCTAACTTATACATTTTTGAGATGAAGGAGAAAACTGGAGGACCAATAAACTAAGCTGCCACAAGTAAAATATGCAAACTTTATATTGTTCTCATATATTCTTTCACTGTTTTCATCGGATAGTGTATACAGTCTCTTTGTAAAGACATTGATGACATGTCTTAAATGGCATGGGATATTATTCAGCTAAAAAAATTAATTTTAACATGACAACATAGAAATTCCTCAAAAACAGTATGCCAGATAAGAGACAGACCAGTAAATCAGGCATTGTTGTAAGGGGACACTACTAGAACAACACTATGCCTCACTGTCTTGGAATGTCAAAGCTGTACAGTTATACATAAACTCACCATACTCTGAGCTTATTAGGTTCACACTTAATTCTTCTCCTTCTTCTGCTTTGGTGACCTCAATTTTCTTTGACCAACTTCCAGATTTCAGCAACATAAAATCTCTTAGGATTAAAGAAAATATTAAAATCTCCAATAAAATAATTTAAAAAGAAAGAAATCAAGCCTACAAATTGACTGGGGGTAAAAATATCCACGCATTAAAACATTATTAACCCCAAAGTCTTTAATAGCTCGGATATAGCATTCACAGATAAAATGGTTGCAAACTGAAGCATGTTGATAGTATTATATTCTGGATGCCCTACCTACCAATGTATGGCTAAATTTTAACTAGATGAAAAAACAGAAAGTGAAAATCAGTCAATTACAGAACAAAAGTAAAATAGTCAGCACCCATTACTGTCAGGCAATAAAATGTTTTCAAAGTATTTTGCAGAGAAGAATAATGTCAGGTGCGGAAGGCACATTTTAAATTCCAAAAATTATCATGGTGATGATTCTGGCAAAGCATGAGTAGTAGTAGTTATATATCTAATTCCTTTATAAATCATGACTATTATTGAAGAAGTTATTTATAGAAAGAAGTTAAATAGTTACGTGAGTTTTTGTTTGAAGATCACTCGATTATCAGTATCTCCTATTAGGATAGATACATAATGACTATCTGGAGCTGTCCTTTTCAACTTCAACTGTTCATGGTTTATCAAGTTAACAGTAATTACAATTTCCGCAGCTAAAGCACTGTATCTTGCTATCTACAAAATAAAATTTCCAGAAAACAAATTTAAGATTAGATTATGATTAACCCTTTATGAAGACCACAAATGACTGCAAACATCCATACAATAAGTTTTCTGAGTATACTTTATTACGATTAAGGACATGGAGGACTAAACCAGGACAAGCTGTCACTCCATCACAGGAAAAACTCAAAAACCCACTCATTCACACAAAGTCTGTTTAGCATAGCCAAAAAACTTTACAAAATGTCTCTAGGCTATGGGAAATAAATAGATTCCTAAATAGAAAACCCACAAAAAAATACAAAGAGAACATGAAAACCTCAGTAATCACATAAAGCTCCAATAATGAAAAACACTAATAATTGCAAACAAAATAAATACATTTCATTCTAAATAGTAATTTTTACACTTCAGAAATTTAATACCTGTTCTAGACTAACTTCATATTTTGGAAGATGTCGTACAGCTTCTTTTATCTGATTGCCAAAAGGCGGGTGCCTGTTTAAGACCT
This sequence comes from Polypterus bichir lapradei, assembly GCA_026402145.1. Taxonomy (NCBI): domain Eukaryota; kingdom Metazoa; phylum Chordata; class Cladistia; order Polypteriformes; family Polypteridae; genus Polypterus; species Polypterus bichir. The sequence goes on from JANRMT010062856.1 coordinate 91,544,827, forward strand.
GTAAAATATATATAACCACATTCATTAAATAAAATCTAAATTTGTTTAGTAATCTCTGACAATAAAAGATAAACATTCTCTTAAATACCAGCTCCAGTTCCCTAGCATGTATTTCTTCAATCTTTTGGAATGTAGTCAAACCAGCATTTACCATTGCAGTAGATAATGTCACACCTGCATGAAAAATAATTTATAATATCTGAAAAAGTAAACTTGTAAAAAATGCTTACTAAAAGAGACCAATGTATTCTTCATAAGCAAACAGAGACAAAAAGAATTTATGAATACTTTTCCAACAAGAACAAGACAAGAACGGAAAAAAGGGTACATTTCACAAAGTTTAGAAAATATTTCTTTCCACATGAATCTGTAAATTAAAGAAATGCCTTAAGTTACCAAGTATTATACACAAAACCTTTGTATCTCATGAAACAATTTACCTAGCAATGTTCTTCAAAGTAACATGGGGCCCTTCATTATTATGGACAGTTCAGGTGAATGCCATAAAACCATGTATGTTGGTCTGAATGGTCTGTTAACATTTAAACTTTTATAACTATCATCAGCAACTCTATTTCACTGCAATTATACTGTATATTTTAATGGAAATAAAAAAATGCACCCATTAAAAACCATTTTCAATATAATAGGTTTTGTATTTACACATCTTGTTATACACATATACCAAACAGTTTTAAGTGTCAACAATTTAGTCACTGGAGTTTTCTCATTTTGTTCAGATTTAGGACTAGAGACTGTGCTTTAATTTTTTGTGCACTTCAGGCATACTTCGTTTATTATATTTTTTCCTACACTGATATTCTGAATACCCTCAGTATTTTAGAATTTAATTTGCATTGCTTCATGATAGGTCCCTGCTTTAAACTGCTACTTTCATCAAAAGTTTAGACAACCATGCCTCTTAAAGGAAACTTTTTGGGGGAGAGGTTTTCACAATTCACTGATCTTCTCACAAGCTTTTGAAAAACTAACTAAAGAGGTTAGTGCAAAACTAGTGAGAACAGCATAAGTGAAATTGTCAAATTCTGTTATCAACTAACCTACCCAATATCCATACAAGACCTGCCCAATATCTATATAAGAATATGAAGTCCCAATAATTTCCAATCACACAATTTCATGACCAAAATAAAATATTCAGCAAAAAACTTCATTGCTTAAAAAAAGAAGTATACATTAACTTGCTTCAAACCACAATATGCAAAAACTAAAATCATATATAGGCATAATTTTGAGGACAAGAGCAATTTCTTACCAATTTTATCAAGCTGCTTTGAAATAAAAGGAGAATCTTCCCAAAGTTTTGCTCTAAAACATTTTGCCAGAATCAATGAGTTTAGAAGTGCATTGAAATTGTTTTTTGTATCTTGAGCAAGAAACTCTGATAAACCTAAATGTAAAATGACAAATAAACATGTGTTATGTCAAAGACTAGCTAACAACTCCCCCAGAAACTTGAGTGAGGGTAGGGGTGATCATGATATTGACTAACAAATAATAATAATCTGGCAATGAAAATGAATTCATGATTGTAAGAATGGGTGGATGGACAGATATAAACAGATAAAGCACGTCTTGACTTTACAAACACCTTCATGCATAGGACTGGGTTGCACCTTTACAAAGCAGGGTTCTACCAGCAAAATCCATCCATTTATACATCTTCAAATTCAATTAACCCAATTCAGGGGTGGGAGGGGGGAAATCATCAATTTCAAAATGTCAGCCTTGGGCAGGTCTCTAATCCACTTCAGGGCACACTCTCTCACACACAAACACTTTTGGATGCTGGTGCAATTTAAAATAATCAATCAATTTAATAATGCAAAGTGTTGTGTTTGTTATATTCTCTGACAAGAAGATATTTTTGTGTTCTTTTGCATATCCTAAGAACTGTAAGTCACTGGTTATATTAGCCTTTGTTGAACAGTAACTCATTAAAATAGTTTAATTAGTAATTTTATTTGCTACATAAAATAAAGTTAATTTTTATATTTCAGACTAGCTCTCTCACACGGATCTGCCCACATAGTAGTGAAACAGGAAATACTTTAAAAATTAATTTAAAAAAATGTAATTTGTAATTTAATGTCATTTATATTGATAACTTTCATATTCAAAGGGCCTCTTGATATACAATATTTTTGGTTTTGCTATTATGGACGAGAATGTAGCTGTGATCTCTTTTCCCAAAAATGTAAAAAGCTGAGAAGGTATGTCTGGCCAAGTGGAAGGTTGGTACGGTCCAACGTCAAACAATAACAATATATTTGATTGTGTTGAGCTCTTATGGGAGAGCATGTGGTTGTGATATCTCTGGCAATCAGCAGCTACCTTGTAAAACACACGTTGCTGTGATCTCTCCCTCAAAAACGTGAAACATTACTCCTTAACAATATCTAGATGATGTGGCGGGCGGCTGGAGGTGGTACCCAGCCGGGACGCCCAGGAGGACCGGAGGAGGGATTCCCGAGGAGCGGCGCCCCGGTGCCTGAAGAGCCGTGGACCTCAGCACTTCCACCACACCAGGAAGTGCTGGGGGGGGAAGAAGACTGGGGACACCCGGAGGGCTTCTGGGTGCGCAGCCGGCACTTCCACCACACGGGGGTGTGTCCGTGGAGGATTGCCGGGAAGCAGCTGGAGCCCATCTGGGCTCGTATATAAGGGGCCACCTCCCTTCATTCGGGGGAGCGAGAGTCGGGTGGAAGAGGATGGAGCTCAGAGAGAGGGGAGTGGAGGCGGCCAGAAGGAAGGCACTGGAGACTGTGAGGCCTGGACTTTGGGGGATCGGTGCTGGAGGCACTGGGTTGTGCACTGCTTGAACTGAAATAACTTGTAAATATTTTATAATAAATATGAGTGTGTTGGGTGCAAAGCCGTTGTCCGTCTGTCTGTGTCTGGGTCCCGTTCCACAATGATAATGTCTGCTAAACAAACAAGTATCGCTAGCTAAGCGGAGGGAGGGTACGCTCGAACACGTGATGAGACATACACCAACTTGAATGGAGGCTGGCGTGTGAGTGAAGAGGGCCCCCCTACTCCTGACGTCATGCTTCCCCCTCCCCTCAACCCGCAGCCTGTCTCTTGGATTTATGCTAATAAAGTGCTACCAGAACTGAACTATGATACTTAACACAATGAGAGTAGTTGCAAAATCAACAGGAATGTTCAGTCAAATTATAGAAAAAAACCCAATCCAAAGCTGTTAAGTAGTTCTCTCGTGATAAGCGGACAGACATGCATATAGGCAGACAGACAGACGTTAGATTTTATTATATACAGTGGTGTGAAAAACTATTTGCCCCCTTCCTGATTTCTTATTCTTTTGCATGTTTGTCACACAAAATGTTTCTGATCATCAAACACATGTAACCATTAGTGAAATATAACACAAGTAAACACAAAATGCAGTTTTTAAATGATGGTTTTTATTATTTAGGGAGAAAAAAAATCCAAACCTACATGGCCCTGTGTGAAAAAGTAATTGCCCCCTTGTTAGAAAATAACCTAACTGTGGTGTATCACACCTGAGTTCAATTTCCGTAGCCACCCCCAGACCTGATTACTGCCACACCTGTTTCAATCAAGAAATCACTTAAATAGGAGCTGCCTGACACAGAGAAATAGACCAAAAGCACCTCAAAAGCTAGACATCATGCCAAGATCCAAAGAAATTCAGGAACAAATGAGAACAGAAGTAATTGAGATCTATCAGTCTGGTAAAGGTTATAAAGCCATTTCTAAAGCCTTGGGACTCCAGCGAACCACAGTGAGAGCCATTATCCACAAATGGCAAAAACATGGAACAGTGGTGAACCTTCCCAGGAGTGGCTGGCCGACCAAAATTACCCCAAGAGCGCAGAGACAACTCATCCAAGAGGTCACAAAAGACCCCAGGACAACGTCTAAAGAACTGCAGGCCTCACTTGCCTCAATTAAGGTCAGTGTTCACGACTCCACCATAAGAAAGAGACTGGGCAAAAACGGCCTGCATGGCAGATTTCCAAGACGCAAACCACTGTTAAGCAAAAAGAACATTAGGGCTCGTCTCAATTTTGCTAAGAAACACCTCAATGATTGCCAAGACTTTTGGGAAAATACCTTGTGGACTGATGAGACACAAGTTGAACTTTTTGGAAGGCAAATGTCCCGTTACATCTGGCGTAAAAGGAACACAGCATTTCAGAAAAAGAACATCATACCAACAGTAAAATATGGTGGTGGTAGTGTGATGGTCTGGGGTTGTTTTGCTGCTTCAGGACCTGGAAGGCTTGCTGTGATAAATGGAACCATGAATTCTACTGTCTACCAAAAAATCCTGAAGGAGAATGTCCGGCCATCTGTTCGTCAACTCAAGCTAAAGCGATCTTGGGTGCTGCAACAGCACAATGACCCAAAACACACCAGCAAATCCACCTCTGAATGGCTGAAGTAAAACAAAATGAAGACTTTGGAGTGGCCTAGTCAAAGTCCTGACCTGAATCCAATTGAGATGCTATGGCATGACCTTAAAAAGGCGGTTCATGCTAGAAAACCCTCAAATAAAGCTGAATTACAACAATTCTGCAAAGATGAGTGGGTCAAAATTCCTCCAGAGCGCTGTAAAAGACTCATTGCAAGTTATCGCAAACGCTTGATTGCAGTTATTGCTGCTAAGGGTCGCCCAACCAGTTATTAGGTTCAGGGGGCAATTACTTTTTCACACAGGGCCATGTAGGTTTGGATTTTTTTTTCTCCCTAAATAATAAAAACCATCATTTAAAAACTGCATTCTGTGTTTACTTGTGTTATATTTGACTAATGGTTAAATGTGTTTGATGATCAGAAACATTTTGTGTGACAAACATGCAAAAGAACAAGAAATCAGGAAGGGGGCAAATAGTTTTTCACACCACTGTGTGTATATATATATATATATATATATATATATA
>JANRMT010062856.1:91549878-91582624 GCA_026402145.1 Polypterus bichir lapradei
CTATGGCATGACCTTAAAAAGGTGGTTCATGCTAGAAAACCCTCAAATAAAGCTGAATTACAACAATTCTGCAAAGATGAGTGGGCCAAAATTCCTCCAGAGCGCTGTAAAAGACTCATTGCAAGTTATCGCAAACGCTTGATTGCAGTTATTGCTGCTAAGGGTGGCCCAACCAGTTATTAGGTTCAGGGGGCAATTACTTTTTCACACAGGGCCATGTAGGTTTGGATTTTTTTTTCTCCCTAAATAATAAAAACCATCATTTAAAAACTGCATTTTGTGTTTACTTGTGTTATATTTGACTAATGGTTAAATGTGTTTGATGATCAGAAACATTTTGTGTGACAAACATGCAAAAGAACAAGAAATCAGGAAGGGGGCAAATAGTTTTTCACACCACTGTGTGTATATATATATATATATATATATATATATACATATACACTGTGTGCTCAATTATTAGGCAAGTTGTATTTTTGAGGATTAATTTTAATATGGAACAAACACAGTGCTATCAGTCAATCCAAAATGTTAATAAACCTGAAACCTGAATGTTTCACAACGGAAATGTGAGTGTGAACATCATCAGGGGAATACATATGTGCGCACAATTATTAGGCAACTATTAGTGTGCAGATTTATTATGCAACTAAAGGAAAAATGAAAATTTTCCCATCTCACTTGTTTATTTTCATCTGTTATAGTGAGAATAATAAACAAACACCTCAAAATTTACAAATAAACATCTCTGACATTTCAAAAAAAAATAAATCAATCAATCAATGACCAATATAGCCACCCTTCTTTCCAATAACAGTCATAAGCCTTTCCATTCATGGAGTCTGTCAGTTTCTTGATCTGTTGACGATCAGCTTTTTGTGGAGCAGTGACTACAGCCTCCCAGACACTCTTCAGAGAGGTGTATTGTTTTTCTCCCCCGTAAATCTAGCGTTTAAGAAGTGCCCACAAGTTCTCGATAGGGTTTAGGTCAGATGAGGAAGGGGGGCCATGTCATTATTCCTTCATCTTTAAGGCCTTTACTGGCTGGCCACGCAGTGGAGAACTTCGATGCAAGTGATGGAGCATTGGCCTGCATAAAAATCATGGTCTTTTTCTTGTATCACTGTTTGAAGAAAGTGTCTTCGAAAAACTGGCAGTAGGTTTGGGAGTTGATTTTGAGTTCATCTTCAATGCAAAAAGGTCCAACTAGCTCATCTTTAAAAATACCAGCTCATACCAGTACCCCACCTCCACGTTGGAGTGGAGCTCTGTGCCCATTACTGATCCACAGGTCCATCCATCTGGTCCATCAAGAGTCACTCTCATCTCATCGGTCCATAAAACCTTTGAAAAAAATCTGTCTTCAGATATTTCTTGTCCCAGTTTTGACGTTTCAACTTATGTTTCTTGTTCAGTGGTGGTTGGGTTTCAGCCCTCCTTACCTTGGCCATGTCTTTGAGCACTGAACACCTTGTACTTCTGGGCACTCCAGGTAGGTTGCAGCTCTGGAATATGAAAGTACTGGAGGATAATGGGTTCCTGGTAGCTTCACGTTTGATTCTTCTCAAATCTTTGGCAGCTAATTTGCGTCTTTTGTTCTCAACACGTTTCTTGCGACCCTGTTGACTATTTGCAACAAAATGTTTGATGGTTCTGTGATCACACGCCAATATCTTAGCAATTCCAAAAGTGCTGCATCCCTCTGAAAGACTTTTTAAAATTTTTGACTTTTCAGAGTCAGTTAAATCTCTTTTTTGGCCCATTTTGCCAGAGGAAAACTAGCTGCCTAATAATTCTGCACACCTTGATATAGGGTGTTGATCTCATTAGGCCACACCCTCCCTCATTACACAAATACACATCACCTGACGTGCTTAAATCCAATAAGCATTCAAGTTAATACAGCTTGGAGTTGGAATATACACATAAAAATGATGATATGGTCAAAATACTCACTTGCCTAATAAGTGCGCACAGAGTGTATATATAAATTTTAAACATGTTTTGTAAATAACTTTTCATATTAAAATATACAATAAAATTGTTCTTTATATTTGTAATATTAATCTTTCCTTTTTGTTATTATAATTTAGAACAAATGTTACTAAATTGTTAACCAAAATTGATTTAAAAATTTTGTTTTTACATAAAATCTCTTACATTTTGTTAATCTGATTCCATTTCTGAAAATTTTTCCTGTATCTTGTGTTAAACCAAAATCTTGAATTTGAATGCAACCAAGCTGTGCCTGAATTAAACTATAAGAACATATTTTGGAAAATTGTTAAACATTGCTTAAACACCAATATCATTAGTCACAAATTAAGTAATACTTTTTGAAAAATAGTTATTCAAAATAAGTTAAGAGAATTGTTTGTATTTTTAATAATGTTAAAAAATAAAAAAGCAAATGCTTCCTTTTTATTATTACCCTCATGTTTCTATTATTGCTTATATTTTAAAATGTATTTAAAATCAATAGTAAAATGCTTTTCATACAGCACTACTTGAAAGTATGTTAAGACTATTTTTCAGAAAACACACATAAAAATGTACAATGTTTTATATTAATTGAATAGAAAGTGAATAATATTGTCCACTTTTTAAACATATATAATCTGATTTCAAGGCCTCAGCAGGGTGGGGAGGGGGTGGTCACTGCAGTTTGGGCCCAAGGTATCCTGGAAAGGTCAGATGTCCTTTACATGGTACACTCACAGCAAGCTAATTTAGTCACTAACCAACCTAACATGAACATCTTTGAGAGGAAAACCAGAGAAAATACTATTCAGATGGTGGGAGAACATGCAAACTCCTTACACATATTATAACAAACTATGGCCATGTGAAAGTTGATTAAATATAACAAACAGCATAGCATGCTACATTTACATTTTTTAGTCCATTTTATCATTTAAATAAACATACATGCAAAATTTGAATGTTGAAAAAGTAAGTTACACCCCTACATTTAACATTACATCAAATACCCAAGATTAGAATTAGGTCCACTAGATCAGGTGCAAATGATTAGAAAATCATTAGAGAGCATCTTGAAAAGACTTGTCTTATTTAAACTTCAAGCATTTAATTTGGTTTACTCTTTTTTGTAGGAATGTGTGTTACCACAATGCCTAGAACAAAAAAGCTATCTGAAGCCTTTAGAAAGACAATTATAGATATTTATGAGTCAGAGAAGATGTTTAAAAGATCTCCAAACAAATGGAAATCTTAACTGACTGCACATTTTGCTTAGGAGTAAGGATGTGAGGATCTTACGATTCACTATTGAGAAACATAGCCTAGAACTTTTCAAATCTCAGCAAGATCTAGAGTGCCATTTCCATTCAACTTCTGCTTCTGTATTAAAGGATAAAACTGCATCAAGTCTAGAGATTCCTAGATGTCATCCTGAGGTTTTTCAGGACATCATGTATCATCTGTAAGATGGTTTTAAAGACCACTTATAATATTGAGAAATTTCTTCTAGTGTTAACATGTCCATTATTTTTAAATGTTTTTTAACCCTATAAACTGATCAGCAATAGCAATATTGTTCTTGAAATCATCTGCAGTTTCTTCAGATCATTTAATTATACAAACCGGATTCCAAAAAAGTTGGGACACTAAACAAATTGTGAATAAAAACTGAATGCAATGATGTGGAGATGGCGAATGTCAATATTTTATTTGTAATAGAACGTAGATGACAGATCAAACGTTTAATCCGAGTAAATGTATCATTTTAAAGGAAAAATATGTTGATTCAAAATTTCACGGTGTCAACAAATCCCAAAAAAGTTGGGACAAGTAGCAATAAGAGGCTGGAAAAAGTAAATTTGAGCATAACGAAGAGCTGGAAGACCAATAAACACTAATTAGGTCAATTGGCAACATGATTGGGTATAAAAAGAGCTTCTCAGAGTGGCAGTGTTTCTCAGAAGCCAAGATGGGTAGAGGATCACCAATTCCCACAATGTTGCGCAGAAAGATAGTGGAGCAATATCAGAAAGGTGTTACCCAGCGAAAAATTGCAAAGACTTTGCATCTATCATCATCAACTGTGCATAACATCATCCGAAGATTCAGAGAATCTGGAACAATCTCTGTGCGTAAGGGTCAAGGCCGTAAAACCATACTGGATGCCCGTGATCTCCGGGCCCTTAAACGACACTGCACCACAAACAGGAATGCTACTGTAAAGGAAATCACAGAATGGGCTCAGGAATACTTCCAGAAACCATTGTCAGTGAACACAATCCACCGTTGCCAGCTGAAACTCTACAGTGCAAAGAAGAAGCCATTTCTAAGCAAGATCCACAAGCTCAGGCGTTGTCACTGGGCCAGGGATCATTTAAAATGGAGTGTGGCAAAATGGAAGACTGTTCTGTGGTCAGACGAGTCACGATTCGAAGTTCTTTTTGGAAATCTGGGACGCCATGTCATCCGGACCAAAGAGGACAAGGACAACCCAAGTTGTTATCAACGCTCAGTTCAGAAGCCTGCATCTCTGATGGTATGGGGTTGCATGAGTGCGTGTGGCATGGGCAGCTTGCATGTCTGGAAAGGCACCATCAATGCAGAAAAATATATTCAGGTTCTAGAACAACATATGCTCCCATCCAGATGTCATCTCTTTCAGGGAAGACCCTGCATTTTTCAACAAGATAATGCCAGACCACATTCTGCATCAATCACAACATCATGGCTGCGTAGGAGAAGGATCCGGGTACTGAAATGGCCAGTCTGCAGTCCAGATCTTTCACCTATAGAGAACATTTGGCGCATCATAAAGAGGAAGGTGCGACAAAGAAGGCCCAAGACGATTGAACAGTTAGAGGCCTGTATTAGACAAGAATGGGAGAGCATTCCTATTTCTAAACTTGAGAAACTGGTCTCCTCGGTCCCCAGAACTCTGTTGAGTGTTGTAAGAAGAAGGGGAGATGCCACACAGTGGTGAAAATGGCCTTGTCCCAACTTTTTTGGGATTTGTTGACACCATGAAATTCTGAATCAACATATTTTTCCCTTAAAATGATACATTTTTACATACTTACATACATACTTTTGTTCCGTGATTTATGTTCTATTCTGAATAAAATATTAGAAGTTGGCACCTCCACATCATTGCATTCAGTTTTTATTCACGATTTGTATAGTGTCCCAACTTTTTTGGAATCCGGTTTGTATATTCCATGCATCATTTCAATCCACTCATACAGTTCTAGGGTGTCAAGAGGTGGTGCCTATCGCAGCAGCAGTGAATGTAGGGCAGGCACATTACAGGGTGCTAGTTTATCACATTGCCCACTTACACATAAATACACAGTGACATGTACATAAGGCTGATTTAGAATTGCCAATTAACCGAAAAACACACTTTTTTTTGGGATGTAGGAGGAAAACTGCATAGTAGAGTTGTTTGCAATTTTCTTCAATTCACTGGTTTAATACAGAGATCTTTATAATATAACCTTTAGTGTGTTTGCCTTAGGACACACATACTTGCTGATGTTCTCAACCAATTTATTCATTTGTAAAGCTAATGATTTCATTCAAATCGTTTGTAGTACTGTCAAAAAGAAAAGAAACTATAGTCACTTTCAGAGGAAAATTTAAATAAAAAGTAATTGGGCCTTACACAAAATCCTAGAACCCTGTGATGGAGCGGTAGGAAATTTCATTACAGAAATAATATGGAATACAATATGAAATACCATCCTATGCTGGTAAGACCACTGTCACTAGATTTTCTTAGTAATTGGTTCTTTGATTGCTTAATGTGGTACCAAGTTATTTTACTAAGTAATTTTAATTATTTCAGTTTTGCTAATAAACACTGCGCTTCATTTGTTTTTTTTGCTTAAGACTTAATTCTTAATTTATCCATTTATTTTTGTTGCGTGCATTAGTCCCTAAAGAATATAACTTACAAATATAAACTTATTTTTAGAAAAGTAGAGACTGGTTTTAATTAAATAAGACTCTGATAGTTATTTTTAGAAAAGTAAAGACAGTTTTAATTACCGGTAAATTAAGATTTGATAGTAAAACTGTAAAGTCTAAAGGGCAATGATTATTCACAAACTTCAAGCAGTAATGCAGGATTGTTAAAATTGTCTTTTGTTTTGAGTTTTTTTTACAAATATAAGCATTATTCAAGTAAAATGTAGCTTTATTCAACAACAATGTTCCATTACCTATGTTAAACATATTCTGTTTCAATCTTATTTTTTTAACTTTTTATTGTATATTGACAAATACTGAACTAGTATAAATTAAGAAGACTGAAATTTAACAAATACAGAATCACAAACATCTGTTAATTGATGGGAGCCTTTCATTGCATATTTATTTACTTACCACTTTACTTTCATTTCACTGCTTTTTATCTTTCCATCAATTGGGAACCTATTTCAGATTTAAAACATATAAAAAAAAGTTCAAACACCAATATTCACTAACACACAATCAATATCAATGCCCTTCTGGGATTTCAAAGTGTAGTACTTCATTTTTAAATGTGTCAAAATTCTGTTATCTTTTAAATGTATAAGAAATTTAAAAATATAAAGTCATTTCTAATAATTCACTTTCAGCATTACAATCATCCATCCACCATTTAGGTTACATTTAGAGTTTTCTCTGCTACTTGCTACAGTTGCAGTGATTCCGTGTCACTCATTCAAGCAGGGATGTAACTTTTAATGTGGGTAAGTACAATTGCATTTGCATTTTGACCCCAAATCTGTCAGAAAGCAACAATAAAACAATATTTAAAACAAGTAAGTGTATGCAAGTGTTTAAGTCACACAAACATACTAAATATCTGAAGGGGTCTCACAAAAGCTTTAAGCGACAGACATAGCCAAAAAAACACATTTGTGCATTTGTCATTCACAGCATAGTAAAAAGTGCATGCGCTGAATATTTTGATATGCACTCTCTCTCACTGACTGACATAATATTCCAAGAATTATTTTTTCAAGTAACTGTAAAACAATATACCTTATAGTTGTCTTGTTTTTGTTTTTGTTTAGTGCATTAAGAATTCTCTTCTCATTAACTCTTAATTGTATATCTGAAAATTCTTTTGCACTGGATATAACAGTAAGCTGTATAAAAATAATCTGTATATGTAAATCACTATATTTCATCAAAAGCTTTTAACATTCATTTGATTACACTTTCATAAGAAATAGAACAATCAACATGTAGCACTTTTACAGTTTGTACTGTATTAGTAAGACACTCTGTACACAATTAATAGTGTACAATACAACAGAAATAAGCAGCTGAAGTTGCCTGCCTTATTTTTCTAAATGAATATGCTTCACATTAAAACACAAAACAATATTAATATACTGTAACTTTCCTTACAATATTAATTGTACATTGTTAATAATGCAAAGAAAGATGCTGTTTTGTAAAGTTTAAAAATAGATCACAAATTTGCTGTTAATATCAAGAGTACAATTGGGCTTTGAGAAATAATAATAATATATAGGAAAATTGGAAAACAGGCTGTTTAATATTGGTTTAAAGGAATACTGTAAATACATTTAAAAAAATAATCAAGAATCAAAATGGGCTTTTCAAAAAAAAAAAAATTAAACTCAAAAAGTTATTTCCTGCACGTTTATGTGTAAAAAAAAAAAAAAAAAGAAAAAAAAGAAAAAGAAAAAAAAAGTAAAATGTTAAAGAGAAACATGATAGAAAATAACACCACAATATTTAATCGAACAATGAGTTATTCTATTGCATATATGTAATTTTCAGAAATGTAGTTGCTTTACTACCAGATCAGTCATTGTTTCTGTCCCAGAAAAAGAGCTGAATTGCTTCATTGTATCATAAGCAATGCAATAACGTGCCATGAGTTTTCCAGTCTCTATTGACAAAAGAAGAAAGTTAATAGAATACAAGAGTTACTACATTGGTACAACAAAAGATTAGAGGTTTCATTGCTTCATGTATTTTGATAACATGTAGAATCTTCTTGGTAAAATTACTTTTTTCCATTGAAAAATAATTTGTAAAATTTAGAATTTTTAATACATTTCTTTCTGTGACAATTCTTGGTTTATTTTGTATTTGGTCTTCACAACAAACTTAACTGTTAAAGAATCACAGAGTATATCAAAATGTATTTTTGTCTTTGTAATTATTTTTGTTTTCTCTGCAAACATCACTACTTTTAAGTGCTGAAGTAAAAGTGCTAAGGGAAGAGCTATATACAAAAAATATAATAAAAAACTGACATAATATACAGTATGTGCTATTGTGGATATAACACACTGTACATCACACTATTGGGAATGTCATTTAAAGTAAAGGGTTTGTTTGAAAAGGCTGAAATGTCTCTCAGCTGTGCTCTCACAAGCATTTAAATTTACTTTTAGGCAGCGGAGTATTTAAATATGCAACTCATTTAATTATAAACATTAATATTATTATTTACATTCATGAATACAAAACAAATCACAGTTATAGGTCTACTGTTGACCGGCTTTTATTCCTATTGTATACAACTCAAAATTAAAAACTATCGTCTTGAAGACTGTACTAAAATGTACTCTGGCATTTGTAGAATTTAGACTCTGCAGTGGTTCATTTTTAGCACTCGATGGTAAAACTACACAAACACTGCAGCATATTTAAAAATAAGGCAAAAGCCAGCAGTGGGCCTTTTGCTTTTTGATATTTCTGTTACAGAACTTCTAAATACCTGGGGGTCCATTAAAACAACAGACCATATTATGTGAACAACAGATCTACTGTACAAAAATATCCAAAGCAGATTCTTCTATCTGTGGAGACTCGGGTTCTGTACTATGTTTGACACACTGTTTGTGATGTTCTACCAGTCCCTAATGCTCAGTGGTTATTCTACGCTGAGGACTGCAAGGGTAGTAACAACAGTTTAGGGGAAGTGAAATGTCTGAATAAAAAGAGATAAGGATTGCCAACTTCATTACAGTACTGACTCTGGACACCCAGAATTAGAAGACTACCAGCTGATGCTGCTCATGCTCTCTACTGTATGACATGTTGTTTTGGAGCAACTTTGCTACCAGGTTATTCCTACATAGCCTACTAAGAGGAGTACAGGGGCACTTTTTTGCCTGCAGGTATTGGACAATATAATATTGGTATTTGGTACTCTCCTCCATACCTTGGTAATCTTCAACAGGACCAGTTATAAGAGATAACTGGCATAGGAACACTGTATTACACTATGTGTAATATTCTATGTTGTAGCTGGAGGAAGATAATTTTTCATTTGGGATCAATAAAATGTTTGTATTTGTATTCTTCATCCTATAATTTCTACTTTCATGTTTCCATTACTAAAATTTGTATATGCTATCTATAATTTCAATACAGTTTTTATTTTTTCTGATCTATGATGTTTAAAAAATAAGCAGAAAATGAGAGAAAATAACAAAAACTACCTGTTGGCTTAAAGCTGAAATCTTCATCCATTGAAATCATGCCAATTGAAGAGAGGGCATTCAGATTTGTTACACAAAGTTCTGTTTAAAATAAAACCTCTTCATGTAGTAATGATATTTATTATATGGCAAACCTCAGCCTAATGAAAATGTTGTACAGCAAACCTTGTAACTTGGATTCAATTCCTTCTTTACCCAGTCCTAGAGGAAAACCTATGACATAATAAAGACTGATGTCTAATTTAAGTCAAAGAAAATATGCTTCTCTGGCTTGTTTATATCAGTAATTTGAAATATCTGTGTAAATTACATTTTAATTAAAAGATAAGTATTAGAGGAACACACCATAATGAGTTGGGTTTTGGAAGATTCTTATATATAGAAAAGTAGAACGTATCCAGTCAAGAGCAACATTAATATCAGATATTGTATGCAGTGCGATCTCTGCATTTAAATGTTCAACAAGGTGTTTGTGCAAACTAAAAGAAAAAAATGAAAACAGATGAATTAAAAGAATCTTGATTTGTAAAAGAACAATACTAAAAATATACATTTGCAAATTATCCATACATTGTATCAAAAAAGTTCAATTATTTTCTATAAAAACCACTGAGTTTAATGGTAAAAAATAAAAAAATACCTGCTTTCTATTGTGTCAGTTCCACTTATAAGCTGCATGTATTTTTCTTTTGTCTGCAACTTTGTCATTATTACTGCAGTAGCTGAGGTATCAAACTGTAAACACATTTATCAAAAGGTATATACTACTGTCTTCGATAACAGTGAAAATTAAATCACATATTGTGTAACAAAGCAACACTTTAATTAAACAACATAATTCACAAAATAAAACTGATAAAATTCTTAAAAACTAAATATGCTCTAAACTTATTTTTAACTTTTTTAGGAAAGTCAGAATGTATATATTAATAAACATCCATATTGTTTGGAAAGAAAATAAAATGTACTAAAGCTCTTTTCTATTAACTGATTTTCTGTTTAACTTAAAACATTTTAGAAATTTTACAAAAAAATGTATCAATAAAATAAACAAGGTTACTTTAGTAATAAAATCACAAGGATACAAAATGCTCTATAATGCTATTTAAATCTAAAACATTTAAGTTGTGCTTATTTGCATTATTGCTGAAATTCTGATCATACCTGTGGTCTACCAGCTCTTCCAATCATCTGTAGTATATCAGTTTCACTATATTCTTGAAACATTCCACCAGCATAATGCATTGTTGATTTTATAATAACCAAATGAGCAGGCAAATTAACACCTATTGCTAAAGTTGACGTTGTAACTGCAGCAAAAATAAAAAGTAAGCAGGTATTTTTCCATGGTCAAAACTTGTGTTTATACAATTATATACAGTAAAACTTCGATTATCCATCAGGTGCTGGGACCGAAGTCATGACAGATAAGAGAAAAGACAAATAACAAAACAGCTACTGTAAAAATGATGTACAGTAGATTATTTTAGCAGTCATATTTATTTAAAAAAAATATGCATTAACAAAATATAATATAGTATTAACAAAATTCATCTATAATAATAAAAGGCAAAGCCCTCACTGACTGACTGACTGACTGACTGACTCATCACTAATTCTCCAACTTCCCACGTAGGTAGAAAGCTGAAATTTGGCAGGCTTATTCCTTACAGCTTACTTACATAAGTTAAGCAGGTTTCATTTCGAAATTCTACACGTAACGGTCGATAACGGTCGACAACGTCCGCCATGTTGAACTTTCTTATTTATGGCCCCATCTTCACGAAATCTGGTAGGCGGCTTCCCTGCGCTAACCGAAACCGATGTACTTACTTATTTCGATGGTATGACGCCACTGTTGGCCGCCATATTGAACTTTCCAACGTCACCAATTTTCAAACTTCCCGTGTAGGTAGAAGGCTGACCCCATCTTCACGAAATTTGGTAGGTGGCTTCCCTGCGCTAACCAAAACCGATGTACGTACTTATTTCGGTGGTATGACACCACTGTCGGCCACCACATTGAATTTTCCAAACGTCACTAATTTTCCAACTTCCCGTGTAGGTAGAAGGCTGAAATTTGGCAAGCCAATTCCTTACAGCTTACTTACAAAAGTTAAGCAGGTTTCATTTCGAAATTCTACGCGTAACGGTCATAACGGTCAACAACGTCCGCCATATTGAACTTTCTTATTCATGGCCCCATCTTCACGAAATTTGGTAGTTGGCTTCCCTGAGCTAACCAAAACCAATGTATGTACTTATTTCGGTGGTATGATGCCACTGTCGGCCGCCATATTGAACTTTTCAACAGTCTTTGTTACTTATGGGCCCATCTTCAAGAAATTTGGTACACAGGTTTCCAACGCTAACTGAATCCTACTTACGTACATATATACATCCATAGCCTGCACCTCGGTCAGCGTGTGAGGTGGCATTGGGTCCCCCATCCCAACGCCTCCCATGTTGTTGGCTGCCTGCCTATATAAGACCGTCCGTCGCTCCGGTCTCTACATTCCCTTCCTTGCTTCGCCACGGGATTCACGTCTCCCTACGGATAACTACAGCCTTTTTGTTTAATCCACGGCTTCTCCGCTGTTTCATTGTTTGTTTATTACAATTATAGTTATTGTATAGGTATTTTACACTTACTTTACATTGCTCGGGTACCCATTTCCTTTATCATTCCAACCCCCATTACCATGTTTATCGAGATGATCACTATCGATCAAAGAACTGTCACTTACCGAGTGGTTTCCATGCCCGGAGATGGCACCTACCTTTTCCATTCTCTTTGTTACATATTGCACGGCCCTATCAGGCTCACTCTTGATATCCGGAGGAACATTCTGTCTTATGTATTGAATGACTGGGACAGGTTCAAGGTGTGGACTGATGATGGTACAGGAGATAATTATACTACACAGGAGCACTATAAGAGTGAAATGCTTAAGCCCTTCACCTATGGTTCTGCATGTGAGTTGATGGCTGCCGCTGAATTGTTTGGTTGTCGCTTTAAAGTGTACCGAAATGGCCAAATATTTTACACCTTTCGACAACCGCCAATGCCTCTTAAACATCTTAGATTCACAGGTGACGATTTCAGTAGTGGACACTTTGATGTTTATGAATGTTTAAACTCTCAAAAGCTGGATGTGATTTTATCGATGAAACCGGTTGTGTGCTTACAACGCTTGACAGATGCCAAATGTCACTTCAATACAACAAATCCTACAAACACTGTTGTAATTGAAACAAACCATGAAACTCAAACCGATTATGACAGCAGCAATCTAAGCTGTGAGATTTGAGACAAGATTACTGTTCACATGGCCAACTGTACGTTGCATGCTCAAGAGTAAGCTCAGCGCACAGCATGTTCACGTTACAACCGGAGGGCCGTACTGACAACATGGTATACAAAGAGATCCTTAAGAAATAATTATTGGCATATTTTCCCTCAGTTTAAAAAGGTTTAATTTTCTTCTTAATAAAAATTTTAATGCAGTACTTTGCTAGTTAATTTATATAATATTGTAAAGACAAGGGTAATAAGCAAATACAACTCAGAGGTACTGGAGTTTTCGAGTCTTTATTCCGTAAAAAACGGTGCCCTGTCTTATGCTCCCTTATCTGGGTTACGGAGCACATATCCAAAACAATAAAAGAAAGCTTTCCCTACCAATAGTTTTCTCCTGCCACTCACATTCTATCTTTTTCTATACAATTTATTTTTGTATAGCCCAAAATCACACAAGTGCCGTAATGGGTTTTAACAAGCCCTGCCTTTTTTACAGCCTTGACTCTCTAAGAAGACAAGGAAAAACTCCCAAAAAAACCCTAGTAGAAAAAAAAAAAAAAATGGAAGAAACATTGGGAAAGGCAGTTCAAAGAGAAACCCCTTTCCAGGTAGGTATACTAGGTATTTCTATACTGGAAACAATCCTGCTCATTGTCTCCTGACTCCCTACTCAAAACTTCCTTCTGCCACACCTTCCTTTTTCTTCTAACTTTAGCTGTCACTCATCTCCTAAGAGGCACACCAGTCCTATCATTTACACAGCATTCCGCCCTTTCTGCTCCTGCACAGTGCATCACAAGCTGCCTGCACATCACAATATATTAACAAAACATAACAGAATTTAAAAAGAAAACTACAATGCAGAAGAACATTAACATTAATACACAATAATATTACCCTCAGTGGTTTCCATTTTTGATGTTTTTCACTTTTGTCGGTAGCACACTTTATATCGTTCACTGTTCTTCCTACTTCATAAACTGAAAGCAATACTTGAAGCGCTTTTGCCATTTCGTAAACATTTAATAATTTCTATTTTTTTGTGACAATTCCAACACCACATGCATATGTTTATTGGCCATAATGTATAGTAGTTTAATTAAAACATAAGAGAAAAGTTATGAAAATGCTATTAAAGCTGAAGGTATGTAGCTATCACTGTGATTTCAAAATGTGACATGACACGTGGAGCTGGGGAAAACACTACGTGCTAGTAAAAGGGAGAGCTGTGCATAGCACACAGCATATTGTGCAGCAGTAGTAATAGGTAGACGCTGGTGTGCACAAGGTGTTTTTTCTTTTGCCCTGATGGTTAAAGGTGACTATCAAGATTTTACTGTAATTAATTATTTTCTTAATATTTTGATAAAAATGAATAACATTTACTATCTAAAATAACATCATGATTCAGAAAACCTGAAAGGAAAATAATCTTTTCCCACCTGACTGTGATGAAGTACTTTTTAATTTAGGAACTTCGCATACTAGAGATTAAAGGATAATTCATTTAACAAATAGGTAAATACAAGACAAAACTTGGATAAGAACCTTTTACTTTCTATATCCAATTTTTCAAGGCATGGGCTGTGAGGGGAAAGTGACTATCCTTAAAACAAAACATGCAGGGCCGGAGTTACTTTTAGACAAGAAACCAATTAATTCTAGTAACATATACTCATACTTGGCCAAACTAACAATATATGTTTGAAAGAAATTTATAAGAACTCTGGAAGTCAAATCAAGATTCTTCTTATGATCAGCTTAGAACTTGTGGGCAGAAATTATCCATGAATCTACTGCTTTGAGTGCCAATGGCCAGAAGGGAGGGCTAGAAAGGAGTAGTGAGAAATGTGTAAGCGCAGGATGAATGAGATCTTTAATTATCCCATTTTCTCTTCTAGGGCAACAAGTGTTGTACATGTTCTGAACAGAAGATAGTCCGATTATAATAATAAAATCAAACCAGACACTAAGCTCTGTGAGCTAAAAATGACTGACAATGTGCCATCACACAACCCTCACAAATAAATCATAAATAAGAGTTTATATTTATCCACCACCTGGCTCTTTACTGTTACCTACCACCTACAAATGCCTATAATTAGGCTAAATATCTTAAGTTTTCTGATAAAAGTTTGTATTATCATTTAATTATTTTAAATATTAAACTCTGCATTTAATTATTATCATGATATGTGCTTGTAAGAGTTTAAAATAAAATCCATAAAACCTTATTAAACAGAAATGTAGGTACAGTAGATAGTAAATTTTCTTATGGCTGACAAAATGACAAGATAAATGTTTTCTTACCATTTTAAAAAACACAAAACCAATATGCATACTCACTGAGACAGGAACAGGTTTAAATATTTGTTTGGAAGTGTTGCAGAAAAATGTTAGGAAAATGTTGAGTACAGTATATCAAACACAAGTGATATCAAATATGAGTGAGTTGAATAAGGATATTAAACAGCTAGTATACATATACATTAAATAAAATTATTACTATATTTCAAAGTTACGCAATAAAGTAAAATGAGATGCACCATGCTACTTTGACTGATGCTTTTAAAAATTGTTAAGCATGTCCTTTAAGGACTTAGTTATTGCCTTGCATATAAGAAAGCCTTCTAAGAAAGGCTCGAGTCCAGAGTGGTCCTATACTGAAAACAGAAAAATTAATGAAGTCTCCAAAGAGCTCCTCGGCATACTTACTTTTTTTCTTGCAAATTATATCTCCCTACGTGGTGTATGAGTACATAATTGCAAACTGCTAAAATACTTCAAGTAATTTAACACATCTGTAAATAAAGTTACTGTAACTTAAGCAGTTGCTTATGCAAAGACCTAAACAAATAAACTTCACATACATTTCTAAAACATTCAATGGCCAATTAAATATTGCAAATAAAGAAATACACAAATATAAAATAAGTATAAAATCTTGGGTAAATATAAGTTCAGGTGACAAAGTGGTTAATGGTGCTAATTTACTGATCCAATATTCTGGGTTGGATTCTCTTGCCTGATCAATGTGTCTGGAGTTTGCATCTTTTCTCTGCATTTGTATGAGCTTTCTCCACGTAATTATTTTTAACTACAAAATCCAAAACGTGTGTGTGTTAACTGGTTAACTGGCAATTCTAACTTTGCTTCATGTGAATGTGAGCATGAGTATACTAAAGATAGCCCTGTGATGGACTGGTGTTTCATCCAGGGTTGGTTCCTATCTTGCAAGTAATGTTCACTCCATGACCCCAGATTCGATTAAAGAGTTTTATAGTGCTGTGTTATGTTATGTGTTTTGGGACAGTTTCACATAATAAAAATTTTACATTGATTGGCAACTGTAATTTAGCCTAATGAATATAAAAGTGTACAGTTCAATGAGTATTGTCCAAGGTTGGACATTGCACACCCTGCTCCTTGGATAGACTCAGAAACCATAAGACCCTAAACTGGAAAAAGTGGACAAAAATGGATGAATGAGTACTTAAAAATTGAGGTAAAATGTTATTAAAATGTAAACTGAAATGAAAGAGATATTAATGAAGTATGGACAACAGTTTGAAATTAATTAATTAGTTACTCTGTGTCAATTTGTTAATAGTAATAATAACAATAATAATTTCTATATTCTGGGATTACTGAATAACAAGGTGCTGGATTTATAACAAAAACAATAATGTAACCAATGTAAGTTTAATGTGTAGTAAATATACAATAAAAACCTAAAAACAAGTAAACAACATAAACATACATTAGAATCAAGCAAATTAACACTTACATTTCAAAATTAGATTTATAACTATTATAAGTAAAAGAATCTCATAGCTGTGGTGGCAAAGTATTCCATAATATGTGAGTGTAATAATATACGAGTGTAAAAGCAGTCTCTAACCTGTCTTAATGAACCGATAAAACTACTAAAAAAGAAGCACCGTTTTGAGTTGATATACAGTGCATAGTATATTCTGGAGCTACACCAGGAAGGTCTTATAAACCAATAAAAGAATCTTACTATTAATTGTAAATGTCAAAGAATGACAATGCAATTCTATAAGAACAGGAGTGTTATGCCCTCTTTTAGCTAACCTAGTCAAAAGGACCTGGACAACATATAGCCATGGGCGGATTTGTGGAAGGTAAAATTTAATGAAAGTAAAAGAAAGCTATTACACACAGGAAGTAAAAATGTTAGATTCGTACACCCAAGAGAAGGTTTAAAAGTTGAAAATACACCTTATGAGATGGATCAAGGAGTCATATAGTGGACTTGTGATTACTGTATATGCATCCAGGCAGTGTACAGAAGCATTCAAGAGGTTAATATGATGTTCGGTTATATTGCACAATGTGTAGAGTTTAAGTCAAGAGAGGTTATGTTTTAGCTATATAATGTACTAGTGAGGCCACAACTGGATTATTGTGTACAGTTTGGGTCTCTGTCATACAAAACATAGCAGCACTAAGGTAAAAGGTCAACAAAAAAGAACGATTAGGCTGATTTCTGGACTAAGAGGTATGATCTATGAAGCAAGATTGAAAGATTTCAACATTTTTAATGTAAATAAATGGGAGATTAAGAGACAACATGATTGAAGTGTTTTAAAATTATGAAGGGAATTAGTACTGTAGATCTCTGCTACTAAATTTTTCAACAAGAATACAGGGACACAGTAGGAAACTTGTTAAGGGTAAATTTCATACAAATGTTAGAAAGCAGAATCATTGACACATGGACTAAATTAGTAACCAGTGTTGTAGAGTAAAACATTACAGACCTTTAGTTCTCGACTTTTGATATTAGAGAGAGAATCTAAGTGAAACCTGTTGGCAGGTTTGCTAGGTCAAATAGCTTGTTCTTGTCCAAACTGTTCTAATTGTTTCAATGAATTCTGAAATCATTTGCAGAAGTTCTGTGAATTTCTTAGAAAAGCAGTATAAAGAGATTTACAATAATCATTTTTACTAGGAACAAAAGCATTAACCAGCTTATTTGTATTTATAAATGAAAAGTAAAGAGCTCAACTTAGCTGTATTACATAAAAGATAAAATGGAGTTTTTAACATATTTCAAATGAACTGTACAGTTCAAATCAGAGTCAAAGATCACTCCTAAATGTTTAGCTTGAATGCTATATTGCATGTTTAATAAAGCCAAATCACTCTTAAACTGATCAGAAAGCATGACATTTTCTCAAACACTTTTAAATGGCAATATATAAGTAAACAGTTAATGAAATCTGTTTCTAAAATCTCCCAATACTGTTATTATTATAATATAAAATATCATTCTCAAACCTAGTTTGAGACAGAAGCATTGAACATGACACAAGAATATAAGAAATCTGACAAATGAGACTAGACTATTCAGTCCACCAAGTTGGTTTGTTTAGCTATTAGCTAAGCTGTTCCAATGTCTCATCCAGATACTTTTCAAAGGCTGTCAAGGTTTCTGCTGTAACTACATGACTCATTAGTTTGTTCCACATTCCCACAACTTTTTGACAAAGAAGTTCTTACTGGCTTCAGTCTTCAGCACTTCTCCTTTATCTCCACCAGTGTATTTCGCATATGTGAATCATTATTTAGCTGAAAGAATTTGACTGTATCTATTTCATTGATGCCTTTGAGAATTTGGAAGACTTGTATTAGGCCCCAGGACAGTCTCTTCTGCTTGAGGATAAACAGATTTAATTCTCAATGTCTCTCAGAATAGAGCATGACCTTAAGACCTGGGATGCAAATATTTTGCTCTCCTGTGCTCATCTTCAGGTGCTGCTATGTTTTTCTTTAAATGTGGTGATCAGATCTGCATACAATACTCCCCATGTGGTCTCACAAGTGTATTATGTAATCTAAGCATAACGTTGCACAATTATATTGAATCGGTTTTACATTAGAGGCTATTACTTTATTAGCCTTTTGAATTGTTTCTGCCTACTGCTTAGGTGATGAGAACATTGTATCAGAATAAATACCTCAATTTCTTTTAGTGACTGCTTACTGAAGGACAGTGTTTCTCATCTTGTATTTATAATTGATGTTTCTTTTGCTCACATGTAGCACTTCACAATTTTTTTGCTTAGTTCTGAACTTTGAGTCTTCTTGAATTATTTTCCCGCCTCCTCAGTACCTGCTCCAATTTTTACATCATCTACAAATTTTACAAGCTTACTAACTACATCAGAATCTATGTCATTAATATAAATTAGGAAAAGTAGCAGACAGATTCTTGATGGACTCCACTGATGACCTCACCCCATGTTGAGCGTTCTTCTCTTATCTGTACTCTGTCTTCTGGTGGTTAACCAACTTAAGATCCAGTCTTGTAGGTTACCTCTGATGCCATAAGCTTCTAGCTTCAAAATTAATCTTCAGTGTAAACTAAATCAACGGCTTTTTGAAAGTCAGAATAAATTATTTTGTATGCTTTTCTTTTGTCAATTATTTATCCACTCAAAAAAAATCATTAGCTGTGATGGAGCTTATCTTGCAAAGCAGCAGGCCTCTCTTTGCCTAAGCAAGCATTTATATTCACCCTGGTCAAGCTCCGATTTATCACTAGCATGGAATTGCTTAGGAGAACATTCTAATTGGTTTTCTTGTGCAAGTCTCCGTGGGACAGCAGAGGTGAGACATGAGCACAAGTTGCTAAAATATCAGCTGCCAGGCCTATAGATTAGTCGAAGAAGACCTCCATCAGCCAGCAGCAGATTTAGCCACTTACCTGTGACAATATTTTTGTTGTGCAGCAGCAAGCCTCTCTCAGGCTGCACATTTGTCACTGGTTATACAAGGCAAAAACAATCTCAGGATGAGGTGGCAATCCACTACAGGGCTCACAAATGCACGTTCCTACGAATACTAGAAAGACGGACAATTTAAAATTGTCATATTACCTCAATTACAAATCTTTTCAATATTGGCATGCCAATAGAGCCTATATGATATTCTGTTTAAAAATGTATTATGATTGTGAAAATACATACTTCATAGAGTTAAATTAGCTTTTGCTTTTAATTCACAGCATTGCTTTGTGTTTGTTGATTACCTTCAACAATATGGGATTTTAAGGCCAAATTTTGTACAGAGGCACATATGTTTTTTATTTTCATGTTTTATTTTCCTTACATAAGTGTGGAGAACTTTCTATGAAAATGTGTACAGAAATTGCCCCCTTGGGTTACAACCTGTCACATGTGAAAGGAAGGCATCATGACCACTGATGAAAAAAGCTGCTTGATTAACTTTATCAGATTTGACTTTTTTGATGTGTTTCCTATTCTAAGAAAATTATATGAATTGTTCATTAGAACAACTGATAACTAGTTTGTGTTCACTTCTTTGCTAAAGAGTATCAGTTGGATAGACAACAATAATATGAGAATGACCAAAACTCAGATTTAAAGTTGTAACATAAAAAAACGTAAACATATTGAGTATTACAGCTCACTAATTTCACTGTGATATTCATTTAAAACTTTACACACAACAGCATTGTACTTTACACGTCTTAATATTCATGTTAAGTGCACATTGAAACACCCATCTATTATCCAACCTGCTATATCATAACACAGGGTCACAGGGATCTGCTGGAGCCAATCCCAGCCAGCACAGATCGCAAGGCAGGAACAAACCCCGGGCAGGGCGCCAACTCACCACAGGGCCACATTGAAACAGCTTAATCAAAATTAACTACTGTAGCTCATTTTTAGGAGCCGATTTCATTGTTTTATTGTTTTTAATGTTATTTAAAGTATTCTTTTATTAAAGCATGCTTACATAATACTGGCAAATCCCCAGAAGTAAAAACACTTTCAATTATTTTTCTGTCAGAAATGTCCACTCCTGCATGATGAAATCCAATCCCATGTATTATGAGATCTGTTGAAATAACAATAAAACATTAAATGTTATACTTGAGGTTTTACATAAAAAATACTTTAAGTATACAAACCTTTTAGTTTGGAATCCTGAATAGACTTTGCATGCTGCTGCAACCTGTAAATTACAGCAAACAAACATTCTTTAAAGTCTTGATCTTTTAATTTTTTTGTGCTGTATAAATTATGCTATACAACCATTTAAAACTCCTTCACATTAAATTTTAAAAAGCTTTAGCTCCAAAGATATATACTGAATGATACAAAATGCCAAAAATTATTATGAAAGTTGACATAAAAATATTTTTCTGCTTTGACTACGGTACCATTTAACAAACTTTCAGATGTTACAGAAAATACCCTATTTCAATACCTTTGTTTATGCTCAGTGTCCAAAATGAACCGTGCATCTTTTGCAAGTACAGATGCACCCTGCTGAACACCCTTTCGTGTAGCACAAAACTGGATAAAAGGAAGTAAATTATTGCATTGTAAAGTTCCAAATTTGAAATTCGAAAAACAGAATACACCACTATAATTGATATTTACCACAAGCGTTGGCTTTTGATCAGAATATGTCTGAATAACATTTGACACTTTGTAATTGAGAGATAAGTCAAACTTAAAATCAGTCTGATTATTGATGCATGGAAATCCAAGAACTACTTTTCGAAGTTTTACTGGTCTATGACTTTCATCCATTTTCAAACAGACAGCGGGCTCTTCTTCATTTGACAGCCATGCAGCGATCTAAAATGGTAAAAATGACTAGTTTAACAGAAAAAAAAGAGAGAAACTCAGCACTCTAAATTTATTTTCAATAAACACTATACAATTCAATTTTTCTTATTAATGGTAAAACCCACTGGTGCTCTGAGAAAAATACCAAAGTAGATTACTTACATCTTTTATATTTGGAATTGTTGCAGAAACTGCAACAAATCTTAGAAGGAAATCTGAGCAGGACTTCTCTGGCCCACGTGAAAAATATAAATGCATGGTTTTCATTCTGCTGACAACTACTTCCAGAGTTGCTCCTCGTGCTGAATCTTTTATAGCATGGACCTAATAATGAATATAAAATTTCACTCTGGTGTTACAGTATCAAAGGCAGTTTCAAAAATGTTTCACATTTTCTGTCTTAATCTTATGCATAAATTGGATTACAAATTTGAGAAGTAACTAAGGTTATAATTGTTTGATTAGCCTAAAATATGTAAACCCCACAGTAATTAAAAGCTGGAAGACATTTCTAGTATGAAGACCTTATAACCTATCTATGAATTTAGACTTCACAAGACAAGAATCAACTGAAGCTTTATTTTCATAATATACACAATAGTGTTATGTACTTTATATATATGTACAACAAATAAAATGCAAGATCAATGATATATTTTTGCCCCAATACAAACTGCACAGTTAATAAAGGATTTATTGAACACATACAGGCAGTTACGAAAAAAAAGTTTTTTTGTTAACAATTAAGAGCACTTTAGTTTTTTATAGTTATTGACAACAGAATCCTATACATAGAAAGTGAATATTCAAACTAGAAAAATGCCTTCCAAAACAAGAATGTTAAACAGGGTGTTTAATATTCAAATGCATAATAATAACAACAACAATACATAATACATGCTTCCTTTACAGTTTGCCAAAGGTATGTCCAACATATGTAGGTGTTATTTACCCTGACCTAAACAAAAACCTTTTGATGGTGTAAGGGAAATAATCCTCAACACAGGAAAAGCCAAATGCTCCAGTATTAACAGAGTTAATCCTCTAAAATTCAGAGATGACTTGCTTATTAAGCTGTGACAAATGATAGAGAAGATATTTTGGTGATGAACTTTGCTTGGTATCTGATTTCTGGTATATTTCCCAATTCTTAATTAAAGAAAATACCTTTGCCTTTCTCTGAAGGCAGTTACAACATAAACCTCAAAATCAAAAATCAACAAAAATTAATGTCAAGGAGGAAAATTTAAAGTCTTAGCTAAATTTAATTATTAATGCCATTCAACCCATAATAACTATAACAAGTACATAAAAGATTTTGTGATTTTTATCCACATTCTTGGAAAACTTGTTTTGTGAAATGCCAGCTTTAATAATGTTACGCAAGTGACATCATGAGTGGACTTCCAGGTGTACATTCCAAAAAATGTAGCTTGCCATTTGAGTGACCATCACCCAAAACAGAAAATCCAATACAGTGCTGTGACCTTTTAAAACACAATCCATCCATCCATTATCCAACCCACTATATCCTAACTACAGGGTTATGGGGGTCTGCTGGAGCCAATCCCAGCCAACACAGGGCGCAAAGCAGGAAACAAACCCAAGGCAGGGCACCAGCCCACTGCAGGACACACACACCCACACACTAGGGACAATTTAGTATCGCCAATGCACCTAATCTGCATGTCTTTGGACTGTGGGAGGAAACCAACACAGACACGGAGAGAACATGCAAACTCCACACAGGCAAGACCCAGGAAGTGAACCCGGGTCTCCTAACTGCAAGGCTGCAGCGCTGCCACTGAACCACCGTGTTGCACTCAAAACACAATGAAAAATAAAATCACATTTCAAAAACACAAAATGCAAAATAGAGATAACAACAAAACTGAATTCTCCATTCTTCAAAACCTTCATAAAAAATAGTAAAACCCAGGATAATTTTCTAAATCTCAGAAGAATTTTAAAAGCATGGCAAGTTTATAACAGTCTCAAATTTGTAGTTTGGTAAAGTTCCACATGTACAACTTCTCTCATATTTTGTAATGAATAAACTGTAGCAAATTATAGTTCTACAAAATGATTTCCTCTACAACAAAACTTAACATAATTTTTACCTAGTACTGAAGTGAATAGGCCACTTTTTTTGTTTCTTAATGCAGCACTAATCACTGAGGTATTAGATTACTTAGTAAAAAATGAAGACATCAACAAAAGGAAAGGAATGTTGAACCAGTAACTTCTGTACTTTTAGTTATGAACAAGGACATAGTAAATACATTTCCTACTTCACAGATTCAGGGACCCAGGTCCTAATGCCATCTATACTATAAATTCAGTAACTAAGATGTTTTATATAAAAAATAACTTGTTTTTTACACCCTTGGAAGTGACAGGAAAATCTCAGAAAGCCAGGCTACAGTAAACTCACAGAGAAACATTTGAAGGAAAAAGACTAATGGCAAATCAAAACATGTTCAGAAAATAAATAAGTGACAATGAGTAATTTAAAAAGCATACTTTTACTATGAATGTTTTTCACATCATTTCGAATAGATGGTTGTCTGTGCCAACTTACTTTTAATGAGTTATTTTTTTTAATTCTATTTATTTTACAGACAAAATAAAAACAAACATTTTAATATATAAATTGATACAATGCTGCCATTCTTTAAAAAGCACAATAGCCTTGCTGTACCTGATGCCTACATTTTATTTCTGTTAATTATAGCCCTGGGTGCAATTAAGACAATGATTCAGAGTATGGAAGGATGGAAGAAACCAAGCCAAGCAGTGCTGTATGAATGATGGTGACCTGAATAGCTCAATCTCTCAGTCATACATTTTGAAAATAAAATTTTCTTCCTCATTATAGTTCTATTAATCTCGGACATTTTAAAAATGTAATGTACATTTAACATTCTCCATGTTTGCTGCTCGTGTCATATTGTACATTGTCCTTAAGCTGTCAGAGAATTAACTTGTTTTGGAAGGTGTAATGAGGTGAAAACAAGGACCAATGGCAGCATTTACCATTGTTAAAAGAAGGGTGAATTGTTAAGAAACTGTAACTATAGACAAGGAACCCATATAATTAGCAATATGTCAAGACAATAAAGCATGCCTGCCATAGACCACTTAAAACCTCCAAGCACATTACAAAGTTTTGTAACACATTATAGCATTCTCAAATTCTGGTGTATCTATTGTTAATCAGGCTGCCAATCAACTTCCAAGTTTTTTGACAATAACTCTTAAAAAAAAAATAAAAATAAAAACCTGAGCACTCTATTCAGCTTCCTAACAAACTCTAAGGCCTAAACTCTCTCTCTCTCCCTCGGTTTGCAAACGCTTCTTTTAAAAGAATTAAGTGAGATGGTTATTATTTTTAAACTATTGTAACTATGCTGACAAGTTGCATCAGCCTGGTGATGGAATTACCAACTGTATGAGCTGGATTTCCATCTTTCAAATAAACAGCTTTGGTGCAAGCTGTAAGGAAACAGACAATAATAGATAGCCTAGCAAAATGGTAAGAACTCCAGTTTATGCTGCATAAATATCAATGTAAAGAGTAATAATCCATTAGTATTCTGCGCTGGCGAGCACTGGTGTGATTCTACATTGGTGTCAGGAGTTGGATGTGAAGACACCCCACAGTCTGACTCTGCTACTGAGAGTATTGATGCTGAATAGGTAAAACCAACTATCCCTGTGGACGCACACTAAAAACTCAGCCTCTAACACTCACAGACTGAATATTCATAATTGGTGAGTATTCTGTTTATAGTCAGGCTTTATGTAACACACATTAAATTAAGTTGCCTGGCCTCTGAGGTTTCATTCTGAAACACAGGCTAAGGAATGGTGCATAGCTTCTGAGGTTGCATGTAAAATATTATTCATGTAACACATGCGAAGAGCTATTCAGGCCCTAAGGTTTTATTATAGAGCACATGCTAGTTAAACAGCACTTAACCTCTGGGCTTACATATAAAAGCAACTATTAGCTATAGTCTTATTTCTTTCTAAAGGTACTGTATATAAACTAAAGCTTTACAAATGATAAGTCAATACTGACTCAAAAATTACAGTAACTAATAATCAATTCATAACTTAAAGAAATAATAATCTTTAAATAGTAATAATAGACTGGAGTCAGATTGTGAAATTTGTATGCTCATTTCATCATTGGTTAAGGTGTGTGACCCCCATTTAACTGTAGCTTAAAGGAGGTGAAATACATTGTGAAAAAAACAACAATAAATGCATAAATGAATGGCCAGTTAAGAAGGCCTGCATAGTAAATGTATTTTTTCATAGTTATTTTAAAAAAAATGATTTTTGTTTGAACTGAGTAATGTTAGTTGGGTTGGTGTTCTTTCAACAGAATAAAATAACATTAGAATAGTGTTTTCCAGTCTTAGTCCTGGGAAACCCTGTGATTTCAAATTTTTAATAAAACCGGCTTCATTATCAGTAAGTCATTTTACCTCTAATTGATCTCATTATTTAATTGTTGATCTTTTTGCTTTGCACCTTCCCCTACCATAACTTTTCATTTATACAGTGGGATGCAAAAGTTTGGGCAACCTTGTTAATAGTCATTATTTTCCTGTATAAATCGTTGGTTGTTACGATAAAAAATGTCAGTTAAATATATCATATAGGAGACACACACAGTGATATTTGAGAAGTGAAATGAAGTTTATTGGATTTACAGAAAGTGTGCAATAATTGTTCAAAAAAAAAAATCAGGCAGGTGCATAAATTTGGGCACCGTTGTCATTTTATTGATTCCAAAACTTTTAGAACTAATTATTGGAACTCAAATTGGCTTGGTAAGCTCAGTGACCCCTGACCTACATACACAGGTGAATCCTATAATGAGAAAGAGTATTTAAGGGGGTCAATTGTAAGTTTCCCCCCTCCTTTAATTTTCTCTGAAGAGTAGCAACATGGGGGTCACAAAAAAACTCTCAAATGACCTGAAGACAAAGATTGTTCACCATCATGGTTTAGGGGAAGGATACAGAAAGCTGTCCCAGAGATTTAAGCTGTCTGTTTCCACAGTTAGGAACATATTGAGGAAATGGAAGACCACAGGCTCAGTTCAAGTTAAGGCTCGAAGTGGCAGACCAAGAAAGATTTCGGATAGACAGAAGCGACGAATGGTGAGAACAGTCAGAGTCAACCCACAGACGAGCAACAAAGACCTACAACATCATCTTGCAGCAGATGGAGTCACTGTGCATCGTTCAACCATTCGGCGCACTTTACACAAGGAGATGCTGTATGCGAGAGTGATGCAGAGGAAGCCTTTTCTCCGCCCACAGCACAAACGGAGCCGCTTGAGGTATGCTCAAGCACATTTGGACAAGCCAGCTTCATTTTGGAATAAGGTGCTGTGGACTGATGAAACTAAAATTGAGTTATTTGGGCATAACAAGGGGCGTTATGCATGGAGGAAAAAGAACACAGCATTCCAAGAAAAACACCTGCTACCTACAGTAAAATATGGTGGTGGTTCCATCATGCTGTGGGGCTGTGTGGCCAGTGCAGGGACTGGGAATCTTGTCAAAGTTGAGGGACGCATGGATTCCACTCAGTATCAGCAGATTCTGGAGACCAATGTCCAGGAATCAGTGACAAAGCTGAAGCTGCGCCGGGGCTGGATCTTTCAACGAGACAACGACCCGAAACACTGCTCAAAATCCACTAAGGCATTCATGCAGAGGAACAAGTACAACGTTCTGGAAGGGCCATCTCAGTCCCCAGACCTGAATATAATTGAAAATCTGTGGTGTGAGTTAAAGAGAGCTGTCCATGCTTGGAAGCCATCAAACCTGAATGAACTAGAGATGTTTTTTGAAGAGGAATGGTCCAAAATACCTTCAACCACAATCCAGACTCTCATTGGAACCTACAGGAAGCGTTTAGAGGCTGTAATTTCTGCAAAAGGCGGATCTACTAAATATTGATTTCATTTCTATTTTGTGGTGCCCAAATTTATGCACCTGCCTGATTTTGTTTGAACAATTATTGCACACTTTCTGTACATCCAATAAATTTCACTTCTCAAATATCACTGTGTGTGTCTCCTATATGATATATTTAACTGACATTTTTTATCGTAACAACCAACGATTTATACAGGAAAATAATGACTATTAACAAGGTTGCCCAAACTTTTGCATCCCACTGTAGGTGTGGTGAGAGTGCTTTAGATTTGTCAAAAATTTCGATCTCCGGTTTTCAGCAGATCTCAATGTTTTAGGGTCCCCTGATACCAAAAACATTGATATCTCAATGATTGGTGTGTGTGTCAGTTTCTACAGCTAAACGGAAAAACACCAAACTTGAAGCTTAAGCCTGTTATGAGATGACAATGTGCTAGTTAGTTTTTTGAGCCAAATTGTCCAAGAGAAACAGGCACCCTAGAGGAACCCTCAAATACCATAATTCTGCAATTAATTATGATTTCTTCTCGTCAATTGCTATTGTAATGACCTATTTTATGATCAGAAAGATAAGCGTCAGTAATTACTGAAATGTTATGGAATAGTTTGGGTAACTTGGTTCCTATCGTACAAAGCCTACTAAAGCTCATGTCCAAACTTTTTCCTTTAATTGTGCATTTAGAAAAGAGATTTGAGACTTACATTTAAAAGAAATTTATACGCGTCTGCTTTCTACAAACACCATCATCCAAGTACCATTTTACATCTATCATTTCACATATGACAGCTATAGCTTTTTGATAAGCTTGTGTGCACTTGATAATCCAAAATGAAACTTTGCCCTCCCCCCCGCCCCAAAAAAAAAAAAAAAGCAAATGTGGTTCATAATGAACATTGTGTGACTTCTTGACTCTACTGCTCAATCTACCCACCAAACCCTTTCTTTGTATCTAACTTAGCACCTGACATGGTCTGTAGAACGCTATCTAGAGATTCTTGCTTTGAGGCATGGAAAATGATGAGTCAATATCAGAAACTCAGAACCTACAGTATTTATACTACCAGTCTTTTGAATTCCATCCATATATGTCAACAACAATTGTCAGCAACACATATACAGGAGATATGCAACCGATCTTCTGGGGCTTTTATACACATTGTGTCTAATTGGCCTGGGTACACATTATACCATAGAGAGAGTTTAATGGTGGTCACAGATGCACTATGTTACTTAAATAAATTTCCAATAAAAAGTTTTGTTTTTTCCTCTAACATTTTTTAAACACAGAAAGATTCTGTACTACATAAATGATAGATGTTTGCGGTTAAAAATTTAGCTTCAGAGAGGCTGATTCAACTTGTACAGTATATTTTGTATTCAGTTATTTCCTCTTTTACATGTCAGACAGCTGCTCCTGTCTGCAAAACAGAACCTCAAGCAGCTACAGTACTTAAATGGCTGCATCGTGAATGTGCTGCCTGTTCAAATAACGGTGCAGTAATCTAAGAAAATCTCCACCACACAACACATACCACTATGTCAAAGTATTTACTAAACAAAAACGTCTCTTTGATTAAGCAAATCTTAAATTAAAAATGCTCTAACTTTCCATCAATCCATCTATTTTCTAAACCCATTTATCTAGAGCAGGGTTCTCAAACTCCGGTCCTGGAGGGATGCAGTGGCTGCAGGTTTTCATTCTAACCCTTTTCCTAATAAGTGACCTGTTTATGCTGCTAATTAACTTCTTTTGAAATAATTGTAATTGACTTGCTCTTGAAGACTCAGACCCCTTGTTTCTTTTTTCTTAATTAGCTGCCAAACAACAGTGAGATACAAAATGAGCCAAAACATGACCAGCAAATTGTGTCCATCATACAGTGTCTGAAAATAAAGGATGAAGCTCTCACGAATGTTGCTCTGCTAAGGTCCACAAAACATTTTAACAGTGCTCTTAGAAAAAAGAAAATCAACAATTTTGGAAAACTATGTTATTGCACAATGAGAGCAGCAATAAGTCATGGAATTAAAGAATGGGTTTAATTAACAACAAGAATCAGCACATATTTAAGCAACTGCTTGGAGTGAAATTGGTTGGAGTGTGAGGCCTTGACTTAGTTGGTTTTCTGTTGGCTCACTCACTTCTCATTTCATTTCTGTTTGGGTGCCATTTAAGGAAAGAAATTAAGCAATTCAGAGGAATGATGAAGAAATTCAGGGAAATAAATCTTAAAAAAACAAGTCAATTAAAATTGATTCAAAAGAAGTTAATTAGCAGCAAAAACAGGTCACTAATTAAGAAAAGGGCTACAATGAAAACCTGCAGCCACTGCTGCCCTTCAGGACTGGAGTTTGAGAACTGTGATCTAGACCACTCTGGGTCACTTTTGGTGACTACAGGAGTCCTCAAGGGCTTCCACAACACTTGCAAAACAACACTGCTTAATTTTTAGCCACCTCCTATATATGTTGTTTTATCTCCTCTTTTGTGGTGTGTCACTTTTTCCTATCATTCCTCGCCACTGTTCTTTTTTACAAAGGAAACCATGTCATGTTTTAAGAAATTTCTAGATTTTCAACTAATAGGTTAAATTAATTTTACCTTTTAGTAAAAAGTTTGTTTATTTTGTGCTTTTCTGTGTGGTACTTTTTTTATTACTTTTATTTTCTACATTTGCACATGTCTGGCATGACAATGTATTTGACCGGTGGGATAAGGGTTCCTGTTATTGACAGTCTGCTTTTCTTTTTTTTTCTTATTAACTTTATTGATTTTATTGAAATCACACAACATTACATACAAATAGATCAATTTTACAAGAATAGAATTGAAAACAAATCAACCCCCACCCCTGAGAAAGAGAGCATGGGCAGCAGAATAAAACATAAACCTAGTCAAAATAAGTAAATAGATAAATTAATAAGTGAATATAGATGAATGGATAAGAAAAAGAAAGAACAGGGAGAGAATCTACTTCCTCAGTGCTTTAAAAGCTAATTCTAAAATGCTCTTGATTAGATCCTGCCAGGTTTTGAACAATTTCTGCACAGATCCTCTAAGTGAGAATTTGAATTAGATTTTTCCAATTTGAAATAGTATATAACATCACCACTGACTTAAAAGGGGAGAGTTAGGATTCTTCCAAGTAAGCAAGATAATTCTGTGTGCCAGTACTGTAGTAAAGGCAATTACACCCCTTGTTTGTCCTTCTCCACTTTAAGCCCATCTGGGAGTGCTTTTCTTACATACACGCTGGGAAGGAGCCCAACAAAGAAATACTTTAAACTTGTTTTTAAATGTCAAATAACAAAACACTTTGGTAAACACTCACAAAACTCACCTGTTCTTTACCTAAATCATTCATTATCTCGTTAATTTTTCAGTAAGATAAAATGTTTTAGGGAAACACACCACAAAATGTCTGCGGTGGGCTGGCGCCCTGCCCGGGGTTTGTTTCCTGCTTTGCGCCCTGTGTTGGCTGGGATTGGCTCTAGCAGACCCCCGTGACCCTGTAGTTAGGATATAGCAGGTTGGAAAATGGATGGATGGACACCACAAAATGTAACAATTCCAAATATAAATCCTCAGCACTGAGGTTGAATGGTCTGGGTTGGATAGTTGAGCATAAAACATGGAGATCTCCGTCACG
Source organism: Polypterus bichir lapradei (assembly GCA_026402145.1). Classification (NCBI taxonomy): domain Eukaryota; kingdom Metazoa; phylum Chordata; class Cladistia; order Polypteriformes; family Polypteridae; genus Polypterus; species Polypterus bichir. Next base: position 91,580,882 of record JANRMT010062856.1, read on the forward strand.
TTTGTACTCACAGTTCATTAAAGTACATTTGGTGTTGTTCTGTCAAATACTAGTAAACAAAATCACAGTTCATCACTTGTCACCAGTATTTTGTGACAGAGTAACTAAAGATTCAAATCTATTTGTACAATTAATCTGAACACTTTCTACCTTATTAATTTAGTTAAATCTATAAACTTTATTCTAAGCCTTTGTATTTTCCCTTTAGATTTTTAACATGGTTAAATTTATTCTTACTTTTGTTTGTTGTTACATTTAGTTTTTATGCATTTATTTTATCATCATATTTCTTGTTCACCAACACTCCTGTTGAAAACACAAGGCCATTCATTGATAAGGGCATGGTCTCAGAGGTCAAAACAAGTGACATCATCTCCTGTTGACTATTTAAGATGGCAGCATTTAATTCAAAGCATCCAAGTTTCTATGTAATCTCTATACAAAAATCTGTGTTAATTGCCTTGCGTTTTGCTTTCCTAGTGGTTGCTTTTGTTAGTTTTGACAAACGTTTACCACTTGCTTTCCTTTTCGACTTTAAACTTTGCCTCAAGTTTTTGTGTTGGTCCAAGTAAAAGTTCAGGTCTATAATTCTAATTAAAAAAAGGTTTTGGACCTGAGGAAAGAAACTGTATAAAAAAATACCTGGGTACAATATCACTATAATACAAAGTCAATAAAATCTGATAGGGTAGAATATTACTATTATTTCACCAACAATGAGGTAAAGAAAAGAGCTAAACAATAATAATATTAAGAATATTGCTTAGACTTAAACACTTCAGTTTTTTAATTTAAATGTTATGATGTATTTTGTTTTACTGTACACAGTATATACATATGTTTAATATTTTTCTTCTAATTAATTTCATTAGGTTTTCACTGGACAACTGTTCATTATATAATAGAATAGTAATACATTATGATAAGTGAAGAAATACAAATACAAAAAAATACAAAGCCACTCCTACATATTAAAACTTTACTTTTCTTTAAGAAACTGACCTCATCTACAAGGATAAGTCTAACCAACTGGACCAAGCAATTATCCCTCCATTTTCTTGTCATGCTGTCCCATTTTTCCTGAAAAAAAGCAACTAAAAATAAATGCCTCACAACAAAATAAAGTCCGGGATGAAAATGAACTTTAAGAAATAAATGTATATATGACAGATGTGTTTGCATTATTATAGCATACAGAAACTGGCCTTAAGATATAAAAACGTGATGCATTTCTTGAGCAGTATTAGAAGTGTCACTTACTGGTGTAGTCATGATAAGCTGTGCATCTTGAATCTCAAAGAAGTCATCCATTTCTGTATCTCCTGTCAGTTCTTTGCAATTCAACCCTAAAGGCCCAAATTTTTGTTTCCAGTCATCATAGCGCTGACTGCATAGGGCTTTAATTGGTGCCACTAAAAGAATGTTAGAGAAAACTGATTGATATAATTGATATTTCTTGAAAGACTGTTTAGGTTTTAGGAATTGATGTTGTATGATGTGCATAAAAGAATATCTGACATTTAATATAGCCATTACTATATATCATATTGAATCTAAAATAAAAAAAATGTGTGTGTATATTATATATATATGTATATCGTCTAGCTGCATCAGAAAATGTACCACGACGTCTGACACGCCTCCTTTTCACTGTTTTCTCACAGCTTGGATTGCTGCTGTCATAATGGGTTTGAGTCTACACACACACACACTATATTATATATATATATATATATATATATA
>JANRMT010062856.1:91596204-91633193 GCA_026402145.1 Polypterus bichir lapradei
AGTGAGTGAGTGAGTGAGTGAGTGAGTGAGTAAGGGCTTTGCCTTTTATTAGTATATATATATATATATATACACATACACACACACACACACACACACATACATATACATATATATATACACACACACACACACACATATGCATATGCATATGCATACTACAAATCTGCAGGCATTTCTCTTACAAAAATAAGATATAATGGTTTTATTATCAGATAGAAGTAACATATTTACTTACTGTAAACAACTTTTATATTACTCCAAGCAGCCGATTCCATTAGTAAGCGAATAACTGCTATTTCAAAAAGTACAGTTTTTCCAGAACCAGTTGGTGCACAAACAATAACATTTCTGTTGGTGTACAGAAGCTACAGAGATAAAGGATTTAAAATAATTCAATAATCAAAAAGGCCTTATTTTAAAACTTTCAAATAATGAAAGTTACAATGACAACAATACTTACATCATCCAAAGATTTAGACTGAATAGAATTGAAATATGGAAATTCCTTAAAAATATGTCTGAACTGAGTAGCTACGAAATATATAAATTAAGGCTAATAATGAATACCAATCTAAATATTTTTTCATACATACTAAATTAATAACTTAAACAAAAGTACAAAAAAAAAAAAAAAAATCAAGCATTATAAAAAACATACAACACACACACACACAGTATATACTATACAAATATAGACATGTACTGTAAATATATACACATACATAAAAAGGTGGTCCAAATTTTAACTTCTATAGTTGTAAACCAAAATACTGCACCTGAAAAGAGGTCTATCATTTGACATGATGCACTTATAGAAAGACCATGTGTTACTGTAAACCTCAAGAAGGGCAAAACATTGAAAAATAATGGAATAACAAAAACAATTAATGCAATCAATTAATAAGCAATATGAATGATAGGACTCCATTAGTAAACGTATGTTTTTAATAATAATAAAAAGGCAAGTTTACAGGATATATTACAGTCATGGGGAACTTCAACTACTCGAATATTAACCTGGCTAATCTTGCAAACAGTAGAGTACATGAGCAGTAGCTTAAACATATAAATCAGAGACTGTTTTTCAAAGCAGTATGTTGAAGCACCAAAACAAGGGGATGTCTGTCTAGACTTAGTATTTTGTAATAACCAGGGCAGACTTGAGGGTGTAGAGGTAAATGAATCGCTAGGGTCAAGTGATCATAATAAAATACAATTCTCAGTATTTTGGTAAATTGCCAATGCAAAGACTAAAGCTGTTTAACTTTGGTAGAGTTAAACAAATCTGGAACAATGACTAAAATGAGTTAAATAAAACAAGTCAACAATACAATCTCAGAAAAAGAAATTAAGTTCAAGGGAAAACAATATTTCCAGGAAATATTAGCAAAACAAAAAAGATACAAAAACTAAAACTAAATAAACTAAATACTGAAACTAAATAATGAAACATATTTACAACTTTACACATAGCACAAAGAATTTAAAAATTAGGGTGGGTTTCATTGCAGACTTCTAAAAATATCAAACTCAATGTTAAGATCAATCATTCATTTATGAGTGTTTCCATAACTAAATAAACTAATTAAATTCATTGTAGTCTACACCATACCCTACCCACTCATTAATTAGTAAGTGCAACTATGGCAAGATTTATATTGGAGATGATCTAATTTTTAAAATTAAATGCATTAAGGCATTTGTATAATGATAACACATAGACAAGTTGTTAAATAAATGTAAGGGTAAGGCAGGAGCCAAGATGAAAATATTGGGAGTGGGGCACCTTGTTTACTCAAAATAATAAGCTGACTCAAATTAACAAGCGCTCAAAAAAGCAGTAAAATAAACAAAATCAAAATATAGCCATATGTTGTAGCTTAAAGGCTGTAGAAAATGGTCAGGCTTCAGAGTCAGAGCTCCGTAGTAGGGTGGCTCATCTCCCAAATGAGATGTCTCCTTTTAGGTCTGCCCTGCTTTTATAGCTCATAGACCAGCAAAGGTGGGGTCAGTTGCCATCAATGGCATCTTCTCGATGCTGTGGTGACAAGAGAGACAATTATTGTACTCCCTGGTGTCCCAGGGTGGAAGTGCTTAACTTCAATGAGCCCAGAAGGTATCCCTCTGATGCACATGCATGACAACTGTTAATAATTTCTATTTTATGAGCTGATAATATAACAATGTTTATTAAATGTTTAGAAGAATCTCTGTACTAAGCTTGATCTACTTTAACTGAGACATGTCTGCAATTGGTAATAGAGGATAGAAAGCTGGAGAAAAGAAAAGGGATGGAAAAGCATTGACAGCTGGTATGTATGTGGAGTGAATAACACTGTTGCAATAAAGAAAATGTCCTCACAAGAATATCCACTGAATTTTATATTTGTGTCTCTGATCACCTGGAACCCAACATTTACAAATCATTTAAATTAAATCATTGGGCTTTAGTTAATATCCACTCATACTCCCTGCCTACTATTTACACCAGCTATAAAGGTTCTTCACATGAAATGCACTAGTGATTTTCAAACACTAAGAACTTTACTGGTCTGGAATCCCCACAATATCTTTTACTGTGGGATAATTCAGCATGGCATCAAAACAAAAAAAAATGTCAACCTTGTTAGTGGATGACAACTGGGTAATAGTGACATCTATAACTAATCCCCAGACATTGGCCAAAGAACAATACAACACAGCATATCGTCAACCCCCAGCATGGTGGAAGATAAGTTATATGCATAGCTAGAGTATATGGAAAATGTACTGAGACTGTCTTCATTAATAGCCAGCTAGAATCTGATTTCACCTGTAATAGCTGCATCTGCAATGCTGCACATGACTGCTATTAGTGCAGGTGTACCTCTGCCAGAGAGGGAGAAAGAAGTTGGAAGCATAGAATTTCTAGATATTAGGGCAGAAGGTGTATAGCAAGCTAATATAGATGCTTGGCAGGCCATCAACACTACCGTTTTTATATAAATATTTTGTTTTGTTTACTAATGTCTAATTAAAATTCTTTATTTGCATTTCATTATATTTGACTTATTCCCCTTACATTCGAGAAATAAACACAGTGCAATGTCCAGAGGAGTGTGGAAACTTTACCACATAATGAAAGTTATGCACTTTATTTAAAGATTGTGGAAAAATTACACAAAATGAAACACGTAAAACATTACACATTGCCACCAGGCTGCCGAGGTGGTCTCTGTGTGCCTGAAAAGAGCAAAGTTGTGCTATGATATCCAGGCTTATTCTCTTTACCATCTCATCCCACTTTTGTTTTCTTTCACTTTTATAAAAGGCTGCATGAATTAAAACTCAACATTCTTAGCATTATGATGCATTCAGAAAACTCACCCCTTATTTGAAGCTGCTAATGTGATTTAACAGTTAGAGTTAAATGGGCATACTTCTTACATCTGTTTATAATTCTTTCTGCAGTGTGGAATTAAGCGTAGATGATCATAAAGCATTACAACAGTAAATTCAGGTTAACACAAAATATTGGCTTTAAAAGACCCTGCAATATAAGAAACTGTCTAAATTTTGTAATATTTTTAAGCTGGATGAAGCAGGTTTTAGAAACATAGAAAGGTGATGACTGAAGGTTTCATACTTCCTACATTTTAGAAAAATGTATGTAAACTAAAATTCAAGGCTTTGAATTAACAGGTTTTAGTATTGATTTGCCATTCACAGAGTTACCATCCACTGAAAAAACTTGTTTTTGATGACTTTTACACAAATAATTATCAGTCATCCTCTATGTTACATTAATAAAGCAGTTAATTAATTATGTAATTGAAGGTATAGTTTTGGTTTAAGAGTTTAATAGTTCTGCTATGCCTATACAGTATGCATACTGTAAAACTAAATTTTTGAAATTAAAAAAAAAATAGATGTTTTATTGAAATTCAATTTAATCCCAAAGTAAATCCATCAAGCAAGTATCAGATTTCTTTTATTAAAATTAGGGAGATTTTTTTTTCTCCCTAAATAATAAAAACCATCATTTAAAAACTGCATTTTGTGTTTACTTGTGTTATATTTGACTAATGGTTAAATGTGTTTGATGATCAGAAACATTTTGTGTGACAAACATGCAAAAGAATAAGAAATCAGGAAGGGGGCAAATAGTTTTTCACACCACTGTAAATCTTCTTTACAATGTAAATTTACAGAATCAACAATTTAAACCCATTACTCATTTAATTCATTCATTCCTTCAGTGTTGTTGGGTCCCTGTGGCCTATGGTCACTGCATTAGAATAAAACTGAAGAAAGTACCAGTCAATCACACGGCACAGACATGCACACAATTTGTAATACAAGACCACTTTACAGCGCCAATTTACCTAGTCTTTGGAATGTGTGTGAATGACCAGACTACCAAGAATAACACCCATGCAAACATGAGAAAATATTAAAATTCTACAAAGACCATTAAAAAGTGTTCAAAAGTATTAGCAATTTTTATTACACAAATATTTCCTGTTTGCCCATGTTTCTTTTAAAATATTTTAGTTAAGCAGGACATTTACAGACATGGTTTAGATATCCATAATATTCGCTTTAATCATTAAAATAATGAAAATTAAGTAAAGGGCTGCGTTAGATTGTATCTATAAAAAACAAAATAATAAGCTATTCCCATAATAATAAAAAGATTAGAGATATAATGCTTTGGCTGTGTTACTTTTCCTCAGGTGTGACACTAGTCTTTTTTCTTTTTCTTCACCAGGACAATAACCGATAATTATGAATCCCTTTAAAATATGCAAATATGTGAAATCACTTTATTGGTTATATATACCTTTTGTTATTGAAGGATACGGATTTCAGAAACTGGCCTAAAACTTTGAGAGATTTTGTCAGTCAAATCTTAAAAAACAAAGTAAAAGAGTCATTTAACATTAGATTTTAGAAAATGTTTTCTTAAAAATGTATCCATGGACCTTTGAACTTTAAGGCTAAACAAAGCACCAGGGGAATCCTTAAATATAAGATTGAAAATGAAATATTTAACAAGAATCACAAAGTCACATAGCAAAGGGAAAAGTTGCATAATTCACAGGGAAAACGTCTGGTTGTGTAATTCAAACCAAGATGCTAAATTCATGAGGTGGCTGTGCTACATAGTGTATATCTTGCCACCCTATTCAACAAACAGACAACAATTAAAACTATGAAAAAATGTTTTGTTTGAGACTGTTCAGTGTGAAGAAAAAAATCATAGTTTTTTTTCCGCATAACACCTTCTAGAACCGAAAACACTTCCAATTAAAAACTGACAGAAAAGTAAAAGTTTCTATAATTACTCCTGATACATTTTGATATTTTTGCCTTCTTAACATTTCTAACTTTAACTTAGATAACTGATTAATAGCAATTGACAGACAAACCACATAATATCAACTAGCATATTCCAAGTTAATAGGTTTTATAAAACATGTACAGTATGTATGCAGACAAATATTAAATAAATTATAATATTGGTAAAAGCTAAACACAAAATTAGTTAACATAATACTTTATTGTGAATTAGAAATACTAAACCTTCAACATTGGATAAAAACTTTGCAAAAAAGGAAAACTAAGAACTGTAAGAGAAAAAAAGTAAAAAAAATGTCTAATTATATACTAATCCAATTATCAGTCCAAATGTCCCCTTTTCCAGGAAAGACTAAACTACTAGTAACCAGCAAAAATCTATATGTATATCCCTCAAGAAATGTTATTAAATAATTAATTCCTTGGTCTTCCAATGAATGTCAAATTGTGTGGGTCAGTAATGATGTTAGAAATGCTTAGGAATGTCATATTAAGTTTAAAAGCATAAAATAATTATAAAGGATTATTTATAACTAAATAACAGTGAAGCAGTTTGTATTTAAAGTTTCCTAACATATGTGGTAAACACCATTTCTTTTTAGCACATATTGTTTATCCAACAAAATTCAGATGGCAAAATATTAGTTGTGGGCAGTGCAGCAAATACTGTTTGAATAACATTATATCCTAAACAGCTAACATTGAGGCAGACAAGGCACATTTTATAAGGTATAAAAGCAGTAAAATATTGTACATAAACAAAAAATGTTCTAAGTTGTAAATTTAACTATATTACTTACTGTTTTATATATACTGTATTATTAACCTTTAACAGTCTCTCTCTTACATTATGAATTATTATTAAATATGCTTAAAAATAGCATTTAGCTATGCTTCCCATTGCACAAACACTCCAAATGTTATATAGCTTAAAATAAAGTTATAAAATAAATTAAATAATTTTATGATTACTTGTGCTCCTACAAATTTGCCCATGTACAACTACATTTCCTTACGTAAAATCTGAAACTATTTAATTTACAATTTGCCTTTTCTGTCATATGCTTTAAAAGTCTGTTTTTTAATTAGGATTTATGAACTGATTTCACATTAATGGTGCACTTAATGTAATGTTTCAGTCCTGTGGCTTAAGGTGGCAGATTTGTCTTCACTATCAGGATAAGAATAGGTGAACAAGGGGAAATTCAAAAAATTGCCTGCAACGTATGAAATAAACTGCAGCAGATAACTAGAAAAAGAGAATGCAAGCAACATAATAAATTCCTGAAGATTTTACTTTCTTGGAAGACAGATATCAAATTTAAGTATAAAGTTGGCAGGCCATTAAAAAAAACTTTCTCTGTCTGAAACAGAAAAATCAAATGTCAAAATAAATTCCCCATGAACAGTGATATTTTCTACAACTGCATTAACAAATGCATTCATTTTGCAGAACAAACATATATGTTGTACACTGTAGAATAAACATATATACTGTAATGTTTATATAAACCTTACCTTGTCCAGTACGTGTTTTCTGTGTCAAAGGATGAATATGTGCCGTTTTTGCAAACTTTCCATGCCTTTTACTTACAGATTCAGATGTATTGAAAAGTTCAAGTCCTGGGCCATACAAGGGGCTTTGACTTTTATCCACAGCTTTCACAAAACTGTTTGCTATCAAATTTGGAAATATGACATTTGAACTGGAACAAATGGGTGTGGCTGTTAAATGTAAAAAGGTAGTGTTGTAATCCTGAAATTCTGAGGTCAATCCTGCTTGTGAGGTTCTAAACAAACTGTAAGAAATAAGAAAAATAATCCACACATTTAACAAAACAATGCTATAACAAAACACTTATTTTTTGAATATTTTATTAGAATGGTTTGTAGTAGCTCTACAATTATCAAAGGTCTTGTCTGAAATTAAGTACTTTTTTGTTTTGCTATAATGTAAATATTAAACTCTCTCTCAAGATTAATGACGTCAATCAAATCAAAATTTGAATGTGGACAACTGTATATTATTGTATACATTTTTGATCTCAACAAAACTCAATTTTATTCATTACTACTGTTCATAATAAATATGAAAATGTGATGTTTGCAGTTCTGAATTTAGTGTATTTACACAGGTTCTGTAAATAACTGATTTTCTGATTCAAGTGTGCAGTAAAGACTTCACAGAATCCATGACATATTTTAATATTAGTGTACCTTGAATCAACATTTTCAGAAATTCTTGTTTACACAAAACCACAGAGAGCACTGCATTAAATGCATTAATGTGTGACTAAATTTATTTCAATTACATATTTATCCCCAACATATCTTTGGAAAACACAAGTGCAATATAACTATTTTTAAATAGCAAAAAGTTTTTTAATCTTAAATTTCATTAATGTTCCATGTTTACACTAGTATGTGTGACTTAATAAATATCATTATGATTATGAACATAATATATCATTTTAGACACAATTTTAAATAAGCATTTAGGCAGTTAATAAATAGATCATTCATATGTATTAGCTGAAATAAACCTGTAGTATTTTGTTGTCATCAGAAGATGGCAGCCTCTGATAATATTAATTTTACTGCACAGCATTAAATCAACAAAATATTAATTCAGGATAAAACATTTGTATCACAATGAGACTTGGACAGCCTGCACTGCTGTGCTTATTTAATATTTTTCTTGGCTTTATTAATTTACAATGTGGCATATTACCAAAAGATGCTAGATCCACAAAAATATCTGCTTAATTTTTGTATAAAATTATAAATATTGCTATAATCTTTCTACTTAGCATTTTTGAATAATTCAGAAAGGAATTGTTTATGGAATACAGTATATAACACAATGCTTTTAAAAAAAAAAAAAAAAAAAAAAAAAACCAAACAATACCCAAAATGTATAACATCTGTGTCTTGTAACTAAACTGCCCACTGGTTTACCTTAAGAGACTGAAGGCATGTCAGGCCGATTAGCGATACTATACTGGCCAAACAAATCTGTGTGTATGCGCCAGGGATGAACCAAAGTCTAGCTCAAGGATAACTTATCTGTTTTAGCTGGCTACAAACTCAATCAGGAAAAAGTAGGTGGAAAAAAAATGTAGGTAAAGGGGTATGGGATGAACAACAAAATCTGTATATGTGTTCTATAACCATAATGGAGAAGTGAAGATCATAAAAGTAAACCTTGGAACAGATGTGTTAAAAGAAATGGGAGTCCTTTTGGTACATAGTATCAATGATACACAGGAGCGAAGGTCTAGAGAAAGAAATTGGGCAGGGAATAAGAACAAGATATAAAAGTTGGATAAACTGTAGTGGTATACCATTGTGATATGCTGACACAAATATAATAAGATGGTGTGAGGCCTAATAAAAGATTTCAAAGAAAGGCTTCAGCCAGCAAAAATCCAAAATGGGGCCCTGGCTTTAAAAGTTCAGCATAGATCTTAAATATCAAATGATATCTTTCAAGGAAGAGGATGACCATAATGCTCTGGCTTGACATATACAGGCAAAACACAAGTTTCTATAAATAAAAAAATATATATTTATATAAACAAAGAAGAATCACAAAAAAAAGGCAAACAGGTAAAAGGGCAGAGGGTATGTCTAAAAAGGCAATCCAAGGCAACCAAGTCTAATATTAAATACAATAATCAAAATCCAGAAACCAATATCAAAATATCAGAAAATTTCAAAGAACAATACTCACAAAAAGCACTCCATGGCGATCAATGAACCACTGCTGAGACAATCTCACAAAACACTAAGACTGGAAATACACTTAAATAAATAATACATAATTACTAAACAATAAAACATAGCAACATTAACAGAAAATACATAAATACAATAAAATTACTTAAACAAAAGAGAAAATGTACACAAGCCAGGGAATAAGCCTCAGCTGTAACACAACAAATATTTTGCAACAAAAGGATAGTTTGCAATGTTCAGGGTAGGGGGCAAGCACTGGTTCAGCGCTTTGCCATTCCCACCACATTATGAAACAGCTTGAGATCCCAGTTGACAACCCCCCAGGCAGGCGTTATGTGGGTGTCCCTTTGGCCTGGTCCAGCTACTCGGGTCCTCAACAATGAGGATCCAGGAAGCCGAATCACCCTCAGAGAATCGCACCACATGGCTGTGGTGCCATAACTGACGCTCCCTCACAATGCAAGTAACATACCACATACCACATTCAGGACTCCGTGAGCAACTGTTTGTTCAACACAAAGTCAAACCAGTGATACCCAAGGAATCTCCGAAGAGACACAGTACTGAAGGAGTCCAGTCTTTGTCTTAGGTCACTGCAAAACAGGAAGCACCAGGACTCTAAAGACTTACACCATCGCCCTTTTGCAGATATCTGGAGCGCCACACACCCCTTTCCAACAACCACATAACCCCACATGCTCTTCCAATCCGTCTACTGACTTTATTGTAAGAGCCACCAGAGACATGAATGTAGCTGCTTGGGTAAGTAAACCTCTTAAGGAGGTCAACATTCTCTGTGCAGAGAGACATACTGCTGATGGTCATTAAAGGCCGGAGTTGCCATAATGCCATGTGCTGTGACTCTTCTCATTGATATCCAGGGTGCCCTGCAAGATGTATCACCTCCTTCTAGGAACATACTGGACTACTTTTTGCTCTCCGTGGGAGCAGTGCTGCTTGCATTAAGAAGGGGATGGAGGAAAGCCTTCAGGAGCCTCATCCCAAGAAGAGTCGAAAACACCAGACAGCTAATGTGGTCAGGCCTATTGGGGATCAGAACTGGTGTGGTGGTGTGGTGCTGAGGTGTACAGTACAATCAGAAAGAAGGCAGAACGAATGTAAGCTCAAGAGATTCAAAAGCTATGATAGACATGAACAAAATGGATAAACCACAAAACAGGCACATTAGGGAGAGCTTAAAAGTGAAAGGGATATGATGGAAGACTTCAGTGGGCTGTACATTTTACAGGGACAAGAGAAAAACAGTGGGATAAGGAGCATATCAGAAACAAAGTTTTACATAAGAAAAAAAGGAGAGAGAAACCAAACAACAGATGTAAAAGAGAGACACACTAAAAACTGGGTGCAATATGGAGATGGCCAGAAATAGAAGGTAATGGAAAAGAAAGATACACCCTAGATATGAGAAACGCTAGTGGAAAAGAATGTTATGACAGTATAAAGAAATTCAGACAGGTAAATGTTTTTAAAGGATGGGAAAATAACAGACACACTCCCACTGCAGTGACTCCAGATAAGAAAAAAAAACAGGCAAAATATTTTGAAGGACTGGGAAACAGGCAAAGCAGAAATCAATATGAAAAAATGTGCTGAGGTAAAAACTGATTGCCACAAGAACCAAAGTAACTAAACCCCATGCATAGCCCAAAGACAAATTTCAGAACACATGCAAAGTTACCTTCAGTATGTTACAAGTTTATATGGTCAATCTGCTGACGAGAACTGGCATGACTTTTATGAACTGTACCTTACCAGCCCACCATTGTATCTTAGCAACTGCAACACAAAATGGTGGTTATCATAAAATTCCAAAATGGTGCTGCAGCATAAATGCAAAATAATGAAGAATAAAAATAGCTGCTCTACAAAAACTATTAGAGGAAACTGAAAATATTCGATAAAGTAAATATGCGACTTTGAAGACAACTGCTTTGAATTGATCTAACAACAGATTTTGGTTTAATGCTTTTCTTCTGATGTTAGTCTTCTGGTATTTTTGACCTCAGACTACTTTAAGACAAATTTTTTTCTACACGTTTTTGCCATCTATTTGCTAATTTAAGTACCATCTCTTTTCCAAGAAACAACTTTTGTGAATCTTCTACCTTTCTGAGAGATCATAACACATACTGTAACTACTGGAAAAGACTCCACTTATGTCACTAGTTATTTTCCTTCTGGTAAATGATTCTTCACTTTATCCTACTGCATCACACAGACGTTTATTGTTACCAGCTCGTGAAACAGCAAACAGGGTTATCTTTAACACTAGAATTACCAAAGCCTATGAAAAAAAATCGTAAATCCGGCCCACTTTAAATCCCTTCGCACTTCTCCGTTGGTGTCTTTTGTCCTGTAAATGTGCCAATAAAGACAAGCAGCAAGCAGCCTGCTTTTCCATCCTCCCACCGCCGCAGAACAGCCACAAAGTTCTCTCAGCTCATGCTTTGATTACTTGGGAGTGAAGTGGCAGAGTTTTAGAGTGGAAATAATAGATCTTATTTGGGACACAAGCATTTCTACAATGATATGTGTAAACACATTGTTAAAACTTAAACGTTTTTCATAGTTTAGTAATAAATCACAAAAGTTTTTTTATAGGCTTTGGTAATTCTAGTGTTAAGGGATGGGTCAATTCACGGATGGTTTCTAAATCAGTAAACATAGGTCTTAAAACTTTTCGGAGAATATGATTTTGGAGAGCTCATTTGCTAGATTTTGAAGCTTTAGTGCCTCCTCTATGCTAATTGAAAATGCAGCCATTTATTTGGATTGACAGGTTTTTATGATTCATATGTTTAAAAAAAACAATAAATGTACACATTTAAAAGCATTAAAATACAAAAAACTACTCTCTAGCTAGCTTTATTAATAAACGATATTAAAATAACTAAAATAATTTTATTGTAAATACAAGAAAAAAATGCTAAATCATCATGTGGAATTATGATTAACTTATATATTTTTAGGACACTGTTGGTGCTTCATCCCTGCCTTTTATTTATTTGTTTATTGTTTTTGCCATTGCTTTAAATTCATTCTTGTAAATTATTTTATAGTCTTTGTTTTTTCACATTAATTAATTTTATAAGTGTTTTATTACTTAGTTGTTTTCAATACATTTTTTTTATTGTTTAATTATTTATGAAGGTATGCTATCATTACGGTAGCCACTTGAACTCCCATTTAATGCTTCCTTAAACTTGGGTCTAACCACGGAGCTCTTTTCTCTTTTTTTTGTCCCCAGAACTGAGTTGGTCTCTCTTCCTTAATAGGACTGGTTTTTATTTCTTTGTTTCACTTTAAGAGAATTATAGTTTCTTGGGGTTTACAATTTTCTCTCTCTCTCTGAGGGTCCACCCTTGGGGATACAAGGGCCAAGTATTTTGGTTCTTGTTTTTATTTAGGAATTTAAAGGTATCACTGCTTACTTTAGATTTTAAACTTCATTTTGTCTTTAATAATTTAATTGATAAGATATTTGGTGTGGCCATTACTCTTGTTTATATGTTCAAGGTTTTTTCATTTTCGTAATTCCTTTTGTATACTGCCTTAAGATATTATCTTAAGATCTTAAGATATTATTACTTTTTTTCTTAAGTAAAATTATTTCATCCTGCTTTTCTGGAATAGTATCACAATTTCTCTTTTTGTGAGCTCTGTAACAATCATAGCATAAATTAATAAAAGCATGCTATAGCTTAAAGAAAAACATATAATAAAGATAATAGATACTAACCCATCCTGAAAAGAAGGTTGCTTAAAAAGTAAGTTATCCAATTGCACTCTATGGTCTTCAGAATTTAACATCATTCAATGAGTTCTTTTTCATAATCTATTAGGAACAAGAATAAGAGTAAATATACTACAGAAAATGAACAGTGAATCCTTCTTCATCTTAATTTAAAACTAAACTCTGATATACTGTATACATACAGTAGGTGGGGTGGTGGCTCAGAGGCTAAGAATCTGTCCTGGTATCTGGAAGGTTGCCAGTTTGCAAGAAGGGATCTTACTCCCTGTAATTGCTCCAGTGGCATTGTACAATGGCTGACCCTGCACTCTGACCCCAAGGGGTATGCAAAAAATAAAATCCTACTTGAAAAATATGCATAAGGCAAATATATAACAAAAAAAGTATATGTATAATACATATTATTAATTGTACATCATGATCAGATAGCTGAAACAATCAAAAATGCAATCTACATACATTGTGAACAATGCATGATCCATGACTCTGGCGCCGCTGCAAGTGGCAGCCTTTCCAGCAGCTCCGTGTATGACTATCTTTCTACCCTTTTCTCTATTTCACTGACCACTCCTACCACTTTCTTTTATGTGGACTCGTTCCCTGGACACTTTACTATTTTTTACATGTGAATTTCCCTTTGGGATTAATAAAGTATATATCCATCTAACAAATACTTTACAGCCAGCACAGATACAACAAAATATTACTTTTAA
Source organism: Polypterus bichir lapradei (assembly GCA_026402145.1). NCBI lineage: Eukaryota > Metazoa > Chordata > Cladistia > Polypteriformes > Polypteridae > Polypterus > Polypterus bichir. The sequence continues at coordinate 91,609,774 of JANRMT010062856.1, forward strand.
GATATTACATCTCTCTATTATAAAAGAAAATCTTGGGACAAGACGCGATTTTCTCAGAAAGACACTTTGACGTCTCGCAAGGACTTTTAACATGAGATTCTTTAAGTCACGCTCTACTTACAGACAATTTTAAATACAATCATGGACATCTAAACTCTCAGTCGTATAAAGCCTTTTATCATAGACATGTCCTATGCTCTCAGCTCTTATAAATACTTTCTAGATGACACGACAACGACTAAGCAAAGGAGAAAGAGAAGCGCATGCAGAAAATGCAACAACACAGCAGAAAGCCAGCAGCTGATTCTTCCAAAGAGGAGGTTTTAAAAAAAAAAAAAAAAAAAAAAAAAATTTGTAACCCAATGTATCACCGTTTAAGAGGGGGTTTTGGAGGAGCGAGCGTGTCTTCTTGAGTTGCGTTCAGCACTCCTCTTCACAACACGAGCGGAAGAGATGCAAAGTTGCTGTCAAGTAGAGGTAGCCGGGAGAGAGGTGGGCAAATGAAGCAAGCGGGGGCAACGCCCCCTAGTTATTATTATAAAAATCACCATTATTATATAACAAGTGTCTTACAAAACTATGTAAAGGAAGTCATAAGACACTTTTTTTACATCTCTCTATTATAAAAATATATCCGGGGAGAGAAAAACGGGAGACGAGACATGATCTTCACATTAAGATCGCGGAAGACAGTTAAAAGACCCGCAAGACTAAACAGATTGGCCACGGAGTGTCTCGCAGCGACCTTAAACATGAGACTTTGTGCCAAGAGATTGCACGTAGATATCGCTGCAGACCAATTCTTGCAAGACACGCCCTACTTACAACCAATATCAAATAAACCATGGGCAGAAAAACAGTCAGTCGTGTAAAGGCTGCACACACAGATCCAGGGCTCTCAGCACATAAAGCGTAAGGAAAATACGTTATAAATTAAACGTTGACGAATAAGCGAAGAAGAAAGCAGCGTGGAGAAAAGAGACTCAAAAGCGTTGGAGAGAAAAAACAGCAAAAAAGAAAAAGAATAATCTAGGTGCAAATTCAGAAGGAAAGCAATCATCAGCCTGGAACAAGTGGAATTGAAAAAAAGCACATCCAATCGGGCTCAGAATTAAAAGACAGAGATTAAAGGACAAAGTAGAACTTCATAAAGATGTTCACAAACATTGGCGCTATACACATGCTGAGCAGGTTAGAGATTATGAAAGCAGTGGAATTCGAAAGGCTCAAAAAAAAAAAAAAGCGCAATACACATGTGGAGAAAGTTAAAGAATATGAAAGTAGGAAAATTAGAAAGTATAAAAAAAAGAAAGTAAAGAATGCAATAGCGCAAACAAACAGAAATTATTACTTGAAAAAGGGAAAATAATCACCATGGACCAGGTGTCATTGAAAAAAAAAAAAAAGCAGGACAAAGCAAGGTCAGAAATAAAAGGCAGAGTAGAAAACAAAGTAAAACATCATAAAGAGGTTAAAAAACAAGGGGGCCAAACACATGTAGAGCAGGTTAGAGATAATGAAAACAGTGGAATTCAAAAGACTAAAAAAAAATGTAAGCGCGAAATACATGCAGAGCAAGATACAGAATATGAAAGCAGAAAAAAACGAAAGTGTCAAAACAAAGAAAGTAAACATCGCATAAGTGCAAAAAGAGAAATAACAAAAAGGCAAATAGAGATCGACATATGAACATAGGTGATAAGTCAGAAGTATGTAAATATATTAAGGCTTTGAAGTTTAAGTCAGAGAATTTCAAAAACATGGTTTACCTCACATGCAACTGCTTATGATGTGGATCCTTTTGTCTGTGCTGAAATTCCAAACAGAGAAAACTATCCTGAATTATGGTACAAAGCCATTAAACACATGTCTCACTTACCTCATTTAAAAGATTCAGCATATTGGGACTCGAAAGATTCCAAATATTGTTTTTACAGAAGTTCTGACATAAAAGTGAAACTAATGAAATAGCAACAATTCAAAGAAAAAAAAAAACTCGTAAAAGTGTGTATCCGGAAAACCAAACACGGGGGTTGACAAGCGGAGCGAGCAGGGGGCAAAGCCCCCTAGTATAGAATAAAATAGTAAAATGTAAGCAGATGCATTAGATGGTTGGAGAAGGAGAAACGTGAAAATATCTTTGTCTTTAAAATCCTATAATTTGTGTGACTTAGAGGAAAAGTGATAATTTTTTTGAGCAAATAACTATAAAATCTGCAAAAAAAACAAGAAAAACCAGCATAAGCGATTCACTGTGACCAACTTGCGAACCAACATCTGCAACCCTTTACCCACTGGCAGCATGTGGTTGAGAAACACTGCCTTACATGGACCTGGTGCTTAGACGGCAAGACTCAAAGGTCAGTTTGTGCTACTCTGTATTGGTGTTAAAGTATGCCTGCCGATAATGCACCAGACCCTTAATTACAAAGAACTGTACACTATGTGACCAACATACTGCCAATCTGAGATACGGCCAAATGGTGGAGTACTACAGTAAAGGTGCAGTACTGTAAATGTAAATATGTCATGGTTTAGCCAGGGTTCTCTTCCTGATTCAAGCACATTTTATTTAACATTTTTGTTGTTTTTCAAAAATTATTTTACATATTTTTCTTAACTCTGTTTTTGGTTTTGTGCAGCTTTTATGCTATTTGTTTATTATTTTGGTATTTATTACTTTTCAATGTTGTATTTTGTTAAGTGTTGTTGTATTACATGTATTAGTTTTTGTTTTTTTGTTTTTTCTTTGCCCTGTCTCTTTAATATGGAGAGTAAAGAGGTGGGAGCACCTAATTATGAAGCAGTATTTTAGTCGAAGCTGCTGATGGATTATCAACTTTAGCATTGTGTTTATTTAGTTTGGATTGCTGTTTTTGTGATCTGCACTTTGTCATTGGACTTAAACATTGTCATTCAATGGTTTTTGATACCTGCTTTTGTTTTCAGGGACTGTACTGGATTGTTTGAGCTATGCTCTTTTTCATGCCTGATCTTATTAATTCCTTTTCAATTGTTAATAAATAGTTTTTTCATTTTTTTTTTTTGTTTTGTCCTTAGACCAGAGGTGTTTACAGTTGTCATTTCTTCATTTCTGTAAACAGTTAGCATTTTTAAATTTTAAATGTATTTCCCCATTTTTGGGCTTATGCAGGCCACAAGCCTGCATTTGAGTTTAGTGTTAGGCAGTACAGAGACCTATCCAGACTGCCCAAACCTGTTCAAAAGGCAGATCAGGCTTGTTTCTGGCTTAATGAGGGCTGCACACATTTTTTAGCTTCAGAGTGGCAAGATTTACAAAAATATTAGACTTGGATGAAGACATGAGAATATTCACTGGTAAAAATTGAAATGATGCAGGAAATAGGAAAGGGGCAAACATCATCTTGATACTGTACAACTTTAGTCCTTTAAAGCAAAACTCAACAAAAATCTATCAAAATATATTACATTTTTACCTATGTCTTTCCAAGTGAACTTTTGATACAAATTCCATCCAGGTTTGTTCCTGACTTCAACTACATTAAGAAGGCATGTGTAAATTACTTGATACAGTTGTAAATAAATTAACAAATAATAACAGTAGTTTTCACCAATTAATAAAATCTTTTCCTAAGCAAGCATCTATTGCTTCATGCATTTTTAAAGCTTGTTTTGCATTGTAAAATACTTGTGTAGATTAGTTCTGTTCCTGACCAGATATAGATTAACATTTTTTTTTCTATATATGTACTGAAAGTTTTCACAGGACTTGTAACTTTACTTTGTTCCCATTTATCATGTTTTAAAAATATAGCAGCTCACTTTATGAATTAAAGTTTTTCCCCTGCTCATTATAGTTACAATTGTTCTACATCTTTGCAGATGTGAAATAAAAAAAAATGTACTTTCAAACCGGCTTAACCTTTTTCAGGACCATGGGGAATTAAGCAAACATATAGGGAAATACGCAAGAACAATTAAATACGTAACATTTAGCTACTTTTGTAATTTTGTGTGTACCACCACAAAACCCACAAAATACAATGTACCCTTTAAGATAATCAAGAGCTACCTAACAATAAAATAATTGAGTCATAGGATAAAAAACCAATGCCCCGGTGCAAACTTTCTGCCAATGATACTGTGTTGTGTAGCACCAGAAAAGATTAAGTGGAGAGGAAGTTGGAAGAATGGAGAAAGGCTTTGGAAAGTAAATTGATATATAAATTGAGAAAGACTCAATATAAAAGGTTTAATGATGATTGTGATTCAGAAGTTAGCCTGCAGGGACAGCTATTGAAAAGAGTGGATAAATTTAAATATATAGGATCAGTGGTAGTCCAATATGGAAAATTAGAGATAACCCATAGAGTGCGGTGTGGTTGGAACAATTAGAAGATGATATCAGGAGTATTGTGGGATCGAAGAATTAATAGGGAAGGTTAAAGGGAAGGTTTTAATGATGGTGTTAAGAGCAGCAATTGTGTGTGGAGCTGAGACATGGGCAGTAAAGGGGGCACAAGAGAAGTCACATGTTGCAGAAATGAGAATGTTGAGATGGATGTATGGAGTTACAAAAAAGGTCAGAATAAGAAATGAGACAATCAAAGGTACAACAAAAGTTGGAGAGATATTTATCAAAGTACAGGTAAGTAGGTTGAAGTGGTATTGACATAGGATGAGGAGAGACAATGAATACATGGGCAAAAGGGAATGGATGTACAGGAGAAGAGAAAGTGTCAGGAGCCATAGTTACCACTTTTAATACAAAAAAATAAGGGACGCATACTGCAGCGGGGGCCACGACCACAAATACGGGACGATTCCGTATTTTAAAGGACGGGTGGCAACCCTAGCCATAGTGGAGGTGGATGGATAGAGTAAAAGATTTGAAGGAAAAGGGTCTTAATGGGGACAAGGTGCAAGACCGAGCTGTATGGAGAAGGTTGATCATGCACATCGACCCCACATAGAAGTGGGAAGAAATAAGGAAAATGAGCTACCTAAATAATCATATTAAACATTTGCAGTCCTTATTTATTCATTTTCTGAAACTTTCTTACTTTTGGCTAACATCCATGCGTCATTATTTTATACCCGTTTACTCCAGGTCAGCACAGCAGTAGAGTTTGGAACCCAGCAGCATCAGAATTGCGGCTAATCAGCTCTGTACAGGACATCAGTCAATCAGGTGATATTTATTTACAATGTGCAAAAATGCACTTTCCTTAAATCCAGTTGTAATAAACAAAACTGCCATTTGTTAAAAAAAAAAAAACATCTTATTGCTTCAAAGTTATTTATCATAGGTAATATGTTATGCATTTCAAAAATAAGCTCTTTTATTTGTAAATAAACTAACTTTTAGATAATTCACTAAAACTACTGCTTGCATTTTAATCCCTCGCTTTCAATCTTCTCTTTTTGTTGATAAATACTGCGCGGTACACCAAGAATAGAATAAGAAGGACTCAAGTTCTGTACACAAAAAAAAATTAAAAAAAATAAAACTTCATACAATAACAATGTAAACGTAATTGCAGTCAGTGTTATTCGCTCAAAAACATATACCGTGAAACGTTTTGGTGCTAAAAATCACGAACATGTGACAAAGGCCATAACTCCGTGACCCCAAATGACTTTCTATGCCACCAATATGATTAAATAAAACATACCAACAATAATAAAATATTTATTTTTTATAAAAAAAAAAAATATGGCAAACGTTCGCTGCTGAACGACAAAACAGTATGAAAGCCCCTGCAGCCACTCACCACTAACGTCAATATTTCACTAAGATGGCGTCGTGTACTTGCAAGTCAGTCATTCAGGCGCCTGCCCTCCAGTCATGCGCAGAAGAGCCCTCCGAATCTTAATCTAATAGTGAAAGCTCCATTCAGCCAATGACTGCTGCTTTTGTTGGTGCCGTGTATCCATGATAAAATAAAACATGTCCGTTTCAGCTGTTTGGTAGAGAGGCGAATCACTTTCCTCTGAAAGAAAGATGATGGTTAACTGGGTACCCTGTATGTTGACAATATATATACATTTATCTGATACAATTAAAATTTAACATTGTGGGTCTCGCTCTGGATATCAATACAATGAAGTGTGGTTTGCGATGGAGTTGCTTCGTATTTTTTATAATACTGTGGTGTCGGTGTGTTCAGAAAACGTTGATTTATTTGAACAACTTTAAACCTTTTAATCCACATTTGTTAAAAATGTTAAAGATTAAGGTATAAACAAATTCGCTGTTTTCTTTCATTAGCAATGTACGGAAGCCTATTAAGGCCACGGAGAAGAAACAAATACATAGTGAAGAAAAAAAGTTGTGTCGAGAGTAAAGTGGACATGTCGACTTTATTCTCGACATTTCCACTTTATTCTCATCGTTTATGTCGAGATTATAGTTGACATTTCCACTTTAAACCCTTTTTTCTCTCTCTAGGTTAACTTTGCAATTTCGTAATCATAATTTTAAAATCAATGTTTAATTTACTAGATTTTCTCAAACCCCGTCATAACTAATGTAGCACATTAAATGGTTTGTGCCCCAACCTAGTTGTTAATCGCTACGTGCTTCTTAAACTGACTTCCTCTTGCAGTTAGAGGAGGCGCAGACAGCGTTTGCCACACGGAATACAATCACTTTATGCTACTCCTGTTCCTTGGCATTTAGAATGCCAAGATAAATACTTGATATTTTCATGATGGAATCCATTAAAGCATGTATTAAACATGTGCAAGGGGGCACGTTGGTGTGACAGTAGTGCTGTTTCCTCGCAGTAAGGGGTCCTCTGGTGTAGGTTCAGTGTAGAGAACCTTTATGGCAGGTGTGATGAGGCTCCAAAAAGGTGGATGTATGAATGGGTATCGCACTGGTTTAACTGAAATATTGTGTAAATGTTGGGTTTGTGAACTTGTGGTCGGAGACACGATCACAGAATTCAATGGATGTTCTTCTGAGCGGGCTTTCTTTATTGCATGCGTGCTGACGTTCCAAACCCCCAATTCCTATCCTTCCTTTTTCTTTCTCCACATAACTAATAACCACACGATAAACGTCTTTGTGAAAGTAAAACTAGCTATAAATATAGGACTTTGAGTGTTCAGAACTTTAAAAAATCTTCGTTATATATGTTTAATTATGCCATCCATTCAGAGCTGCGCCCATCCCAGCAAGCATCGTGCACGAGACAGGAACAACTCCTGAATGGGGCGCCAGCACATCGCAGGGTAAATACGAGCACACACATACACTAGTCAAAATTTAGCATAACAAAACCCCACAGCCTACATGACAGAAAGGAAACTGAAGCACGCCGAGTAAACCTACCAGAAAAACATGTAAACTCAAGGCAGGAAACACCCGGGACCCCCTTGCTGTGAAGCAGCAGGGCAACCTCTACGCCACCGTGCCTCCACATCATTAATACATGCTTTAATGCATTTTATGGTGAAAATGATATCAGGTATTTTTCTAAGCATTCTAAATGTCCAGAGAGCAGGAATATCAAGAAATTAATGTATTCTGTGTGGCGATCGCTGCCTGTGCCTCTTCTCAATGCAAGAGAAAGTCGGTTTAAGAAGCATGTACCAAGTAACGTGGGTCGGGGAACACTTAACACAAAGCATTTAATGTGCTACATTACTTATGACGGGGTTTGAGAAAATCTAATAAATTAAACATTGATTTTAAGATTAAGTTTACGACGTTCGACTTTAATGACAAAATAAACTACAAAAATAAAGTCAACATATCGACTTTAATCCTGACAAGTGGAAATGTCGAAAATAAAGTCAACATGTCGACTTTAATCTCAACATAACCATAAATTATTGATAGCGTGCTTGATGGCAAAGGCTTGTGTCTTCAAGGTAGCATGCCTCTTTGCTTGGTCCAGTGATTTCTACCTCAAATGTATAATAAAGTGTTCCTACACCACCCTTTCATCCCTCATTATAAGCAAACATGACAAGAGGGACTAGCTGATGCCAATTCTTCTATTTTGATGAGTCACTGTAATATCTAGTTTAAAGTTTGGTTGAACTATGGATTTTATGGACTTTTTAAAATTCTTATTCTAAGTAATTTGGCTATGTTTTGGATGAAAATAGGCCCCCGATCAGTAAAAAGTTCTTTGGGGACTCCCACTTGTTCAAACATCCCCCAATAGTTCACAGGCAATTCTCTTTGAATTTGCTACCCCAAGCAAAATGGCTATAGGATATCAAGTAGAACAGTTTATGATTATTAGGATGTAGTAGTGGCCATGAGACAATTGTTCCAACAGGCTAGCAATATCCATAGCAATGTGTTTGAAAGGAATGTGAATCAGTGGGAAGAGAATCAAAAGCACTTTTATTTTCCATGGAATTTAATTCATGTGGCACTTGGAACAAGAGGGCATAAAATTATGTTACTTCCTCACTGATCCCTGGCCAGCAGAAGCATTGTTTTATTGTTGCCCACATTTTTTTTCTACACCAAGTTGCCTACCAATAATGTTTATAAATTTTTAATCCTCAGTGATATAGGCCAAGGGCTAATATTTGTTAACATACTTTTCTCTGGTGAAAAGTTACTTGGTATATTAAATTGTCCAGAAATATAAAATGGGTGTCCTTTTGAATGAGTCAATGGTGGTTTTTATGTTTACTGAAATCACTGTATTTCTGGTATGCCTAAAGGAGTCGTTATTCCACACAATTTAAAAAAATAATTTTCAATGCTCTGTGAGAAAATTACCAAGCCTTTTTGGTTTTCATATGAAGCGTGGCCAACATCTGTTCATTTAAGCAGGTATAGGGGAGGGGATTGTTAAAATGGGTGGAGGCCAATCATACTGTACTCATAAGTGTACTCACAGCTCGCTTAGAAACACGACAACCTGATGTGAGGAGTTGGTCCTTTTATGCCATTCCATTTTGTCAGCTACCACAGATGAATGACATTCTTATGCAGCTTGAGAAGGGTAATGCTACCCCTGTTTATTTAAGGCCAGTCCCAACCTATATTTGCCTTATTTATTTTCTATGATAAAATTTTACACATATGGTATGTTATCTGAGATTATGTTAATTTAATTTTATGATTTCATGTAGACCACATGATTGTTTGCAATGCCCTATTGTGAACTGAAAGAATAGAATTGAAAAAGGGTGTACTTAATTTTTTGTTTTTCAAAATTTACCCAGCTCTGCATATTGAGCTCAGAATGTGTGCTCCGGAGGAGTTAATACATTTTGCAAGGCCGGGAGATGTTAACAAAGTTTTTTTATCGTATCAGAAAGAGGAGTTTGAAATTGTTTTCAAAATTAACTGGAAATTAATTTAGCAGTTTAAGAATTGGAGTCATATGACCATATTTTTCAGATCTATCTATGATTCTGGCTGCCATGTTTTGATATACTATATTTGTAGAGTAGTAAGTGAATAATTTAAACAGTCTGACAATAGTGTCTTACAATTAAAAATTTTGCTTGATACATATAAATGAAATAGCAGTGTATGATCCCACATGTGTATAAACCACCTTCAAATATTGCAAATCTAGAAAAAGCAGATTTTAAAATGTGTGACAGTTAAAAGTTAAATCAGCGTCAAAGATAACACCTAAATATGCTGAATGACTTGAACTAAAGTTAAGCCCATTGCATTCAGGCATTAGGAGATATCAAAAGCCTAACCATTGGTGGGATTGCCACCCAGTAAAATAACTTCCGTGTTTCTTTTTTTTCTGAATTTAAACACTATGACTTTTCATTCAAGCTGTTTCAACTTACTACAGCAGTACAATTGTGTGTTACTTTTATAAATTGATTTGTTTTGATTATAATTGCACTTACAGCGATCAAAAATTATTGTCTTCAGCACACAATAGAATTTGCAAAATGTTGAACTAAATTGTCCCTAGTGTGTTCTTGGTGTGTGTGTGTGTGTGTCCTGCGGTGGGCTGGTGCCCTGCCCAGCTTTTGTTCCTGCTTTGCATCCAGTGTTGGCTGGTATTGGCTCCAGCAGACACCCATGAACCTGTGTTAGGATATAGCGGGTTGGATAATGGATGGATGGATGGATTGAACTTTTAGCTCACTAATATAGTAGTATTTTAGTAATAGTAACATTTCACACCTACAAAGGATAAAATAATTTCACAAGGGCAAGAGCCACAAATGAAACACCAAAGTATACTCTTTCAAGATATCCACATAACAAAAGATTACAAAGAAAAGTAATAATGTCTTCACAATATCACAGATTCTACAAGAATCTTCTTATCTATACAAAGACATGCTTGCATGCCTATTAGAAAAGTTTGAAAAAAATACTGTAGCCCCAAATGACAAGCATTTTAAAAATTGCCACTAGTACCAGGGTGTTGTACTGTGTTAGCGATTATGGATGTAGTGAGAAGTTAAGTAAAATGACACCTTTTATTGGCTAACTAAAAATTGCCACTATGATAGTTAAATCTTGTTTAAAGGCACACCACTTCCCATTAACATTTTAGCTATATTTCAGTTCCATTATTCTATACTAACATTACTTATCCTAATACCACCATATTTTCATCCCAGTCTGGTTATCTACCCTAGTGTAACACTGTGTTGTTGTTTACCTTTTTACACTTGAAACATTTTATTGTAACACTGTACTTGAAAGATTTTGTGTTTATTTATTTTGAAATGTATCCTAATTGATTGAATGATTAAAAAGTTAATACATATCTAACAAACAGACTAGATGAAAACAATATTGGTGTGTAATACAAGATAACAGAAGAATGATATGCAGATTAAATTGTTTTCTACATTCAACCTACAAAGTAGTAGAATTTCTGCATTAAGGGCGAATGGGGCACTGCTCCTTATCCCCCAGCAGATGGAACTGAAGGGACACATTGCAACTTCAGAGTCCAGAAATTGTTTTGCTTGTCTTCATTGAGTGATAATGTACTTATGAATAATTAACTAGAATGCAAAGACATCTGTCAAAAAACAGGCATTACAACAGAACACTGATTAAAAAAAAAAAAAACTCAAACTAATGCATAACAAAATGACTGCAAAAATGGAGAGGTATATAACGTTTAAAAGCCAAAGTGTAAATTCTATTGATATTTGGTGGGAGACTTGAAAAAAGTTCTACAGGGCAAAGTTCTTATAGTTGATGTAAACAGTTGATAATTAGTTGCAAAAAAAACTTAGCACTTTTTCATGTTCATATATATTTGAAGATACAATTTTCATAGGTAATATTTACTTTTGCACTTTATTATAACTGTATGTCTTTGGAATAAACCACCACAAGCAAATTAAGAGTTGATGTGTAAGGCCTACATAGAAGACACTCTAGCTGTGAATCAAGCTTTGGTTTAACCACTGTAAAACTACAGAGCTACATGCTGCACCATTGTATTATCCATTTCACACATGAAAAAGCAAATGCATAGACAAATTCAAATATGTTGGAAAATATCAAGTTAGTCACTTTAAAAAAGAACTAGCAATAATTCAGATCTCAGAAAACATCGATTTTGAATTCAGTTACAGACAAGCCTTATTACTATGTAGGATTTTATTGTTCTGGATCCATTGGTAATTTTTTTAGTTTGCAGATTAACAGTAACAAATTATTATGGCAAAAGTTGGATATGTTTCCACAAAAATATACAGTACAGTATATACACTGTAAAACCTTTATCAAACGTATTTCTTGGTAGCCATGGAAAAGAATAAATAGACTGATTACATGTTAATAACTTATAACTGATAGAATTACAGTATTAACTCAATCATTCATTCATCAATGTCTTTACGGTCTGTCCTAAAAAATCAGCACTGAATAGGGCACTGGACCATTTCATAGTAACTATTAAAGTACCTAACATTATATTCTACTTATTGTTTACATACAAATACAAAACATTTAAATGAGAACAATTTATTCATTACAATACTAATTTTCCAAATCTTTTTGCCCTGGTGTTCTGAAAAAGCATTGTTGTGACAAGTCCATTTGGTACTAACCCTCTGCCAACTCCCTAGGCAACTAACTTGCTCCAAACAACTCATCTTTACATTCAAAAGGCTTCTGTAGAATTCCTTGTTTAGTTCCTACCTTGTACCCAATGTTGTTGGAAAAAACACCAACTAAAATGACCTTGAACTAGATAAATGGATTAGAAATTAGAAGGATTAATGGACTGATAAATCTTTAAAAAATGTGAACATTCTTAAAGTCAAAAGCTATGTTTGCATATAGCATTTGCTTTACCATAAATTGCATTTATAATCCTGCCAGAAATTTGAAAAATTTCAGAATGTATCATTATAGTAAGATACATAATTTAGTTTTGAAATTTAAAATTATATATGTTCTTGAGGCACAAATAAAAACAGAAAAGAGCATGAATGTTGAAAAATACAGTTCTAATATATTTGAAAAATTATTGTCATTTGACTAATTGTCCATTATGAATTAAACTGACTTTTTTCTCATAAAATACCTGCTGTATATTCGACTCTGATTGCAAACTACCACTAACATAGCTGGATTACTTGTGTTTCTTATTTTGACCTTTTCTGAAAAAAAACTGCTGTATAAAGGTGCAGTATTCTCACTGGCAAAGGACAGCCTATACAGTTTCATTTACATGTTTTCATGGTTTGGATAGTGTATCCTGTGGGGGAAGAATGAGAGTTGCATTACAGGAAGTCTAGCTAGAAAAAAGTAAAATGAACTTCTGAATTTAGAATTCTAGTTAATTTCACACACTTCTGCATACACATTAATTTGAAAATACTTTTTCATACAATAGTATGATAATAGTTTGATCCAAAACTTCTACTCACATTATAATAATACATAATAACACAAATTAGTATTTAACATACAATTTTAATTATTCACATAAATAGTAAATTACAAATGTTAGAAACTTGCAACAAATCTGACTTTAAAATAATATCAATCAACCAACAGAAAATTAACCAGAGTGCAATACATACATAGTGTCATTACTGTAAGTGATCTATAGAGTTCTTTTCATAAGAATCCTTGTCAAAAAGGCCTTAAAAACTATTTAAGAAATGCATCACAACCTAACTTTATAAAATGACTTTCAAGGAAGCCACGATTAAATGACCTTACACAAAGAAATGAAGAGAAAAATTATGAAATATTATGTGCTTAAAATATTGCACTTATCAAAAGACACCATCAAAACACTTATGACTGCCATCAGAAAGCACTGAGCAAAGGTTCAAGAGTAAAACTGTAGACAAAGTGATATTTTATTAGGCAATTTTCCTTACGGAGGTCTGTTGCAAAGAGCATTAGTCAATTAACAATTTAGTATTAATACTCCTGCACAAAAATAAATATAAAATAAACAACTAATAGAGACAAATAAACAACTAAGAGATCTCATTAAACATAAAATATTTGCTTAATCATTTTTTACAAGTTTTGCATGCAATCTTGATTTTTATGGTAATAACTTTATAGGTTTCAATGAAAACACTTCTCTGTAGCCCTGCAACCAGTAGCATTTTTAGAACACTCACCCATCTGTTTCCTTTTTTGAGGCAGGCTTATAAGCAGTCTGTTGGTCCTTGACTTGTTTTGTCATATGCCTTGTCCGCTGTGCTGCACTCCTTTTTGTTGTTAGTATAATTCAAAATGGCTAAGTTTAGAAATGTGCATTTCTTAAATGAATGTCAGCTCTTGACATACGGTAGTTTTTATTTTTACAGCAAATTATGCATGAGCCCTCTCCATGGGAAACATATACATTACACACCATTTCTGTATCTGACAAAAACTTTGATATACATAATATTATAATGTATAAAAAGCTTATATAACCTTAAGCAAACTTTTCAACAAAGGTAATATTTCGAAAGACACACTTATTTATTTTTTTGCCAACAACAGATGTGAATTTCCCCTTGGGATTAATAAAGTATCTATCTATCTATCTATCTATCTATCTATCTATCTATCTATCTATCTATCTATCTATCTATCTATCTGATCACATTTAAGAAGTGGAGCACAAACGAACAATGGATACCCTATTGTTTCTATGTGTAACTGTCCCACAACTATTATTTCAGCTGTTCTTGATAGCCTGATGAGACCACTGGTTAAAAGATTGCCTGCAGTATAATGCATTACACAAGTATAGACTTTGACTTTTGACTTGATATTCAGATGCTGAATTCAGTAAGCATTCATGAATGACTTTACAGTATATATTTAAACTTTGACTTTATATGTTCAGGAATGACTTTACATACCCATATTTTCAGTAAGTATGCACCCAAATAGAGGTTTTGAACTTCAAGGACACTAAAAATAATACTGTTTTTTCCTTTTATTTTAAAAAGAAGTACGTAAAAATATTTACTGTTTTGCTGTGATGCTGTATTTGTTTATTGTTTTGGAGTGATCACATTGGCTGTTGCCATGGTGATCAATCCTGGAAACACCCAGAAATGCTGGACACATGAAACTCTTGGTTTAAAAAGTATCATAGGGTGATAAGAAAAAAACATTTGCCTAGGCTGGAACGGTGAATTTTCAGGGTATAATCTTTCAGCAGACACAGTAAATTCACTGCAAAACAACACTTTGTTGGAGCCTCAAGCCACTGCACCTGTAAGCCTTTGCTGTAGTCCTAGCATAACTATGTATTGAGCCCAGGGAGACTGGGACCCTGAAGTTGACACAGGAAGACCTTCCCCAGTTCTATTTAAATGTAAATGAAACTAAATACAGCACTGACTTTAAACTTCTGCCTGTTGGCTCTTCTTTGGACCTTGGAATTTTTAAGTGTTTTCTCTTTTTTGATATTTTGGCTTTGGAGTCTTGATTTAGAATTAAGAGTTTTCAGATTGTGGACTTGTTTTGTTTTTACTTTGCTTTACATTTTAGAAATTTCATTTTCATTTTTTTTACTTTTTTGACTATTGTTTTTCAATATTTGTTATATAGATTTTTGAAATATAAAACAATTATATTTTTGTTAATGTGGACTAGGGATTTTACAGTTCCTCTCCTCCTATTCTAAGTTGTTGTTTTTAAAGCCTGTATCCTTTTTGTTGAACATCTTCTAAGAAGCCTGCTACTAGTTTTTTGGGAATGGCTGATTTTAATGAGTTGGCTTCACATGGAGGTTCCTGCACCTTTTTTGAGTAGTGAATGCTAGACAGATTATAACAAGCGTGTTCTCAGACTGAATCACACATTTCTCCTGGACTAAATGATCAACTATCATTTTAAATGTATTCCTTTCCTTCTCTAATGGCAATTTTTTGTACATACTTGATCAATTCTTTAATCTCCTTTTGTTTCGTTCTTCCCTTCCTTAACTATTGTGACAGATAGAGGGCACTATCATCCCCTTGAACCCTCAGGTCAGATGTCAGACACCAAGTAAAAGTCCAATAAGTTGACTTTTTATTATTAGATAGATAGATAGATAGATAGATAGATACTTTATTAATCCCAAGGGGAAATTCACATAAACAATATAAACAATATAAATATAATATTTATATATATATTTATTATTACACAGTGCACAAAGCACCCTCCTCTCCACAATACTCATAAACAAATACAATCAATACTCAATAAACACTCCACCACTCCCAGACGCGTTGCCACCCTTCCACCCAGCTCAGCTTGACGTCTGGGATCTCCCATAGTCCTTTTATATTGCCTGGCCCGGAAGTGTTTCCAATCCTTCAGTCCATATGACTTCCTATCACTTCTGGGTCAGATAAAAAGTCCTCTTCTTCATCCCGTTAGTATATCATTTCCCCTGTCGCTTTGCCTAAGACGTACTTCCAGGTTATAGGGCACATAACAATCCTTGGGCTTCCCTGCAGCGTCCTCTAAGGGTCCCTGTGGTATCCAGCAGGTCTGTAGATGAAAACTCCAATGTCCAGAATTCCCTGCTGGCATTTGGGGCACCTCCATGCTGCAGGGAGAGCTCCACCTGGCGGCCTGGGGGCATTGGCTGGGATGACTGACCGGCCATAGTCCACACTATGTATGTAGCCATAAAAGTGAAGGCAAGAATAACCTTAACCTTTTTCCTAAAAAAGGACTTGGTGCTCATTGCGGTAATCATTAGTAATATACTCATCAAAAATGAAGGCAAAAGTTGCTAAAATAAAATGCTAAATTCTTGAACTGTCAGTTTACAAAGCTACCATTGTAAAGAGGATAGTTGTGGCTCATGCTTTAGGAACTTCTTTGAATGTCTGACTGGCGTGCCATTACTGGCAGAGCTGACTATGGCAAGCAGCTTCTTGTGCAAATACTGCAATAATTTCTTCAGGCATCTGACTGACTGTCATGGTTTATTTTTTTACCTAATGGTTTTGCGCTTTTGTTAATATTGCATTGTTTATTAATTTCTTTGTATTTAAGTGTCATGTTCTGCTGTATGTTATTCATTCTGTGAGTCCTGCCCCCCCAACAACTCCATTCCCAGTTGAAGAGCTGCTTTCAGCCTTTATATTGTGGTGGAGGGTCAGGGTTCTTCAGAGTGACAATGCATTTGAGTTTGGAGCTTGGTTTATCATTGTAAATACTGTTTGAACTTTTCTGGTATTTGTGAATGTTTTGTGGCTTTGATTTCTTAATTACAGACTGGTTTTGTTTGATTTGGGTTGCTTTGTATGCAAATTCATTTTGCTTTATTTTTGTTATTTTTTTCTATCCTGCCTGTTTTGTGATTTTTTTGAATTAATGAATAAAAATTTCTTTAGTTATATTAAAGGTGCATTATGTATGGTTTCTTTTGATCAGATGATTATGGTAATCAGCTCCTTTTAAGACACTTTTGAAATTGATTTTTGTTTACTTAAGAGCCCCTTGCTCATTTCTGGGCTTGTGCATGCCAGGAGTGTGCCTTCTGAGTAGGGTTTATGCTGCCTGGGGTAAGGCTAAATTTATTTAGCCCAGACCTGAAATAGAGACTGGTTTGGTCTTTTTGGCAGAACAAGCCTATTCCAGCAACACTGAGCACAAAGCAAAAAGAAACTCACATAAACACTTACACAACTCCATATTTAAATTGCCAATTAGCCAAACATGTACATTTTATAGATTTAGAATGAAAACTAAAGTAACCAAAAAAAAAAAAAAAAAAAAAACAGAGAATATGCACACACCACAAACACCTACGGGCATGGGATTCAGACCCAAGGAGCTGGATTGATGAAGGCACAGTATTAAATTACTGTGCTAATGTGCATGTAATCCACTAATTGAAAACATCATGAAGATATAGCACAAACAGCCGAAATTGAAATCAGGAAAAATACAGTATGAAGTACCGCTATAGGGCATTTGAAGACAGAATATGAAAATGTTAGTATGCTGCAGTTATTTTTTAAAAATAAAATTCAGGACAAATGTAGCAAAGTCTCAGTAAAATAAAGTAGGACAAGCTTTTAAGTGCGGATACAGTCATGAGATGTGGGGCAGGTTTTAAATTGTGTAATTTGTAACAGCAAGACATTAAAGAACATTCAGGGATGGATAAGAAACAGATCTATAAAGGACCTTACAAAGAAAAAAACTGTTGTATACTCTATATAAGACTAAAAACTCCAGCATGTATCATAAAGCACATGAAAGGAATTGTTAAAATGGTATCATCAACCAAGGGAACCAAAAGTAATGTTGGGGCACCAACAGGGTTGCCCATTTTAATAACTAATAAGTCCCAAAAGGAACAGGAACTCAATGGCACAAATAACAAAAAAGATAGGCAATATCGCCTGAGGGCAGCATGGTGGCGCAGTGGTAGCACTGCTGTCTTGCAGTTAGGAGACCAGGGTTTGCTTCCTGGGTCCTCCCTGCGGGGAGTTTTCATGTTCTCCCCGGTTTTCTCCGGGTGACTGTGGTTTCCTCCCACAGTCCAAAGACATGCAGGTTAGGCGGATTGGCGATCCTAAATTGCCCTTAGTGTGTGCTTGGTGTGTGTGTGTGTGTGCCCTGCGGTGGGCTGGCGCCCTGCCCGGGGTTTGTTTCCTACCTTGCACCCTGTGTTGGCTTGGATTGTCTCATGCAGACCCCCGTGACCCTGTAGTTAGGATGTGGAGGGTTGGATAATGGATGGATGGATGGAATATCGCCTGAGGTTACTGCTTCAGAGACCAAGACTCATGCATGTCAGGTTGGAACTGTCTGGCGGTCTGCTTATCCTGGGAGCACCTCAGCTTTATAGTCAGAAGGGGTGAAGTCAGTTGCCCACACTGATTGGTTTCTTTAGGAAGTGGGTATAAGAAAGACCACATTGTCAGCGATAGTGCCCCTCTCATGTCCCATGATAGTAGTGCTTACCTGTGATGGGCCTTGAAGGCACTCATCTCACATAAATGCGTGACAATGGATATCAGGAAGCTTTAAAGACAGCTGGTGAGAAATATTGCAGAAAAGGCAAAAGGTGACCTATAGGGATTCTTTCAATATTTTAGTTGTAAAAAATAGAGAAAGAAAAGACGAAGAGTATTAGTAATAGTAATTGAATAGATTGTAATAACAATCAGAAGGCTTTTGATAAGGTACCACATAAAAGGTTAGTGATCAAACTAAAAGAAGTGAGTACTGTCTGTAGTTGGGTACAAAACTGAGTCAAACACAGGAAGGAAATTGTTATGGTGAGGGGAATTTTAAGGTGATGTTAAAAGTGGTGTCCCTCAGGAATCAGTTATGGGACTGTGCTTTTTTATTGTACATGAACAATCTTGACAAATATATAATCAATAAGATGGGTATGAAAACAAGCTAGATGGAAGGGCAGATAATGTAAAATCAGTTAAATTGTTACAGAGGGATTGGGATATCATACAAACTTGGGCAGATTTGTGTCAGATTCATTTTAATGTAAGTAAATGTAAAATACAGTATTACATGTAGGAACTAAAATGTTAGATTTGAATACACAATGGGAGGTCTTAAACTTAAAAGTACATCTTATAAGAAGGACCCAGGAATTATAGTGCACTCATTACTATCTACATCCAGATTGTGTGCAGAATCTATCAAGAATGCTAAGAGGATATTAGGGTATTTATCACAAGGTGTGGAGCATATGTCAAAGGAGGTTATTCCTAAGTATATAATGTGCTAGTGATGCCTCACCTGAAGTGCTGTGTTCAGTTTTGGTCTCCATATTACAAAAGAAAGACATAGTAGTGCTAGAGAAAGTTCAGAGAGGAGCAATTAGGCTGATTCTGTGACTAAGATGTATGAACTATGAAGAGAGATTAGAGTTAAACCTTTTACGTTTAAAGAAATGGACATTGCAAGGGGACACGGTTAATGTGTTTAAAATAATGAAATTAATTAATAAAATAGATCACAGTTACTTTAAGATAAAGTCTTCAACAAGAACATGGGGACACAGTTTAAAGCTTGTTATGAGCAGATTTTGCACAAATGTTAAAAAAGGTTTTCATGGACACATGGAATAAATTACCAAGAATTGTGATGGAGTGTAGAACTTTAGGGACCTTCATATCTTGACTTGACGATATTTTGGACAATCTAAATGCATAGGTCAGAGAAGCTTTTTAGGTTGAATGCCCTGTTTATCACAACTTTTCTAATGCTCTAATGTTCTTTCCTGACATCCACCTATTTGTCCTAATCTCTGCTTGTGCTCACCATTTTTCCACCTTGAAATTTTTTTTTTCTAAGTTCCCTTATTTATGAAATTTTTGCCAATGATGTTTTACAAAATAAACACAGAATTTTTTTATAATTTAATTTACTATCCATCATTATGTCTGTTAAGAGATATCGTGTGAATATCCTCTCCAGTTACTTTTAGACATCCCAATTTTTTAAAGCTTTGCTGATTCCCACAAGTATTAAAACACAATCAGCTTTCAGGCTCCATAACTGTAAATCTGTTAAACTGCTTTGCCACTAAATTTGAAGAGATTAAAATTAATTGTTTATTTATTGGGTGGCATGATGAAGTCTTGTAGATCCAGAATGCTGAGTTCAATATATGCCTCAAGTTTGAATTCTCCTGACATATTCATGGATTTTTAATTGAGTACTCTGGCTTCTGTTCCACATCTCTGAAGATGTGCTGGCTAGTTTAATTGTGGATTCCAAAATGGCCCCATGTGTGGAGTGTACATGTATGCCTGAGCGGGCCCTGTGAAGGACTGGTGCCCTGCTCACAGTTGTTTCTGCCTTATGCCCAGTGCTACCCGGATAGGTTCTTGTTCACTGCAGCCCAGTATGTTTGATAAAGTTATGTTTCCATCATAAAGACTGAGATCAGAAGATTGCTCCAGTGTTGCTACACAATGGCGCACCCTGCAGTCTTACTCCCAAATGGCATGCAAAAAGATAATTCCCCCTTGGGGATTATAAAGTGCGTCAAAATCAAAAAAAAACATTGAATCTATAACATTTTAATTTTTCCCTCTTTCCCTCACTTTTTTATATATTTGCTTCTCACATATAAATTAAGTATACTGATATATTCATTTTGTACTCTACATTTGTTAAACGCTATTCTACACTTTTTGGCATTCGGTTATTACCATAAAAAACTCTTACACATTTTTGACTTTCACATTTAATGTGCACTTCATTGCCCTTTTTGCATAAAGGCACCATGCCCAAAGAATTTTCCCTACAAAGTGGTTTTAAGTTAGTCCTCATAAAAGATGTATATTATTTTGGATTTTAAAATTCTGTAAAAAGATAAAAATAAACAAAAATAATGAGCAGTCCGTTGAACTTGTATAAATACAGTTATTTTTTGGAATGCAGTTGCTATTTCAGTGGAGAGTATGGTTTTCTGTGGCTTACAAAAGTCTTACAAAAACGGACACACCTCAGCACAACCAATCAAATACATACACAAAAAAAGCAATCACCTTATGATAAACAGGGAGCAGATTTTAAAATCTAAAATTGTGAATGAATAAACTGCCTTTAGTTCAAAAGATCATTTTGTTATCCTGATCATTATGTAATGATCTTCTGTTTAGCACAAGTCTAGCATTTTACCTTCCTCTTTTTTTTAATTTTATTGATTTTATTGTAATCATTCCATACAAATAGATCAATTTTTACAAAAAATAGGACTGAAAACAAATCAACCCCCACCCCTGAGAAAGAGAGCATGGCCAACGGAGTAAAACTTAAAGCTTGTAAAAATACATAAATTGATGAGTTTAATAGGCGGATAAAGATAAATGGAGAAGAAAAAGAAATGGGAAGAGAATCTACTTCCTCAGTGCTTTAAGAGCTTATTCTAAAATAATATTGATTAGATCCTGCAAGGTTTTGAAAAAGTTCTGCACAGATCCTCTAACTGAAATTTAGATTTTTTTCCAATTTCATATAGTATAAAACATCAGTTACCCACTGACTTAAAAGAAGAGAGTTAGGATTCTTCCAGTTTAGCGAAATAATTCAGCGTGCCAATAGCGTAGTGAAGGCAATCACAGTTTGTTTGTCCTTCTCCGCTTTAAGCCCTTCTGGAAGAACACCAAACACAGCTGTTAATGGGTTAGGAGGGATTGTTACACCAAGGCTGTCAGAAAGGCACTTAAAAAGTTTGGTCCAGAATGATGTTAATTTGGTACAGGCCCAAAACATGTGACCCAGTGAGGCTGGGACGTGATTGCAGCGTTCGCAGGTTGGATCTTGCCCTGGAAACATTTTGGACAGTTTTAAGCGAGACAGATGTGCTCAATATATAATTTTTAGTTGAATAATTGTATGCAGTGCGCATATAGAGCTCAAGTGAATTCTCTGCTATGTTACCTTCTACTCCTTTTCTGATATGTTGAATGATAGATCTTTTTCCCATTCTCCTCTTGGATCTTTGAAATGTATTGATGTATATTGGAATGTTTTGAAATAAAAAGAGCAGCTTAGGAAGGATATTCATCTTAACAACGTTAATTCTTCCAGCTAGAGTGAGATGAAGGGTTGACCATTTATGCAAGTCTTGCTTAATTTTTTCCATACGGACATTGAAATTTTGTTGATAAAGAGCTTTATGTTTACTTGTGATATTTACCCCTATGTATTTAAACTGATTTGCAATGATAAAATGGAAGGTGTCCAATCTAATATTGTATGCTTGAGAATTCACTGGAAAGAGCACACTTTTATTCAAATGAATTCTGAGACCAGAGATCTTTTGAAATTCTGTAAGTGCTGTTAAGAATGCAAGCATAGTATTTTGTGGGTCTAATATATATAGTACCATATCATCTGCATATAGATAAATTTTCTGTTCAAGTCCTTCTCTGATAATCCCCTTTATCTGATAAGCATTTCAACAGTGAACTGCCAGTGGTTCAATGGCGATTGCAAATAGCAATGGTGACAAGGGGCATCCTTGTCTGGTACCACGTTCTAGTTAAAGTAGTCTGAACAACTGATGTAAATATAAACTTAAGCTTCTGGATTGGTATACAGTAGTTTGATCCATGCACAGATGTTTGGGCCAAACCCAAATTTCTCTAATGTAGTGAAAATGTAGTTCCATTCAATCATGTCAATGCTTTTTCTGCATCCAACGATAATAATATCTCTGAGGTGTTTGACTTTGCTGGTGAATATATTACATTAAACAGGCGTTGAAGATTGGAAGCTAAGTGTCAGCCTTTAATAAATCCATTTTGATCTTTTAATATTACGGAAGGCAGCACTTTCTCCATCTTTCTAGCTAGGACTTTGGAGAGTAACATAAAATCATTATTCAGAAGTGAAATTGGTCTTTATGATGCACATTGTAATAAGTCCTTATTTTGTTTCACTCACGCTCTTTTTCAGTGTGTGTGTCTGATGAAGATGCAGTAACCAGCCTGGATTACATGGAAGAGCGTTACAAAAGATTCATTTGTAAATATCTGTAAAGTTGAAAACTGTCCCCAATAATTGGTATCATGAGCTGCTGTTGTTGTGCTATAACGAGGAGCTGGATGCCAAGTTGGAATTGTCTGCTCCACAGGTACAAGTACAGTCCACCATCCTCCAGACAGACATTTAAAATTTCAATATGATGAAAAACTGGTCCACTAAACCAAAGTTAGCAAAGAGCAGAGAATATCACAGATGCATTTGTGGAAAACCATAACAACAGAAGAATGCCAGTGAAAAATAATCCCAAAATCACTATGTAATCTCCATATTAAAGTATTTATGTTTAAGTTAAATAAGGCAAAGTAACATTAAGAAAAGAGCTCCAATGCCAAAAACATGATGTAAAATTCATTAGTATGAAAAAGTTAAATCCTTCAGAAGTGTGACAAGGACAGATTAACATTTGATAATTTGCCATGTGAACTTTGTGATCTTGGCCATACAAAAAAGAGATCATAAGAGAAATAACTATCTTTACTCTATATTGAGACAACCTGGC
>JANRMT010062856.1:91647889-91673920 GCA_026402145.1 Polypterus bichir lapradei
ATCATTTTCCTCAATAAATAAATGACCAAGTATAATATTTTTGTCTGATTTGTTTAACTGTTTTCTCTTTATCTACTTTTAGGAGTTGAGTGAAAATCTGATGATGTTTTAGGTCATATTTATGCAAAAATATGAAAAATTCTAAAGGGTTCACAAACTTTCAAGCACAACTGTACATCATAACTCACACATACCAACAGATTGGTATGTACTGTACTAAACCAATTAATGTACAGTATGTCTGTATTTTTTCTTTCCCACCATCTTTCTGACACCATCACAGTTCTTTCTTTATTAACTGCAACTGTTCCTTTGAGAAATGTCTGTTGACGCAAATGTCAATTAATGCTCTGAAAGTCATTTTCCCTGTTGCATGCAAATAAAAACAAAGAAAGATAAAAATATTAATGGAAAAGAAAAATGTTTCAATGATGTCTTTTTAATTACCAAAAAAAAAAAAATACACAATAACTTGTTTTCCTCTGTCTTGACTTATCTTTTAAAAAGGTAAGCAAAAGGAAGATGAGTTCATTTGTATCATCCAGTTGTATTCCACTTTTGGAAATTGAATTAGCTTATAAATTAAAACAAGAATGGCTTTGGTTCTACTTCATGCTGAAAATTCTCCTAGCTAAGCATTAGGCCTGTATATGCAGAGTATGACTATCTCCAATAAGACTTGAAGTCTGTGTTTTCTAGAAGCCACAAACGATGAGGCACACAAAGTAGTAACTGTATGCAATAATGGATTTGTTACATTAGCCTTAGAACTGTCTGGACAACAGAAAGGAACATAACGATCAAAAACAGTACAGTTCAGAGAAATCTTTTTTTTTCTTATTCATTTTGCTTTGATTTTGGCCTTAATATTTTATCTGCTGAAATATATTAATCCTTTCAGACAATAATGAAAAATCATTGAAATAGCTACACAGGTTAACAACTTGGAAATGCATTTAATTTTTTTTTTATTTTAGCATGGGGTATATAGACCTCAGAATGGTGGAAAATAATTGTAACTTGAAAAGGCTTGTAAGGTATTGAGATCATTAAATACAGTTTTTCCCAACACAAGAGATGCACAACTGTTTGCAAACATGATTCAACTGGTGATTTAAGGGCAGGTGAATGAATCATATATTTGGAGATCAGTTAAAAATCGATAGGAGAGCTTTAAGCTGCCACCATGTTTCCAGTCTTCCAAGCTGCCACTTTAAACCAAGAATTTTCCTGCTGTCTGTCAGGAAGGCTCCACTTTTTCGAAATGGGGGTGTCATGTTACTAAAGGCGCAACAAAAGAGGCTAAACAATAACGTGAAGAAAAGATGGATAAGATAGTTAAGGAAAAAGTTAATCAGAATTAGAGTAACTTTACAAAGATATCCGAATGTGTTATCTCCGAGGACGGAAGAGACATTTGGCACTCGGCTTGTATTTGTGGATGTCCCTGTACCAATAATGAGCAAGCCTGCAGAATAGCAGGCAAAATGGCGGCTGTGAAATGGATGGAGGACGAAAGCGAACAATAATCAAGTGTAGCGATTAATAACCATACTGTTTACATTTTCCGAAGAGGAAAGGTAGGTTCGCAATTATACTAGAGCAATTTGAGATGTTGGGGTTCCTATCGGCGTTCTTCCAGTAGACCGCGTCCCTCTTCGGTTGACTCCTTGCTTTGGTATGGGGCTTTAATGGACACGGCGGCACACAACAACAGCACCAGAGAAGGAGCAAACGACATGTCTGGCGGCTTGGGTGGAAGGAAGGTCTCCTCACCGACCCCATTCCCCATGCCTCAGGCCGATCGGCGGATATGGGCCATCCCACTCGTGTCCAGGAACCGGCTTGCGAGAAACTTTTTTGGTTAGGGCTTTAAAAAAAAAAAAAAAAAAAAAAAAAAAAGCTTGACAGAAAAGCGCAGCAGCATCACGACCACCACAGGAATGTGGGCACCAGTTTGAGTGTTCAGACTTTTTTGGTTTGGCATTTGCACATGGACACGGGCATCTCGATGGAATAGCAATGGTGTGAGCATAAAAAGGTGTTGGTGGGGTGGTGTTTGCCAATGAACATTTCAAAACTACCTGTGCATCCTTCCTTCAGGCGTAGGGTTTTTGACAGGGCAGGTCCTGAACTTGACCCATCCATAAAAGTCACTCATACCCTCTCACCTCTGATCTGACACCTTGAGTGTATCTTTAAATTAATTTGGGGATTAACAGACACTTGTGTGTTGATATCCATCTGAATGCAATCTTACCTTGACATTTGATGGACCATAGTTTAGAGATGCCAGTGTAAACCTAACAAAATAGGATAGAGTGGGGTAAAAACTGTCAGCTTGATTTGGATCTATGTCTTTGGTCTTCATTTGAGTGGGATGCACCACTTAGCAATTGCAGCACAGCTGAACACTTAGTATGATTAATCTCTTTTGTTTGATTCATCACCCAGACCTTTCAGACCTTAAAATCAGTAAAAACTACCAGATGGTACAACTTTTAAATATAAACCAACAGTAATGTATTGGATTATTGCAATGAGCACACCTCCATCCTAATCATTTAGTTGGGATGGTCCATTAATATGAAAGATTACCAAGCAAATTTAAAACACTGCAGTTATTTTTTTCTTGAAAGGCCACTGGATGCTGAATATTTGATTTACAATATATTTTTGAGTATTTTACCTGTACTGTATATTAAATGCAACAGAAACTGGTTCTGAAGTACAATGTAGTACAGTACAGAAGGAAATGAAGCTCCCATTTTCCCTTAATTGCCAGAATATGATCTCATGGGGCTGTTTTCTTTCATGACAGGCAGCCATTTTACATTTAAGGAGGCTTTGCAGCAAAACAGCTTAATTGAAAAGAGAGGAACGCCTATAAGTCAAAAATATCATTTGATTTGTATTCTGCACCTCAGTTCATGTGTTCATGTAGTAGTAAACAATAATTGATGAAAAGCCAGTTTGTGTCACCAGGAAGGTGGGGTCCTCAGAAAGGCTTTTTTTGTTCTTTTATTCCAAGAAAATGCCTGCTGATAATGTGTTCTCTAAAGATGAAACATTTGGTGAACTGCATTTGAGTAAAATTACTAGTGGAATGGTGTTTCCATTTCTTTTTTGGAAGGCCACATACCTTTGACCTCAGTGTTTTCTGATTACCAGTACGTTGTCTGTTGTTTTTACTGGTTAAGCTAACCCACTAAAATTAGTTCAGTACTACTATAGTTACAAAGGTTAGCAGTTTTGGGTTGTGGTGAATACAAAGTGTAAAGAATTTAGGAATTAGGAATTCAATGCTGAAAATGGTCCATTAGTGTTTTATTTCATTTTAATGTCCAAATGTGGAAAGTAGTTTAAATTATATGTATGCAGTTCCTGGAATTTTACATTTCTGATAGACCAAAGACTGAATGAGCAAAATTATATATCAGACATTTTTATTCTTTAAAATAACATAATGGATATTTTTTTACCATCAAATAACACCCACTATCACGCATCAGGCAGCCTTCTTTGTTGCTCTGTGTGTGTGTTTAATGCCAGCACTTCCTTTTAAGAATATGGCTCCAGTCATTTCTCACAGATGGTTTTTAATCTGAAAAGAGGGGTAAGTTATTCAAAAGGAAGTTTGTTGCTTTGTGTGCACCTTTCACAGATTCTATGGCAAGGAGTTGTGCACATTTCAGTATCCCATAAATGGTGCTTTCCTGCATAATCTGACCCATAGACCCTAAGCATAAACTATAGAACCAAAACATGTGTATGTATTGTTAAAATTTAGAAAGTGTCAGGTAATGAGAATATATTCTTGAATAGAATATTCTGTTTGTTTTATCTATAAAAAGTAAATGCAAACTGTTTAACCATTTATTATTTCTTGGACTCCAGTCATTAATTTTCTGTTGTTTTACTGCCTGACTTCAAAAGTGACAATCATAGAGATGATTATTAGAAATAGAGAAAAAAAAATAAGTAGTACATTTTGTTTGCCGTAAGTAAATCTTAGTGGATGTTATGACATGTTCTATTTGATGTTTTTCACTAAAGATAGGCAAACAAACTTTCTGAATAAATCATGGAAAGCCAATGATTGCTTTGCAGAAGATGCCATATCACGTTTTAATTTTAATTAACTTAACATTTTGAAATTAGTCTGAATAATTGTTTGAATTCATTTGGATTTTCTTCATTGTCACACTTGGATAACTATCATTGCTTTTTTTGTAAAATATAATTCTGACCAGGTAGTGTGTTGTAATTTGGGGTGTAGGACCTTTGTGTTTAGTGTTACTTGGTGTTTTCTTTCATTGACTGCCTTGGAAGACATGCTGTGCTGTTTCTATCACCTGCAGATTTTTGTGGTGAAGTGCTAGCTTTAGTTTATTGGCTTACTGCTCATAATCTCAAGTTTGTGTATCTCATAAATGAAGTGCATTTCATGGGGCTGCAATACCTGTTTTTACAAAGAGGTAAACCTCTACCTATAGTCCCATAGTTTTTCAGTTAATTGAAAAATTCCTGTTACCATATGATTTTAAAGTTTAATGGACATTTTTATTTTATTTTTTTGGGGTACTAGATTCTTTAATGGAATGTGTGCAAAAACCCACATTACTTTTTCTTTTAATGTGAAATCTTGCAGTGTGGCAGTAGAACTACTGTGAAAGTTTTGTACTGTATGAAGATGTAATGGTAGTAGTAGTAAAACTGGAGTATTGAAGAGACTCCCCTCTAGGGCATGAAAATGGAACTGCATAAATATTTTCAGCAGACATTTTGTGTCTTTAGGCTTGAAGTTGATCTTGACTTCCTCATGTGCTTCACACTTTAAGCATCACATGCTTATTAATGTGGGAGTATTACTTTTTAATCTTCATCATTAGTCTGAAGGGAATTTATTTATTGCTGTTTAAAGGTTCTTGGCTGCTGACATCCACATTTCATAACAAAAGCACTTTAAATTGTATTGAGGATTGGTGTTAATGCTTGTTAACCTTGCATTCACATTTATTATTTTGTATTTTAAAGTTTTAGGCAATTGTTGGGAATCTTTATTTTCCTCCTTCAGTCTCTTATTTTTATTTTTTTTTGTTCCTACAGCAATAATGTTACCCTCTTGTTTTTGATCACTTAATGTGCAAAAGACACAAAGATATGCAAGAGAATGATTTCACTTCCCCAAGAACAAAACTACATTTTTATATTCTTGGCAAGTTTTTCCTTTTTAGGGTATTATTCATTGGGTAAGGGTAATTTTCAAGAAAAAGTTATTAGTTTAAAAAAAATATTGATATTTAAGTCAATAAAAATCACTTACTATTTAAGTATTTTAACCCTGTTTTGAAGTTTTCAGTGAAATAAAGTATTACTTGGAGTAGTTATCTGAAATTGTGAGAATTCCTTCACATCATTAGTTTTGGTTTCTAAACATTGTTTTTTGTTGGTTTGAATTTGCTTTATTTCTGGGGCACATTTAAACTAGCTGCTGTTTCTGTTTATGTTGACTTTTTTGACATTACTAGTAAATCTGCAGTATTCTTAAGTTTCTTTAAATGGGTAACCATTAATGATATTAACTTGTAATTTGTGGCAAATGTTGTTCAGGTTTAGATTCAAATGTGATCTTTTTAATAAAATAATTGTTCCCAACTACTCTTATTCGTAAAACTACAGGTCATTTATGTATGGAGGTATACTATTTTCAGTTTCTTGCTTGATTTGTGGAATATTGTATTCAGGAGATTTTTATCCAGGAAAAAGACAAGAGGATGAAGATGATGAAGAAGAAAAACACTTTTTCAATGACTTAATGAGGGTTAACATTCTCCTTGCTATTTACATTAAGTTAGAAATGTAGATGGTTTTGGGTTTCCTTTTATACATGGAAAGATGTGTGTTTCCTTTGATATCAAAGTAAACCAAGACAGGCTTATAAAGTCATTTCTTAAACAAATAATGAATTGTATTAGTTTTGACTTTTAGTAGCACTGGTGATGGGTGAAAATACCAAACTTTTTAGTGCATATATTTCTTGTGACACATTGAACAAAGAGATGGGTTGCAAACTGCTGTACAGGGTTAATTTTAACATAATGCAAAAGGAATTAACACACAATGTAGAAGCAATCAAACATGCAAAAGGCTAATATATTTTTTAAAAACAATGTTAATGTCTTATTTGAAGCTGTAACTCAATATTTCTTTAATCACATAACTAAGTATCCAGTATTAACTCTGACTTCCCCAGGTTCACTGGTATGTAGGTTGTGTTAATTTGAATTGCTAGTTAAGGTACCATGTTAACAGTACTTGGCCGCTTCTGTTTGTTATTACTGGAGCGTGATGCTGTTTCGTAAAAATACTGTGCTGATATGAAGTATAATGCATTGCTTAGCAGTCATCTGAAGGCAATCACATTTATGTCAAATTTACTCGTGTCACACTCTGTGTTTAGAACTTAAATGACCAAAAAAATGATTATAAAACACTTTTGAAAATTTTAGGGATCTTTATATAGCACACTGATTTAACTGAAAACTGGAAAAATTGGTATCTTTGCCGTCTTAATGCTAACATTTCAAATGCTTTTAAATAAATCCACTGGCAAACAGGCAGTTGCTTAATGTTGTCATCTTTTTGAATCAATGTTTTTCATATAGTGTGCTTCACACTGAGAGGGTCTGAGTGCTTTATATTTAGAGTTATACCTGCTTATCCCCATCTTACCTTCTCCTTTACATTCATGCTATTTCACATCACATATGTATGTTTATGTTGTGATCCATTACCAAAGTATATATAATTTTAATAGAAAACTAGGGGGCTCTGCCCCCTGCTCACTTCGCTCGTCCACCCCCAGGTTTGGTTTACTGGATGTACAATTTAAATAGATTGTTAGTTTCATGGGAATTATTACATATGCATTATTTTCACTTTTATTTTAAAACTTTTGTAAAAACAATACTTTATTTCCGGCCCCGGACATGGTTACATCTCTTTCTCGCAGGACGTATAACACTGCTCACGTTGTGAAGGGGGTGCGGCTGAACGCACGCTAAGGAGATGCCGTCGGATCATCTGCTGTCTTTCTGCTGCTGGCGAGCTGCCTGTTCTGCTTGTCTCGCTACCCAATCATTTCAAGGCCTGTACAGCAGCTGTCGTTTTGCCACTTCGCATCTCTGTCACTGGTGTTGTGAATGGGGTGGGGGTGGGGGTGTGCGAGGGTTAGGCTGGCTGAATGCACACTAAGGAGAAGCAGTCTGATCATCTGCAGGCTTTTTGCAGCTGGCGAGCTGCGTGTTTTGCTTGTCTCTTGTTGTTGTTTTAAGAGCTGGGAGCACATGAAACGTGTCTGCCAACAGCAATCCAACAACTGTTAGGTTAGATGTCTGTGGACTTGTTTTAAATGATGTCTCACTGCCTTGTCTAGCGTGACGTTATAAAAACAATACTTGTCCTTTATTTCCAGCCCCGGGCGTGGTTAAATCTCTTTCTCAGGACGTATAACACTGCTCGCATTGTGAAGGGGGGGGGCGGCTGAACGCATGCTAAGGAGATGCCGTCGGATCATCTGCTTTCTTTCTGCTGCTGTCGCGCTGCTACCCATCTTCCGTGCTGTACTCCGCTCTCCCTCAATCGGACCTAACGGTCACTTAAATTAAAAAAGGCTTCATCCTGCCTGGGATGCTATAATACTTTCGAATTTTACTGCTTTCATATTCTTTACCTTTCTCTGCATGTGTATCACGCCATCGTTTGTTTGAGCC
Source organism: Polypterus bichir lapradei (assembly GCA_026402145.1). Classification (NCBI taxonomy): domain Eukaryota; kingdom Metazoa; phylum Chordata; class Cladistia; order Polypteriformes; family Polypteridae; genus Polypterus; species Polypterus bichir. The sequence continues at coordinate 91,655,665 of JANRMT010062856.1, forward strand.
TTTCGAATTCCACTGCTTCCATAATCTCTTATCTGCCTTTTTTTCTCTCCAACGCTTTTGGGTCTCTTTTCTCTGCCCTGCTCTTTCTTCTTTGCTTAGTCGTTAACGTTTCATCTAGAACATATTGTCCTTATACACTTTATATGTGCTGAGATATGTGCTGAGAGCACAAGATCTGTGTGTGCTACGTGCCTTCACACAACTGAGTGTTTTGCTGACCGTGCTCTTATTTGATATTGTTTGCGTCTCGCGGGTCTTATAAGTGTCTTCCTAGAAGTTCCAAGAAGATCATGTCTCGTTGCCCTGCTTTTCCTTTCCAGGATTTTTTTTTTATAATAAAGAGATTATACATAGTGGGATAATTTTGTGGTCTTGATTGGCTTATGAAAAACCCAGGTCAAATCCATTTTACTAGTAGTAGTATTATTGTTATGAACAGAGTACAGTGAAATTCCCACTTGTATTTTTGACCAACAAGTAACACACTATCATCCATCCATCCATTTTCCAACCCGCTGAATCCGAACACAGGGTCATGGGGGTCTGCTGGAGCCAATCCCAGCCAACACAGGGCACAAGGCAGGAACCAATCCCGGGCAGGGTGCCAACCCACCGCAGGTCACACACAAACACACCAAGCACACACTAGGGCCAATTTAGAATCGCCAATCCACCTAACCTGCATGTCTTTGGACTGTGGGAGGAAACCGGAGTGCCCGGAGGAAACCCATGCAGACACGGGGAGAACATGCAAACTCCACACAGGGAGGACCCGGGAAGCGAACCTGGGTCACTTAACTGCGAGGCAGCAGCGCTACCACTGCGCCACCGTGCCGCCCAACACACTATCATTCTTCAGTTATTTGTTCTGTTCCCTCACATCTTCAGAAGATGTGAAACATGCTATGAAGAATAAAGTGGGTGGAATTCATAAAAACATGTCCACTGCACAGTGAATGTGCTGCTCTGACCTGGAGAATGTACTTGTGCTGTGTTGCAACTGTCTATGAACTTTCCATTGTGCCCCCCGGGGTAATTACATGGTCAAGTGTGAGGTGCTTTTTTGTACCCCTTTAGTGTTTTTTTAAAAAAAAAAAACATTCTGCTGCCAATGATTAAAACCAGTGCACCCTGCATATGAACCAACTTTAACCCTGGCACAAATCTACTAGGGCACATGCAGCTGATCCTTTGTTAATATTAATGCTCTATTGTACCATCATAAGCTATTTTTATACTGTAGTTCAATTCCATTTTTTACTCTTATCTGACAGAGTTTTGATCTTATTAGAAAAGGGTGAATAGCCAATAAAACACACAGAATTAAAACTTTTCAGATAGGAATTTTTCAACCACTTTTGTAAGTGAAACTAAATCCGATACAGTTGCATGCAACACAAATGTGACCTAAGTTTGAACACTTGAATTAGAATTACCTGGAAATTTACACTCATCAACAAATTTTATGTCAATGTTTATGTGACCTGTGTCTTATGTCTGCATTGAAAATCATGATGGATTACAGTAGTGACTCAGCATGCCAATTAAACGAAAGCAAAATGGGAAACAAAGTATTTGTGGTGACTGTCACCAGCAAATACAGACCAATTGGTACAGATTTTTCAAGACAAATGATGTGCTTCAGATGCATATTTTTCTGGAGACTCTTATAGTCAGACAAAAATATAAGCAATTGAATGTCCCCCTTGAATTTGTCAAACATCTGTTTTTTACCTAAATACTCCATAGCCTACTCTCATCAGTGATAATTGCACTCAAAGCAACAGCTATGAGCATTCATATTCTATTTTTCCTTTCATTTTAAGCTGACAAATTCACAGATATTCTACATTAATGTTCATGGGCATCTATTAGGTAGCATCTGTCTGACAAATTTGTTTTTATTGATTTTGTGCATGCGGGAAACATTTGGGATAGGTATCCATACGCACATTGTATTTGTCTCTCTCAAAATTAATTTGAACAGTCAGAAATACATGATTTAAGCCAAATTTTGGAATTGAGTCTGTCTCTATTAGCTGAGTAATTTTTTCCTACTTGTGAATATAGCTGAAGTAAAAATTAAAGATAATCGAAGAGTTGATTACATGCTTAGTCTTTTTTAATTTCGAAATGTCATGATTGTATTTACTGAAAAAGAACCAAGGGTATTCGATATAACAGCAGTTCTTAAACTTAAATATGCCATGTGTGATGTTTAGGAATCTGGTGTAAATTAAAGTATTTTGCTGCATGCCAAGTCCAGATTTTCTGATTCTGTGGCTTTCTATTTGCTGTAATAGTAAAAAGATTACAATATGCAAGCTTTCGAGGCAACTCAGGCCCCTTCTTCAGGCAAGATGTAAGAAGGGGCCTGAGTTGCCTCGAAAACTTGCATATTGTAATCTTTTTAGTTAGCCAATAAAAGGTGTCATTTTACTTGGCTTTTCTCTACATTCATAATGGCTAACACGGTACAACACCCTAGTACTACTGTAATAATATGTCAAGCTTGTCACCTGTCTTGGCTTGCTTTTCTGTGAAAAGTGAATTTTATGTATTATTTATTAAATTTTACCATTTATGTGTGCTTTTTGCTTCTCAGCGGCTAAACAAAAGGGCTACTTTTTGAGTGCTATAGAAAATGCCCTCTTGGTTAGGTATGATACTATAATTTAAATGGAAAACAATATATGTTATTCCACTATGTTTTTTCCTTTTCTGTGTTAAAGACAATATTTGTCAATAGTTAATATGGTTTGATAGCCTTGAGATATTTATATATGCATATATACATTAGCTGTGCTACGTGTCTAAGATGGGTTGAAATCTCTGTAATCAATGTAGACCTTATTTTTTTTTAATACAGGTGTTGTCCATTTGGGCTTGTATAATAATATGCACCCAATCCCTTTCCCTTGTGGTGACCTTTTCCTCTTTGACAAGAGCTGCCCATTTTTGCCACTTCCTTTTTGACATGAATTATCACTAGGAAAATGCATCAGTGGTCGCTACCAATATGGCCTGGCTTAGAACCTCTAACCTAGTTGTGTCGAGGATTTGGTTTCCTAGTTTATGTGTAGATTTATCTACATGTTTACTCTTCCATTGCAGACCTTGGGAAATTATAAGTCATTAACATTACAGCTATAAACCTTGTTCACAAGGACCGAGTAGATGCAAAAAACTTGCTACTACGCTGCTGTTGTTGGAGTATAATGTTTGGCAACAAAATAAACTGATAAGACCAATTTTATTATTTTTAGATCCTTGTTTGGTAGTCTTTTATCCTTCATGTACATGTTTTGCCTATTTTAAAAATTTCTTCCCATTAGTGGCAACTGGACAGAGACACAGATACACACACACAGACACCTGTCCTTTTATTAAGGAGGAAGATAAATTGATTTCCGTCTGTCCAGTAGTTACTGTTTGTTGAAAGTATTCAGCATTAATGTTTGCAGTGCACCATCTATTGGCATGTATTTTTAATGCATGTAGAAATACAATGCATGTATTTTTTTCATTCCATCAGATGGCGCATCACAAACATTACCATTGCCTTTACGAATCCCATACCAAATGGCATATAACAAAGGCAGAGCAACTGGACAGACATACAGATACACAGACACACCCACACTGATGCTTGTCCTTTTATTAAAGTGGATATCTGTCACTGACATTATGTTAGGTGAACTGAAAAAGTTTCTGTTTTTTTGGTTTTAACTTTTGATTTCAAGACTTTGAAGACTAATTTCATTGGCAAAAGTCCACTAATTTGAGTTTTTGTTTGCTTTCCCTATCAGTTTATGGAAGTGACTGACATGAATGTTTACTGCTTTCTTTCATACTAACTTTATTGCATGCAGTAAAGAGTTTCCTTCAAATATTGGCGTTACAGATCTACTAAGACTAAAGTTTGGTTGTTTCTAATGCAAGTCATAATGTTGCATTACATCTTGACGTAATGTGCACATAATTGCTCAAGCTGTGCAGCATTATTTAATGAAGATCTTATGAGGAAGAAGCTTACATACAAAGCCAAGATGACCACCTCTTTTTAAAATAATAGACACTGTAAAGGAGCAAGTGATGCAAGAAAACAAAGAAAAGATACTGTAGTTACAATCTTACCTAAAACCAAAAAGATAACGGCAACCTTTATTTAACAGGAGAAGTATACCAATAATGACATAAGGCTAAATGTACTGCAGATATGTAGCACACTAAAAATATCTTTTTATCTTGCATCTGTATAATTCATACAAATAACTTAATTTTTCATATTTTTTAAAAAAAGTTTTTGTCTAATGAGATTTTTACCTCACAAATGTGTAGGCTAGATTGCTATTTTATTCTAATGTATTTTTCTTTGCATATGTCATTCTAAATAAAGCTTTATGCATACTTGCAGCATGTTGTGCTTCTGCATTCATGATCAGGAGAGACCAGATGCATGAAATAGATATATCTTTTGAATGATTCATTGTTCAAGTTAATGACAATGGTTTCTTTTTCTTGATGTGATTACTGCTTTTGTTTTTAGCCTTTTAATAGTAGCATATTTGAATGTAACTTTTAGCATCCAATAACTTTCCTATTTATGTTAATTACATGCCAGGAAAATACAGATGTGTCAAAGGGCCTTTTAGTGAGATTTTAGCCATGACAAATCACTAGTTTCCTCAGATATGTACTATATTCATACCTAGCAACTAAAAAGAGAAACATGAATAAAAGAATAATCTCCGTAAATTAGGAAAGATTTTTTTCCCGATGTAAAGGGAAACTTAAAAAAAAAAAAATCATATTCTTTTCAAATAGTCCTACAGTTTTAAAAAAAAAAAATAGCTGTTATGGTTCCATGTTTCTCTGATGTTACTGAAGTTGTATCATAGTATATAAGTTCCATAAGTTCCATATAAGTTTCATCATCAGTGTGAACTGTATTACCTTTTTTTCTCTCACCCTGCTGAAGCTGAACCCTTGACCCAATTTGTCTACTGACTCACTGTGTTACAGACCTGAGGCAATTTTCACTTGTTTCTGGAGCTCAGTTTTGGCCAGCCTTGGAGTTACTTAAGGTATTTGGGTGGGTTTATAAAGTTGTAGATACCTAATTACAGGAACCTCTAGTAGCCATTACAATCCACTGCACAACAGAGCCTTTAACAGATCTTAAAGAGATGGGTCTCATAGACATCATTTAGGCCACCCTGCATGAAATGGCAACATGGTCCTTTTTCTTGTTGTTGGAGTCATTTCGCTGTTATCTAATGGTGGCTTCTCAAGGAAAAAGCACTGTTCTACTGTTGAGTCAGTATCATTTGTAGCCCACTATTGGTCCAGAGGCTTTTGGATTTCCTGCAAACCCTTCATATTTTCCACAACTCCAGAACCTCATAGGTGGCCAGCTGCACTTCCCGGGCACCCCACTCTATTTACTTTTATTATGTTCTTTACTGTAATAGAACCTTTTTTGCTGCATAAGCAGTCACTTATAGTTCTGTCACATTTATATCCGACTTTCGATTATTATATATATGAGAAAAAAAAAAAAAAATATATATATATATATATTCATGTTTACACTTTGAAAATTTGTTTAGTTTTAAATATTACAATTTCTCTGCTTTGTTTAGGGTTACTTAAAATTTGCTGTTTCGTAACTTGGAAAAATGTTGCTGACCCCAAACAGAGACAGAACGGCCTCCTTGCAGAACACACATAACACATTTTCTTGTGTTTAGATAACTTCCAGATGATTTCCTTGTTTGATTTTCTGCACAATAGACACATCAGTATTCAGACAATCAAATGTAGTCTTAATAATTACAGTACTGTACAGACGTCTATGTGCCATTTGGCAATTGCACACTTTTGGCCTATATTAGTATTGTATAGCACAGTGAAAGGCAACCTTTTTCGAGTTGCGGCGCACTAAGTCCAAAAATTTTCTTTCACGGTGCACCTGAGGGACTGCCCGTAAATAAAGTCGTGACGACACGATCTATGGACAATTGCCAATAAAAACAGTTAATTTTACAAGTTTGAAAGACATTTTATTAATAAAGGAATCAAAGGATAAATCTTAAATTTAATTAATGTGAACGTTGAGATTGTTTTTCAGCACATATGAGATTGATGCGAGGATCAATTTTCGAAAGACAGACGCGCATTTCCTTGTCAATCATTTGAAGTCTCTCGCGTTTCTTAGACATCATTTCCGTAAGTGTTCCGTTATCTGTTTTTCCAACGTAAAATATTTTTTTAAACATTATCTTTTTAATCTAACAAAAGTTCAAAAACACTAGCAATTTTAAATATTTTACAAAAGTTTTCGCGGCGCCCCTAGAAAATTCGCACCGGTTGCCCGACAATGGTTAGCAGAAGCAGGTTTTGTTATAAAACTGGATTGGGTTTTTGATTGATCGTGTCCGTAGAAGTAGATAGTGTAAAAGCTGTTTAATGATGCATTGTGTAGTATTGTCACATGCATTGTAAAGGGTGCCCTGACTTTTGTCATTTGGCTGCTTTGAATCTTTATGATTTGTGAAATATTTTTAGTTACATTTTATATAAAGATTGAGTCTTTTATTTTTTTTATGTACAGTAATTGGAAAATCCTAATGAAATTCCATCCTGTGTGAGTTTAATTATATTCAGTCAATTTTCAGCATACATTTTATATGTTAAGCATATAATTGTAATATGATCATATAGGAACACATTTGCCTGCTTTGCACATTATAAATAGTACCACAAAACATTGCAACAGACAAGTGATACGCTAAAATTGTAAAAACACGTGCACATCTCACTCTGCATTAATAGTTAACGGTTAAGGATACAGAGCCTATTATTTTTTTGCATTGTGTCAATGAGATATTAAATGACTTTATTTTCCAGTTCTTGTTTGAGTCTGCATCTTTTAAAGATTAACTTTCAAAAGTTTCATGTCATGCATACCATACGGTAACTAATCTATTAGTTTGCGATTCATTATTATAAAAAAACAATAAAAAACTTCTGCTGTTCTCAAAAGAGATGAAGGGTTGGATTGATGTAATGGTTCAGTGCCCCATTTAATATTTTTAGGATTTTGGAGTAAAGTGAAAACAAAAATGATTTAATAATACTATACTGTACCTTTTTGTTTTTTCCCACCTTTGCCCTTAGTTAGGCTTTACAAACACCACAAATGATGAGCTATATTATATGCTGGAAAAAGAAAATTTCACATTTTTCCTAAATATTTTTATTTTAAAACATATATTTAAATATGTAATGCTTTTGTTTCTCTAAAATATGTAGTGCTGTAATCAAGCATGTAGGCCTACCTTTTCTGCATTATTGCCTTTATTTCCCAGTAGAACTGCTATCTATCAGAGCTAATAATTGAGGCAGAAATGTTTAATATTAAGAATGTATACTCTTTTGAATATATTTGAATGTGGGTTAAAACATTCTGGACAACAGATTTTTATTTCTTTGTATCAGCAAGACAATTAACACAGTTTATTATAATACATTCTTTAAACATTTTTCAGACTCTTGCACTTGTGAACAATCAGAAATTACATATTTTGGATCTCAATAGTAGTAAAAGCTCCAATATTAAGTGACAACTGGGGAAAAGAAATCCAATTTGTTTACAGTGTACTGATAGTGAATACAGCACACAATAAACATGGAGTGCTTATAGTTTTCATACTGTGCCTTCTAGGATTTGTGATAATCACTGCTGCTATATAGTGAATATGATAAGGGAAATGTCTTTCATTCACAAAACTTTATAGAACTGCTCAGGGTATCCCAAACAATCCCACCCACCAGCCTTACCATCAACCAAGTGCTTTTCATCCAGCATTTCGAACATACTAAAGTGCTAAGCTTCTTATTCTCTGATTAAAAATTTTACATAATTATCTTTGAGCTTAAATTTTCATGTTAATCACAGAAATGTTCATAGGCATGTTGATCTTTTGCAAGATGGATTTAAAAGATACTGACTTTGGTATTATGAGTTCAGATTCCAGAAGTACCTAGGGATAGGTTACTGGAAGTAGCACAAATGAGTTTAAAGCTGTGTGGAATGTTTTCAACCAGCCATGAGGGATTTCACCTGGATAATCCTTTGTGCAAAATTACCACATACCCACTCTGTGCAGAAAGAAACACAGAAACACTGTGTGTAGAAAGAAACACAGTTCAAAACAAATCTTCCTCTACTTTCCCTTAGGTTACATCAGGTTTGTGTGCAGTTCTGCAAACTGACTTTTGTGTGATGAGTAAATCGTGCTTCAAGTGTTACGTACCCTTTATTTTGGCTTTTAGACCTTTCAGAGCCACCTTGACTTTTCCAGTGGAAGGATCGATGGAGCTAAGCTGTAATGGGCTCCATGTAGTAGCAGCTTACAGATGAGATTGTTCTTATCCAGTAAACAATAGAACCTATCCAACCAAAAAGAAAAACGGGCTGTTGGTGAAATGATCAAATACTGTGTAATGTAGCACTCTCCAAAGTACTGCAGTATTACAATGTGGTATCTGATGTTGCAGGGCCTGCTTAGAGAGGTTTAAAATGTTCAGTTCAATTTAAAATATTTTAACTGTAGAATTAATTAAATTAATTAATTTCAAAAATTTCAAATGTGTGTATGTGACAGCTTAAGTGTATATGGAAAATGTAGGTATAAATAAAAAAAACAAAAAAACAAAACAAAGAATAGTATTGAGGAAAGACGTACTGATCAGTGCCTAGTTGTCTATTGACCGTTATAAAAAGTTTTAAGTTGGAGTAGTGAGTAAGATGTCTAAGACTTTTTTTCTCTTTGTCTGCATCTGTAGTGGTCAAGAGGATAGATATTGCATTGATCATGCAAAACTCCCTGTTGCATTCAGTGCTTACATGTCAGTTTAATTTTCCTCTTTGTGTAATCCTTGTGTTCATGCACAATTCTTTCACCTATTGCTGTCACATTCAGATCTGTATTTAAAATTTATTGGGATTTTTATATATACAGTTTAAAAGACTACTTATTTTCAGACCTTTCCAGCCTGCTTCATGTTAATCCAGATGCCATTATATAACATGGGCTTACATGACTAAGGATGTACTTGGATTCTTCCAGCAGACAAAGTGAGCCAAGAGACACTATGATCATTTTTCTTGTCTAGCCCTTATGGAGTGTTGCATACGGTGGTGGTGTCATACATTCACATAAAAGGACAAAAAAAAGTGATTGGTATGGTTTTTGTGAGGTTGCTTTTAAGAGTTGTGTTGTAACACTATTAGCCAATCACAAATTGAGACTTTGAGGTCCATCCTTGTAGTTCTGTAACAATTTAAAAATGAGGCTGTAGAAGAAACCTAGTGACTATTTCCATTTAACCCCAGTGTGGCCAACAGCAGTGTTTTGTTTTCTTATTAAGGTTAACAATAAAAAATGATCAGGGTATCATGGCTGCCACGTGTTCCCAGCGTTCATTTGACACGTCCTCTGAGCATGTCCCCAGAAATTAACGTGACGCGTGCGCGAATTGCAGTTCCAGCAAAATGTCGGGTGGCGCAGTGAGATAAGTCATTCAGAGTCTCTGTTTAATATCTATATTTGACAGAAAGCTGCTTTGTGGATCTTACAAGATTGATGTGCGTGCTTTGATGTTTAATGAATGGTTTGATGTGGTGAAGCAAAATGCCAAAATACAAATGCATTCATGGTGCTTTTATATTCAAGTGTTGCATATTCCTCTTTGAAATGACACGATACATTTTAAAGGTCTCACATACCATCGTCTGTCCCTTCTTTTTTTTTTTTGCACCTTCACAACAACATCAGAATGTATGGCAGCGTATTAGAGCCATAGAGAAAAAAAGTTATGTTAACAGTGAAAAGGTATATTTTGTGATTTAAAGTGGAAATTTCGGCTTAAATCTCGAAATGTACACTTTAATCTCATAGTTTATTTTATCATTGAAGTAGACCATTGTAAACATCCTCTTAAAACTGACCCAATTGTTAATCTTTACGTGCTTCTGGAACTTCCTCCTGCATTGACAGCAAAAGCAAGCAGCAGTCACCACACAGAACACATTAAAATTATGATATTCCAACACTCTGCACATTTAGAATTCTTAGATTTGTACTTAATATCACTTTCATGATGAAATACATTAAAGTATGTATATTGCATTTTACAGATAAATCGTTAACTTCATTTAAATAAAGAATACTGTTAATAATTACACATGTGGGGGTGGTACGGTGGCAGAGCAGTAGCACTTCTGTTTCTCAGGGAGTCACACCACTGCTTGGAGTGTGTGTGATTTCCTGGTGGGTTTCCACAGTGTGGTCCAGTTTCCTTCCAGAGATATGCAGGTTTGGAGATTTGGTGATGCTAAAATGGTGCTTCTGTATGTGAGTGCTTGTATTCATCTTGCGATGAGCTGATGCCCTGTCCAGGAATTGTTTCTGCCTCGTGCCCAATGCTGTCTGGAATGGGCGCATCCCTGGATTGATGGATTTAATCATTAAACATCCTTTTCAGAGATATTGCGGTAAGGTGTCATCTGGAATTTAATGGGTGTTCCAGGCAATTCACAACACAGAGAAGCCGATTATGTTCTCACTGTGATAATATCTCGCACTGCCACCTGCTGGATTCCTCCAGATTTACGTAAAGTACGTGCGCAAGTATAAACAGTAAAACGCTTGCGTAGCAGGAACGTCCGCTGCAGCATGCGTCGCGTAACGTGAAGTATAAACCTGGCCTTAGACATCCTTAATACTATTCTGGGTGTGGCAAACTGATGCCTGTCTTGGCAGCCTTGAACAGTAGATAGGAAACAGCCTTGGACAGGAAGCCAGTCCATGTCAGTGCCATTGTTTTTGTGCTTAGCGTTGTTATTAACTCAGTTTTTTTGCCATTCATAAAACACTTTTTAAAATATTTTTTGTGAAGCTTCTTACTACTGCCAGTGTTGAGCAGGTAGTCACATGTTGTAGAAAGCAGGCCAAAGGTTTAGAACAAGTAGAATTTTTCATTTTCAGAGTGGCAGAGAAACTTAAGTGAAAACAAAGAAACTTTTGGAGGCAATGGGAGTGGATGGACCCTTTGACAACAGCTAAATGTTATTTTGTGTGCAAGGCCATAGTGCAGACTATATACAATATTGTTTTCTTTTAGTTTTGAATCCTGTTACTCTTTTACTCATGTACAGTTGCTTCCCCCATTAAACTATCACCCTTGCACTGTAACTCACCATTTATTCAGAAAAAGTGAAAGACAAGCAAAGAGCACCCCTGCAGAGCCTGAAGAAACATTTGGTGGTTAAAAAACCCCCACTAAAGTAGCATGTTCACTACTAGTCTGACACATGACTGACACCAAACTTGACCTGAAATGTTTGACATAACTGAGCATCATGCCAAGCTGCAACTGATTTATGTATGAATAAGCCATACAAGAAGAATTGCAAGGGGTGGCATTGAAAATAAACATCATTGAAAGTTGATACCACTGGCTGGTTAGTGATTTAAAAGTTAATCATTGAAGAGAAACAGAGATATGGTCAGTATTTTATGGTAAATATTTTAACATAAGATTTTAAGAATTGGTTAATTTGACACTCTTTACAGTTATTCTTTCATTTGTTACCCATACACATTTAGCCCAGTTTTAAGTTTTTGGGGAGCTGGAGCCTTTCTTGGCACCACTAGAACAAAGCATGACCAACCTCGGATACAGTATCAGCATGTTGGAAAGCAAACTCTTGCATATACCCTTACCCATGCTAAGCCAATTTAGTTGCTAGTTTACCTAGCACAAAGGTCCTTGGAATGTGGGAGGTAAACTAGAAATACCTGGACAAGAGCAAAATTTTGCAAACTCTATAAAGATAGGGAGGCTGGGATTCAAGCCCAGCCTCATGGGGGCTTTCAGAAAGTAGCAGTAGTCACAGCACCTCATTGTAACCCTTTAGACAAGTATAAAATAAAACAATTTAACCACGCTTCCTCCTTTATAATAAATATTATGTATGAGAATGGCCAGTTATATCCTCCCATCAACATTTATCCACAAGTGCCTTTCAAAACTCATAAATACGTTGCGTCTCAAGACACTACATGCAGGTGATTTTTTTAATTTTTAGATTGAATAATCTTTAATTGAAAAATACCAATCAGTAATTGATTTAAATAATAAAACCGATCTTTGCTATATAAAGGCAAAAACTGCTTGTTTCGTTGCATTTGCCACATTGACAGTCCATTGTGTGGAAATAAGAGGTGGGTATTATTCTTTTTAAAGAAAAATGTGATGATGCATTCTCTGTAATAAAGGGCTGTAGAAAACATACCATTTATGATCACACAAGACTTCTATATGAATGTATGAGTTGGTCTTATGTTTCAAGTATGGTGTAGAAGAAGAACGAATTACCTTTGTTCCTGTATGTGCTTTGTAAACAAAGTTTAAAAACCTAGATATTGTATATGTAACATTAATTACCAGCAGAATTAACTTTAGTATGTTTTAGCAGATGTGACCTTGCTAAGTCTTTAAAATTAAAAATATGTATATCAAAAATGAATTGGCCTGGCACTCTGTCCAAGGCTGTTTACTACTTTGCACACAGTGCTGCTTGGACTGGCTCCCATTCCCTCTACCTTGATTTAGATTAAATAAGCTGTAGAATGTTTTGTTGTGTTGTCTATGCCTTATTCACTTTTTTCTTTTTCATATAGGTAAATATCCCTTTATAGCACTCAGTTTACATCAGGTAGCATTGTTCTTTGCACTGAAAGTTTTTTTGCTCCATGAAACATTGTGATAGTCATTAAAGTTAAGTTCATTTACCCACTATGGTATCCTAGTGGTATAGTAGGTGTAGCCCTACCATCTCATGAATCTCAAAGCCTGTGTTTGAATTTTATACAGTTGTTGTCTTTATGCAGTTTCAGTGTTCCTATTATGTCTATGTGGATTTTACTCCTGATGCTGTAATTTTCCTCCCATATCCTAGAAAACATTCTGGTAGCTTAATTAGTGATTTCAAATTGGCCCACTGTCAGTGTGACTATGTATGTGTGCCCTGCATGGAACTCTGTAAATGTCCAGAACTGGTTCCTTGCCTAGTGCCTACTGCTGCAGGGATAGGTTATAACCCCTTTGGCCCTAGAATTGGGATAATCGGGTTGGATAATATTACGTTATGTCTGGTTCAGTTGTGCAGTGACCGTTTCTTTTTAATATTTTACATTTAAATCAAGACCTTTGCCATTTCAAAGTGGATGTATTTGGATATTTTAAATCTTTTTGTTTCACCCTTAGATCTTGGTACTGTACAGTCCCATTGTAAACTGCAAGAACAGACAAGGTATTTTCAAAATTTATAAAAAAACGCAAATTGATACATACTATGAAAGAAATAACTTCAACTTGCAAAATACCAAACCTATCTATTATGATATCCTACTACTACATTGCTTACATGAAGACTCATTTTTCCTAAAGTAACCTCCATAACTCTGTGGCAGTGTGTGTCAGGGCTGTTTGGCAAATCTGGGAAATGCAGGTCTGTTTAATAAAACAGTGTAGTTCAGACTTATAATTGCAGAAAAGGATGTGTGGCCATGGAGCTTTTATGGGAGGTTGGGGAGTTGGAGAAAGAAGTTAAGAAAGAAAGATTTGACAATAGAGAGAAGAATCGGGTAGGAGCTAATGCTGGAGAAAGGAGGTGAATGGCGAGCAATTGAGTGTTCCAGGGGTCCTGCGAATACCGGTGCATGCAGCAAGACAGGGGAGTCAGGCTTGAAGAGTCCTGGCAGATGCTGGGAAGAATGGAGGCTGGGATAGGAGTCTATAGTGGACTGTATCTCAGCCTTGGTGAGCATACTTGAATTGTGATTGGTGAGGCGAGAGAGAGAACACTAATTTATTTATTTATTGGGTTTTTAACTTTTTGCACTGCAATTTTATGAAGTGTTATTTACTAAAGACTTTTAATTGAACTGAACTGTGCTTTGCTGTTGTTAATAAATATACACTTTGCACTTTTAGCATTATTAACTTGTTTGTGTCCTCATTTGCCCTAGTACTGTACATCCTTGGTTATGGCTATTAAAGTCCCGGGAAGTGAAAGAGGCCTGTGGCTGCGAGCACCCAGGGCATCATAAACTCAAGGGGAAGGTGATATTTTATGCAGTTTTAAAGGAGTCCTCCAACCACAAATTGTTCTTGCTCCATGTAGTTTGTAATAATGGTTGAGAAAAATGTTTAATCTCATGTTTTCATGCTGAACAAGATAAAACTGTTCATTATATAATGGTTTGTAATTATTTGATATAATCGATTCAAATTTGTAATTTTGACCCATTCTGCCCATTGGCAAGTGATGTGAAAAATGTGCACGGAATAAAGAAAATAATTATCATGTTACATGTCACATCCTCCAATTTCTTAGAGAAAAATCATTATAAATAATTCTGTTGTTCAAAACCGTTTTGTACTTTTACAGAACCGCTTTGACATATTCATCTGAAAGTGAAACACATTTTTTTTTTTTATAAAGTCTGATGTGCATTTTTCCTTTTCCACAGACATATTCTTCATGTATACTGTTATTTGGGTTATTCTAGGATAAGAGAAATTATAAATCTTTCTGTTTTTGTGGTTTTATTTTTTGGCAGTGACATTTTAACGTATCATGCTGTAATATTTATATGCTGCTCAGTGCACTGTATGGAGGTATGTACTGTGAAAAACAATGCCCTGCCTCACTTACACATACAGAACAAGGGTGTCTACTAAATAAAATTTATACAGTTGTTACTTATTTAGCAAAAGTAAAAGAGGTAGGATTCTGTTTTTTTTTCTCCTCTCAAATTTATTTAGTACCTGAAAATGGCTAAAACTGAGGCTGTGTTTATTTTCAGTTTACATAGACTAGTAATATTATGGTGAATCATGTTTCACTTTGATTATCTTTGGTTTGAGGAAAACAGCTTCTTCTAATGGCCCTTTCATATATGATTAATAGTTGTTTGACAGTTGTTTTATATTGTTAGTTTCCACGCCCAGGATGATGTTTTTATATTGTTAATACAGTTTAAAATATTCTGCTTTTATTTAAAGGACTCCTAATTTTGATTCTGAATTCAGTGTTTATAGGTAAGGAAGAAAAATCAGAGGTCATCAAATAATAATCTGAAATTGTTTCATTAACAAGCGAGATGATTACATTTTGAGTGTTAACACCCTGAATGCTAATAAAAATCAAAAATAAAAAGTACAGTTTGGAAAAAATGTAAATTATTCACAGAGAAAAGTTTTTATGAGTGCATTATTTTCCACATCTTTGTGAATTTCAGTTCAGTTCAATTTAGTTTTTGTACATTATAGTGCTCTTCACTGAATGTGAGATTACTGTGCTTTTAGTTATTTACAACCATAATAAAATAAAAGCAAATTAGTAAGACATGCAGCATTTCAAAGATTCCATTTCAAGTACAAGTTTATTATCACATTTACGGAGAACAGGGAAGGTTTACTTGCATTCCTAATCAACATGCTTTGAATCAACATCAATCAACATTTATTTATATAGCACATTTTCATACAAAAAAATGTAGCTCAAAGTGCTTTACAAAATGAATAGAAAAATAAAAGACACAATAAAAAAATAAACATAAGTCAACATTAATTAACATAGAATAAGTAAGGTCCGATGGCTAGGGTGGACAGAAAAAACAAAAAAAAAAAACTCCAAAAGCTGGAGAAAAAAAATAAAATCTGTAGGGGTTCCAGACCAAGAGACCGCCCAGTCCCCTCTGGGCAATCTACCTAACATAAATCAAACAGTCCTCTTTGTATTTAGGGTACTCATGGAAGGACTTGATGATGATGGTCACGTAGACTTCTGGCTTTCAGTCCATCAATGTTGGTGCATCATGATGCTTTGGGTAGGTGGTGGTGGCGCAGGCCGCCACCACAAAGAAACCGGAAAAAGAAGCAGAAGAGAGAGTAGGGGTCAGTATGGATTTTGGAGCCACTGTGAATAGTTATTATGAAGATTTGAACATACAGAGTATCAGTATTACGTTAAAGTGAAGTTATAAAAAGGCCATGTTAAAGTAATGTGTTTTCAGCAGTATTTTAAAGTGCTCTACTGTATTAGCCTGGCGAATTCCTATTGGCAGGCTATTCCAGATTTTAGGTGCATAACGGCAGAAGGCCGCCTCACCACTTCTTTTAAGTTTAGCTTTTGGAATTATAAGGAGACACTCATTTGAAGATCTAAGGTTACGATTTGGAATATAACGTGTCAGGCATTCCGATATATAAGATGGAGCGAGATTATTTAAGGCTTTATAAACCATAAGCAGTATTTTAAAGTCAATTCTGAATGACACAGGTAACCAGTGTAGTGACATCAAAACTGGAGAAATGTGTTCGGATTTTCTTTTCCTAGTTAGGATTCTAGCAGCTGCATTCTGCACTCGTTGCAAGTGATTTATGTCTTTGGGCCGTGCGATGTGTTAAAAGTGTGCATCATCATTTCAAAACATCGATATGTGTAGAGAGATACTTGTGGGTTACAAATGATAGGTTACTATAGCCATATACCACAGAAAACATATACTGTACCATGACAGGTGGGGAAATGGTGCATGGATGTTTTAGCTTTGGACACAGTAGTTTTGTTGCATTGGTATGAAACTGTAAATTTACATTTGCCTCATTATAAAAGTGGCTAATTACTTTTACTCACTTAAATACGGTGTCCTCAGATATTTCCTTTCTACCATCTTCTGAACAAAAAAAAAAAAATTTTCTCAACATAGAAAAAAAATTATACTTCGTTGTGTTTCAGTGTGTCTTAGTTATAGCTCATATGGGCATCCAGAAGGACAGTGGCACTGGCTTTTTATAAAATAATGTAAGGTGCTGCTTCAATATATAGTGTAATCCATTTAATTCAGATTTATTATTTCATGCACACAGTACAATTACATTCCTGTTTCCCTGCGAGCAGTGCTTGAAGTGGAACAAAATTACTGGCAGTACTTTGTGTAGTCAGCATATTGATTACTTTTACATGGGGGGTTGGGGGGGTTTCCTTCTTTCCCTCTTGGAGGTCAGAGAGTGTTTATATTAGTATATGATATCGAAGAGGATGGGGTCCTCTTGAATTTATGAGTGCCGCGATACACTTAGACTTTATCAAAGATTGGGGATCCCATTCAAGCACTGTCCACAAGACTATATAAGCACCACCACTTTCCTTGTCCAGTGCCCATATCCCACTGCATAGGTTATGTGACATGTAACATCAGAAGGATAGGCTTCAACTGCCCTGCGATCCTGCCCAAGATAAACAGGTTAGGAAAGCTAATGGCGAATTAAAAATATTGTAACATTGGTGGGGAAAAGGCACCAATTCAGTTTTACTTTAGAAAATCGATTAAAGGCATGGAAAGGATCTCACCAATTGCTCAGTGGGAGGCATACACAACAGAACAACAAATTTGATAGGTAACATGTAGCTCTAATTCCGAATAAAAAACTGGTCATACTTTGTTACAGAAACTAACAAATACAAATGTTCATAACAGTTAATGAATTTAAAAGATTTTTATAATGTGATGTGTGAGACTAAAAATATCAATTCACTTTTATTCATAATAATCAAAAACAAAGATCCAGTTAGACAACACTATTCAAGTGTGGTTTTTCACCTGGTATTACACTTAACACTCTCCTGCAGTACCTGTATGTAATAATATGTAAACTTTGGTCCCATGAATAATGATATGCTGCACTGAAGTAAAAGTCACACAAGTCCATCTGAAACCACACATTTTCCTAGACTACACAACATCAGATTTAATTGTAATGTACCACACAGATCCACATAATCTTTCAGTAATGGTGTACCAGTAGCATTGTCTGTGCTGGTAAATAACAAGAAATAGGCTACAATGATACAATTATGCCAAACACTTTGCTCATGTTAGCACATAAAACAATGTATTATTTTATTAAAATAGACAAACCACACAAATGCAGCTTTATCAAAAATTTTACTTTTCCGAATGTTTGGTACTTGCTCTATTCAGCTCTTTTTAAATAAAGTACTAATGTCTAATTTGTTTTATGTCTATACTAGCAAAATACCCGCGCTTCGCAGCGGAGAAGTAGTGTGTTAAAGAAGCAATGAAAAAGAAAAGGAAACATTTTGAAAATA